>CM072813.1:57054462-57669804 GCA_036937905.1 Salvia rosmarinus
CTATTTATACGAAAGTTATTAGAATATATCTTGATTTTGTTGTAAAATAATCATACTTTTTGCATAGTTGTTTCATTGTTTCTCTTTATCCCTTGATGTGAAGGTTAAATCAATTATGAAGTGATTATGCTATTAAGTTTTTTGAACGTTGTCATGAACAATATTGTGTTATCATTAAAATTATTATAATTACTAATTTATTTTTAAGATTATACTTATTCATAGCATAAAGTTATGCTTAATTAGCCCTCGAGGAAAAATTGATAGCTCCGTCAGGAGATGTGATGAACATTGTGGTATTACATAGTCGGAATCAGACAGACATTAGAAAATCATAGAACTTGTAAACCTCAATTACTCACCCAAATGATCTGAAATAAGTCGAAGTCTTGTTGCAAATCAGAAGACTTGAAGAGAAGAAGATGTCCAAGGAGTCAACATGGGTTCAGAAGTGAAACTCAACTGAAGATGGAAGTTGATGAAGAAGAGTCAGATTCGTTGATAGCTTATTGAAGACATCTATCTGACTCACTAGGAGACAAAGCATAAGACGAAAAGTCCAATATTTATATTTTCTCAAAGGAGGTTTGAATTCCAAACGGTTACTTTTCCATCGATTAATTTAGATTCAAATTTCTATAAAGGAGAATAGATGAAAAACATGGATTTTCAATGATTTATTATGTTTATTTGAATCTTATTTGATGTTGGAAATCATGTTTTGTAGAGTGTATTTGCTTAAATTTGTATTATTTTAAAGAATTGATACTCGTTGGCTTCTTTTTCTCATTTCATAGAACATTACAAAAGGAATTAAGGTGTACTAAATGGATAGTTCTGAAGTACGTAACGTTAATAATCCATAGGCACAAATGAATCACAATTCAGAGTCAGACAAGTAAGATACGAGCAAAAAAAAAAAGTCGCACGCATTGTCGGCGGACAATGCCATGGCCGCGGCTTCCATTGCAAAATTTGTCGTTTGCCACGGTCATCACCGTCGAAAGAAACAGTCACTGCCACAGGGGGTTTTTTCAGTGCGAGCGTCATGGTCGGCTCATGCACGAAATGCGACCAAGGCCCAGACCCGTTGAGATCCGATTTTTTGTGAATTTTCAA
The DNA here is from genome assembly GCA_036937905.1 of Salvia rosmarinus. Classification (NCBI taxonomy): domain Eukaryota; kingdom Viridiplantae; phylum Streptophyta; class Magnoliopsida; order Lamiales; family Lamiaceae; genus Salvia; species Salvia rosmarinus. Next base: position 57,055,582 of record CM072813.1, read on the forward strand.
ATTTTAACCTCTTTTCCTTATATTTTTTTAGCTCAACTAAGATTTATATTCTTTTTAGGGTTCAAGGAGCCTTCTTAACCTATAAATACCACTGTTGGATTTGTATACTGGAAGCAGTTTGGTTGAGCTTGTATACAATGTTTCCTGTTACCACTATTACAATCTCCTATCTGAATTGTTTACTTGATTGCATATGAATGTCCCTTATCTCATATATAAGATAGATCATACGGTGTGTTGTAGATCACGAAGTCTCAGATTATTGGTCAAGCTTAATGAGATATCAAAAGTATCACAGCTGAGACAACTTGAGGACGAGTTGTCGGATAGTCATGTATAGATAATAAGTAACTTGACTTGGTTGCTTGTCTATGCTGGTACATCTCTGACGTATTGATGGATCACGGTGAGATGAGTTCTTCTATCGACCGTCATGAAGAACCTAGATCTCGTGACTTACGTTAATCTAAACCTCGATAAGGTATTAGGTGAGTATGAGTTGTGACCATCACTTTGACTTGTTATGGGTGAGGTTACATGAGTTAACCCAAGATTCTCTCGCATCTTGGGTGGTGGCGGTCTTGTATGTCATGCTAGTTACCCGTGTCGAGTCACCGTATCCGCTAGGATGATGACGCCCCTTAAGAAGCTCAAAAGGTTTATTGTACTAAACCCCGCAGTTGAGTTATCTCAAGTACAATAATAAGGTTGAGTGGTACTACTTAAGGAATTAAAGTAATTAATTATTTTAAGCAGTCAGAACGCTGTAAATAATTAATGGACGTACGCTATCTTAAATATGGGGATTCGTTAAGTCTAAATGAGAGCCCGACTCAACTTCAAAATAAAGGGGTAAGTCAGTATTTATTCTCTAGTGGCATGAATAAATATTTATGAATTAATTTATGTTCTGGGCTGAACATAAGATAATTAATTTATTTGAGGCCCATCTTTATTCCTTGCATTTGATCCGTGGGCTGGCCCATCCAAGCCTGCAGCTTGATGAATTTCGCCCCCCTCCTTATAGAGTCCCTCTAGGACTCTACTTGATCCTCTGTATCTTAAGTGATATTATTATATTTATTAGATATGCATAAATTCTATCTTGATAGGAAATAGGATTGCATTATAAATATAAGGTGAGAGAAAATCAAACCCTAATCCAAAAAGCTAATATTTTCGAAAATTACTATTCCATATAGTGAGAATTTTCGAGAATCTCTAGGAAGGAAGAAGGCGAATTTCTATAGCACTCTCCATAGATTGTCCTCACTCGGCATTGGAGTTTAGGCAATCGGGATACAGTTCAGAAGATCAAAGCACGAGTCTTGATCCTTTTCTTCCCCGACAGATTCGCAGGTAAACACGAGAAAACACCTACGTGTTGCAATTAATTATATAGGTGCATGCTAGGCATATAATCAATGTATGGTGAATTAAACATCCAAGATAAATCATCGCGAGAGGTTAAAATCGATTTCCTACAATTGGTATCGAGCCCGGATCGATTCGCTCATAGATTAATTCACGTTTGATTATAACGCGCAATTAATTAATTGTGAATGCTGCTCATCGTGGCTCGTTTTATTTTTGTCGGATTTTGTTTTTCACCATGAGAAAATCCGTGGTTAGATTAGATTTTTTCTTGTAAATCTTATCTGTAAAAGAAAAACGAAGACGGAAAGCACGAAGAATAAGATGATGGGAGGCACACCGGAAAACCGGACGCACGACCGAGAGTGAGCGGGCGACGGCACGCGGACGCAGCTCGCGCCGCAGCACGCCCTCGACACCGCACGTTTTCTCGACAGGAACAGCGCAACGGTGGTCGGCGGGTCTCGGCGTCCATCGGTAGCATCGGGCGCGGGTGCTGGGTGTGGCTCAACACGTCTCGCCCGGAAGCGCCTGGGCGGCATCGGCAGTCGGGCGGAGTCGTCGGCACGGCTCGGTAGCCGGGCGTGCGGGGCATGCGATTCTCATGCGGATGCCTCGGCACGCCTCGGCGATCTCGGTGGATCTCGCACGGGAAACCTCACCAAGTCTCGGCGAGATACGTCAGACGCGGGCGACGCGGGGCGCGTGATTCTCACGGGGAAACCCCGGCAGCGCTCGGCGACGCGGCTCAACGTTTCTCGGCAGGGTCTGGGCGAGATAGCACACGGCGTGACGCACTCGATGTGTAACAGCCCGCCAACCCAAAGTACGGATTAGCAGTGACTGTTATTAATGACGGGGATTAACAACAGGAACAATGACTAATTATGGAATTGAGGGCATATGATAGACAAACTCTCAAGACTTCATATTATTTAATATAACACATATATCGTACATATGTATCTGGAACATTTATACTCTTTAACAAAAGGGGTTCAACAGATCTGAAGGTAATAAAGTTTAAACTCAACACATAACTTATATAACTTCGCAGCGGGAACATGTGGAATACACATATGACGATGTGATTCCAAGCTAAACTATCACGACAATGATCCAACCGCCAACACACCTCCATCCCATCTTCACCAACTCGTACATTTAAAACAACATGCGTGGTCGAGTACAAATAATGCACTCTGGGCTCATCACAAAACGTTTTTTTAAATTACACCGCCCATAAGTAAGACATAGGGTTTTAATTGAAAATGCCTTGTGCTTACTAAAACATTTTCATTTTCTCAAAACATCGCTCAGCAGGCATTTTCTCTGTATGTATGATCCATATCACATTTCACATAACTGTTCATAACAGATCTCACGCCGTAGAAGTAGTCCTCCTTCTACAGACGCCGTGACCGGACGAAGATGTTGCTAACGGCTCACGGTCACATAGTCGAATTTCGATCGATTAGATCCGTGACCGTCAAGATGTTGCTATCGGCACACAACACATATATGGTACACGTGTCCGTGTAGGAATTTCGATCTAGCCAGACCCGAATTCAACCTCCGTGCTAGAATTTCGTGATCAGCACAGACCCGAATTCATTCTATAAAATTGGGAGCGACCCGGTTGGGAGCGACCCAACAATCAGATCTCTTTCATCGTGGGTTGGGGAACACCCAAGAATCAAGTCAGCGAACCAACACCGACAGATTCATACACAAAACGTAAACACTTTGGGCGGTGTAATCATCTCATAATCATTTCTCAATGTAAGCATCAGAATAAATACTTTTCATTTGCAGAAAGCAAGTAAATAAAAGGGTTTTCGAATAAAGCTCACCTCGTATAAGAAGGTCCTTTCACTACAGTTTCCTTTCTACGTCGAATGCTCAAGTCCACGTATCACCTTAATGTAAGAATGATTTTAGTACGTCGGTCACGTTCGATAGAGACGAACATAGTCTATAACGTTCTACGCATCAAATAAGGCTAATGCCGGACTTATTTTGACGTTTCCTAACCAATTGATGTCGATTATGAATTTTCTCAACATATAAGAGATATTCTATCTCTTTAGCACATAACGACGTTTTAATGTACTTACGTAACGAAGTTACATTGTTTCTAAACGCATTCACGTCACATAGATCACGACATCGATTACGTGCACTTTGACCTTGGTCAACGTTTTGGTCAACTATTTTGACTCACCAACATTTAGTCAACATTTTGACTTTAGTTAACTCAAAAGTCAACATTTTGACTTTTTCAATTTCTTATGAAATTTTCGATTTTGATGTACAATTCTTGTTCCAAAAATTCCTATAAAATCATACTATGTCTAAAACATTATTTTAGAATATTTTATGTAATTATACTTGATAAAATAAATTTATAACATTAATATTCATAGGGTAGAGTTTTCAGTCCTTATAATTAATCCACTAAACATTTTTCAATAATTTCAATAAATTCACATAACACTTAATCATCCTTAACTATCCTTATTATAACATAATTGTTATTTATTATGAACTATTTAATTTAATCTTCCTAAGTCATATTTCGAAAACTTTGACTTAGGTCCAATTAATTTTTAACAATTCCAATAAATTCATACAACACTATTTTATGAATCTACACTATCAATATGCTATGATAACACTTAAACATGGATTATATCACCACATAATATCATGTACTATTATTTTCGAAATTCATGAACTTAGGTACTAAAGTTTTTCAAAAAATCTACATAAAATCATACAAGCTTATTTAATACTCTAGATCATTATTTCATGCTTAAATCAATAATTAAAAATCATAATCATCAACATATCCTACCCACAAGTGTTCGGTCAACATATAGAATTTGATATCATGTTTAATTTTGTGATATAATTATACTACATGCTTAATAACATCATATAAACATAATATCTAAACATCTTAGCATAAGATCTAAATTTTTTCGAAAATCACATGAATAAACTAAGCTTATAACATAAATTCTAACTGATGAAAATCAAAAATTCTAGCATGTATACGAAACTCAGAAATTTCTAACCTTTAATCGAGTCGATTATCGGCTGCAACGTTTTTCTATCCTAAAATTTGGAAAGAAGTTGATGAACTCTCCCTCATTTTTTTTCTAAAATTTTCGGTGGTTAATGAATGAAATGGGAGCAATTTTTGATCTTAGTATCATATATATATAGACCTTGCCACTTGCATAAAATATCTAATAAAAAGCTAGCTAATTATTCCTATTTCCACCCAAATCTCTCGGCCACTACATATCTTTGGAAGACAAGTTGTAGTCTTATCACATTTAGTCCACTTGGAAGCTAAAATATCATATTAATTCAAGCCACTTGCACACTTATCTCATAGCTTACGTCCACTTGGAATTATATAAGACAAGAATTTCCTTCTTATCATTTTAATAATTTAAGATAATTTTTCTCTTATCCATTAGCATAGTGTTCGGTTATTATAAAAATAATACATTCCCAATTGTTTATTTTAATAGTCTTCTTCATTATGAAACCTATTATGTCATGTAGGGATAGAATATATATATACCATTCATAAAAAAAAAACGTTACTATCAAATGTAGAAAATTCTTTTTCTTTGTTTTACCATAGCTTCACGGCAATTCCTAATACCTTAGGTTTAAATTTTACTTTTTATACTATCATATATTTTAATAATACCTTAGGATAAGGTCACATTTGAAAGTCAAATATTTACACTAAGATATAATATGTCATTTTCAAAGTTGGAAAATTATTCTTCTTACCTAATTTTTTTCAAAAAAACGGCTACCCCTATAATTAGACCATACTTACTTGTTCAACTTGTATACATACTCTACCTTATCTTGTAAAAATATCTCCCCAACATAATAATAACATATCCTAATTAAAAGAATTATAATTCTTCATTTCACACTAATAGGTCAAATTTTTCGTCCACAATTAGCCAAATCAATCCAAGTTGCACAATTTTGATAGAACACCCATATTATCTCTTAGTAATATTTCCTTATTCTAGTTATCAAGTAACATTATTTAATATAATAAGGATTTCATCCATAAATACCTATAAGTGCTAATTTTCAGACTTATATACAATATATGTTACACATTTTATTTTCTTGCAATTAATAGCTATGTGACATAATATATGTCCTAGATGATAAATTAAATCATAGGAAAATTATAAAAATTATTCCATGTCACAAACTTATTATTTTCGAACAAACTGAAAATAAGAAACAATTATCCCATAATTGTTCCTTAATTTTCTAGCATTATTTTAATGATACATGATGTAAAAATAATGTTCTTATTACATAAAATAATCATAGGAATTAATAAAACAGAATTCCTTAATTGTTAGACCAAGTTTTCGATTTAGCTCTAAACGCCGATGTTCTAATCATCTCAATACGATATTAATCGAATTGTCTCTAAAATGTTCATAATGAACTTGTAGACACATTATCCATTCCTTTGATAATAAGGAATTTAGATTTCTAAGCTTTGTTACTTAGAAAATATCTTAAGACTAACTATCGAAATTTTATCGACGTTAGAATAATATTTTTGAAGGAATAATATAAACTATATTCCTTAATTCACTAATCATTAGTGAATACGATATAAGAATCCTCGTCTAATGGATAGTTGAAATCGAGCTTTTACAATTCACTAATTTGATTATTGAAATAAAACCTTAATTCGCGATTTTTATTATCGCATTTTAGCGTTTAAAAACTCGGGGTATTACACGATGCGCGCAGACCTGCACGCAATTCTCGGCAGATCTGGGCAAACCCCTCGGCAACGTCGGTAGCTTCTCGACGATCTCGGCCAGACTGCTCGACGAACCTCGGCCAGACGAGGGATGACGAGGCAAGGCTGGGCGGCTGGGCGACGGCGTGCGGCATTCCTCGGCAGGAGGCACGAGGGTTGGGCGGTGGAATGCGGCTAGGCGTGCTGTGGGTTGTGCCCTAGTGCGCGGCCCATCCCATTTTGGGCTGACCCGGTCCATTTTCGGCCCGAACCCGATTTTTAGACCCGGTTCCAAAATTTTTACGTTGTTCGGCCCTCTCCACTGTTTCAGCCCGTTTTGGATTTTTCGGCCGAAATCTAGTTTTGACGAATCCGGTCCGTGCCCGTGCATGCGAGGCCCGTTTCCGAGATTTTATTAAAGATCTGTACTTTGCAAATTTATGTAATAAATTAGGCAGGGAAGTACAGGATCCACGAGTGGGCCGCGATGAACGATTTTATTTTATTTTTTGTCGCTCAAAGCATGTCGTGGATGTTTAAATTATGTACATGCTATGTATGTTTAATTACGTAGATAAACATATTATATGTTTTCGTGATTGACGCGCATAGTAAGCATGCTAAGTTTATCCTGCTTTTCAACCATATTTTAGAATTTTGCAGCATGTTTTACATGTCGAGTTCTATAGAAAAGCATGCTAGATTACGTGATCTCGAATGGACAAACCTTTTGAAACAAAAGACTAAGAAGAAACCGACATATTAATTTTAAAATTAAAATGTCAAGACCTCCACTTTTGATCTCTAAACAAAGTGATACGACTGTGGTAAACGCCCACACGCGGGCTTACTTGCACCGCTTGTCATAAGTTTGTTAGATGAGATTTCTAAATAAAACATTTTAATCTATTAAGAAGTGGGAGTTTCATGTGTAAACATCCACACGCGTGGCTTGCATATACGATTTTTCATAAGTTCACTAGAGATAGATTTAAAATGAGATAACAAAGGAATTTGGATTGGAAGCGGTATGGTCCTAGTGAGTATGCCAATTCTAAGAATTCATTTTCTGCTGTTAAAATTGTGGTCATTGCTTAGACATCACCACAAGTACAACTTCCCGCGAAGTCCCTTCTTGTGATAGTGATGTGGTCTAGTAAGTTCCAATCATTAATTTCATTTGTCATAAGTATAAGTTGACATGGATTGAAATTAAACGACTAAAAGGTATATTTTAGTTTGGTCGAGGGATTCATGTGTAAACGTCCACACGCATGGCTTGCATGTGGAATTCCTTGGGCGATCGTATGTGATCGAGCTAAAAACACACTCAAATTCACTCGCAATCGTACGAGGTAATCGTAGCGTGATAAGTTAACATGAGTCGTCTCTCAAGGAAAACTTAACAGGGCGATTGTTCGCGTCGTGCACAGAAAGCAATTAAATCCTAAACATTCTAATAACATCGGGGTTTGAACATGCAAGAATTGAAATACGAGAAAATAAACAATGATCCTAAGTCGGGGTTGTCAATCCCAAGCTAAACTAATAAAGCGTTAAATCTAAACCGGGGTTGTCAATCCCTAGTTGAACTATGAAAGCGATAAATCAAAGCGGTAATAAAGCATATGCAATCATATTATTCATAGGGTTTGTCAATCCCTACTCTAAATCTAATTGCAAATAAAAACATAATCATCAATCCATCTCCAAGAACAGGAATTAATCGAAAGCATGATAAATCAAAGTAATATAAATCAACGGACATGAAAATCCAATCCACTGTCACTATGAATTGAATCCAATAAAACTGAGAAATCCCAAAGCATAAATTGATAAACTAAACATTCAATGATGAACAAGAGAACATGAATTAAAACTAACTATTATCTGTTTGTTGTTGTCTGAAGAACTCTGGAAGAAAGCTTGGTGAACAGCTCCCGCGGCTGCGTGAGAAAAATAGTAACTGAGAGCCCCCTTCTTTGACCTAATGCGCGCATATATATATTAAATAAAAGCCAGCACCGAACGGACCCAAACGTCGGACGCGGCTAGTCTCTGGACGACGTCGCAGCACCGGTTGGAGGCCCAGCGTGCGCTGAGAGTTCGAGTGTGGACGAGGCGCGCGCGGCTGAGCACGCGCTGAAGGTGAAGCGAGCGAGGCCCCAGGTTGACGCCGCGTGACTCGGCGCGACGGGCGCCGAGATTGGGCGAGCGAGAGGCACTGGGCGAAGCCCAGCGCCGGACGGAGTTCGCGGCGCAGCGGCGCCGGAGTGCGGTGTTGCGGGGCGCGAAGGCCGGGCATCCAGCACGGACGGACGCGCTGGCGCTATGGGTGGAGCGAGCGGCGGGACAGAGCGCGGGTGTGCGGGCGTGTGTGAGCTTCGGCGAGCGCTGGGCTCCCAGCGCCGGGTGTGCGAGGCGTGGGCGATGGACGCGGGTGAGCTGCGGCTGCAACCGAGCGCGTGCTCGAAATTGATGAACACGCGCGTCTTCACAGCGCCGGTTGAGTGTGCGGAGGGCGCTGGGCTCACGGGCGTTCGGCATGGGCGCGAGGGCGCCGCGACGCGCGCGGGCGGCGGGTGCTCGGCACTCGGCGCGACCTTGACGTTCGCCCATTCTTCCTCGCTTGAACTCCGATTTTGATCCGCCGCCTATGAACTCTCGTCGTGATGCTCTTCAATAAACTTGATTCTTAGCAGATCCAATTCATTCTATTTTATGCCGTTTTCCTACAAATCATCGAAACAAACGAAGTAAGTCCGAATCGATAAATATTAATCAAACCAACGGTATAAATAGGACAAACCACTGAAAATGACATGTAAAACAATACCAATAATCATCAAAAAATCATACCAAACAACTCCCCACACTTATCCATTTGCTTGTCCTCAAGCAAAGTCTATACTAATAAGAGTAGAAGAATAACTCATGCAACTTAACCCTTAATCCAATCAATCAAATCTCTTTTGCAATTCCCCCAAACATGATGAATACATCATCAAAGACAACGTGAAACAAATCTAAGATTGTGAAAATATCAAATAAACAAGTAGATTATTTATGCTCAGATCCAACTCTCCGCTAGAGGTGAATTAACTAAAATGGTTACCTTTAGCAACAAGTTTCCTTTGATAACATAGAAGGTATTAACAGATTTTGGAACAATGTTCGAAAGGTGAACTCTCGATGAACTCGAGTCTCCTAAAGTGGTTTCCCATGTCCATTTCTCAATTTACGAGAAAGAGGGACAAAATCTCATCCTCCTTTTATACAATCTCAACAACATTGGAGTTTTAATTCTCCTTATTTGCTACACTTTTTCACACATATATATATATTTTTAAATGAAACGAGTATATAGGTAACCATACTGTTAACACTCCCCTAGCATTAGCCGGACAAATCACGTCAATAACCACCGATTTAAAATCAATTCACACAATCTCGTCAATTCACATTGCACTTTAATCACATGACATCAAGATAAACGAGAAATACATCAAGGTCCGATTAATACCACAGAGTTCAGTTGCACAAATCAAAATCCTAACTTATTCACATAGACACAAACTTAAGTCCAAACAATCAAAATAAGCACAAGGGCACATCATTAAGCATACAAATATATATATATATATATATATCATGCCCATAAAACACAAAACCAATTACTCCCCCACACTAAATTCGAGCACTGTCCCCAGTGCTCAAAACACGATTAACACAAAAATAGCCGATAGAGGAGGAGACTTCCCTGATAATATATGGCAGTTGCAGGGTTGGAATGTGAGCGTGCACGGCAGAGTTGGAGTGTCACGGCTTCACCACACTGCTGATGAAAATACGCAAACCCTTCTTCCCAATTTCGAGCAAAACTAACACAAAGACAACAGACAGATCAAAGAACAACGAAACAAGCAAAAAGAGAAAGAAAGAAAAAGAAAATAAAAAACCGTGGGTAACTCCCACGGTACTCGCTTAACGTCGTGAGTCCGACGTAAACCGCAGACAACAACGGACTATCCATAATCTTTTACCGCAGAATACCATCTCACCTGAGCATCAAGAGTAACCCTATAAGAACAGAGACAAGAAAGAAAACAAGTAATGCACAATTTAAGCTCAAGTCGAACATCCTATTCTCCAAAATAAAATAAATAACTTCAATTCCCAAAGTACAAGATTTTGGTGAATTAGATGTTGACAACAATTGATGTTACCTCAACCTTTGTCCTCGATTTGTCCTCCTCTCGATCCCATACTCCAATTGTTGAGGCAAGGCAATCACTTCCAGTGGGCTTTGGCATGCTTGCAACTTCACATGCCCACTCTTCCTCGTCAGCCGACCTTGTAACCACTTCCTCGTGGCTCTGATCCTGCTTCTCATCCTCACATTCCTATTCTTCCTCATTTTCCACCTTCTCTGGCTGCAGCAACTCGTCAGATGTCTCTCCCACCCCATTCTCAACAATCGGGTCACTTTCAAGAAAAGTGACCGTCAGAGTCTGATCTGGTTGGTGTGGGAAAGGTATGATGTAATTTTCTTCCTCAGTTTCCATCTCCTGTGGTTGCAGCGACTCGTCTGGTGCCTTTCCAACCCCATTCTCAAGAATTGAAAGTTCATTCTCTACACGTTCCTCCAACAGCTCCTTAAGCATGATATTAAGCTGTACAATTTTCATCTCTACACGCTGAAGTGTGGAGTTATGAACATCCATTTCTTGAATGGACAGCTGTTTGGTATGATTTTGTGATGATTCTTGGTATTGTTTTACATGTCATTTTCAGTGGTTTGTCCTATTTATGCTGCTGGTTTGATTAATAGTTATTGATTCGGACTTACTTCGTTCGTTTCGATGTTTTGTAGGAAAACATCAGAAAATAGGATGAATTGGATCTACCAAGGATCAGATATAATTGAAGAGCACCTCGACAGGAGTTCATAGGCGAAAGCGAATCGAAAATCGGAGTTCAAACGAGGGAGAACGGAGCGAAACGTCGAAGGCGCTCGTGCCCCAGCACCCCAGCTCCCGCACGTCTCGCGCACGACTCGGCCGCCCAGCCGGCACTGGGATCCAGCGCGCGTTCCCAATTTCGAGCGCGTGCTCGTTGCGAACTGGCGTTCGCCCGACGCTGGAACCCGCGCCTCTCCAGCCCAGCTCGTCCGGTAGCGTCGCCTCGCCTCGCGCCCGATTCCTCGCGTCCGCTGGATCGCGGTGGCTTCGCACATATTCGCTGCCCATCGGTGGAAGCGGCGCCGGTTTCATCCGCCCTAACTCTCGCGAGACGACGTGACCTCCGTCCGGCGCTGGGACTCCAGTGCCACGCTGCCCGCTCACCCGGCGCTCGATTCCATCCGGCATGCCCAGCGCCCAGCGCTCTCTCGCCAACTCCCCCGCGCCGTCCAGCTCTGTGAAGCCCAACGCCCGCTCCGCGTTGTCTCGTCCAAGACCACGAGAAGCATCCGCGCCGCTTGCGGCGCCTTCTCCCGCACGCCCATGCCACTTCAATCGGCGTACATATCAAGCGCCCATCTCAGCGCTCTTTTCACCTATTTCCCTCGCGCGTTCACTTTGAGCTGGCACTCACAAATGAGGCAGAATGTTTTATGAGCCTGCGCTCAGCTCAAACCGGCGCTCACTCTTATTTATTATATATAGGCGCTAGGTTACAATTAAAAGATGGTCGCCGTTTCTCAGTTCATTTTTGGTTTCTCTCCGCGCAGCCGGGCGCTATTCCTCAAGCTTCTTCCGACGATTCACAGCAACAACAATAGATACAATCCTTGTTTTAATTCACGTTCTCTTTGTCATCATTGAATGTTTAGTTTATCAATTTATGCTTGGGATTTCTCTGTTCTTCTGGAATCAATTTTACAGTTTATTGTTTGATGGTTTTTGTGGGATTCAATTCCATAGTGACAATGGATTGTTCTCGTATTTCTATCAATTTATATTGCTTTGATTTTTCTGCTTTCATTTTATTCCTGTTCTTATTGATCGCTTGATGATTATGATTTATCCGCAATTAGATTTAGATTAGGGATTGAAAAACCTATGAATAATATGATTGCATATGCTTTATTTACCTTTGATTTATCGCTTTCATAGTTCAACTAGGGATTGACAACCACCGGTTTAGATTTATCGCTTTATTAGTTTAGCTTGGGATTGACAACCCCTGACTTAGATTGCTTGTTTATTTTCCGTATTTCAATTCCTGCATGTTCCAAACCCTCGTTGGCATTAGAATGTTTAGGATTTAATTGCTTTCTGTGCGCAACACGAACAATGGCCCTGTTAAGTTTTCCTTGAGAGACGACACGTGTTAACTTATCACGCTACAATTACCTCGTACGATTGCGAGTAATTCGAGTGTGTTTTTAGCTCGATCAATTTTGGCGCCGTTGCCGGGGAAAACTTTAGGCGTTTTGTTTGTGTTGTTTGTTTTTTGTGTTTCTTTTCTTCCTGTTTGGTTATTTTATTCCCCTGGTGCGTGTGATCTTGTTTTTGTTGTTGGTGTCTGTTAATGCAGGGTTATCAACAGTACGAATATGGTCAACCCGGTTGGGGGGAGGAAAGTTCGTTGTATTGGGTAAATTTTTCTCCCGAAGAAGGAGCCCAATTTGATTTTGCTGAGGAATACCCGTTAGGCTTCGAGCATCAAGCCTACGATCCCTACCCTGAGCAACAAGCCTATAATCCATATTGGGATCAACCACCTCCACCGTACTATGAGGATCAAGCCTCCAATCCATACTGGGAACAACCGCCTCCGTAGCACTATAAGGATCAATATTACAATGCCTACTGGGAGCAACCACATCCTCCACCTCAATATGAGTACCCACAACAACCACCTCCACCTCAGTACTCATATCCCCAACAGTCGCCTCCGCTTCCACCGCAACAAGACCACAGCACTGTGATCCACCTCCGAGGCCGGCTTGGGAGGATGAGTTAACTCAAAAGAGAAGTCATCCATTCAAAAACGGATGCTTTAGTCCAAAGTTTGGATGTCAGAACGCCTCATCTTTGCGCTTGGAGACGCAAATAGGATATGTTCGAGCACGCTTGATAAGTTGTTGCGACAAGGAGGAACTTCCAAACCAATCCGATCAGATCCATCGGTCTTCGTTCTAGAAAGTGACCCAAGTATTGAGTGGGTGGAAGAGACATCGATGAGCCGACTTTCCCACACCAACCCGATCAAGCTCGACGGTCACTACTCTTGAAAGTGACCCAATTGTTGAAGATGTGGTGGGAGAGCCACCAAGAGTCACTGCAGCGGAGGAGGTGGAAATGGTGGAAAAATGGGCACGTGAGGATGAGGAGCAAAATCAGAGCCACGAGGAAGTTGATACCATGGCGGCTGACGAGGGAGAGTGGGCATGTGAAGTTGCAAACATGCCAAAGCCCACTCGGGAAGTGATTGCACTGCCTTAACAATTGGAGTATGGGATCCCAGAGGAGGACAAATCGAGGACAAAGGTTGAGGTAACATCAATTATTTGTCAACATCCTAATTCACCAAAGTACTGTACTTTAGGAATTGAAATTATTTATTTTATTTTGGAGAATAGGATGTTCGACTTGAGCTTAAATTGTGCATTACTTGTTTTCTTTACTGTCCTCTGTTCTTATATGGTTACTACTGATGCTCTGGCTGAGATGGTGTTCCTGCAGGTAAAGGACTATGGATAGTCCGTTGTGATCGGAACACGTCGGGCTCACGACGTTAAACTGAGTACTACGTGGGAGTTTACCCACGGATTTTTATTTTCTTTTTCTTTTCTTTCTTTTTCGTTTGGTTTTCGTTGTTCTTTGATCTGTATGTGCCGTTGAGTTTGTTTTGCCCAGGTTTGGAACGTTGTAAGCGGTTTGGTGAAGCCGTGACACTCCAACTTTGTCGTGCACGCTCACATTCCAACCCCGCCACGCCATATTTTATCGAAGTCTCCTCCTCTATCGGCTATTTTATGTTATTAATGTTTTGAGCAGGGGGGACTCGAATTAAAATAATGGGGAGAGAGTATTTTGTTTTGTGGGTGTGACATATATATTTTGCTTAATGTTGTGCCCGTATGTATATTTTGATTGTTTGGACTTAAGCTTTATCTATGCTCGTAGTTAAGATTTTGATTTGTGCAATCGAACTCGTGGTATTGATCGGACCTTGATGTATTTCTCGCTTATCTTGATTTCATGTGATTAAAGTGCAATGAATTGACGGGTTGTGTGAATTGATTTTAAATCGGTGGTTATTGACGTGATTTGTCCGGCTAATGCTAGGGGAGTGTTAATGTGGTGGTTACCTATATCTTGGTTTCAATAAATAAAAAAAAGAAAAGAAAATATGTGTGAAAAGAAAATAAGGAGAATTAAAACCCAATGTTGTTGAGATCAGATAAATGGAGGATGGGATTCATCCCTCTTCTCGTAAATTGAGAAATGGACATGGAAACCACGTTAGAGACTCGAGTTCATCGAGAGTTCACCTTTCAACATTGTTCCAAATCATAATACCTTCTATGTTATCAAAGGAAACTTGTTGCTAAAGGTAACCATTTTAGTTAATTCACCTCTAGCGGAGAGTTGGGTCTGAGCAAGAATAACCTACTTGTTTATTTGATATTTTCGCAATCTTAGATTTGTTTCACGTTGTCTTTGATTATGTATTCATCATGTTTGGGGGAATTGCAAAAGAGATTTGATTGATTAGAATAAGAGTTAAGTTTGCATGAATTATCTTCCCTATTCTTATTAATATAGACTTTGCTTGAGGACAAGCAAATGGATAAGTATGGGGGAGTTGTTTGGTATGATTTTGTGATGATTCTTGGTATTGTTTTACATATCATTTTCAGTGGTTTGTCCTATTTATGCTGCTGGTTTGATTAATAGTTATTGATTCGGACTTACTTCGTTCGTTTCGATGTTTTGTAGAAAAACGGATGAAAATATGATGAATTGGATCTGCCAAGGATCAGATATAATTGAAGAGCACCTCGACAGGAGTTCATAGGCGAAAGCGAATCGAAAATCGGAGTTCAAACGAGGGAGAATGGAGCGAAACGTCGAAGTCGCGCACGAGCGCCCGAGCGCCCCAGCACCCCAGCTCCCGCACGCTCGCACACGACTCGGCCGCCCAGCCGGCGCTGGGATCCAGCGCGCGTTCCCAATTTTGAGCGCGCGCTCGTTGCGAACCAGCGTTGCCCGGTGCTGGAAACCAGCGCCCTCTCCCAGACCAGCTCGTCGGTAGCGTCGCCTCGCCTCGCGCCCGATTCCTCGCGTCCGCCAGATCGCCCGCGAGCTCGCACAAATTCAGCCGCCCATCCGGTGTTGGGAAGCCAGCGCCGGTTTTGTCCGCCTAACTCCCGCGTGACGCGCGACCTCCGTCGGCGGGACTCCAGCTTGCCCCGCCACGCTGCCCGCCACCCGCGCCGATTCCATCCGGTCTTCGGGCATCACCCGGCGCCAGCTCTCACGCTAACTCCCGCACGCCATCCGGCGCTGTGAAGCCCAGCGCCCGCTCCGCGTTGTCTCGTCCAGCGCCCGCTGAGAAGCATCCGGCGCCGGCTTGGCCAGCGCCCTTCTCCCGCACGCCCATGCCACTTCAACCGGCGCACACATCAAGCGCCCGTCTCTAGCGCCACCTATTTCCTCTCGCGCTCACTTTGGTCGGCTCTCACAAATGAGGAGAATGTTTTATGAGCTCAAGGCCGGCTCAAACCGCGCCACTCTTATTTATTATATATAGCGCTAGGTTACAATTAAAAGATGGTCGTAGTTTCTCGGTTCTTTTGGTTTCTCTCCATGACGGTATTTGTTCCTCAAGCTTCTTCCGGCGATTCACAAGAACAACAATGTACACAATCCTTGTTTTAATTTCGTTCTCTTTGTCATCATTGAATGTTTAGTTTATCAATTTATGCTTGGGATTTCTCTGTTCTTCTGGAATCAATTTTACAGTTTATTGTTTGATGGTTTTTGTGGGATTCAATTCCATAGTGACAATGGATTGTTCTCGTATTTCTATCAATTTATATTGCTTTGATTTTTTCTGCTTTCATTTTATTCCTGTTCTTATTGATCGCTTGATGATTATGATTTATCTGCAATTAGATTTAGATTAGGGATTGACAAACCCTATGAATAATATGATTGCATATGCTTTTATTTACCGCTTTGATTTATCGCTTTCATAGTTCAACTAGGGATTGACAACCTCTGGTTTAGATTTATCGCCTTATTAGTTTAGCTTGGGATTGACAACCCCCAGCTTAGGATTGCTGTTTATTTTCCGTATTTCAATTCCTGCATGTTCCAAACCCTTGTTGGCATTAGAATGTTTAGGATTTAATTGCTTTCTGTGCGCAACACGAACAATGGCCCTGTTAAGTTTTCCTTGAGAGACGACTCGTGTTAACTTATCACGCTACAATTACCTCGTACGATTGCGAGTAATTCGAGTGTGTTTTTAGCTCGATCAACCGCCTCATTTTTTGATCGAGCACATCCTCCCAATCTTGGCTCTGAGGTGGATGCGGCTGCTGTGGGTACTGTTGCGGCGGAGGCAGAGGTGGCTGCTGTGGGTATGAATACTGAGGTGGAGGTGGTTGTTGTGGGTACGGATACTGCAACAGAGGTGGTTGCTCCCAGTAGGGATTGTAAGCTCGATCCTCATACTGCGGTGGAGGTGGTTGGTCCCAGTAAGGATTGTAGGCTTGTTGCTCATCAGGTTGTGGGTTCCAATATTCCGGGTCAGGTTGTGGAGGCGGCTGCTGCTGCTGTGGATCCCAACATCCCAAATCGGGTTGGTCATTCAACCCCGAACCATATTGTTGCTCATAAACTGGCGGATACTGCGGCTGAGGTGATTGCTCCCAGTAGGGTTTGTAGGCTTGATCTTCATACAACGGAGGAGGTGGTTGGTTCCAGTAGGGATCATATGTTTGCTGCTCATGGCCTGACGGACATCCCTCAGAAAAATCGAATTGGGCTCCTTCTTCGAAAGAAGAATTTGCCCAATACGATGAACTTTCCTCCCCCCAGCCTGCTTGACCACATTCGTACTGCTGATAACCCTGCATTAACAGACACCAACAACAAAAACAAGATCACACGCACCGGGGGGAGAAAATAACGAAACAGAACAAAGAGAAACACAGAAAACAAACAACACAAACAATACGCCTAAAGTTTTCCCCGGCAACGGCGCCAAAATTGATCGAGCTAAAAAGACACTCAAATTCACTCGCAATCGTACGAGGAAATCGTAGCGTGATAAGTTAACACGAGTCGTCTCTCAAGAAAAACTTAACAGGGCGATTGTTCGGTCGTGCACAGAAAGCAATTAAATTCTAAACATTCTAATTACATCGGGGGTTGAACATGCAAGAATTGAAATACGAGAAAATAAACAGCGATCCTAAGCTGGGGGTTGTCAATCCCAAGCTAAACTAATAAAGAGTTAAATCTAAACTAGGGGTTTTCAATCCCTAGTTGAACTATGAAAGCGATAAATCAAAGCGGTAAATAAAAGCATATGCAATCATATTATTCAAAGGGTTTTTCAATCCCTACTCTAAATCTAATTGCAAATAAAAACATAATCATCAATCCATCTCCAAGAACATGAATTAATCGAAAGCATGATAAATCAAAGCAATATAAATCAACGGACATGAAAATCCAATCCACTGTCACTATGAATTGAATCCAATAAAACTGAGAAATCCCAAAGCATAAATTGATAAACTAAACATTCAATGATGAACAAGAGAACATGAATTAAAACTAACTATTATCTGTTTGTTGTTGTCTGAAGAACTCTGGAAGAAAGCTTGGTGAACAGTTCCCGCGGCTGCGTGAGAAAAATAGTAACTGAGAGCCCCCTTCTTTGACCTAATGCGCGCATATATATATTAAATAAAAGCCAGCACCGGACGGACCCAAACGCCGGACGCGGCTAGTCTCTGGACGACGTCGCGGCGCGGTTGGAGGCCAGCGTACCGGGAGTTCGTGGATGAGGAGGCGCGCTGAAGGTGAAGCGAGTGAGGGTCTTGGGTCAAGGCCGTGACTCAGCGCGGACGGGTGCTTGGGAGATTGGGGGCGGCGAGGGCGCTGGCGAAGCCAGCCACGGACGGAGTTCGCGGCGTGGCGGGCGCGGGCGGCGCTGGAGTGCGATGTTGCGGGGCGGCGGGCGCTGGGCATCCAGCGCACGGACGGACGCGCTGGCGTATGAGCTAGAGCGAGTGGCTGGGCGACAGCGCCGGTGTCGGGCGTGTGTGAGCTTGGCGAAGGCTCGGGGCCGGGTGTGCGGCGTGGGCGATGGCGATGGCGGGTGAGCATCGGCTGCAACCGCGCGCGCTGAAATTGATGAGCGCGCATCTTAACAGCGCCGATTGAGTGCGGCGGGCGCTGGTGCGCGGGCGTTTGGCATGGGCGCGAGGGCGCCACACGCGAGGCGGGCGTGCGGGTGCTCGGGCGCCGCGGCGCGACTGACGTTCGCTCCGCTCTTCCTCGTTTGAACTCCGATTTTGATCTGCGCCGCCTATGAACTCTCGTCGAGATGCTCTTCAATAAAATTGATTCTTGGCAGATCTAATTCATTCTATTTTATGCCGTTTTCCTACAAATCATCGAAACAACGAAGTAAGTCCGAATCGATAAATATTAATCAAACCAACGGTATAAATAGGACAAACCACTGAAAATGACATGTAAAACAATACCAAGAATCATCACAAAATCATACCAAACAGTATGCTTATGTGTTTACATTATTTTTCAGATATGTCTCTTACACCGATTATCAATATGCTCGCACAAAATCCTCTATCCGGTCCAAATTTTATCGAGTGGAAACGAAACATGGAATATGTTCTAATCGCTGAAGAACACATGTTTGTTCTCACTACTCCCAAACCCGATGCCCTTACTGACGCATCGACTAATGATCAGCGAGAGTCAAGCCGACTTTGGCATAAGTCAAACAATATGGCCAAATGTTATATGATGACTACAATGTCCAAAGGCTTGCAGCTGCAGCATCAGTCGATGGTAGACAAGACTGAAATTTGGTCAAGTCTCGAGAGTAAGGTTGGGCAGTCGGATCGGACAGTCCGCTTCCACACAATGAGAGAAATCTTGGCGTGTAAGATGGAAGAAGGAAGTTCGGTCCATGAACATGTCTCCCACATGACTCATCTCATGGATAGTCTTGATCAGTTGGGAAGAGGTATTGACGGCGAAGCCAAGGTCGATATCATCCTCAACACACTGCCCAAGTCTTTTGAGAATTTTCGCGTGAACGCGATCATGAGCAAGACCGAGTATACACTTAGTCAGTTGCTTAATGATCTCGTGGCCGCGGAAGGAGTCATGGGTAAAGGAGCACATGCCCTTGCTAGCACATTTAGGGGCCCAAATTTTCCGTTGAAAATTGGAAGAAGAAAAAGGGGCACCAAAGGTGGAAGAGGCAAAGGAACCAGTGGGAGTAGTGGGAGTGTCACGACCCGACTATTTAACTACTTAATTAATCAAATAATCAAGCCGTGACTGGTCGAATTAACAATAATCTTCCAACAACAAAGGATTTAAAGAATTTGGTTTTTGAAACAAACGGACAGCATAACGTTTGAAAATGAAATAAGCCAACCTGTACTCAGAAAATATCCAACAACAATATAATCACAAACGAGGGCACAGTCTCAATTTACATACATAAAAGTTTTCAAAACATATACAAGGTTATCAAAAGTACTGGTTCAATGTTTCAAGGTCTTAGCAGCGGATTAGTAATGAATATCATGTATGAAGACATGATATTCAAACATATTTGATTTTAGTAAGAAGACAAAATGTTAATTCAGCTCAGTTTCCTGCCACATCTCCTCTATGCTCAACCTGCATCAAAGAAACATTTTGAAGAGTATGAGTACTAGAGAGTACTCAGTGGATAATGCCAAGGTATTTTTCAAATTAAAAAAAAAATAATAATGAAAGAAGTATATCCTTCAATTAACATCCAGAAAACAGTTGATAGATTATGCATAAGAATTTCCATCATAATATAAAAGAACACCACATTTTATCTTTCGAAACATACCGGCATAACATACCCGAGTTGGTCCCGAATGATGACAACTACGGTCATACCTATCTACGCTATTTGGTAAAGGGAAGTAGGCCTCTCCCCAATACCATGGCGGCCTACATTTGCAAGCTCACAGCCAACTACCTGTGCACAGTAATTAACATTTTCTACCGCAGATAGGTAATTGCCGTCATAACCGCAATGTGATAAAACGTTCCTTTAACATAATCATAATGTGGTGTTTATATTTTCATGACAAAACAATTTCATAAAACAACATAAATTTTGTTCTAAAACAAATTTTGTAAAGTATTACCCACCTCGTGACGTTTAATCTAACAGCTTCGTTTCTTCTTCCTTTACTTCTCGGTTTCCCTTGCTGGATCCTTAGAACATAAAGATTATGATAAATCTTTAGTAATCTTCCTTTCTAATTTAGATATATGTTAACAACTATCAATTAATATATAACTTGTCTTACTAACGTCTAATTCTACCGAAATTTCGACAGAGTAACGTTTAGAATAGGTATAGCCCAAATAAACCAAACTACACCAATATCATCCCAAACTCCTCAATATCATCATTATATCATCAAACATACACTTAAGAACATTATACAAGACTAGTATCATCTAATTCAACGTTAATCGCCTAAGGCGATTTAACTCGATATATATATATACATTTCAACATTTTTAATATCTACAACCCATTAAACATCAAGTATCATATATTTATACTCAATTAACATTAATAATCATAATTTCATGATTCATTCCATCATAGATCAAGTATATCACCTATAAGTATAACTTTAGTTTAAACTTTAATTTTCTAACTTTTGATACCTATGTTCAAAAATTCCCATAAATTCTATTTAAGCCTTATTTTTATTATAGATCTCAAATATCAACTTAAATCCATCAAATAAAATCAAGAAATCATAGTTCCTATTGTCCCCTTCATTTCCAAAATTTTGGACATAATGCATATGATTAAATTAAATTCCTATAAATTCATTTTATACATTATTTATATCTCTAAGCATAATTATCAAGTTAAATAGATCAAATAAAATCAAAATCATTAAGTTCCTACACCTTAAAATTTTCAAAATTTTCACCTATTAAACATGCTTAGTTTAATTTTTAATTTCTTCATTTATATGATGTTTATAATCATCCCTAAACATATATTCAAGCTTAATTCACTCATATCATAACATATGAGTCATATTCAAAAATTAGGGTTTAGGTTAGATTCTTTAATTTTTCAATTTCATGAATTTAAACAAATTAATTCCATAACACATGTTAATCTAACTCCATAAACATAATTAAATCAATACATATAACTAAATTTAAACAAATCAAGCATAACCCTAATCCTTCAAATTTTCGAAAATTCATAAGCATTCAAACATAAAATTCATCAATTTAATTAATTAAAACTTTGCATAAATGAAGTATTTACCTTGCTAGGAACAATTTCTCTTTAATTACCAAGCTTAATTATGTATTAAAAGTGAAGGTAGAGTTTTGTGTATGAAAGTGTGTGTGTGTGTCGAAAATTTGGGAGCAAAAATGGGGAGGAAGATGATTTATTTCATGTATCAAGTTTCTAGAATGTAAATTTCAATTTAATGTACATTTATTTCCAATTTCTAGATAATTAAACACAAATTTCAAAAATATTTATAATTGCACCCCAACTTTCACTAATTCCATACTTTAATATAATATACTTAGTAGGATTATTGTTCCGACCAAATTGTTCTTTTCAGTCGCTCGCAATAGTACGAGGTCCTTATAGAATGGTAAGGTCGACCCAAGTCGAATCTCTCGAGGAAGGCTTAACAGGCTACGGTTCTATGTCAAACACGAAAACAGAAAAGAAAACTAACGTCCTAACATAAGGGATTGTCACGGAAAGGACGCGGAAATAAAATAAAGCGAGATAAGGCGGATGCACTTGGACAACAATAGGAATTGACGATACACGGACTTGGAGGCGGTGTTCTAGAGTTGAATCTATCCTCACAATTAATAAATCAAAGACCCGCACACAATGCATAAAATACCCACGCCTCTCACCAAACGGTCAACACTAACTAACCTCTCGATTACGTCAATGCTAGACTCGAACTTAATGACAGGAGATCTCTCAACCACCCCACCATCAACTACGAAGGATATTTCACTACAAATGCACACAATAGAAAAACCCTATCCACATATACCAATTACCCAACAACAAACCAATCTCTCGATCACTTTCGTTGTCAAACTCATGTTTAATATAAATCTGCTCTCGCATATCTTCATAATCAAATATAAGCACACAATCAACCTACACTATTCTTTCGAACACCATGTATGAAGATCATGAAATAAACAATTTATACCGATAGGAAAATCACAAATCATCAACCCAACGATCACGATTCAAGATAAGAACGATTAAACATATATTTCCCAACAAATCGATAATTCATCTCATAGCAGAAATTAATCCAATCCCAATTACATAGACATAATCAAAATCAGGAAAACTTACAACCATTCATAGATAAATTCGTCTTCCCAATATCCGGAATCGTACAATCCACTTGTTAATCCAAGCACAAAATAATTAAAAGGAAAAGAGAAGGAAGAAGAAAGGAAAAAGAGAGAGAAAAGAACTAACGGAAGAAATAAATAAAATGTGGAACTAGGGTTTTCAGGCGTTAAAACATTATTTATATCGGCAGAATTTTCGCACGCAGCACCGGACTCATCGCAGCGCCGGACGCGGAAAGCTCCTGGAGAGAAAAGTCGCGACACGCCAGCGCCGGACGGATCGAAGCGCCGGACGCGCCGCGATTCTGGAAACTCGCCCAGCGCCGGACGCGGCTTGTAATCTTGAGAAGGTGCAGCGCCGGTTGGAAGGGAATCGGGCGCTGGAAGAGAGGGCGCCGTGGCATGCGCGCGCTGTGGCCGCATTATGAAGAAAGGGCGCTGGAGGCGTGAGGCGCGGCCGTGGCCACGTTGTGGAGACTGGGCGCTGGAGGCATGAAGTGCGGCCGTGGCGCGCGCGGCCGCGTGCCGCAGCGAAGACGCATGAGGCGTGGCCGTGGTCGATTGTGAAGACCGCAGTGGCGCGCGCGCCATGGCCACGCGCGTTGAGTGAGCGCTGGAGGTGAGCTGAACGCACGCGCGCTGAGCGTTCCCAGCGCCGGACGCGCGTGCGCGTGCGCGACTTCGCGGTTTCGCTCCGTTCTCTCTCGTCCGAACTCCGAATTGAGATCCGTTTGCGTCCACGGATTCCTATCGAGATGCTCTTCAATATAGGTTTATTCTTGGTAGATAAATTTCATCCTATTTACTGCCATTTTTCTGTCAAACATCGAAACAAACCAAATAAGTTCAATTCAATCAATACGAATGAAACCAACGACATAAATAGTACAAACCATTGAAAATGATATGCAAAACAATACCAAGAATACGCACAAAATCATACTAAACAACTCCCCCACACTTATCCGTTTGATTGTCCTCAAGCAAAGTCTATACTCGTAAGAATAGGAAGAATAATTCATGCAACTTCACTCTTAGTCTAATCAATCAAACCTTATTGCTTTCCCCCACACTTGGTGTTTACGCATTCAAAGATAATGTGAAATAAATCTAGGACGACAAATGATTTCCAATAAATAAAAGGGTAACCTCTCGCCGCATCCAACTCTCGTTAGGGTGAACCAACTAATGTGGTCACCTTTAGCAACAAGTTTCTTTTAAAGCACAAAGAATGTTTTAATGATTTTGGAACAATATTCGAAAGGTGAACTCTCGATGAACTCGAGATTCCTATCGTGGTTTCCATGTCCATTTCTCAATTTACGAGAAAGAGGGACAGAATCCCATCCTCCATTTCAACAATCTCAACAAATAACTGGAGTTTTCATTCTCCTTATTTTCTACTCTTTTTCACATTTTTTTTTTGAAACAAGTATATAGGTAACCACAATGTTAACACTACCCCTAACATTAGCCGGACAAATCACATCAATTCTCCCCTATTCATTTTCTATCAATCACAATCTCGTCAATTCACATTACACTCGAATCATATACCACCAAAAGTCTTAGAAATTTAAAAACAGTTTGATCAATACCACAGAGCTTAGCTGCACAAATCAAGATCCTAACTTACTCGCATAGACAAAGCTTACGTCCAAACAATCAAAATAAGCACAAGGGCACGTTATTAAGCATACAAAACTATATATTACGAACACAAAACTGAGTAAACATCCCCCACACTTAAATCGAGTACTGTCCCCAGTGCTCAAAACATTAAAAGCTCAAAATGACTATAGAGGATGATACTTCCCTGATAATAGACGAGTATGCGCTGTAGAGTTGGAGCATCACGGCTTCACCACACCGATTAGAAAGTCCCGAACTCAAAATGATAAACACGAAACCGCACTACGTAAAACCAAAACAAAGACGAAAACAAAACACAAGCAAAACCAATGTAAAATTAGAACAAAAGCGAAAAGCAGAAAAGCGAGAAAACTTGTGGGTTGCCTCCCACGTAGCGCTGCTTCAATGGCACGATCTCCACTAATGAAAACCGGACTATCCATAGTCCTTCACCTCTGTGAATACCATCTCAACCGAGCATCGGTAGTAACAATATAAGCACAAAGGACAGTTAAGGCAGCATATAATAAATCAATTAAACTTAAATCAAACATCCTATTCTCCAAAGAAAAATAAATCAATTCAACTCCAAAAGCACAATACTTTGGAGAATTAGATGTTGAAAAATTACGATGCTACCTCAACTTTTGTCCTCTCCTCCTCTAGCGGATTAGGAAGATATCAGTTGTTCATACTTAGTCTCGGCTTGATGAAACCTCGACTCTTCACTTTCATCAACTTCTCTGATTCTCCATTCGACTTCATCCTCTTCAAGGAATATGAAAGAAAAAGTCTGCTCCAGTTGGCTCGGCATCTCCTCCACACTTTGGTTGTGGACCAATTCTTCCACTTTCCCGGCTAACTGACTGACTTGAGTCTTTAAACGACTGACTTGAGTCTCTAAACGGTCCATAGATGTTTCCAACATCTCGAACCTTTGTTGACTCGTCTGTATGAATGACGTTAGTTTGTCTTCCAATGTCGGCTTCACTGGCTGACTCCCCCGAATGAAAGCTTGCAATGACTCCTCCATTGTCGGTTTCACCGGCTTTACCGGCTGACTCGCCTGAATGAATGCCTTCAATGAATCCTCTAATGTCGGCTTCACCGGTTGTTGCTGGAATAAGAGATCCTGACTATTTGAAGAACTCTGAGGATGCCTCCAGTAGGGATCATAGGCTTGATGCTCATAGCCTGACGGGTATCCCTCAAAATAGTCGAATTGGGCTCCTTCTTCAAAAGAAGAATTTGCCCAATACGACGAGCTATCCTCCTCCAGGCCTGTCGACCATATTCGTATCGCGGTAACCCCGCATTAATGCACACCAACTACAAAACAAGATCACACGCACTGTTGGAGAAAAATAGAAACAAAGAAAAAGGAAAAGAAAGAAATAAAAAGAAGAAGCACGAGGGAAGAAACAGAAAAACAAAACGACACAAAACCAAAAGCCTAAAGCCTTCCCCGGCAACGGCGCCAAAATTTGTTCCGACCAAATTGTTCTTTTCAGTCGCTCGCAATAGTACGAGGTCCTTATAGAATGGTAAGGTCGACCCAAGTCGAATCTCTCGAGGAAGGCTTAACAAGGCTACGGTTCTATGTCAAACACGAAAACAGAAAAGAAAAACTAACGTCCTAACATAAGGGGATTGTCACGGAAAGGACGAAAGCAGGAAATAAAATAAAGCAGATAAGAGCGGATGCACATGGACAACAATAGGAATTGACGATACACGGACTTGGAGACGGTGTTCTAGAGTTCGAATCTATCCTCACAATTAATAAATCAAAGACCCGCACACAATGCATAAAATACCCACGCCTCTCACCAAACGGTCAACACTAACTAACCTCTCGATTACGTCAATGCTAGACTCGAACTTAATGACAGGAGATCTCTCAACCACCCCACCATCAACTACGAAGAATATTTCACTACAAATGCACACAATAGCAAAACCCTATCCACATATACCAATTACCCAACAACAAACCAATCTCTCGATCACTTTCGTTGTCAAACTCATGTTTAATATAAATCTGCTCTCGCATATCTTCATAATCAAATATAAGCACACAATCAACCTACACTATTCTTTCGAACACCATGTATGAAGATCATGAAATAAACAATTTATACCGATAGGAAAATCACAAATCATCAACCCAACAATCACGATTCAAGATAAGAACGATTAAACATATATTTCCCAACAAATCGATAATTCATCTCATAGCAGAAATTAATCTAATCCCAATTACATAGACATAATCAAAATCAGGAAAACTTACAACCATTCATAGATAAATTCGTCTTCCCAATATCCGGAATCGTACAATCCACTTGTTAATCCAAGCACAAAATAATTAAAAGGAAAAGAGAAGGACGAAGAAAGGAAAAAGAGAGAGAAAAGAACTAATGGAAGAAATAAATAAAATGTGGAACTAGGGTTTTCAGGCGTTAAAACATTATTTATATCGGCAGAATTTTCGCACGCAGCGCCGGACGCATCGCAGCGCCGGACGCCGAAAGCTCCTGGAGTGAAAAGTCGCGACACGCCAGCGCCGGACGGATCGAAGCGCCGGACGCGCCACGATTCTGGAAACACGCCCAGCGCCGGTTGGAGTCTCAGCGCCGGACGCGGCTTGTAATCTGGAGAAGGTGCAGCGCCAGTTGGAAGGGAAGCGGGCGCTGGAAGAGAGGGGCGCGGTCGTGGCCGTGGCGCGGCTGTGGCCGCATTATGAAGAAAGGGCGCTGGAGGCGTGAGGCGCGGCCGTGGCCGCGTTGTGGAGACTGGGCGCTGGAGGCATGAGGTGCGGCCGTGGCCGCGGCGCGGCCGTGGCCGCATTGTGAAGACGCATGAGGCGCGGCCGTGGCCGCATTGTGAAGACCGCGGCCGTGGCCGCGGCGCGGCCATGGCCGCGTTGCGTAGAGTGAGCGCTGGAGGTGAGCTGAACACACGCGCTGAGCGTTCCCAGCGCCGGACGCACGTGCGCGTGCGCGACTTCGCGGTTTCGCTCCGTTCTCTCTCGTCCGAACTCCGAATTGAGATCCGTTTGCGTCCACGGATTCCTATCGAGATGCTCTTCAATATAGGTTTATTCTTGGTAGATAAATTTCATCCTATTTACTGCCATTGTTCTGTAAAACATCGAAACAAACCAAATAAGTTCAATTCAATCAATACTAATCAAACCAACGACATAAATAGGACAAACCATTGAAAATGATATGCAAAACAATACCAAGAATACGCACAAAATCATACTAAACAATTATATTTCAATTATAATATAAAATCTAATACAACTTATATTCATAATTTAATTTAGATTCATATAGCATCATTTAAATCACTTTATTTAATAAAATTCAATTCATTTCAATAATGCTTCTTAAATTTTCGAAATTTACATAAATAAATTCTTTAATCATTATTTATTGCTAAAATAAATTTATTCACATAATTTAACAACTTGAATAATAATTCCTTCCATTTTATAACAAAATATCCATATAAAAATAATTAAAGCATTTATAGCTTATTTTAGAATAAATAACAATTTTCATACAAACATATTCTAATAATCACAAAATTCACATTTTATCGCAAATATACTCATTTCTAATAATTCTCTATATTTTTCAATTCCATATATTCAAGTCTAAAATTAATCGGAGTCATACCGATTAATATTTCACTATATTAAATTTTACGAATTCTTAAGGCTTGAATAACTTTTAAGTCTTTAATAATACTTAATTAAACTTTATTAATTACTATAAAATTTTCGGGCTACTACATTCCCTCCCCCTTAAAGAAATTTCGTCCCCGAAATTTTCGTACCGTATTAAACAAGTTGGGGTACTTTTCTCTCATTTGATCTTCCAGTTCCCATGTCACTTCTTCTGGACCATGATATCTCCATTGAACTTTTACTAAAGGAATGACTTTATTTCTTAATTTCTGTTCTTTCCGGTCCAGAATGTTTTCAGGCTCTTCCTCATAGCTTAACTTAGCATCGGAACTATTTCATCATGATGAAGAATGTGTTGTGGGTCATACATATTTTCTAAGTCGAGACACGTGGAAAACATCATGCACGTTAGCGAAGTTTGGAGGCAACGCTAACCTATAAGCTACAGGCCCAATCCGTTCCAAGATTTCATAAGGTCCGAGAAATCTTGGTTTAAGTTTCCCTTTTATTCCGAAACGATGGATTCCTTTAGTTGGGGAAACTTTGAGAAAACTTTGTCCCTGTTTCAAACTTCAATTCTTACGACGATTATCAAGATAGGATTTTGTCGGTCTTGAGCTTCTTTCATTCTTTGTTTTATTTGTCGCACGATTTGAACCATTTCTTCGATCGCTTCAGGGCCAAGAATCTTCCGTTCTCCTACCTCGTCCCAATACAGAGGTGATCGCACTTTTTACCATAAAGTGCTTCGTGAGAACCATGCCGATCGTAGCTTGATAACTGTTGTTGTAAGCAAATTCTATCACGGGTAGAACTTGTTCCCATTGATCTTCCCGATCAAGCACTATGGTTCTGAGCATATCCTCCAAGGTGCGAATTGTTCTCTCGGTCGACCGTGCATGCTGGGATGAAAGCGGTGCTAAAATTTAACCGAGTGCCCAATTCTTTTTGAAAAGTAGTCCAAAATCGAGAGATGAATTTAGCATCACGATACGAGATAATTGAGACCGGCACTCCATGTAGACGAACAATTTCCCGAACATAAATTTGTGCCAATTTATCTGCTCCATACGTGATCGGAATTGGAATGAAATGAGCGCTCTTGGTTAATCGATCAATGATTACCCATATGGCCGTATTCCCTCGTCTAGATTTGGGTAATCCACTTACGAAGTCCATTGCAATATGATCCCATTTCCATTCTGGAATTTCAAGAGGCTGTAACTTCCCATATGGTCTTTGATGCAAAGCTTTTACTTGTTGGCACGCTAAACACCGTTCGACGTAAGAGACAATGTCTTGTTTCATCCCCGTCCACATGAACTTTTGTTTGAGATCCTGGTACATCTTCGTACTTCCAGGATGTGCCGCGTATGGTGCCTTATGAGCTTCATTCAAAATTTCATTTTTCAATTCTGTATCATTAGGTATGTATATGCGATTACCAAACATAATCGCATTATCCTCAGCTTCATGATATTCCGGAATGTTTCCCATTCGAATCTTTGCTCGCAGAGTTTCGAGTTGTTTATCTCTTCTTTGCGCTTCAATAATACGAGCTCTCAAATCCGGAAGTACCACTAATGAGGCTACAATTCCTTGAATATTACGAGGAGGTACGGTTTCGAGCTTCATTCTCTCGAACTCTTTTAATAATTCTCCTTGGTTCGTTAAAAGAGTTCCTAATTTCTCCTGACTTTTCCTACTCAGAGCGTCTGCTACGACATTAGCTTTTCTGGGATGATACTTGATCTCACAATCGTAGTCTTTGACCAGCTCGAGCCATCTTCGTTGCCGCATATTCAAATCTTTTTGTTCAAAGAAATACTTCAAACTTTTGTGATCCATGAAAATCTAACATCTTGACCCGTATAAATAATGTCTCCAAATTTTCAGTGCGTGGACCACCGCTGCGAGCTCCAGATCATGAGTGGGGTAATTATGTTCATGAATCTTTAACTATCGTGAAGCATATGCGACGACTTTTCCTTCCTGCATTAAGACGCATCCTATTCCATTTCTTGACGCATCCGTGTATATGGTATAATCTTTCTCCGGATCAGGTATAGTTAGGATAGGAGCGTTGGTTAATCTTTCTTTGAGTTCTTGGAAACTGTCTTCGCATTCCGGAGTCCATTGAAATTTTACCCCTTTCTTCAGCAATTGCGTCATCGGCTTAGCAATTTTGGAAAATCCTTCGATAAATTTTCTATAATATCCGGCTAAGCCTAGAAAACTACGAATCTCATTCGGAGTCGTAGGTGATTTCCACTCTTGTACCGCTTGGACCTTGGCAGGATCTACTTTAATTCCTTCAGCCGAGATTATATGCCCTAAGAAATTTACTTCTTTCAGCCAGAAGTCACACTTGCTAAATTTGGCATATAATCTCTGTGTTCTCAGCTTTTCTAATACAATTCGCAACTGTACCTCATGTTCTTGTTCGCTCTTCGAATAGATCAGAATATCATCGATAAACACTAATACGAATTTATCAAGATATTCATGAAATACACGGTTCATGAGGTCCATGAACACAGCTGGAGTATTGGTTAGTCCAAACGGCATCACTACAAATTTGTAGTGTCCGTATCGAGTTCTAAAAGCGGTTTTAGGTATGTCCTCGGGTTTGATTTTCACTTGATGATAACCCGATCTCAAATCGATCTTCGAAAATACCCTAGCTCCTTTCAATTGATCGAATAAATCATCAATTCTAGGAAGAGGATATTTATTCTTCAACGTCACTTTGTTCAACTCGTGGTAATCAATGCACATCCTTAAGGAGCCATCATTCTTTTTGACAAATAATACTGGCGCTCCCCAAGGTGATGCGCTTGGTCGAATGAATCCTAAGTCCATAAGTTCCTGTAATTGAATTTTGAATTCTTGTAATTCCTTAGGAGCCATCCGATAAGGTGCTTTAGAAATTGGCGCAGATCCTGGTTCGAGATCGATCGCGAAGTCCAATTGTCGACCTGGCGGTACACCGGGTAACTTTTCTGGAAATACATCTGGATATTCTCGAACAACTGGCACATCATCAATCTTCTTATCCTTCTTGTTTTCCTTGCTTAGGCATACAAGATAGGCATGATTTTCGTTACATCTTATCAACTTTTCTGCCTGCAGAGCTGATATCACAGGCACCCTTCTTCTTCTCTCATCGATTCCATAAAAGCACGTGGGTTCCGTCCCTGGTGGTTGAAATGCAATTTCTCGTTGTTCACAACGAATTGTTGCGAAATTCTTCGTTAACCAATCCATTCCTAAAATAATATCTACGTCCCACAAGCTTAAGAGACGTAATGATTCAGCTTTTAATTGAAGTAATCCTAACTCGAATTCTAAGTTAGGACATATTTTATCAACTACTGTCGCCCCACCTATTGGAGTAAGCACTTTGAAACCTACTTCAGATGATTCTACGGGAAGTTCAAGATTATCTACGCATGTGGTAGAAATGAAAGAATGCGATGCTCCCGTATCAAACAGAACTATAACAGGTACGCCTTTTAACTGAGCCATACCTGTTAAATTTCCCGTACTCTTTTCTGGTTGTTTCTGTTTCAAAGCATACACCTGCTGATGTTGAGGTTGAATTTGTAGAGATTGGGATGGCGCCTGTTGAGTTGAAGTCTCTGCGATTGCAGTCATTTGCGGTGGAGGAAGTTGATAGCGAGGTGGTTGTGGATATCCTGTCATTGCTTTCACAGTCTGAACGGGTCGAGAAGATTTCCCTCTTTCTCCTCTCCCGGCCACATTCTGTCTGTATGGACAGGCAGAAGCAAAGTGACCATACTGTCCACACGAATAGCAAGTGTTGCTCCCACTTCTACATAAACCAAAATGTGTACGGTTGCACTGAGGGCACATAGGTGGTCTTATCTGATTCGGAGAAAAGAGTGGTTGTCTAGTGGTCGGCGGTCGGAATAATCTCGAAGCCGTGGGTCCCTGCCTCTGAAACGGTCTTTTGTTTGGATTTCCTCGCGTTTCCCACTTTCTTATTCCTTTATATCTTTGTTCCATTTGGGAGGATCTTGATGGTACAGTTCCTTGTGGTACACCAATATTTGACTCGGTAGCATTTTTCTCTGCTTGCATCTCCATTTCCATATCTAGCGCGCGGTTAAGAGTCTCTGCGTAAGACATGGGTGGTTGAGCAGCTAAAATAATCCGGATTTCAGGTTTCAATCCAGAGCGGAACATCTCAGCCATCTTTTCATCTGTTTCTACCTTGTAAGGTGCATATCGGGATAATGTGCAGAATTCCCGATCATACTCAGCCACGCTCCTATTCCCTTGTTTCAAATTCATGAATTCAATTTCTCTCTGTTTCCTATAACTCCGAGGAATAAACTTAGCGTACAGTTCTTCCTTGAACTGTTCCCAAGTAAAATTCGCCATTTGTTCTGGAGTGAGAGTTTTCTGTCTGGCCTCCCACCAAAAGTCTGCGGGTCCTTTCATCAATATCCTTTCCACAGTACGTACCCATTCCTCAGCTTCGGCAGGACTACCAGCCCCGGTAAAATTTGGTGGGTTTTGACGAAGGAAAAGCTCAGCTATTTTTCGATTTGGAGGAGAGGTTCACGATCATCAAGGTTTTGTTCGGGAAGGTTTTGGGAGTGGTTTGACTAGCTCTTTCTTCAATATTCGCTTCGCCTTCTTGAGGAGGCATTTCACTTCAAAAGAAATTTATTATTTTCACAACAGTAAAATAAAATATTAACAAAGGAAAGGGGTTTTAATATGCATCATCAACAAGATATAATCATCAACAACAGATAAAACATAACTATTTAATCACATCAAGGATAATAAAACAGTTTATAATTTACAAGAAAATTGCCTCATAGAGGACTTTTACACACAAGTTAGTTTCATATGTACAGGCTGGTAGCTCTGCCTACTATCTTAGCTAGTTATCCTAATTTCTCCTTAACCATCTACATCTTCTTTAGGGTCTTCTTCTGTATCTTCTTCTTCTATTTGATCTTCAAGAATATGAGTATGATCAGTGACTGAGTGAGCGGCCTCTCCTGGCAAAAGAAGGGAAGGATCGGATAAAGAGGGCATTTCACCAACAGCTATAGGTCTCAAATAAGAAGTGCCAACAGATAGTGGTTGTTCAAATTCACGGCTACCTCGGTGGAAGACATGATTAAGGATATTTCGGAAGAGGAGATAAAGGTGGTGAAGGACTTTTCAGTGCAAATGGCTGTTCAAACAGATCTAAGTCATCTAGGGTCCACTGAGGTCCAAGAGGAAAAAGACTATCGCTATCAGAACAGGATTTACAAGTAGGACTAGAAATGACAACCTCACGAAACATAGGTTTAATTTCTCCCATTTTTGGATGAAGAAAATCATCTAGAATTTGATGAACTGCTGGAATAAATTGATCAAAAGGACGATATGGTAACTCTGGGGGATCTCCTATTTTTCGATCATCGCTTTTAATAAGATCTACAAATCGATCGAGATTACCGCACTCGCACTCCATATCAATATGTACATAATTCAAAGCCAT
Organism: Salvia rosmarinus; assembly: GCA_036937905.1. Lineage (NCBI taxonomy): Eukaryota > Viridiplantae > Streptophyta > Magnoliopsida > Lamiales > Lamiaceae > Salvia > Salvia rosmarinus. The sequence goes on from CM072813.1 coordinate 57,089,298, forward strand.
TTCGGATGCCCATCCCCGCCAAGAAGGAGGTAAAGCATTAACCAATGCGAGAAGTCCATCTAACTCAGTCACTGCACACTTTAAAACTGATCTCCACAGCATCATGAATTGGCTAAGAGCAAACGGCAGATGCTGCTCCTCTCTTATTCTAAAGGAAAAGAAACTATCGACGCTGCCTAATCCAGCCGGCCTATTATCAACATTCTTTCGAGCAGCAACCTTCTTCCGTGCCATCCTATAATCAAATATAACTTATATACTGATCAGGAACGAAATTAGTCATGTATCTTCCCAATTCATATATATAACATATCACAAGGTTCAACATAATCACGTTTAGTTCACATGTGCACGACATTTCTATCTTACTTTACCTGGTTGAGCTGAAGAGATGGACTGGAACACTGAGCCTTTACCAATGACTCAAAGGTTTACAAGAGAGGTTGGCTCAAAGAAAGAAAATTTATAGGATTAAAGCGAAACCATGCTTTGATACCACTCTGTCACGACCCGACTATTTAACTACTTAATTAATCAAATAATCAAGCCATGACTGGTCGAATTAACAATAATCTTCCAACAACAAAGGATTTAAAGAAATTGGTTTTTGAAACAAACGGACAGCATAACGTTTGAAAATGAAATAAGCCAACCTGTACTCAGAAAATATCCAACAACAATATAATCACAAACGAGGGCACAGTCTCAATTTACATACATAACATATACAAGGTTATCAAAAGTACTGGTTCAATGTTTCAAGGTCTTAGCAGCGGATTAGTAATGAATATCATGTATGAAGACATGATATTCAAACATATTTGATTTTAGTAAGAAGACAAAATGTTAATTGACTCGGTTTCCTGCCACATCTCCTCTATGCTCAACCTGCATCAAAGAAACATTTTGAAGAGTATGAGTACTAGAGAGTACTCAGTGGATAATGCCAAGGTATTTTTCAAATTAAAAAAAAAATAATAATGAAAGAAGTATATCCTTCAATTAACATCCAGAAAACAGTTGATAGATTATGCATAAGAATTTCCATCATAATATAAAAGAACACCACATTTTATCTTTCGAAACATACCGGCATAACATACCCGAGTTGGTCCCGAATGATGACAACTACGGTCATACCCTATCTACGTCATTTGGTAAAGGGAAGTAGGCCTCCTCCCCAATACCATGGCTGGCCTACATTTGCAAGCTCACAGCCAACTACCTGTGCACAGTAATTAACATTTCTACCGCAGATAGGTAATTGCCGTCATAACCGCAATGTGATAAAACGTTCCTTTAACATAATCATAATGTGGTGTTTATATTTTCATGACAAAACAATTTCATAAAACAACATAAATTTTGTTCTAAAACAAATTTTGTAAAGTATTACCCACCTCGTGACGCTTAATCTAACAAATTGCTTTCTTCTTCCTTTACTTCTGCTTCCTTCTTTGGATCCTTAGAACATAAAGATTATGATAAATCTTTAGTAATCTTCCTTTCTAATTTAGATATATGTTAACAACTATCAATTAATATATAACTTGTCTTACTAACGTCTAATTCTACCGAAATTTTCAGAGTAACGCTTAGAATAGTATAGCCCAAATAAACCAAACTACACCAATATCATCCCAAACTCCTCAATATCATCATTATATCATCAAACATACACTTAAGAACATTATACAAGACTAGTATCATCTAATTCAACGTTAATCGCCTAAGGCGATTTAACTCGATATATATATATATACATTTCAACATTTTTAATATCTACAACCCATTAAACATCAAGTATCATATATTTATACTCAATTAACATTAATAATCATAATTTCATGATTCATTCCATCATAGATCAAGTATATCACCTATAAGTATAACTTTAGTTTAAACTTTAATTTTCTAACTTTTGATACCTATGTTCAAAAATTCCCATAAATTCTATTTAAGCCTTATTTTTATCATAGATCTCAAATATCAACTTAAATCCATCAAATAAAATCAAGAAATCATAGTTTCTATTGTCCCCTTCATTTCCAAAATTTTGGACATAATGCATATGATTAAATTAAATTCCTATAAATTCATTTTATACATTATTTATATCTCTAAGCATAATTATCAAGTTAAATAGATCAAATAAAATCAAAATCATTAAGTTCCTACACCTTAAAATTTTCAAAATTTTCACCTATTAAACATGCTTAGTTTAATTTTTAATTTCTTCATTTATATGATGTTTATAATCATCCCTAAACATATATTCAAGCTTAATTCAATCATATCATAACATATGAGTCATATTCAAAAATTAGGGTTTAGGTTAGATTCTTTAATTTTTCAATTTCATGAATTTAAACAAATTAATTCCATAACACATGTTAATCTAACTCCATAAACATAATTAAATCAATACATATAACTAAATTTAAACAAATCAAGCATAACCCTAATCCTTCAAATTTTGAAAATTCATAAGCATTCAAACATAAAATTCATCAATTTAATTAATTAAAACTTTGCATAAATGAAGTATTTACCTTGCTAGAACAATTTCTCTTTAATTACCAAGCTTAATTATGTATTAAAAGTGAAGGTAGAGTTTTGTGTATGAAAGTGTGTGTGTGTGTCGAAAATTTGGGAGCAAAATGGGAGGAAGATGATTTATTTCATGTATCAAGTTTCTAGAATGTAAATTTCAATTTAATGTACATTTATTTCCAATTTCTAGATAATTAAACACAAATTTCAAAAATATTTATAATTGCACCCCAACTTTCACTAATTCCATACTTTAATATAATATACTTAGTAGGATTATTGTTCCGACCAAATTGTTCTTTTCAGTCGCTCGCAATAGTACGAGGTCCTTATAGAATGGTAAGGTCGACCCAAGTCGAATCTCTCGAGGAAGGCTTAACAGGGCTACGGTTCTATGTCAAACACGAAAACAGAAAAGAAAAACTAACGTCCTAACATAAGGGGATTGTCACGGAAAGGACGAAAGCAGGAAATAAAATAAAAGCGATAAGGCGGATACACTTGGACAACAATAGGAATTGACGATATACGGACTTGGAGACGGTGTTCTAGAGTTGAATCTATCCTCACAATTAATAAATCAAAGACCGCACACAATGCATAAAATACCCACGCCTCACCAAACGGTCAACACTAACTAACCTCTCGACACGTCTAATGCTAGACTCGAACTTAATGACGGAGATCTCTCAACCACCCCACCATCAACTACGAAGGATATTTCACTACAAATGCACACAATAGAAAACCCTATCCACATATACCAATTACCCAACAACAAACCAATCTCTCGATCACTTTCGTTGTCAAACTCATGTTTAATATAAATCTGCTCTTGCATATCTTCATAATCAAATATAAGCACACAATCAACCTACACTATTCTTTCGAACACCTTGTATGAAGATCATGAAATAAACAATTTATACCGATAGGAAAATCACAAATCATCAACCCAACAATCACGATTCAAGATAAGAACGATTAAACATATATTTCCCAACAAATCGATAATTCATCTCATAGCAGAAATTAATCCAATCTCAATTACATAGACATAATCAAAATCAGGAAAACTTACAACCATTCATAGATAAATTCGTCTTCCCAATATCCGGAATCGTACAATCCACTTGTTAATCCAAGCACAAAATAATTAAAAGGAAAAGAGAAGGAAGAAGAAAGGAAAAAGAGAGAGAAAAGAACTAACGGAAGAAATAAATAAAATGTGGAACTAGGGTTTTCAGGCGTTAAAACATTATTTATATCGGCAGAATTTTCGCACGCAGCGCCGGACGCATCGCAGCGCCGGACGCGGAAAGCTCCTGGAGTGAAAAGTCACGACACGCCAGCGTCGGACGGATCGAAGCGCCGGACGCGCCGCGATTCTGGAAACATGCCCAGCGCCGGTTGGAGTCGCAGCGCCAGACGCGCGTGCGCGTGCGTGACTTCGCGGTTTCGCTCCGTTCTCTCTCGTCCGAACTCCGAATTGAGATCCGTTTGCATCCACGGATTCCTATCGAGATGCTCTTCAATAAAGGTATATTCTTGGTAGATAAATTTCATCCTATTTACTGCCATTTTTCTGTAAAACATCGAAACAAACCAAATAAGTTCAATTCAATCAATACTAATCAAACCAACGACATAAATAGGACAAATCATTGAAAATGATATGCAAAACAATACCAAGAATACGCAAAAAATCATACTAAACAATTATATTTCAATTATAATATAAAATCTAATACAACTTATATTCATAATTTAATTTAGATTCATATAGCATCATTTAAATCACTTTATTTAATAAAATTCAATTCATTTCAATAATGCTTCTTAAATTTTCGAAATTTACATAAATAAATTCTTTAATCATTATTTATTGCTAAAATAAATTTATTCACATAATTTAACAACTTGAATAATAATTCCTTCCATTTTATAACAAAATATCCATATAAAAATAATTAAAGTATTTTATAGCTTATTTTCGAATAAATAACATTTTTCATACAAACATATTCTAATAATCACAAAATTCACATTTTATAGCAAATATACTCATTTCTTATCATTCTCTACATTTTTCGATTCCATATATTCAAGTCTAAAATTAATCGGAGTCATACCGATTAATATTTCACTATATTAAATTTTACGAATTCTTAAGGCTTGAATAACTTTTAAGCCTTTAATAATACTTAATTAAACTTTATTAATTACTATAAAATTTTGGGCTACTACAGGAGCAAGAACATATGCCAACGAGGCTTGAAAAGCCAAGGAGAGGGGCAAGTGCTTCAAATGTGGCAAGACTGGGCATTGGAAGGCCAAGTGCCCTATGCTCAAGGCTCAAGGTACGTCATTTGCTTTAGTAACGGAAACATGTTTAGCGACTTGTTCTACTCATTCATGGGTAGTAGATACGGGTGCGACTGATCATGTTTGTTACACCTTGTAAGGGTTCCTGCGGATAAGGGAGCTACATGATGGCGAGATAACAATCTCCATGGGCAACGCGGCGAAAGTGGAAGCCGTTGCAGTTGGAGATGTTACTTTATGATTTGATAGAACATTTTTAGTTTTAAAAGACGTTTTATATGTGCCGGAGTTTCGGCGAAATCTTATTTCAGTTTCGAAACTATTTATTCATGGATATTCAGTTGTTTTTGATAGTGGTGTTTCTATCATAAGAAATAACGAAGTTATCTGTGGTGGCACTTTATATAATTCGCTTTATACTATTTCTGCCAAACATAATACCTTTAATTATGTTGCATCTACATCAAACCTTAAAAAGAGAAAGTTTTCTTCGCAAGATGACACCACTTTTCTCTGGCATCTTAGATTAGGTCACATCAATCTAAATATGATCCAAAGACTAGCTAAGAATGGAGCGTTGGGTGATCTCACAGTTACTCCACTCCCAGTCTGCGAATCCTGTATAGAAGGAAAGATATCAACCAGACCCTTCAAAGCGAAGGGTTATAGAGCCAAAGAAGTGTTGGAGTTAGTCCACTCTGACCTGTGTGGACCTATGTCCACATAAGCTCGTGGAGGGTACGAGTATTTTGTCACTTCCATTGACGATTACTCAAGGTACGGATACATATACCGCTTCACTGCAAGTCTGAATGCTTTGAAAATTAAAAGAATTTAAGGCGGAAGTGGAGACGAAGCTTGGTAAAAGTATCAAGTCACTGCGGTCTGATCGCGGTGGCGAATACCTAAGTAACGAGTTTATGGACTATTTGGTGCAGTGTGGGATTACCTCCCAGCTCACTACACCGGGCACACCACAACAAAATGGTGTATCAGAGCGAAGAAATAAGACTCTTTTATAAATGGTTAGATCGATGATGAGTTATGCAACATTGCCTATTTCGTTTTGGGGGTATGCTTTAGAAACAGCGGCATACTTGGTAGATCTAGTACCATCCAAGTCAGTCGAAAAGACCCCTTTCGAGTTGTGGTTTGGGCGCAAGCCTAGTTTAAACCACATAAGGATATGGGGCGATCCAAAGACATGTCTTTGAACAAGAAGGCTGACAAGTTGGAGTCTAGATCTGATGCAAGACTTTTTATGGCTATCCTAGAGGAACGAAGGGTGGTTATTTCTATAGTCCTAAGGATCAGAAGGTCATTATTAGCACTAATGCCCGATTATTAGAAGAGGATTATATGAGAAACCATAAATCCAAAGTTGAAATCATTCTTTAAAAATTAGAAGATGATCGTATTCCACCACCGATTAAGCCAAAGGTACGAGATGTCGTGTCTAGTGGGAGAGATCGACACCAGATACTTCAAGAAATTGAAGTGGGTCGAGTTCAATTGGAGATACCGGCCGTACAAGTGGCTCCTATCCAGCAAGTTGTGCAAGATAGAGAACCACAAGTTATCGCACCCACGTTGCATTGTGCCAAGAGCACCTCATCGTAGTGGGAGGTTGTTCGTCAACCCGAGCGATTTATGTTCGTGGGTGAATCTTCGGATTTAGTCCCAGGAAACGAGCAGGCAATAATCGACCCATGGACATACAGTGAGGCGATACAAGACATTGATGCAAGATCATGGCACACCGCTATGGACTTAGAAATTGAGTCCATAACAGCTATGGATGTATACGAAAGACACCTCTACCAGATGGCAAGGAAGCCATAGGTAGTAAGTGGGTATACAAGAGGAAGAGAGATTCAGATGGAGAGGTTTCGGCTTTTAAAGCCAGGCTTGTGGCGAAAGGGTACACTCAGATTGAGGGCATCGATTTCGATGAGACCTTTTTGCCTGTAGCAATGCTCAAATCCATCAGAATTCTTCTAGCCATAGCAGCCCACTTAAACCTTGAGGTTTGGCAAATGGATGTGAAAACCGCTTTTCTAAACGGTTACCTTGAAGAAGGTAGAGACATCTATATGCAGCAACCCGAAGGTTATGTAGTGAAGGGTGAAGAGCATCTAGTATGGAAGCTTAAGAAGTCCATTTATGGACTTAAGTAAGCTTCACGATCTTGAACTTACGCTTTGACGAAGTGGTAAAGTCCTATGAATTTACCCATTTGCCTAGCGAAAGTTGTGTGTATTGTTTAGATGTCAATGGTGACGTGGTATTTCTTGCACTTTACGTAGATGACATTCTTCTACTTGGCAATAATGTGAAGTTGTTATCAAACGTAAAGAGTTGGTTATCCGATCAGTTTCAAATGAAAGACTTAGGAGATGCAGCGTACATTCTTGGGATCAAGGTTTACCGAGATCGCAAGAGGAAAATGTTGAGCTTATCTCAGGCGTCTTACATTGATACTGTGATTACTCGATTTAGTATGCAGACCGCCAAGAAAGGATTGCTACCTTTCAGACATGGCGTTCCTTTATCTAAGGAGCAGTCACCTATGACTGCAAATGAGATAGAGGAAATTAGACAAGTTCCTTACGCTTCCGCCGTAGGAAGTCTCATGTATGCAATGCTATGCACGAGGCCCAATATCTGCTATGCGGTAGGCATAGTAGCTAGATATCAGTCTAACTCTGGACAAGCTCATTGGACTGTAGTAAAGCATATACTCAAGTACCTGAAAAAGACTCGAGATTATAGGCTAGTTTACCATGCAGATAGTCTAATGCCTTTGGGTTATTTAGACTCGGATTTCCATGTTGACCGTGATGAGAAGAAGTCTACCTCAGGCTATGTGTTTACCTTGGGAGAAGGAGCCGTATCCTGGCAGAGTGCAAAGCAGCGATGCATTGCGGACTCCACCATGGAAGCCGAATATGTAGCCGCATCGGAGGTCGCTAAAGAGGTCAGATGGTTCAAGAACTACCTCATGGATCTATATGTGGTACCTGGTTTGCCCAAGAGTATCATAGTTTACTGTGATAACTCAGGTGCAGTGGCAAACTCGAAGAAACCACGAACCCACAAGGAAACGAAACACATAGAGAGAAAGTACCATGTCATACGAGAAATCGTTAGACGAGGAGACGTGCTAATAGAAAAGATTGGTACTGCAGATAACCTAGCTGATCCATTCACGAAGAGCCTGCCGCAAAAAGTCTACGAAAAGCATATTCGAGGACTTGGATTGCGCAAGATGGCACCCACTTAGAAAGGAAACTTTTGTATAAGTGGGAGAAGCAAAGTGATGGTGATTGTTTGTAATAGCTAGTAGAGAGACACATTGTATACTAAAAGTTTTGCTTCAGTATAAGTGGGAGATTGTTGGATTTGTATACTGGAAGCAGTTTGGTTGAGCTTGTATACAATGTTTCCTGTTACCACTATTACAATCTCATATCTGAATTGTTTACTTGATTGTATATGAATGTCCCCTTATCTCATATATAAGTTAGATCATACAGTGTGTTTTAGATCACAGAAGTTTGTATGATTGGTCAAGCTTAATGAGATATCAAAAGTATCACAGCTGAGACAACTTGAGGACGAGTTGTCGGTATAGGCTGCGGTATAGATAAGAACTAACTTGACTTGGTTGCTTGTCTATGCTGGTACGTCTCTGACGTATTGATGGATCACAGTTAGATGAGTTCTTCTATCTGACCGTCATGAAGAACCTAGATCTTGGTGACTTACGTTAATCTAAACCTCGATAAGGTATTAGGTGAGTATGAGTTGTTGACCATCACTTTGACTTGTTATGGGTGAGGGTTACATGAGTTAACCCAAGATTCTCTGCATCTTGGGTGGTGACAGTGCTTGTGTGTCATGCTAGTTACCTGTGTCGAGTCACCGTATCCGTTTAGGATGATGACGTCCCCTTAAGGAGCTCAAAAGGTTTATTATACTAAACCCTGTAGGTTGAGTTATCTCAAGTACAATAATAAGGTTGAGTGGTACTACTTAAGGAATTAAAGTAATTAATTATTTTAAGCAGTCAGAACGCTGTAAATAATTAATGGACATACGATATCTTAAATACGGGGATTCGTTAAGTCTAAATACGAGCCCCACTCAACTTCGGAAATAAAGGGGTAAGTCAGCATTTATTCTCTAGTGGCATGAATAAATGTTTATGAATTAATTTATGTTCTGGGTTGAACATAAGATAATTAATTTATTTTAGGCCCATCTTTATTCCTTGCATTTGATCCCTGGGCTGGCCCATCCAGGCCTGTAGCTTGATGAATTTCGCCCCCTCCTTATAGAGTCCCTCTGGGACTCTACTTGATCCTCTCTATCTTATGTGATATTATTATATTTATTAGATATGCATAAATTCTATCTTGATAGGATTTAGGATTGCATTATAAATATAAGGTGAGAGAAAATCAAACCCTAATCCAAAAAGCTAATATTTTCGAAAATTACTATTCCATATAGTGAGAATTTTCGAGAATCTCTAAGAAGGAAGAAGGCGAATTTCTATAGCACTCTCCATAGATTGTCCTCACTCGGCATTAGAGCTTAGGCAATCAGGATACAGTCCAGAAGATCAAAGCACGAGTCTTGATCCTTTCTTCCCCGACAGATTCTGTAATACCCCAGATTTTCATAACTCTGTTTAAGCGTTAAGTACGTAATTAATTAGAAATTAATTACGTGAGTGACTAGGAACAATGCATCATTAGATAAGATTTTATAAAAGTTTTAACTTAAATATTTATATTAGAATTTTAAAGTTGATTGATTAAATGATAAGTCTTTCAGTTATTATTTTTATTTCAACGTTTAAATTAAAAAGAGTGATTTATGAAAGTTTCGATTTGCTAGAAATTTCTATATTTCTAATTGCTTTATATTGATTTAATAAATTCACAAAGTTACATTATGATATCATTATTTTCAAGCTTGAATTATAGTAAAGAAAATTCTAAAACCATTACGCTTCTTAAAGAAACTAAGAATTATCTAGAAACCTAAAGCTTATTCTAGAAGCCATTTAAAGGCTTGTGGTGGAAGATTGAAATAGTGAGATAAGACCTTGATATAAATAGGAATGCTTAGCCTCCAAGGATCATTTTTTTTCACCAAATTTCCTCTCATTTTGCTCTCAAATTCGAGAACCACACACACACATACACGAAAATTTCTCCTCTTCAAGCTCAAGATCCGGACTTCCAATCTTCCTCAAATCGTTAGATCTACGTCTTAAGAAGGTAAATCACTAACCTATTTCAAGTTTTGAAGTAAAATCAAAAGAAAACCACCCCAAAACCCTAAACTTTCGGCCATATCGCCATGTCCTTTACGGGTTTTGTTCTTCGATTTTTAGTACATGTATGCATAGATCTACCTATATAGAGTGATATTATGTTGAGAAATAAAAAAAAAACTCCCTCCTCAAACCCTATATGATTCGGCCATGATGGCCTTGTTCCAACGGATTTTCGTTTTTCAATTTTTAGTTCACATATGTTTAGATCTACCCTCTTTGAGATGATTTATGTTGGATTTATGGTTTGATTGGTTGGTTTCATGAAAAACCTAAATTTTATTCAATAACCCAAATTGTTATCTTGAAGTTTTTTTGATGATTTCTTAAATCAAGCTTAGATCTATGTAATTAAAGACGTTTGTGCATGATTAGAGTTTATTATGAAAACAAAAATCGAACCCTCCAAAATTCTTGTGATGACCGAAAATATAGGGCTTGATTTCAAGATGATTTGGCTTTGATTTGTTTTAAATAAGCTTGTAGTTATGTAATTATGTATCTATGATTGTGTTTAATGAAAGAAATTGGAATTTAATCCAACGTATATGAAAAACCCTAAATTAAAGTGCTTATGTAATGTCGAGAACTTATCGTGTTGATTTTATTTGAGATGTTTGATTTCAAAAGTATGATCTAGTATATTAAATTAGCCTATTTTGAATTATTGAGATTTTTCTATGCTTATACGAAAAATTTAGATTTCGTTAGTTTGCGTTTTACAAAGGATTTTGTGATATTGACTTGATATTTGGAATTTGATTTCAAAACATAGATTCTTATGATTATATAGCTTGATTAAGGCTTACTTGATCAAAGTTCTCAAAGAAATCGATTAGAAAGATTAAATATTTTGTTATAGCAATATGATATTCCTTATGAATATAAGGAATTGAAAAGACTAATGTAATTATAAATACTTTCTTAATAAGTTAAATAGTTTAGTTTTGGGATGCATTGACCTAGCAAGGCTTAGCTTAACCATAGAGTATCGAAAGAGTTTTAGTAGAGGCTCAAGAGTTAGAAACTCTTAGTTCCTCCTTCCCGTATTCATTCCTCTTATCTCTTTTTAAGGAACACGCGGAAGCGGAGTAGAAATCAAGAGGGGAAAAGCAGAAAGTTCCGAGTAATCAAGTTCAAGTGGGCTTTCTAAACTAAAAATATGTTTGTGCACAAGTTTATGATGATGAGCATGAGTCCCTTTTATAAAAGTTAATTGACTTGCTTGTTTTGAGCATATTGCCTGTCTACGAGAGAATGACGATATCGGCCCTATGCTAGACGAGCTGCTAGTAAGGGTATGTGTACACAGGTGGCCTTTGGCCAAGGTGTTTGAGAAGGAGGCTTACTTCTCAACACGTTTGAGCGTAGATATGGTGTTTGTTGTTGATTGTCTGCAGACATGTTATATTAGAATTGTTAAGCACGTGCATTGATCATGAAGTAAGTAAATTTCATAAAGTTTGATTCATAGGTTATTTCTTAAAATCCTTGTGAATCTATAAAGTGGCAAGTCGATTTTATAGCTCTAAGAGGATGTTTCAATTATTTCGGCGATTGCCCACTGAGTGCATCAAGTACTCACGCCCTGCATGTATTTCTAAATGTGCAGGTAATGCAGGAGATGACAATGTGGACTGAATGCTGAGCGAAGACCTAAATTGCCATGTCCTATGTTTTGCCCTGAGTTTATGTCTCCACACATAAACTCAGCTACTCTTTTGCTGCCAACTCGTTATAGTTGTGGAAACTTGCTTAGTTTGAATCTTGATGGGTTTTGAACATTTGAAAACAAGTATGAATTTTGTGTCAAAGATTATGGTATCAGTTTGCTAAACAGGGTTGATTAATATTCTACCTTGATCTTTTGGTTAATCAATTGTCCATTGACTCGTCTCTCTTTAGAAAGGATAATTGATTATATCTGTGATTCATATGATTTTGATGTGTCATGATACAGAGTTCTGATGGGTTAGACATTTGTGAAATAATTACAAACTTGAGTCAATGAGTATTGAATTCACTTGCTAATAGCGATTTAATAAGTGTTTGACTTTTGCTTATTAATTGATCATAAACTCAAAGGCTCTTCCTTCTTTGGATATTAATTTCTTCCTGTTTGCGAGTCTTTTGTAATAGTTAGTCTTTTTCTCTTAAACCCAACCGTCGCACTCCGGTTAGTCAGTTAATCAGAGATTAGGTCGGTAGGTGTGTGAGAATCATATCGAGCGGTTGTTCGCTCTGGTCCTGTGAGTCTTCCTTGAGTCTAACCCAGTTGTCCTAAATTATTCGAGCTCAGCATATCAAGGCTGTCATCTCCAAAGACAATCGAGGGCGAGTAGTTGATTTTCATAAAGAGTTCAGAATCCTTTTTGCATTTGCTTATGGCTTTGTGCGATTTCTACATGATCAGTATTGTATGCTATATGAGTTGATTATGCATGCGATTTGATTAGTATCTTGAGATGGGAAATGGGACATATCGATGTGATTGTCCTGATGTTAAGTTGTGATTATATCTTTTTAGGATGCCAGGGATGCGGGTTACGCCGCATGACAGCTCTAGTGTTAGGCCGTCACAGATCGGACGTCTGCATGCATTCTACGAGCTTGCCGAGCAAGATGCAAACTTCTCGAAATTTCTCGGCGGTTCCGTTGGGCGGTTTACGTTAAGCGGCATGGGGTTAGCGAATTCGATGCAATACTGCGTCGATTCAGTCTTGCACAAGACATGGCAAGGTTGGGCTTCTTCCGGCGCTTTTGATCATATTGATTATTCGAGAAACTCACGAGTTTGGGTTTCTTTGGATTCCATGCTCTCATTAGAGCGCAGAATCGGGATCATCAAGGTCCACCCCCAGGTGATTATCCTTCTCTCGATCATTTTCATTCTCATATCCATCGGCTCTTTGTAGAGCAACATGTAAGGCAGGAAGATCCTTCTCCCCAGCCTGCCGTTAGCATACCACCTCCTGAAATTTCCTCTCCTAGATTTGATGAGCCTATATTAATTGATAGTACTCCCTTAGTTCCCATCATTGATGAGATAGTTGATTCTCCTTTATTGATGGACTCGGATAATCCTCCGGGTCCTGATGATTCACAATTACACCCTGCATTTGATCCGTGGCTCGTTGATATGCTTTTTGCTGAAAACATTCCTTCTCCCTATCCGGATCAATGATCTGGGAAGCGATGCCGATCTACTAGAAGCCAATTGTTTTTGACTCGCCTACTTATCCTATTTATTTTGACAACCCAGTGTCTTCTCAGAGTGGCCCTAGTAACTCTGTTCCAGAAGTAGTTCCGGGATCTTATCCAGTTCATGTGGTTCCTCGTGACTATCTCTCAATCGTAACCGAGTCTCGATCAAATTCGGTGATCTTTCTAGTCAACCCCGTGAAGTTCACATATATCAACAGCCATCTCATCTAGTGGATGAGGGTACCAGTTCTTCTAGACCATCAGGTCTTTCCAGATCTTATCAGTATGAACCTGAACATATTGAGTCTGTTGGCAAGTGTACACTTGTGTAATATTCCTAAGAAACGAACGTCTAATTACGGTATTTTAAACCCGTAAACTAGGGTTTTGTCGTATTTTATTTAATCACATCGAATATTGATTTCGATTCAGTAGCGAAATAACGAATTCCTTTTTATATTCACTAAGGGTTGTGAATTAAGGAATAGAATATTATGAAATAGTTCGACAGTATTATTTTAACGTCGATTACGTATCGAACGTCAGTATTTTATGAAATTTTCTAAGAAGCGAAGCTTGGAATTAATTTCCATATTAATTCCTATATTAAAGGAATATTATTTATGAATTAAGTACGAACTTACTACGACCATTTTGAGATGAGTCGATTATGAACGTTTTGAGACGTTTTGAACGTCAACGTCTAGAGACGTTTTGAAAAATGGGTTTATTGATCCGGAAATTATTATAATTAATTTCCTATTATTATTTTATATAATTACAGTATTATTAAGCATTAAAATAAATTTTTGAACTATGGAACTCGATTATTTCAATTATGTGATTTTCGAAAAACCTAATTTTAAAACTAGGGTTTTCTCACATAAAATGATACCATTAAATTATCCTATGCTATCATTTATTATCTAAATCATATGTTATGACATATATGATTATGTTTAACACGAAAATGACATGAGAATTTATATTAAGCGTGACTTATATTTTGTACCTATTTTTCACGCTATTTTCGATATAATTGCTATATGATAATTTAATTATTTAATTGACATGTATTATATATCTATGACTTATACCTTGATTAATACATTGTATTAAGGATCAAATAAAATTAAAACCACCCCTTAAACCCATATAAGCCGTCGGCCATCCTTCTCCAACAAGCATGATTTTTACCTTTTGATTGCCCAATCCATGAGAGCCCTTTTTGCCTAGCTAATCATCACTAAACCCACTCCTAAAATGCTGCACTTATTCTATTGGGTGTGTGTGTGTGTGTGACCGAGAGAGAGAGGCCAAAATAGGGGAGACTCTTCCCCTTCAACACACTTTTACTCATCATCCCCATTCAAATCATTTGGAACTCTCATTTTCTCTCCATTCTCTCCCATTTTCAGCTGCAAACAGCCGAGCTCTCCCTCTCCATTTCTCTCAAATTTTTCTTCTCTTCTTCCTCTCCATTCACCCAAACCTTGATACCCTAAATTGTTCTTGAGAACCTATATCATTCCAAAGGTAAATGTTAGACCTAGCTTTGATTTTCATCCTCTTTTGTTCAAAGAAATCGAGCATGTTCATAAGTGTATATATGTGTTTTAATGTTCTAATTTTTGAGATTTTGTGTATGCTTATGTTCTTAATGATTTTTATTTATGAAAATAGGAAATGTATGTTTAAATGGACATATGATATTGTATATGAAATATTTGAAAAGATCTAGCCATTATATGTTATGTTCGAACCATAGACCTTATTTAATTTTTTTTGAAAATGTTATAAAAATCTTCATAAGGACCGAATGCTTTTAAAATATTTTTAAGGATGGATTCTTGATATATAATATGTTTAGAGTTCATATTGATTTATTTAGAATTTTTGAAAAACCCTAGGTATTATTTTCGAAAAATACCGAGAGCATATGTATATGTACCTTGGTGTATAATTTTATTTTAAACATGCAATGACATATTAATGCTCTAGGACCTTGATTATATGTTCTATGAATTTATTAGAATTTTTGAAAATCAAATGCATATTTTCTTGAAAAATACCGTGAGGTATATAATGTTATAACTTGGTGTATGATTTTTATTTTGAACATGCAATGATATATTGTTAATCTAGTATATTGATTATGTGTTACATGATTTTGTTGGAATTTTTGGAAATCAATTACCATTTAAAGATCAAAAAAGCCGTGAGCTACAATGCTCTTTAAGGTGATGATCCAAATGGTTTTTGATGAATGTATGATGTTATATTGTTGTATTATAGTATATAAGCATAGTGTATAATTGTGGGAATTTTTGGAAATCAATTGCCAATTTAAATCAAATAAACCGTGAGCTTATGCTTAAGTATGGTGATGATTTAATTAGTTTTTGATAAATGTTATGATGTTATATTGTTGTATTATAGTATATAAGCATACTGTATAATTGTTAGAATTTTTGGAAACCAAAAACCCTCATAAATCAAAAAAGCCGAGAGCTATTGCTCCTTAAGGTGATGATTTCAAATGGTTTTGGTTGATATTGTGATGTTATATTGTTATACTATAGTGTTTAATCATGTTATAATTTTATTAAAATTTTTAAGAATTGTTTGATAGTTGTTTGGAAATTGTTTCGAAATTACCAAATGCTTAAGGATTATTTCCTTGATGAATAAATTGTTTATGATGGACTATAGGTTATAAATATGTTATATATTAATGTTGGGACATTGTTCTAATTGTATAAAAATTTTGGGAAATTTTGGACAATTATTTCATTATTTATTAAAACTACCGTGACATATATACATATTAATGGTGATAATCGAATATCATTTGGATGATATTAATACATATTGATGACCATAGTGCATAATAATACACTATATGAATTTTGAAAATTTTTGAAAACCATTTGGTAATTTATTAAAATTACCGTAAGCTTTTGTAAAAACTATAAGGATTTTTAAATCCTTTTTAATCAAGTTTAATAATAAATTATATGTCAAAATATTATTTTTGACATATTTGGATTTTATAAAATTTTATAAACATAGATTACTATGTTTGAGACGAAACGTTATATTCAATAACGTTATAAACGAAAATATATGTTTAATGATTAAAAGGATTAATATTTGGGAAAATATTAATAAGTCCATCGATTTACGTGACAAATCGAGAATTAGGACTTTACGAAATAAAATTGATTGGAAATCGATTTATAAAATGAATTAGTAAGAAATTACTATTCTTTTTAAAAAGTCAAAATTGTTGACTTTGTTGACCTTTGTTGACTTCGTTGACTTTTAAAGTCAAATGTACCAATATACGTTCGATAAATACGCTAATACGCGTAAGACGTACTAATTGAGTATGATACCTCTTTACTAAGG
Organism: Salvia rosmarinus; assembly: GCA_036937905.1. Lineage (NCBI taxonomy): Eukaryota > Viridiplantae > Streptophyta > Magnoliopsida > Lamiales > Lamiaceae > Salvia > Salvia rosmarinus. The sequence continues at coordinate 57,106,138 of CM072813.1, forward strand.
AAAGATTTCATAAATGAAATCCTTATATCGAGAAACGTATTCATATACGTTGAACGTTTAAACCGGAAAGGTTAAGACGAAATAATTGAACGTATCTCGAAGAATGAGAACAGTTCAATTGAAATACGTAATTGAAAAGCGTATTGAATTCGTTACGAATTCAGTTTATATCGATATTGAATATCGAAGTTTATCTTAGACTTTGAAAGTCTCGAGAAACGTGAACGACGTACTAAAACCTCGCTTTTACGTAAAGGTGTGGACGCGAACGTGATGATCGGACACTGACGAGGAATCAAACCTAGGACTCAAATTAAGACGAACCATAGTCCAGGTGGGGCTTCTTTTCCAAATAAAATATGAGCCTTCTCATTTAAATTATTTCCAAATGAATTTATTTACTATGCTTATTTTCAACTGTTGATAAACTGTTTACAAGATTACCGAAAAAATGTTTCATTTTGTGTATGGATCTATCCGGAATGAATGATGTGAATGATATGATGATATGAAATGTTATGAATTTTGTTGGGTCGCTACCAACCCAGCTTATGAAATCGATATCGGATCCTATTGGGAAGGCGATGCACAGCTAGATTAACGTGTACACCGAGCGTGATTGTGTCTTTGTAAGGACACCACGGCGGTCACGGGTCGTTGAGGAGGCCTCCTTACGACGTTTGATCTTTGATGTTATGATGAAATGAGGATATGGGATACGGATCATACACACCAAGAAAAATGCTTGTGGCGACTTTTTGACGAAAATGTTTTAGTAAGACTGAGGCATTTCAACTAAAACCCTTGTGTCTTACCATGATATTGGCAGTGTAATTTAATTCTGATAAAATGTTTTCGGCATGAGTCCACTGAGTGCAATTTTGTACTTAGCCCTGCATATTTGTTTTTAAATGTGCAGGTTGAGCTCTGATGATGGTGATGGAGGAGTGTTGAGGAGTCTAGTGTCCTTGTCACTTTGTTAAGAATTTGGTTTCACCTTGAATGCATATCATCACATATGTATTCACACACTTTCCGCTGCAAACTCTGAACTTATTTATGTTATGTATGATGTTGAGTACTGTCGAGGTCCGTCAGACCATTGCTGACCTTTGGGTCTGATGGCCTACACCACCTGACTCGTTTTTATATCACCTTATGTTATATTCAAGCATGTTAGTTTACTTTTGATATGTGCCTTTATATTAGCCTTCGTGAACCCCAAATACTATTCCTAGTATTGGTCACCCTCCAGTCCGGGTTATCCGGGGTGGGGGCGTGACAACTTGAGTATCTCCTAGTCAGTGAAATGTCTTTTATCACTGACCCATACATTCTGCATCCTGAGATTAAAGTAATTGCGCATGATAACAACCCCAATGCTCCTAAACCACGGTGCTGCATCACTGATGAAGAAGAGATGGAGCCTCTGCGATTAGCAACACCAAGATATGGCAGCCACGATGGGAAGATGAGATCGAACGATTCTCTGAAGAAGAAATAGCAACCAGTGAAGATAAGATGGAGATGGACCTCACCAGGAGTGAAGAGCCGGACCAGCGATGAGTCGCCGCAGAGATCCCGTGTGGTGATGTACAGTAATGATGTATATGATAGTTTAGTAGTCATTGATGTATACATTATAGTATGTATGTAATAGAATAGTTTGTTGGGATGCCGTAGAGCATCGCCATAGCCCAAAACCCACTTTTGGCAATTTTTCCTCTTTTTGTAAAAGTCCTCAAGAAGGCAAATTTTCCCAATATATGAATCGGATATTATATGAACTGTTCAACCTCTTATTCACATTGTGCAACCTATCCACATTTTTTTTGAATTTTGGCAATAACCTTAAATTGTTATTTGATATTCAAATTTTCAAATCTTTTTTTTTAGCATGCCGAGAAGACGTCAAAATCAAATACCTGAAGAAGAGACTCAAGAGAGTCAACCTACACCTCAGAATTCACCTAATCAATCACCTCCTCGTCTGGATCGTAAGATCGCCGAGCTTTTCCTTCGCCAAAATCCTCCAACTTTTACTGGATCTGGTGATCCATCCGAGGTCAAGAGTGGGTTAGGGCCATGGATCGTGTTTTCCGATTTTGGAATGCACCGATCGAGTGTATGTTGTGTATCTCTTTCCACCAAGGATCTGCGGATTATTGGTGGGAGTCTCGCCGAGAACTTTCACACCGAGCGGCTAGACGTTTTCACGTGGGAGCGTTTGAGGAAGAACTCTTGGCAAGTATATCCCATGAAGCTATCGCGATGAGAAGAGATCAATTCACAAATCTTAAGCAAGGAAGAAGGCGTGGTGAATACGACGTAGAGTTACGTAAGTTGGCTCGTTATGCACCTCATAAGGTCGACATCGATAAGAAAATGGTGAGTTATTCCGCCTCGATTACATCAAGAAATGAGAATAGTACTAGCCAGCCAGCCTCCAATGTCTTATGCAGAGACTCTGAATCGTGTGCTTGATATGGAAATGGAGATGCGTCCTGAGAAGATTTCGCTGGCGAGACTCCAAAGATCCACCCGGAGTCCTAATCAAACAAGGTTCTTGTTGACTGATCAAAGGATTGGGAATAAGAGAAGGTGGGAGAATAGAAATTTCCCAAACAAGAAGCAGTGGCAGAAACCGGGGCAGTTCTCCCAAGGTCAATCTCGACCCTCGTTTCAAAGTCAACCTCGGGTTACCCCAAATCAAGCTAGGCCTGTGTGCCATAAATGCAATCGGATACATTCTTGAGTATGTAAGTGGGGAAGTAACATTTGTTACAATTGTGGTCAAGTGGGCCACTATGCTAACAACTATCCAAACAGAGATAAGGCGTTGGGAAGTGGATCCAGATCAAATCCTTCCCGCAAGACCCAGTCAATGAAAGCTATGATAGCTATCCCCGCCCATTTCCGATGTTCCTCGCACTCCAAGAGCTCGGTTCCGGTGGCTCCACAAAGAACCACCTCGCAGACACGGCCAAGACAACAAGTTCAACCCTGCACCAAAGATCAAAGAGCTTTTATTTGAACCGTAAATCATGGACAAGAAAGTGGACAATGATGTATGGGAACCTTGAGAGATATACTGTCATAATTTTTTCGACATCGAGCTTCAGATTCTTTTATTTCTACAAAGATGTGTAGATACTCTTGAGCTTCCAAAGAAACGATCTAATCACGAGATAAGAGTCCTTACGCTTAGGCGAAGCGATAGAATCACTTATGAGTGCCCTAACTTAGAATTTGAGTTAGGTCCTCTCAAGTTGAGAGCGAATCTTTGCGTCTTTTGCCTATGAGGGATGTGGACATAATTCTAGAAATGGATTGGTTAACTTAAAACTTTGCAACGATTTTTGTGAAAGTCGTGAGATCTCGCTCCAACCACCGGGAAGGAACCAAACATTTTACCGGATAGAAGAAAGGCATAAGAGAGTACCTCTCATTTCAGCCTTGCTGCGGAGAAGTTCGCTAAGACAAGAGGAAGCACGCGCTACATAGTGTATTTGGTGGAATGGAGGAATTGAAAGGAAAGTTGGCGATGTGCAAGTTGTGAGAGAATTCCCGGATGTCTTTCGAATCCTTACCGGATTACCACCGAATAGACAACTAGAGTTCTCCATCGATTTAGAACCTAGGTCAGCCCCAATCTCGAAAGCACCATACCGAATGGCGCCAAGGGAACTTCAAGAATTGAAAATCAAATTGCAAGAACTATTGGATTTGGGATTTATTCGCCCAAGCGTATCACCGTGGGGAGAACCAGTGCTGTTCGTCAAGATAAAGGATAACACTTTAAGAATGTGCATCGACTACAGAGAATTAAATAAGATGACCTCAAGAATAAGTATCCATTATCATGATTGATGATCCATTCGATCGGTTGAAAGCGCAGGAGTTTTCTCAAAATCGATTTGAGATCGTGGTATCATCACTAAAGATTAAGCAAGAAGATGTACCGAAGACTGCTTTTCGAACTCGATACGGTCATTATGAGTTTACCGTAATGCCCTTTGGTTTGACCAATGCTCCAGCTGTGTTCATGGATCTAATGAATCGTGTTTTTCACGAATACCTAGATAAGTTTGTCTTGGTCTTTATTGACGACATTCTTGTGTATTCGAAGACGGAAAAGGAACACGAAACTCATTTGAGAATCGCTTGGACACATTGAGAATCGAAAAGTTGTACGCCAAGTTCAGCAAAGCGCGAGTTTTGGCTACGAAGTGAATTTCCTTGGTCATATCGTCTCGCAGAAGGGATCAAAGTGGATCTGCGCGAAGTGCAAGCGGCGCGCGATTGAAATCGCCTACAACACCGAATGAAATTCGGAGTTTTCTTGGTCTACCGGTTATTACCAAGATTCATCGAGGATTCTCAAGATTTCTAGACCAATGACTTAATTACTCGAAGGGAGTAAAATTCCAATGGAACAATGAGTGCGAGACAAGTTTTCAAGAATTGAAAGATAAGTCGATCGCAGCCCCAAGATAATAAAGACATGAGCCCCGACAAAGAATATACTCAGTATACTGGATGCTTCAAGGAATGGGCTAGGATGTGTACTCATGCGGGAAGGTAAGGTAATTGCTACGCTTCAATACAGCTAAGGTCACATGAGCTTAATTACCCTACCCACGATCTAGAACTAGCAGCCGTGGTCCATGCGTTGAAGATTTGGAGACATTATTTATATGGATCAAAATGTGAAATCTTCACCGACCACAAGAGCCTGAAATACTTCTTTGAACAAAAGGATCTTAATCTACGTCAAATAAGATGGCTAGAGTTAGTCAAAGACTACGATTGTAAATCAAGTATCACCCAGAAAAGCAAATGTGGTCGCCGACGCTAAGCGAGAAGAACCTGATTCAACTAGCATCCATTCTTACCCGAACGAAGAGCTAGTTAAGGAATTTGAGAAGATGAAACTAGAAGTGTTATTACCACCGAGACCATTCAGGTATCATCGCAACCCTTGTTCTAGAACCCGACTGAGTAATCGAATTGTTCAAGCTCAACGCCAAGATGAACAATTAGAAGTTAAGGATGAAGGTGAGAACCAAGGATCGTGAGAATATCATGAGGCGAGAGATAATGCCCTTATGCTTGGGAACCGGATATGTGTACCCAATGACAAGAATTTAAAAGAAGAAATTTCAAGGAGGCGCTAACACGCCTTTATACTACCCACCCAGGAAGCACAAAGATGTATCGAGATCTGAAACGAAATTTTGTGTGGGTAGGCATGAAACAAGAGATATCGTCGTTTGTCGAGAAGTGTTTGGCGTGTCAGCAAGTCAAAGCGCTACAACAGAGACCACATGGGAAGTTACAACCTCTCGACATTCTTGAATGGAAATGGGACCATGTTGCCATGGATTTCGTCATCGGATTACCCAAGTCCAAGCGTGGAAATACGACAATTTGGGTGATTATCGATCGATTAACCAAGAGCTCCCATTTTATTCCTATTCCGATGACATACGGAGTGATAAGTTAGCCAGCATTTACGTCACGAGAGATCGTGACGCTCACACGAGTTCTGTTTCGATCACCTCCGATAGAGATTCCAAGTTCACCTCAAGATTTTGGACAAGCTTCCAAAAGGAAATGGGCACCCAGCTGAATTTCAGTACAGCCTTTCATCCACAGACAGATGGACAGACAGAAAGAACTATTCAGACGCTAGAAGACATGATCAGAACCATCGTCTTAGATCGAGGAGAACAGTGGGAGCAAGCTTTGCCTTTGATCGAGTTTGCCTATAATAACAGTTACCAAGCAACCATCAACATGGCACCTTACGAAGCATTGTACGGCAAGAAATGTAGATCTCCTTTGTATTGGGACGAAGTTGGAGAGAAAAGAATTCTCGGCACAGAAGTAGTTGAAGAAATGATTGATATCATACGCCAAATTAAGAAGAGAATTCAAGAAGCTCAGGATCGCCAAAAGTCTTATGCCGATACGCGACGCACTGAGTTAAGTTTCGAGATCGGAGATAAAGTATTCCTGAAGGTTTCACCTACAAAAGGAGTGCACAGATTTGGAATCAAAGGAAAGCTCAAGCCGAGATTCATCGGACCGTATGAGATTTTAGAGAAGATTGGGCCTGTTGCATACTAGGTTGGCGTTGCACCCAATTTTGGTAACGTTCACAACGTATTTCACGATCTCGCCATTTTAAGTACGCTCTACGACCCGAACCATGTTATCAATCAAGAAGACATAGTTCCTGAGTCTGATTTAAGCTATGAAGAGAAGCCATAACGTATCCTAGATCGAAAGAATCAACAACTAAGGAATAAGTCGATTCCTTTCACAAGATCTTATGGAGACATCATGGCCCGTAAGAATCAACTTGGGAATTAGAAGAGAAGATGAAAGAAGTACTCGAGCTATTTTCGAGGTACTCAATTTCGGATGAAATTTCTTTAAGGAGAGAGAATGTAATACCCCATTTTCATAACTCGCTTTTTGTTAAGTACGTAATTAATTAGAAATTAATTACGTGAGTGACTAGGAACAATGCATCCTTAGATAAGATTTTATAAAAGTTTTAACTTAAAGATTTATATTAGAATTTTAAAGTTGATTGATTAAATGATAAGTCTTTCAGTTATTATTTTTATTTCAACGTTTAAATTAAAAAGAGTGATCTATGAAAGTTTCGATTTGCTAGAAATTTCTATATTTCTAATTGCTTTATATTGATTTCATAAATTCAAAAAGTTACATTATGATATCATTATTTTCAAGCTTGAATTATAGTAAAGAAAATTCTAAAACCATTAAGCTTCTTAAAGAAACTAAGAATTATCTAGAAACCTAAAGCTTATTCTAGAAGCCATTTAAAGGCTTGTGGTGGAAGATTGAAATAGTGAGATAAGACCTTGATATAAATAGGAATGCTTAGCCTCCAATGATCATTTTTTCCACCAAATTTCCTCTCATTTTGCTCTTAAATTCGAGAACCACACACACACATACACGAAAATTTCTCCTCTTCAAGATCAAGATCCGGACTTCCAATCTTCCTCAAATCGTTAGATCTACGTCTTAAGAAGGTAAATCACTAACCTATTTCAAGTTTTGAAGTAAAAATCAAAGAGAAAACCCACCACCAAAACCCCTAAACTTTTGGCCATATTGGCCATGTCCTTTACGGGTTTTGTTCTTCGATTTTTAGTACATGTTGTAGAGAAAACTAGGTTTAGCCCTCGCCCCGAGGATCTATCTTGGATATTTAATTCACCATACATTGATTATAATCCTAGCATGCGTCTATATAATTAATTGCAACACGTAGGGGTTTTCTCGTGTTTACCTTTTGATCTGTCGAGGTGGATCGAACGGGATGAACGGATCGAACGAGACTCGTGCTTTGACCTTCTGGACTGTATCCTGGTTGCCCAATCTCCATCGTCGAGTGAGGACGATCTATGGAGAATGCTTCGGAAAAATCACCCTTTGCTCTCTCACAAAACTCTCGAAAATTCCTCCCCAAAGACTATGGGATTCTCGAAAATATGTGTAGGATTAATGAGCATTAACCTAGACCTTATCTCATACCTTATATTTATAATGCATTACCATAATCCCATTAGGAAAGGATCTATGCATATCCCATAAATATAATTATATCCTTGTGGGATAAAGAGAATAAAATCTTTCCTTTGAGAGACACAAGGGGGAGCCGATTTTCTTAGAGCCAATGGGCCTGGTTGGGCCAGCCCAGGGATCAAATGCAAGGAATAAAGATGGGCCTCAAATAAATTAATTATCTTATGTTCAGCCCAGAACATAAATTAATTTATAAACATTTATTCATGCCACTAGAGAATAAATGTTGACTTACCCCTTTATTACCGAAGTTGAGTCGGGCTTGCACTTAGACATTACAAATCCCCGTATTTAAGATATCGACGTCCATTAATTATTTATAGCATTCTCGATCGCTTAAAATAATTAATATCTTTAATTCCTTAAATAGTACCACTCAACCTTATTATTGTACTTGAGCTAACTCAACTGCGGGGTTTAGTACAATAAACCTTTGAGCTCCTTAAGGGACGCCATCATCCTAAACGGATACGGTGACTCGATACGATAACTAGCATGACATACAAGATCGCCACCACCCAAGATGCGGAGAATCTTGGGTTAGAACATATAACCTCACACATAACAAGTCAAAGTGATGGTCGAGAACTCATACTCACCTAATACCTTATCGAGGTTTAGATCATCGTAAGTCACCGAGATCTTGGTTCTTCACGAAGGTCGATAGAAGAACACATCTCATCTTGTGATCCTTCAATACGCCGACGCATCAAAGATAGACAAGCAACTAAGTCAAGTCACTTCTTATCTATACTGCAGCCTATACCGACAACTCGTCCTCAAGTTGTCTCAGCTGTGAAACTTTTTATATCTCATTAAGCTTGACCAATCATACAGACTTCTGTGATCTTCTACACACTGTATGATCTAACTTATATATGAGATAAGGGGACATAGATATATGCAATCAAGTATTCAAATTTAGATAGGAGATTGTAATAGTGGTAACAGGAAACATTGTATACAAGCTCAACCAAACTGCTTTCAGTATACAAATCCAACACATGTATGCATAGATCTACCTATATAGAGTGATATTATGTTGAGAAATCAAAGAAAAACTCCATCCTCAAACCCTATATGATTCGGCCATGATGGCCTTGTTCCAACGGATTTTCGTTTTTCAATTTTTAGTTCACATATGTTTAGATCTACCCTCTTCGAGATGATTTATGTTGGATTTATGGTTTGATTGGTTGGTTTCAAGAACCCTAATTGTTATTCAAGAACCCTAATTGTTATCTTGAAGTTTTGTTGATGATTTCTTAAATCAAGCTTAGATCTATGTAATTAAAGACGTTTGTGCATGATTAGAGTTTATTATGAAAACAAAAATCTAACCCTCCAAAATTCTTGTGATGACCGAAAATATAGGGCTTGATTTCAAGATGATTTGGCTTTGATTTGTTTTAAATAAGCTTGCAGTTATATAATTATATATCTATGATTGTGTTTAATGAAAGAAATTGGGATTTAATCCAACGTATATGAAAAACCCTAAATTAAAGTGCTTATGTAATGTCGAGAACTTATCGTGTTGATTTTATTTGAGATGTTTGATTTCAAAAGTATGATCTAGTATATTAAATTAGCCTATTTTGAATTATTGAGATTTTTCTATGCTTATACGAAAAATTTAGATTTCGTTAGTTTTTGCTTTTACAAAGGATTTTGTGATATTGACTTGATATTTGGAATTTGATTTCAAAACATAGATTCTTATGATTATATAGCTTGATTAAGGCTTACTTGATCAAAGTTCTCAAAGAAATCGATTAGAAAGATTAAATATTTTGTTATAGAATATGATATTCCTTATGAATATAAGGAATTGAAAAGACTAATGTAATTATAAATACTTTCTTAATAAGTTAAATAGTTTAGTTTTGGGATGCATTGACCTAGCAAGGCTTAGCTTAACCATAGAGTATCGAAAGAGTTTTAGTAGAGGCTCAAGAGTTAGAAACTCTTAGTTCCTCCTTCCCGTATTCATTCCTCTTATCTCTTTTTAAGGAGCACGCGGAAGCGGAGTAGAAATCAAGAGGGGAAAAGCAGAAAGTTCCGACTAATAAAGTTCAGGTGGGCTTTCTAAACTAAAAATATGTTTGTGCACAAGTTTATGATGATGAGCATGAGTCCCTTTTATAAAAGTTAATTTTCCTACAATTGGTATCAGAGCCTGGGATCAGTATCTTGGCTCTGTTGGATTAATTCACGTTTGATTATTACGTGCGCAATTAATTAATTGTTGGATCTGTCGTTCATCGTGGATCGTTTTTTTATTTTTTGTCGGATTTTGTTTTTCACCACGAGAAAATCCGTGGTTAGATTAGATTTATTTTTCTGTAAATCTTATCTGTAAAAGAAGAACGAAGATGAAAGTACGAAGAACGAGACGACGAAGACACGCCGAGAGAAACCGGACGCACGGCGCGAGCACAGCGCTCGGTGCCATGCACGCGTTTCTCGGCAGCATCGGCGAACGGGGGCAGAGGTATGGGTGGCAAGCCACGGTCGGACGCGGGCAGCAGCCTTCGGCAGCACTCGGTCGTGTCTCGGCAGTTTGGCGCACCAGCGTCGGGCGACACGGACGCTGGGGTCGCAGCTCGGCGGCCGGGCGTGCGGGCGCGCGAACCTGCGCAAGGCCTCGCACGCCTCGGCGCCGAGGTGTGGAAACCTCGAGCAGCTTCGCGAAGCGCCACGCGATCGCGAACTAGTGCGCAAGGCGCTGGGCAGGCAGCAGCGCGATCGCACGTGCGGGTTGCGCCGGCGGTTCTCGGCAGATCACGCCGGAAACCTCAACGAGGTCTCGGCGCAGCGGGCGACGCACGAGGAAACCTCAGTGCGCCGGCGCGCACATGGGCGACGCGAGGCGCGAGGCTCGGCAGCTCGGCGGCCTCGGTAGATTTGCGCAGAAACCTCAAGCCCGTCTGAATTTCTCGGCGGGCGGCGCGAGGATGGGCGGCGGCTGCTGGGGCGCGCATGGCCGTGTGCCCTAGCTGCCCAGCCCATTTGGGCCAACCCGACCTGCACCGTTTTCCGGCCTGGACCCTTTTTCGGCCGAATCCGCTTTTAACGAATCCGTCTCGGTCCGCACGCGAGGCCCATTTTTCAAAGTTTATGAAGATCATGCTTTGCAATTCTATGTAATAGATTAGGCAAGAAAGTGCAGGTTCCACAAGTGGGCCACGATGAGCGTTTTATTTTATTTTAATCGTTCATTGCATGTCGTGGATGTTTAAATTATGCAGAAGCATGCTATGTATGTTTAAATTACGTAGACAAACATAGTACATGTTTTCGTGATTGGATGCGCATAGTAAGCATGCTAGGTTTATCGTGTTTTTCAAGCATATTTTATAATTCTGCGAGCATGTTTTACATGTTGAGTTCTATAGAAAAGCATGCTAGGATTACGTGATCTGCATGGACAAACCTTTTGAACAAAAAGACTAAGCAAGTAACCCGACATATTAATTTTAAATTAAAATGTCAAGACCTCCACTTTTTGATTTCTAAACAAAGTGAGACGCACTGTGAGTAAACGTCCACACGCGTGACTTGCTTGCACTGTTTATCATAAGTTTGTTGGATGAGATTTCTAAATAAAACATTTTAAATCTATTGAGAAGTGGGAGTTTTATGTGTAAACGTCCACACGCGTGGCTTGCATGTGCGATTTTCATAAGTTCTCTAGAGATAGTTTTAATATGAGATAACAAAGGAATTTGGATTGGAAGCGGTATGGTCCTAGTGAGTATGCCAATTCTAAGAATTCATTTTCTGCTGTTAAAATTGTGGTCATTGCTTAGACATCACCTCGAGTACAACTTTCCGCGAAGTCCCTTCTTGCGATAGTGATGTGGTCTAGTAAGGTCCAATCATTAATTTCATTTGTCATAAGGATAAGTTGACATGGATTGAAATTAAACGACTAAAAGGTATATTTTAGTTTGGTCGAGGGGTTCATGTGTAAACGTCCACACGCGTGGCTTGCACGTGGGATTCCTTGGGCGATTGGAGGTTTCAATTAATATTGTTTTATCAAAAGGTTACAATATTATTGTTACGAATTATGTGCGATCGTATGCTTATGTGTTTACATTATCTTTTCAGATATGTCTCTTACACCGATTATCAATATGCTCGCACAAAATCCCTTATCCGGTCCGAATTTTATCGAGTGGAAACGAAACATTGAGAATGTTCTTACTGCGGAAGAAAATCTATTTGTACTCACTACACCCCGTCCCAAGCCTCTAGACGATTCATCTACTGATGAGGAGCGCAAGGAGCACGAGAAATGGGACAAATCAAATAGAATGGCAAAGTGCCTTCTTTTGGTCACCATGTGCGAGTCCCTGCAACTCCAGCATCAAGAGATGGAAGATGCAGCCATAATATGGCTAAGTCTTATGAAATCGTATGAGAGTCGGACGTAATCACTTGTCATAATTTGACAAAATCAATAATGTCAAGTTCAATGAAGGAAAGCGATTCGGTGCATGACCATGTAGAGCAAATGATCAATCTCTTCGGAGAGCTCGAGTTGGTTGGAGGATATATTGATGACGTAGTCAGAATCGATATGATCCTCAACACTTTGCCCAAGTCTTTGATGACTTCGTTATAAGCGATCCTTTATGATAAGAGTTATACTCTAGATTCATTGCAAGAGGATCTAGTAACGGAAGAACAAAATGGGCAAGGTGCACAGATCTTTAATACGCACCTCAAAGAAAACCAACGCTTATCGAAGATGAAAAGGAAAAGTGGAATTCAAGAGATGCTAAGGCTAAAGAAAAGAGTGGGAGTAATACAAAGGGCTCTACCAGCGGTTTGAAAAAGCCAAAGGAGAAGGGCATGCGCTTCAAGTATTGTGAGACTGGGCATTGGAAGGCTAAGTGCCCTGTTTTGCATGTTTTTGTTTTGTTTTTCTTTGTTTGTTTTCGGCAAATTGATTCTTTTTTGGTCATATTAGAATATCTTTTGTTGGAATCATATTCGTTTGGGTTTTGTGTAGGGAAATTATTGCGTTGAACATTTCTTGCTTGAAGAGCGCACCCAAGCGCCGAACTCGGCGTAGCCCGTCTGGGTGCGCAAATGCGTCGCATACATCGAAGTGAAGAGCTGCGTCCGGCGCCTGATGTGCGTCCAGCACTTGGTACGCTCCGTAGAGCTCTCGCGTCCGGCACTTGGCGTGAGTCCGACGCTGGACGCCCTTGTGCACGAATCGTCCCGAGAGCGCACGCGTCCGACGCTGGAACGCATCCAGCGCTGGGAGCATGAACCCGAAGACCACCGTGTTCGTGATGTCCTGCGTCCGGCGCTGGGTGGCATATGAAAGATCTGCCCCGAGACTCCATGCGTCCAACGCCGCATTGCGTCCGGCGCTGCGCCCTTCAGTGTTTTCATCCAGAGGCTCGACGAGTCCGGCGCTTGGTGTGAGTCCGGCGCCGGGTCGCTTTATTTGTAACGACAGTCGGCGCTGGCGTTAGTCCGGCGCTGGGATGCCTTATTTGCGAACGCACGCATCCGGCGCTGGGCTTGCGTCCGGCGCTGCGCGTTAATTTGGGCCGCTATATATACGTTTTCAAATGCTGTAACCCTACGTTCACTTTTCATTATTTTATTTTTCCGTCTTTTGAAACGAGAGCTCCCAGACACGAGAATTATTCTCTCTTCTTATTTCAGTATTTCTTTTGCTTGTTTTTCTTGGATTTGATTCAAGAATTATTGTAAGGATCATTAGATTCGTACTCTGAAGTTTGATTATCAATTCCATCGTTCGTTTTGTTCGTAAGTTTCTTCTATTGCTTTATTCCGCTTAATCGTTTCGTATTTGATTATTATTGATTTCTTCGTTGGATTAAGATTAATCTTGATATTTTTCCGAGTAATCTTGTCTTCGTTTAATCTTTTCGATTCATGTCTAGGGTTTATAATTTCGATTCCATGTTCTTTGATTTAGGGTTTAATTCTTGCCTAGATAATTTATCTGCTTTGTCAATTTCCGCCTAGTTAATTCGTCTTTCCTTCTTTAATATTCGCCGCTTCATCGCCTCCGTCCGGTGCCTGCCTGAAGCGCCGCGCGCCTCATTCCTCAGCGCCGCATCCGTCCGGTGCCTCGCCCACAGCCACCGCCGCACGCCTTCAGCTTTCCGTCCGGCATTTCACCACAGCGTCGCGCACCTCGTTCCTCTGCCCGCATCCGTCCGGTGCCTTACCTCCATCCGGCGCCGCGCGACTTCGCCCAAGTCCGGCGTTTCCTTCCGTGTCCAGCCCGAAACGCCGCTTCATCTCCTCGGTTCGGCGCTGGCCACGAAGCACCGCGCGTCTCACGCCAAGCTTCCGTCTCCGTCCGATGCTTTCCCTCCGACCGGCACCGCACGTCTCTCGCCCACACCCGTCCGGCGCTGCGACCGCACGCCGCGCACCTAGCCTCCGTGCTCGTCCGGCGCTTGCCTCCTTCATCACGCGCCGCGCGTCTCAGCTCCTGTGCTCAGCCTCATTTGGAAATTCAGTGCCCACTTCCACGTGTTTCGTTATGGTTTGGACTAAGAATGCTCCCGGGTCCAGTTCCCGTCACCCTCTGCCGACGATATTTCTATGGAGGAACCTGAGGAGGATATCAGTATTATGTACTCTGCCACTTTCCCAATTTATAATCCGGTGGAAGGTACACACTATCGCCGTTTTGCATTTCAAGAAATCACGCCTCCGCGTCAATTCAACTGGCAATTGATGTAGAGTTTAGGTCTTGAGGATAGGGTTAAGAAGTATGTAAAAAATTTGGGATTGCTTCTATATGCTTTGATGGATTTACCTGGTTATAACCCATTGTTGATTGAATTCTCGCACGATGTGTATTGATGATGAATCGATTCCTTGTCTTGTAAATGCATTGGGGCAAGAGTATGTTATAACACCTCGTATTATGAAGGGGTGTTTGGTTTTCCGACTTCTGGTGCACGTGCTGTGCCCCATTCATTCAATGTTAGAGAGGCCTGGAAGGAGCTATCAGGATTTAATAACTGGTCATCAGTCGAAATGCCGAGTGGGTTTATCAAGGATGAAGCATTGGCAATGGTCCACAAGTTTATAGCTTTCAATGTTTTCGAAATGAAGCGGCTAATAAGGTGAATCTTCACGAGGTCTTCCTGCTCACATGTGCTGTAAAGAAGACGAAGATTTCGCCGACATACTTTATTTGGGACCACTTGTAGTTGGTCCAGCGGCGTAAGAAATGTTGTGACAACCCATGCGAATCCCTACTGATGCAGCGGTGAACTTAAGGATCATAAATAACGATGGACGACCAGTTCCAGGCCAAGATCACATTCGACCTAAGATGATTGATCTTAGTGAGCTGGGAGGTGCTCCCTTTGCTTATAACGAGACTACTCTGGTACCTCATGATCAGAGGAATTACGTTAAAAGATATATGCTTGCGCAGTACGCAGCAGCCCAAGAAGCCCAAGCAGCAGGTGCAGGACCATCTCATGCACCCGGGTGATATGGTCATCTTGATACCTTTGTTCCATCCGATGATGGCGACCACCATACCGATGCGGGGAGAGGATCAGAGCCCATCTAGAGCGGCGTCGATCCAAATCATCCAGTTCCATTCTCAAACAACATCGTCGGGTCAAGGGTATAATTGATATGTGAGGAGCTGGGACAATTTAGGAGTGAATTGGCCGGCCATCGATGAAGTTTCACAAGACATATATTCTCGATTTGTTCGGCAAAATCAACGTCTTGACGAAACGAGAATCGATTAATGGCATGAGCAGAACCAGCGTTGGAATGAGTATAATCAGCAGATGATCGAGCAGAATCAACGCATGGCCGCTCTTGAAGCCCAGTGGAACGCGTGGACTACATTTCATGGCGCTCCTCCTCCACCACCACCATCTGACCAATAGTGATTATTCACTATTGGTGCGTATGTGTTTTTCCTTTTTGTTTGTATTTCTTTTCGTTTTCATTGTTTTGCTTCTCTCTGTTTGCTGTTTTTGTAGGTTTTGTTCTTTGTTGATCCCCGCCGTTCCGTTTCTTCGCTTTCAGGGAAGTTTCCTCTACCTTTCTCTTATTCTTTTATCTGCAATGAGGTCCTTGCCTGTTTTAAGTGTGGGGGGGTTTCTTTCCGTTTGGTTTATTTTGTTTGTTTTCTGCCGTTTCTATCTTTGTTGTGTTTTGTCGTTTCTTAACTTTTTGTTTGGATTAGAGATGATTTTATCTTCTTGAAATCAATGGTGTATGAAGAATTATGCTTTAAGTTGAATTAATTG
Source organism: Salvia rosmarinus (assembly GCA_036937905.1). Classification (NCBI taxonomy): domain Eukaryota; kingdom Viridiplantae; phylum Streptophyta; class Magnoliopsida; order Lamiales; family Lamiaceae; genus Salvia; species Salvia rosmarinus. The sequence continues at coordinate 57,122,061 of CM072813.1, forward strand.
CATTTTGATCTGAAATTCTTTGCATCTTGGTATATGGTTTTTAGTTTGATGAAACTTAGGTGTCAATTTGAACTGTGGGACATAATTAGAAAGCTGTGTTTAGACAAGGTGTGTGATCGGATGTCATATGCTTCGTAAATGGAACCCGTCTCTTGTATGATGTTTCAAGAAAAAGTGGACAAAAAAAGAAAAAAAAAAGAAAAGAAAAGAAAATATGTCTTTGTTGTGAAATAAGTGGGCTTAAAATTCGAATAAGGGGCTCTACCCCTCTTGCTTGTGTTGTCTCTCGAATGGAGACTCTTTGCTATGGGTATAGATATCTACGTTAGGATACTCGAGTGTACAACTTGAAGGTTCCACCTAACGATTATTGTCCTATAATCGGTTTTAAGTTCCACAATTCTTATTTGTTTTGTCATTTGGGATATCTTACATGAAAGGAACCATATAAGTTGTATATTGATTTACGAAATCATGTTGAGTCGAAGCACAGCTATTCTATGATAAGTCACATGTTTGGATTGATGAATGAGGATCATTGTATTGAGAACTATATTATTGAGATGCACATTGAAGGGATGTGAATATGTGATTGATTCTATTTGCAGTATTGATTCTATGTGTACCATTCCTTTCAAGAAACTAAAATTTGCTCGAGGACAAGCAAAGAGTTAAGTGTGGGGGTGTTGTTTTGCATGTTTTTGTTTTGTTTTTCTTTGTTTGTTTTCGGCGAATTGATTCCTTTTTAGTCATATTAGAATATCTTTTGTTGGAATCATATTCGTTTGGGTTTTGTGTAGGGAAATTATTGTGTTGAACATTTTGATACGACCAACAAGAACGCGGAAGCAACGGATCGAACTCACGTCAACAGATAGGTTGATTCAAACAAACTTCAAACGATTAAAAACCCTAACAGAAAACTCGACTGGAAACTATATAAAATCAACTCGGATTAAGCTCAAATTTTACCACCAATTATAAACTGAAGTCATGAACAATATACCCAAAATTCAGCCAATTCGCACGAGTAGTTTATGATTTGGCTCGGTGATGACTTTTCGGACGTTTTAGGGTTAAAGGATGGAAAAACGAGACGTGGGTGTGGGATTGGACGGATGGAGGCGGGGAGATGACTGGAAACGAAAAAGGAAAGGATGAAGAACTTACCGAAACGAACCCCGGATTTACTTGAATCCGAAACACGCCTATGGAACGATCTTCGTGGCTTGTCTAACCCGGATACTACTAGATATCACGAACGAGACAATTGATTTCAAGATCTAAAGTGGCCAACTCTAGAACTCTACCAAGAACTAGGGTTTGTGCTTGAAGAACACGCGAGACAAGAGAGAAAAATATATTTCTTATTCAAAACTCGTCTGCCCACAAAAACATTCAAAACGAAAATAAATACTAGAGATAAACCCTAAAGCTAATCTAGGCTTATTCTCGAAAATTACAAGGCCTTGGGCTTAGTAATTTCGAAAATAGTCTAATCAATAATAAAAAGAAACATCGACCCAAAAACACCTAAAACAGCTTGTGATAAATGGGCTTTATTAAAAGAAACAAATAAAAAGAAACCCACGAAAAATAGAAGGGCCTTCATATGCTCGAGACTCGGTCCTGGACAATGGTCAAATTCACCAATTTGTACTGCTTGGAACCAACATCTTCATCTTTCAATTTTCTCCGGATAATGCACTGGAAATAGCCTTGCAGTTGCTTGGCTCGCAATCGTGTCACTGGACCTCTCAACTTCAACTCCGGGTTCAATTCATCATTGCTGGATCTCGACTCATCATTCCCCCCCTGCTGAAAAGAATTCATCCTCGAATTCGGCTCCTCATCAGCATCAAAGTCATCTACAGGGAAAGGAGACAAGTCAGAAACATTAAAGGTATTGGAACACTTATACTCACCTGGAAGATCAATGCGGTAGGCATTGTCATTGACTCGAGCCACCACAAGATGGCGGTCCATCTCCGCGAGGCATCAACGATTTCTCGAGTTAGGAGGAAGCGCTTTACTCAAGTGAACCCAAACCTTATCACCGGTTTGAACAAAGACTGCTTGTGCGCGATTAGCCTTGGCGCGCTTTTTCTCACCTCAAGCTCGATCCTATCCTTGATCTTCTTATGCATCTCTTGAACCTGTTCAGCTCTACGAGAACCTTGCAAACTTGAAAGATAATCAAAAGGCAAAGGAATAAGATATGTGGGAGTAATAGGATTAAAACCATACACTACCTCAAATGGAGACATGTTAGTGGAAGAATGCACAACACGGTTATAAGAAAACTCAAAGAAAAGGTAAACACTCTTCCCATGACTTCAAATTATTCTTCACTAAAGCACAAAGCAAGGTACTAACGCCCTATTAACTACTTGATCGACCATCGACCGAGGATGACATGCAGTAGAAAATAAAAGTTTAGTACCTAACTTTCCCCAAAGAACACGCCAAAAATGTCCCAAGAACTTAGTATCCCTGTCAGACACAATAGTACGAGGCACGCCATGCAGTCTAACCACTTCACGAAAGAATAGGTTAGCAATATTAACAGCATCATCAGTTTGCGTGCATGCAATGAAATGAGACATTTTGGAAAACCTATCAACAACTACAAACACAGAAGAATCCTTGCCAGACTTAGATCTAGGTAAACCAAGAACGAAATCCATAGAAATGTCAACCCAAGGTGCAGACGGTGCAGGTAGTGGAGTGTACAAACCAAATGGATTAGAACTAGATTTAGCCTTCCTACACGTAAGACATCTAGCACAGATTCTCTCAACATCTCTCTTCATGCGAGGCCAATAAAAATGCTCATGCAATAGACTCAAAGTCTTAGCAACACCAAAATGACCCATCAGACCACCTGCATGAGACTCTAGAACTAGCAAATCTCTCATGGAACAAGCAGGAACACATAACTTCACATCCTTGAACAGAAATCCATCAGTCACATAAAAAGAATCCACAGATCTAGACCTATACTGACAATTCCGGAAAATATCACCAAAATAAGGATCAAGCATAGAAACTCTTCAAATTCTCGAAACCTAAGCGGGCATGCATCACGTAGTAAAGTATACTGCGACAACAGATCAAGAACAACGCTCTCCTCACCTTTCTTGTACTTAATAACATATGGGAATGATTCAATGAACTCAACCCACCGGCATGTCTCGAATTTGATTACGCGCCTTTCAAGTGCTTCAAATGATTCGTGATTAGTGTGAATCACGAACTCCTTCGGTCTCGAGATAATCTTTGCCAAGTCTCCAAAGACCTCTTCAACGACACAGCTCCTTATCGCACGTAGAGTACCTAAGGGTGCTCCATTCAATTTTCAACGAAATATCGACCGGCTTCCTATCCTCGCATCAAAACAGCACCAATGCCTATGGGAGGCATCACACTCAATCTCGAACATCTTAGAAAAATCGAGGCGGAACCAACAAGGAGCATTACATAATTTCGACTTCAACAGATTAAAAGCATGCTCTTGGGCTTTGCCTACTCAAACTTCTTGTCTTTCCTACTCAACTCGGTCGAAGGTGCAGCAATAGAGGAAAATCACGCACAAAACGACGATAAAACCGGCTAAACCATGAAAAGACTCACATCGAACATGACTTGGCGTAGGCCATTCCTCAATAGCTTTCACCTTAGCTCTATCAACCCCGACACCACGACTACTCACAACAAAACCAAGAAAAATAACCTCATCCATGCAAAAGGTGCACTTAGACAAATTAGCATACAGTTCAGCATCACGCAGCAACACGAAAACATGCCTAAGATGTCCAACATGCTCATCAACGAAGTGCTATATGAGGATATCATAAAATAGACCACAACATACTTGCCAATCACATCACGTAACACATGGTTCATCAAACGCATAAAAGTACTAGGAGCGTTAGTAAGTCCAAAAGGCATAACAAGCCATTCATACAAACCATGCTTAGTCTTAAATGCTGTTTTCCACTCGTCCCCTTCAGCCATTCTAACTTGAAAATATCCAGAACGCAAATCAATTTTGGAAAAGACAGACGCTCCAGACAACTCATCTAGCATATCATCTAACCTGGGAATGGGAAAACGATATTTCACCGTGATTTTGTTGATGGCACGACAGTCCATACACATGCGCCACTCATTGGATTTCTTTGGAACTAGGATGACGGGAACGGCGCACGGGGACAGACTTTCTCGAATCTGCTTCTTCTCCAGCAACTCCTTGACTTGACGGTCTATCTCCTTCGTCTCTTCAGGGTTGGTCCGATATGCGGGCCGGTTAGGAAGAACTGCACCCGGCTGAAAGTCGATCTGGTACTCAATCCCTCGAATTGGCGGTAGACCACTGGGAATCGCGTCCGGGAACACATCCTTGAACTCCTCCATCAAAGGCTGCAAAAGCAGTTGGAATGACAACATCGAGTATCATTAGCCTTAAATGTAACTAGAGCGATAGACATACCATTTCGACCGCTTTCAGACTTTCAGCACTAATAAACAAGTTCTTGTGCCTTTGGATCCGATTCGGTCACACCGGCCTCGTGGAGTGGCAACATGAACGGACTTAGAGGGTCCCTTGGACGTGGAAGATGCTGCCTTGGAAGACTTGGAGGCGGCCTGACTCATCGAAGGCGCGACCTTGCTCTCAGACTTCCTTTCTCGTTCTTCCTTGAACTTCTCTTGCATCCTCTTCTGGTCTTCGGCAACATCCTTCGGTGTTAATGGCCACAATCTGCTGGTGCGTCCATCTCTAGTCATGGCATAAGTGTTGGCGAAGCCATCATGTATCGCCTTCCTGTCAAAGCGCGAGGACGACCAAGCAACATATGCTGGCATCCATAGGGATGACGTCACACAAAACAGTATCTGTATATCTACCAATTGAAAAGGTGACGTTTACCTGATAACCGACTCTGATCTCGCCTCTGTCAGTCAACCATTGCAATCGGTAGGGCTTGGGATGCTTCTGTGGGATCAGGTTCAGTTTTCCAACTGCATACTGGCTGATAGCGTTCACGATGCTTCCACTGTCAATAATGAGCGAGCACGTCTTGTCTTGGATAGAACATCGTGAGTAGAAGATGTTCTCTCGCTGATCTTTCTGATCCTCTTCACGAATCAGACTCAGGGCTCGGATGGAAACAAGACTCACGTGAGTTTCCTTCGGCTGCTCATCTTCAATCTCATCGCTATTGAGGCTATTAAAGGGCCGATCTTCGTCCCTTGCATCAATAGGGTCTTGACCTCCTCTTCACTAGCGGAATCCAACTCACCTGCTCTGTAATGATGAGAACTCGGCGATTCGGACCTTTGGGCTTGAAAGTGGCCCCAACCTTTGCACTTGTGACCTTTGAACATCACGTGCTCTTCCCGGAGTACCATTACGAAATTTGTCTAGGCGGTGCAGTTTGACCCGATTATTCTGTTGGGTGCGGCGAATCGAACTCGGGTCTCTGATTGGTGAGGTGCGGACGGTTGCTCGAGCGACCGGGGGCTGTCCTCGAGGGCGTGTAGGGGCTGCCCTAGGCATACTAGAGTCTCCTCGAGTCCAGGAGCCCTAGCGGTGTCGATGGAAAGATCGACGGCGTCCTCTCTAATCTGTTGTTCTACAATGGATGCATAATGAATCATTGCCTCAATGCTATCAAAATTCTTGATTTCGACTTCACGAGCAATATCGGGTTCATGCTTCTATATACCGGTTGAGTGTGGCAATCAAAGTTTCTTCTTTGCCCACCGGTTCAAGCGTCATCTCTAACTCCTTGTGATACTCCTCAATTGATCTCGACCCTTGACAAATCCGGTGAGCTTCTTTCTCCATTCTCTCTCATAGTGAACTGGAATGAATCGCTTCATCATCCGTCTTTCATCTCTTGCCAAGTGTCAATTGGAGGATACCTCTCTTTCCTGCGCCTATTTTGCTGAAACTCCCACCAAGTGGCGGCATATCCAGTGAACTCAAGGGAGGCTAGCTGCACTTTCTTAGGCTCTGGGAATTCATAGCACTCGAAAATCTTATCAACTTTGCTCCCGGTCTAAATAGGCATCCGGATCATGCTTGCCTTCAAACTCGGGAATAGTGGTCTTAATGTTGCCAGTAGGCCTTGACATTCCCATATCTATTACTCGCAGGTAAACATTCTGCGAGCTGCCGGAAGCGTGGTTGAACCGGCCTCCACCACGACCTCGCCTCGATCAAAAATCAATTTACATTTTATTTGAGGTGGGAAGAAGCGAAAAGTATTATCCTCAACTCGTTCTTCCTCGACATATTCACCCTCAAAGTGCTCGACTTTGATGCTTCTCGATCATGCATTTCGAAGTCTCGTCTTGATGAGTGAGTCTTGGTGACGGTTATTGGTCGGTCTTTGGTGGCGTTGGGGTCTTTGTCTCGATCTCGATCCTCAAATTTGGCGATAATTGCGCCATGGTTTCTTGGGACGCCGCTTATCTCGACCGAAACACGATCGTTCAAAGCATCAAAGTGGTACTTGGCGTCCCACTCGGCTGGTCACTTGAAGACACCGGTCTTCGCTTCTAGATCCATTAAACCGCACAATGAACAAGCGTAAAGAAAGAAAAGGATCTCACGGTTCCTCACAATCACTCGTTTATTCTCTCAGATTTTTACCACTCGTGTATGTCACTCAGTGTATATCACTCAGTGTATGTCACTCACAACGAAGGATCTTATATTGCACAAAACTTCCCAGTAGAATCCTATCGTCAACTCCTTAGTCTTTAGTCAAGAGCTCGGACTTGACTTCCAGAGGACCACGGGATAGCAAAGGAACCACGAATAAGGCTAAAATGGGATATATTGGCAGTGTGGAATGTTGGATGGAAGGGATAGATGTAGGATGGAAGGGATAGGGCGAAAACTGGAAAGGTTCGGAGGGGATGGAAAAGTTCGGAGGGGGATTTCACCTTGAAGACTGACAGAGGCGAGTTGTGTCCGTCTCGTCGAGACATTTCCGGAAAGGTATTATGGAGAAAAATCGGAGTTCGGGAGCAAATTTTACGACAATTTGAAGATTTGCCGACAATTTACTGAGGGCGAGGGGGTTAGGGCTGAAAGGGGAAAATATGGCAGGAAGGGGCTGGATCCTCGGCGAGGTATTCTCGATGGGGGATCCTTGAGGCGAAAAGGAGGAACTTTGGATGGATAGTTCAATGACTTCAATTCAATTAGGAAGCAAAATCTATTCCAAATAGGAAAACAAATAAACCCCAAATCTAATAGAACTAGAACAAACAATAATTCGATCCTATTAATTGAGGACCAAAAGCGTTGAAAACACCCCAATACTCAACTATCTAACTCCAAGCGTGCAAGCGTCCCCAATCGATAGTTGACGAAGGACAACAACTCTACCCACAAAGAAGACTCACACCGAACAAAGATGCGATCGAAAATATCACGAATTCACTTCTTCTTCTTTTTTTTTTTTATTTTCTTTTCTTTTTTTTTTTTTTTTTTTTTTTTTGAACTCAAACCCTAATCAAGAACACGAAATAATATTACGAACCTCACACAACTTGGATTGAACCACGACCGGTGCTACCGCGTAGCTCGATACCAAATTTTGTAATCGACCAACAAAACGCGGAAGCAACGGATCAAACTCACGTCAGCGAGATAGGTTGATTCAAACAAACTTCAAGCGATTAAAAACCCTAACAGAAAACTTCATTGGGAACTATATAAAATCAACTCGGATTAAGCTCAAATTTTACCACCAATTATAAAGCGAAATCATGAACAATATACCAAAATTGACCCAATTCGCACGAGTAGTTTATGATTTGGCTCGGTGATGACTTTTCGGACGTTTTAGGGTTAAAGGATGGAAAAAGCGAGGCGTGGGTGTGGGATTGGACGGATGGAGGCGGGGAGATGATGGAAGCGAAAAGGAAAGGATGAAGAACTTACCAAAGCGAACCCCGATTTACTTGAATCGAAACACGCCTATGGAGCGATCTTCGTGGCTTGTCTAACCCGGATACTACTAGATATCACGAGCGAGACAATTGATTTCAAGATCTAAAGTGGCAAACTCTAGAACTCTACCAAGAACTAGGGTTTGTGCTTGAAGAACTGCGAGACAAGAGAGAAAAATATATTTCTTATTCAAAACTAAATGCGCCTACACAAAAACATCCAAAACGAAAATAAATACTAGAGATAAACCCTAAAGCTAATCTGGGCTTATTCTCGAAAATTAAAAGGCCTTGGGCTTAGTAATTTCGAAAATAGTCTAATCAATAATAAAAAGAAACATCGGCCCAAAAACACCTAAAACAACTTGTGATAAATGGGCTTTATTAAAAGAAACAAATAAAAAGAAACCCACGAAAAATAGAAGGGCCTTCATATGCTCGAGCCTCGGTCCTGGACAATGGTCAAATTCACCAATTTGTACTGCTTGGAACCAACATCTTCATCTTCCAATTTTCTTCGGATAATGCACTGGAAATAGCCTTGCAGTTGCTTGGCTCGCAATCGTGTCACTGGACCTCTCAACTGCAACTCCGGGTTCAATTCATCATTGCTGGATCTCGACTCATCACATTTCTTGCTTGAAAAACGCACCCAAGCGCCGGACTCGGCGTAGCCGGCGCTGGGTGCACAAATGCGTCGCATACATCGAAGTGAAGAGCCGCGTCCGGTGCCTGATGTGCGTCCGGTGCTTGGTACGCTCCGTAGAGCTCTCGGGTCCAGCGCTTGGCGTGAGTCCGGCGCTAGAAGCCCTTGTGCACGAATCGTCCCGAGAGCGCACGCGTCCGTGTTGGAGCAGCGTCCGGTCTTTGGGAGCATGAACTCAAGACCACCGCGTCGGTCAGCATCCCGCATCCGCGCTGGGTGGTATATGCAAGATCTGCCCGAGACTCCGTGCGTCCGCGCCGCATTGCGTCCGTGCTGCGCTCTCGATGTTTTCATCAAAGGCTCGACGAGTCCGGCGCTTGGTGTGAGTCGTATTGGGCTGCTTTATTCTTGACAGCCAGTCCGTATTTGGGATGCCTTATTTGCGAACGCACGCGTCCGGCGCTGCGTGTTAATTTGGGCCGCTATATATACGTTTTCAAACGCTGTAACCCTACGTTCACTTTTCATTATTTTATTTTTCCGTCTTTTGAAACGAGAGCTCCCGGACCAGAATTATTCTCTTCTTATTTCGGTATTTCTTTTGCTTGTTTTTCTTGGATTTGATTCAAGAATTATTGTAAGATCATTAGATTCGTACTACGAGTTTGATTATCAATTCCATCGTTCATTTTGTTCGTAAGTTTCTTCTATTGCTTTATTCCGCTTAATCGTTTCGTATTTGATTATTATTGATTTCTTCGTTGGATTAAGATTAATCTTAATATTTTTCTGAGTAATCTTGTCTTCGTTTAATCTTTTCGATTCATGTCAGGGTTTATAATTTCGATTCCATGTTCTTTGATTTAGGGTTTAATTCTTGCCAAAATAATTTATCTGCTTTGTCAATTTCCGCCTAGTTAATTCGTCTTTCCTTCTTTAATATTTCCTTGCCTAGGTAATCAATTTCCCCCTTTTGAGATTAGAGTGTTTAGGAATTTAATTGTTTTCGCGTGGCAACTTAGTAACGCCCTGTTAAGTTTTCCTTGAGAGACGACTAGGGTTAACTTTCCCTTCTATAACACCTCATTCTATTGTGAGTCAATTGAGAGTGTACTTTTGATTGAAACATGCCCCAAGCTCAAGGCTCAAGGTACGCCATTTGCTTTAGTAACGGAAACATGTTTAGCGACTTGTTCTACCCATTCTTGGGTAGTACGAGTCTGTTGATCATGTTTGTTACACCATGGGGTTCTGCGGACGAGGATATGGATCATCAAGGCACATTAGCATGGCGTCTCCTCATTCGAACCGGGGTTTGAAACCAAACCTATCCTCGGGAGGATAGATGGGAGCTGCATGATGGCGAGATAACAATCTCCATGGGAAACAGCGAAAGTCGAGGCCGTTGATCGGAGATGTTTCTTTATGTTTTGATAAAACAGTTTTAGTTTTAAGGGCGTTTATATGTGCGGAGTTTGGTGAAACCTTGTTTCAGTTTGAAACTATTTATTCATGGATATTCTGTTATTTTTGATAGTGGTGTTTCTATCATAAGAAATGACGAAGTTATCTGTGTTGGCACATTATATAATTCGCTTTATACTATTTCTGCTAAACATAATACTTATAACTATGTTGCATCTACATCAAACCTTAAAAAGAGAAAGTTTTCTTCGCAAGATGACACCACATTTCTCTGGCATCTTAGATTAGGTCACATCAATCTAAATAGGATCAAAGGCGGCTAAGAATGGGCGTTGGGTAATCTCACGATTACTCGGTTCCCGATCTGCGAATCTGTATAGAAGGAAAGATGTCGACCTGGACCCTTCAAAGCGAAGGGTTATAGAGCGAAATAAGTGTTGGAGCTAGTCCATTCGACTGTGTGGACCGATGTCCACAGTGCAATATTTTGTCACTTTCATTGGCGATTACTCGAGAATGCGGATACATATACAACTTCGCGCAAGTGCGAATGCTTTGAGAAATTCAAAGAGTTTAAGGCGGAAGTGGAGCGAAGCTTGGTAAAGTATCAATTCACTACGGTCGATCGCGGTGGCGAATACCTCGATGTGAGTTCATGGACTATCTAGTGAAGTGTGGGATTACCTCCCGGCGCACTACACGTGCACACCACGGCAAAATGGTGTGTCGGGCGAAGAAATAGGACTCTTTTGGAAATGGTTAGATCAATGATGAGTTATGCGGCATTGCTATTTAGATTACGGGGTATGCCTTAGAGCAGTGACATACTTGCTAAATCTAGTACCATCCAAGTCGGTTTAAAAGACCGCTTTTCGAGTTGTGGTTTGGGCGCAAGCCTAGTTTAAACCACATAAGGATATGGGCGATCCGGACATGTCTTTGAACAAGAAGGCGACAAGTTGGAGGCTAGATCCGGCGCTTAAGGCATTTATTGTCTATCCTAGAGGGACGAAGGTGGTTTATTCTATAGTCTAAGGATCGAGAAGGTCATTATTAGCACTAATGCCCGATTCTTGAAGAGGATTATATGACAAACCATAAATCCAAAGTTGAAATCATTCTTGAGAATTAGAAGATGATCGTATTCCACCACCGATTAAGCGAAAGGTGCGAGATGTAGGTGTCAGTGGGAGGATCGACACGAGATACTTCAAGAAATTGAAGTGGGTCGAGTTCCACTGGAGATACTGGCCATCAAGTGGCTCCTATCCGACAAGTTGTGCAAGATAGAGAACCACAGATTCTTGCACCCACCGTTGCCATTGTGCGATGGCGCCTCGTCGTAGTGGGAGGGTTGTTCGTCGACCAGGCGATTTATTTTCGTGGGTGAATCTTGGTTTAGTCCGGAAGCGAGCAGGCAATAATCGACCCATGGATGTCAAATGAGGCGATATAAGACATTGATGCAAGATCATGGCACACCGTATGGACTTAGAAATGGAGTCCATAACACTATGGATGTATCGAAAGACACCTCTACCGGATGGCAAGGAAGCCGTAGGTAGTAAGTGGGTATCTGAGAGGAAGAGATTCGGATGGAGAGGTTTCGGCTTTTAAAGCCGAGGCTTGTGGCGAAAGGGTACACTCAGTTGAGGGCATCGATTTCGATGAGACCTTTTCGCTGTAGAAATGCTCAAGTCCATCGAATTCTTACGGCCATAGACCCACTTGAACCATGAGGTTTGGCAAATGGATGTGAAAACCGCTTTTCTAAGCGGTTACCTTGAGGAAGGTAGAGACATCTATGTCAAAGAACCGAAGGTTATGTGGTGAAGGTTGAAGAGCATCTAGTATGGAAGCTTAAGAAGTCCATTTATGGGCTTAAGCAAACCTCACGATCACGGAACTTACGCTTTGGCGGGTGGTAAAGTCTATGGATTTACCAGTTGCCTAGCGAAAGTGTGTGTATCGTTTAGATGTCAGCGGTGATGTGGTATTTCTTGCACTTTATGTAGATGACATTCTTCTAGTTGGCAACAATGTGAAGTTGTTATCGGGCGTAAAGAGTTGGTTATCCGATCGGTTTCAAATGAAAGACTTAGGAGATGCGTACATTCTTGGGATCAAGGTTTACAGAGATCGCGAGAGGAAAATGTTGAGCTTATCTCAGCGTCTTACATTGATCTGTGATTACTCATTTTAGTATGCGAGACCGCCAAGAAAGGATTGCTACCTTTCGGGCATGGCGTTCCTTTATCTAAGGAAGCGATCACCTATGATCGCAAAGGAGATAGAGAAATGAGACAAGTTCCTTATGCTTCCGCGTAGGAAGTCTCATATCTGCAATGCTATGTACGAGGCCCGATATACGCTGCGGTGAGCATAGTAGCTGAATATCGATCTAACCTGGACAAGCTCATTGAATTGTAGTAAAGCATATACTCAAGTACACGAAAGGACTCGAGATTATAGTTTGGTTTACCATCTGAGATAGTCTAATGCCTTTAGGTTATCTGAGACTCGGTTTCCAAGATGACCGTGATGAGAAAAGTCTACCTCAAACTATGTGTTTACCTTGGGAGGTGGAGCCGTATCCTGGCGGAGTGCAAAGCAGCGATGCATTGCGGACTCTACCATGGAAGCCGAATATGTAGCCGCCTCGGAGGCTTCTAAGGAGGCTGTATGGTTCAAGAATTACCTCATGGATCTAGGTGTGGTACCTGGTTTGCCCAAGAGTATCATAGTTCTTGTGATAACTCGGTGCGATGCAAACTCGAAGGAACCACGGACCCTAAGGCGACCAAACACATAGAGAGAAAGTACCATGTCATACGAGAAATCGTGAGGCGAGGGGACGTCTTGATTGAAAAGATTGATATGACGGATAACCTAGCGGATCCATTCACAAAGAGCCTGCCGCAAAAAGTCTACGAAGTGCACATTCGAGGACTTGGATTGCGCTTGAAGGCACCCACTTAGAAAGGAAACTTTTGTATAAGTGGGAGAAGCAAAGTGATGGTTTTGTTTGTAATAGCTAGTAGAGACACATTGTATACTAAAAGTTTGCTTTAGTATAAGTGGGAGATTGTTGGATTTGTATCTTGAAAGCGGTTTTGGTTGAGCTTGTATACAATATTTCTGTTACCACTATTACAATCTCTATCTGAATTGATTACTTGATTGCATATATCGTGTCCCTTATCTCGTATATAAGTTAGATCATACGATGTGTAGAAGATCACGATGTCGTATGATTGGTCAAGCAATGAGATATAAAAGAATCACGGTGAGACAACTTGAGGACAAGTTGTCGGTATAAACTCATGTATAGATAAGAAGTGACTTGACTTGGTTGCTTGTCTATCTTTGATGCGTCTCGGCGTATTGATGGATCACGATGAGATGAGTTCTTCTATCGGCCGTCGTGAAGAACCAAGATCTCGGTGACTTACGATCATCTAAACCTCGATAAGGTATTAGGTGAGTATGAGTTCTTGACCATCACTTTGACTTGTTATGGGTGAGGTTATATGTTCTAACCTTGATATTCTCGCGTCTTGGGTGGTGGCGGTGCTTGTATGTCGTACTAGTTATCGTGTCAGTCACCGTATCCGTTTAGGATGATGGCGTCCTCTTAAGGAGCTCAAAAGGTTTATTGTACTAAACCTGCGGGTTGAGTTAACTCAAGTACAATAATAAGGTTGAGTGGTACTACTTAAGGAATTAAAGATATTAATTATTTTAAGCGATCGAGAATGCTCTAAATAATTAATGGATGTGCGATATCTTAAATCTGAGGATTCGTAATGTCTAAGTGCAAGCCGACTCACCTTCGGTAATAAAGGGGTAAGTCGACATTTATTCTCTAGTGGCATGAATGAATGTTTATAAATTAATTTATGTTACGGGTGAACATAAGATAATTAATTTATTTGAGGCCCATCTTTATTCCTTGCATTTGATCCACAGGTGGCCCGTCCGGGCCGTAACTCTTTGGAAGAAATCGGCGCCCAACCCTTTATGGCAAGGATTTTATTCCTTTATCCTATAAGGATATTATTATATTTATGGGATATGCATGGATCCTTTCTTATGGGATTATGGTAATCATTATAAATATAAGGTAAGGGATAAAGTCGAGGTTAATGCTTAATAATTGAGCATTATTTTAGTCCACCTCCATAGAGTGATTCTCGAAAATTGCTAGGGTTTGAGGGTGATTTCTTGTAGCATTCTCCATAGATCGTACTCACTCGACGTTGGAGATTGGGCAACCGGGATACAGTCCAGAAGATCAAAGCACGAGTCTCGATCCGTTCATCCCGAAGCAGTCAAAGGTAAACACGAGAAAACCCTACGTGTTGCAATTAATTATATAGGCGCATGCTAGGAATATAATCAATGTATGGTGAATTAAACATCCAAGATAGATCCTCGGGAGAGGTTAAAATCAGTTTTCCTTAAAGTTAATTGACTTGCTGTTTTGAGCATATTGCACATCTCACGAGAGAATGGCGATATCGGCCCTATGCTAGACGCAGTGCTAATAAGGGTATGTGTACGGTGGCCTTTGGCGAGGTGTTTGAGAAGGAGCCTACTTATCAACAAGTTTGAGCGTAGCTATGGTGTTTGTTGTTGATTGTCTGCAGACATGTTATATTAAATTGTTAAGCACGTGCATTGATCATGAAGTAAGTGAATTTCATAAAGTTTGATTCATAGGTTAATTCTTAAAATCCACGTGAATCTATAAAGTGGCAATCGATTTTATAGCTCTAAGAGCATGTTTCAATTATTTGACAATTGCCCAACCGAGTGCATCAGTACTCACGCATGCATGTATTTCTAAATGTGCGGTAATGAGGAGATGACAATGTGGGTGAATCTTTGGCGAAGACCTAAATTGCCATGTCTATGTTTTGCTCTGAGTTTATGTCTCACACATAAACTCGGCTACTCTTCTTTTGCCAACTCGTTATAGTTGTGGAAACTTGCTTAGTTTGAATCTTGATGGGTTTGAACATTTGAAAACAAGTATGAATTTTGTGTCAAAGATTATGGTATCGGTTTGCTAAGCAGGGGTTGATTAATATTCTACCTTGATCTTTTCGTTAATCAATTGTCCATTGACTCGTCTCTCTTTAGAAAGGATAATTGATTATATACGTGATTCATATGATTTTGATGTGTCATGATCGAGTTACGATGGGTTGACATTTGTGAAATAATTACAAACTTGAGTCGATGAGTATTGAATTCACTTGCTAATAGCGATTTAATAAGTGCTTGACTTTTGCTTATTAATTGATCATAAACTCAAAGGCTCGTCCTTCTTTGGATATTAATTTCTTCACATTTGCGAGTCTTTTGTAATAGTTAGTCTTTTCTCTTAAACCCAACCGTCCGACTCGGTTAGTCGGTTAATCGAGAGATTAGGTCGGTAGGGGTGTGTGATTCATGAGTAAACACGAGAAATCACCTACGTGTTGCAATTAATTATATAGGTGCATGCCAGGCATATAATCAATGTATGGTGAATTAAACATCCAAGATAGATTATCGGGAGAGGGTTAAAATCAGATTTCCCTACAACCACATCTTAACATTATATCAGGATCCTCGATTTATCCTTTTTCATTTTTTAAGAGTTAGACTTTATTTTTAGAGATTAATTATTTTACAGTCGAAACTTCAAAATTCTTCATTGTGGAATTCCTATATTGATTTTATTTATTTATTTAAATTATGTTTCTCTTTATTTTTCCTATTTAATTCATGTTATGGGTAACTGAATTTCTATTGATTCTAGAGTTTGTATAATATAGGAGAAATTAATATGTGATTGATCTATGAAGCCTATTTTTCTGTGAATTTATTATTTATGATTCTCGATGGTATTTTATGCAAGATATCTAGTCATTATTGATGTATATTAGTTGTTTGATTAAAGACTTAGCGGTTTAATTAGGTGATCGAAATTTAGGAATTCATAATACAATTAATCTAAAGACTTGATGGTTTTATTATTAATGTAGGAGAATAGATCTTGTGTGTTTTTTGAAATTTTTATATGTTCTTGAGACCTAATGGAAATAAGACATATTAATCCACTATTACAGGCTGCCTGATCCAGGAGACTGTAATTACCTACGTGGTTTTTCATCTGAATTGACTTAATTTTTGATTAGTATGCCTATAAATTGATTGTGTGATTTTCTGTTATATTATTACATTCCCTAGGGTCATTCTTTTTATCTGTTATTTTTATAGATCTATTTATTTTGTTTTTGTCATTTATATTCTCAGTTTTTATCAAAATTTCCTACAACTTTTTGTTTGTCTAAATAACTATGATTAATTTGTGCCTATTACTTATTATGTTTTCATGAATTCAGTCCCTGAGGATATGATACTCTGCTTACTATTTGATTACAATAGACACCATTTAGTTGCAGTATTATATTGCTAGGATTTTAGTGTTCAACTTTTTGGCGTTATTGTCAGGGACTGTATCGATGATACAATCAATTAGCCCATTGGAAGCAGAGATGAAGCTCACTGTTAAGCTGACGAAGCCAAAACATGAACATGTTCATCAAGCTAGTATGATCAAGGAACTGAAGGCTAAGTGGTCTTAGAAAGGGAATGAAATAGTTTAGCTCATAACTGAACTAATTGAGATCAGACTGAAGTTCAGAACGCTTCAGTAGAGTGAGGCTTCACTCCAATAAAAGATCAACACTCTGAACGGAACCATGAAGACACTGGAGTCCATTCAATCAGTTCAGATGTGTCTGTGGATCAGAACTAGATTAGGGTATGATCCTAGTTGAGAGGTGAATGGTGCATCCACCAATGGCACCAAAACTGTGTTTGTGAAGTCAACTGAGAAGCTAAAGGCTCCAGTGACTGAGCAGAATGAGACAAGGCATGTTGTGTCGAACCCAGGGCCTAATTATAAATTACTTAGAAGACCTTATCCCATCAGGCAGCCCCAAGTTACTCAGTTGAGGCACTCTCAACACAAACCTACTCAGCAGAGAAAGCCTATACTAAAAGCATCTCCTGCTAGGAAGTATATTCCAACATATGTTCCAGTCTTTCATAGACATTCTACTCATAGTAAAGCTTCCGTTTGCACTTCCAAAACACACTCGTGCACCTCGACAGCACGTGCACAAACCCAAACCCCCTGCTCAATCATCATAGAAAACCAAGGCCAAGTAGAAGAAGCAATGATAGTTTATATCGATTTCCAGGAAAGACAGATCAGGCCTGAAAAAAAATGTGATAATTATCTGGCAGATCTAGGTTCCCAAAGGATCCACTAATTTGCAAGGACCCACTTCATACTGGGTACCTAAATATGATTTTTGCATGTCATGTTGATCAGTTGGAAGAAGAAAAATGACCTTCCAGCCTATAAACATATACGGTACTTGGACAATGGATGTTCAAGATACATGATTGTTGGCAAGGAATACTTATTTGACTATGTGGAGAAGGAAGGCACGAAAGTCGCATTTGGTGATAATACTATCGGATACACCAAAGGCTACGGTACACTTTCGATTGACAATGCTAAATTTTTTAATGTCAATTATGTTCTTGGTCTTAATCATAATCACATTTCTGTTAACCAATTATCTGATAATGATTTTAACGTCAAGACTCAAAAGAATGAATATACTGTTAAGAATAACCAGAAGCAGATTGTACTGAGAGGAGCAAGGCATGAAAACTTATACATTGCATCATGGGAGGACTGCCCTCCAGATACATGTCTGGTGTCTAAGACTTCCTCAGAGATCAACTAACTGTGGCACATAAGGTTGAATCACCTTAACTTCAAGACCATCAACAAGTTGGCTAAACACTCGTTGGTCAAAGATTTACAAAATACAGGATTCCGTAAGGGCTAACTGTACGAAGCTTGTCAGAAAGAAAAATAGACAAAAGCATCATTCAAAAGCAAAGTTGTCCACTCTACTCACAAAATACTTCATTGCTGCACATAGATCTCTTTAGACCAGTAACTCTAATCAGCTATGACGGTAGAAAATACACCCTTGTTGTTATTGATGATTTTTCTAAATTCACTTGGGTTATGTTTTTTTATGAGAAAATTAAACATTGGAGAAACTGCATGTATTGCTAAAGAGGCTCAGCACAAAAAATAGATTGACATAGGAACTGAGTTTCTGAATATTGCCATCCGTAAGTATTGTGAGAAGAAATGAATCATTCATCAAACGTCTGCTGCTTGTATGCCTCAACAAAATGGAGTAGCTGAAAGAAGGAATTGAATACTGAAAGAGGTAGCATGCACGATGCTTGCCAATTCAAAGCTATCTTCAAAGTTCTGGGCCGAAGTTTATCACTGCTTGCTACACCCAAAACAGATCATTTCTGACTCAGAGACATGAAAAAACACCATACGAAGTGTGGAATAACAGGAAGCCTTTTATCTCTCACTTTCGTACTTTTGGTTTTTTATGTTACATCCACACAAACGACAAAGTGCAGTTAAGAACCATTGATAGCAAAGTTATACAAGGAATTTTCATAGAGTATTCTTCAGTAGAAAAATCCTGAAAGCTTATAGGGTTTTCAACAAGCAATCTTTCATTATGGAAGTAGTACCTCACGTTATATTTGATGAAACTGCTACTGAGTACATAAATCAGGTCAACATGAAAGTTGAGTCATCAACTCAAAGAATCTCTACCTCCATGAGCCTAACTGACGAAGTCCTAGTATAGGGACCTAGAGAAGAGGAATCAAAAGACGCTCAGCAGATCCATGGAAATGAAATAGTATAGCTGGAGATTCCTCTTAGATCTGAATCTGTTATATGTCAAGGAAGAACCGAGACAACTGTTGCTCAGACTGATAAAGATCGATCAGTTGACACCGTAACCTGTCAGCAGCATACACCAGCATTAGAAGACCCTTCAGCATCACACCCACCTGATCAGTTGTTGACTGATCACCAAACTATCAACCCAAATCCAGCACCAGATGAAGTCAGAAGATCACCCAGCTGACAATATTCTTGGCGAACCTTCAGACAAGGTCAGAACTTGAAGATTAGTATCTGACCAGGCCAATGTTGCAGATCAACTGAATAGCACAAAATCTGCACTGTTAAGTTATTTCGATTCTCAAGTGGAACCCAAGGATGTTCTCAAAGCACTTAATAACGTAAGTTGGATGAATGCCATGAAAGAAGAACTGAATGAGTTCTTGAGGAATGTAATCTGGGAGCTGGTGGACAAACCAGAATATCATAAAGTGATTGGTTTGAAGTGTATCTTCAAGAACAAGAATGATGAAAATGGATATGTCATTAGGAACAAAACAAAGCTTATGGCTAAAGGGTACAACCAGGAAGAAGGAATAAACTACAATGAGACATTCGCTCTAATTGCAAGATTGGAGGCCATACATCTATTCCTGGCCTATGCTGCACACAAGGGATTCAAATTCTATCAAATGGACGTGAAGTGTGTATTTCTGAATGGCATCCTGACAGATGAAGTATATGTAGAATAGGCTTCTGGTTTTTAGACTGAAGGTTTGGACAAGGTCTAAACACTAAAGACAGCTCTCTATGGACTCAAACAAGCTCTCGGAGCTTGGTATGACACCCTGTCGTTGCACCTGAAAGAAAAGGGGTTCAAGAAGGGCTCAGTAGATAGGACTCTATTCACTCTCAAGGATGGTGATAATATTCTCATGGTCTAGATTTATGTTGATGATATTATTTTCGGATCAAAATCTGAGAATTGTGTAAGATGTTTGTTGACGTTATAACTGAAAAATTTCAGATGTCCATGATGGGAGAGATAAACTTCTTCCTAGGGCTTCAAGTGAAGCAGCCTGCAGAAGGCATCTTCATAAGTTAAACAAAAAACACCAAGGAGCTAATCAACAAATTCGAAGTTCAGCAAACGAAGCCTGTGAAAATTCCAATGAACATAAATTGGAAAGTGGATTCAGGCACTAAAGGTAAGCCAGTGGATCACACCAAATATTATGAAATCATTGGATTGCGCTCTACCTTACTGTAAGCAGACCAGACATATCATTTGCAGTAAGAGTATATGTCAGATATCAAGTTGATCCAAGAGAGACTAACTTGGAAGCAGCTAAGAGGATATTGCCCTATCTCAAAGGCACACCCAACATGGGTTTATGTTATTCAGGTGACGATAATTTCAAACTTTCATGTTACTCTGACTTTGATTTTGCTGGTTGTAGATTAGATATGAAATAAACTTCAAGTGCGTGCCAATTTCTAGAAAGCAAACTGATTTCTTGGTTTTTCAGGAAACAGACATCAGTCGCAACGTCCACAATTCAAGCTGAGTATATTGTTCCGACCAAATTGTTCTTTTCAGTCGCTCGCAATAGTACGAGGTCCTTATAGAGCGGTAAGGTCGACCCAAGTCGAATCTCTCGAGGAAGACTTAACAGGGCTATGATTTTATGTCAAACACAGAAGCAGAAAAGAAAAACTAACGTCCTAACATAAGGGGGATGTCACGGAAAGGACGAAAGCAGGAAATAAAATAAAGCAGGGAAAGCGGATGCACTTGGACAACAATAGGAATTTGATAATTACATGGAATTGGAGACGGTGTTCTAGGGTTCAAATCTATCCTCGCTAATAATGAATCAAGGATCGGTACACAATGCATAAAACACCCACGCCTCTCACCAAACGGTCAACACTAACTAATCTCGATTACGTCGACATTAGACTCGAACTTATTGTGGGGATCTCTCAATCAATCAACCATCAACTACGAAGGATATTTTATTAAAAGGCACACGATAACAAAACCCTAACCCCATATGTCATTTATTCAACAACAAACCAATCTCTCGATCACTTTCATTGTCAAACTTATATTTAATATAAATCGCTCTCGCATATCTTCATAATCAAACATAAGCATACAATCGACCTACACTATTCTTTCGAACACCATGTATGAAGATCATAAAATAAACAATTTATACGGATGAGGAAATCGCAATTCATCAACCCAACAATCACGATTTAAGATAAGAACAATTGACATATATTTCTCTACAAATCATAATTCATCTCATGATAGAAATTAATCGATCAATTACATAGACATAATCAAAACCGGGATAACTTACAACCATTCATAGACAAATTAGTCTTCCAAAATCCGAATCGTACAATCCCAATTGTTAATCCAAGTACAAAATTAAAAGGAAAAAGGAAAAAAGAAAAGGAAAAGAAGACAATTCGTAAGAGGCGGCGAAAGAAAAATAAAGAGAGGAACTAGGTTTTTCAACGTATGCGTTTGGTATTTATATCGAAGAAATTTCCCACGCTTGCGCCGGACGCGAGGAGTTTACGGGCGAACGAGCCTCAAAGCAACCCAGTAGCGGACGGAGGTGCTCAGGCTGGACGAAGGCGCGGCGCGGTTTGGGGCAGGCGGTGAGTGATGCGGGCGAGAGGTGCGGCGTGCGCGAGTGCAGGCGAGAAGAAGGCGTGGCGCCGCCGTGCGCCGGACGGTGCGTCTTGCGTAGCAGCGGCCGGCTTCAAAGACCGGATGGAGCGCAGCGTCTTGGAGTGCGGGCGAAAGGGCGGCGCCAGCGGCGCCGCGATCTTGCGGACGGGTGCGTCGGCGCTGGGGCGTTTGTGCCTATGGACTCCTGTCAAGATGCTCTTCAATAAAGTTGATTCTTGGCAGATCCAATTCATCCTATTTTATGCCATTTTTACAAAACATCGAAACAAACGAAATAAGTTCGAATTGACAAATATTAATAAAACCAACGGCATAAATATGACAAACCACTGAAGATGACACACAAAACAATACCAAAATTTTCCACAAATTCATTCTAAACAACTCCCGCACACTTATCCATTTGCTTGTCCTCAAGCAAAGTCTATACTAGTGAGAATAGGAAAAATAACTCATGCAGCTTTACTCTTAGTCTAATCAGTCAAACCTTATTGCTTTTCCCCCACACTTGGTGTTTACGTATTCAAAACTAATGTGAAATAAATCTAAGACGGCAATTGATTTCCAATAAATAAAAGGGTAACCTCTTCTCGGACCCAACTCTCAGTTAGGGTGAACTAACTAATGTGGTCACCTTTAGCAACAAGTTTCTTTTAAAGCACAAAGAATGTTTTAATGATTTTGGAACAATATTGAAGGTGAACTCTCGATGAACTCGAGTTTCCTATCGTGGTTTCCATGTCCATTTCTCAATTTACGAGAAGAGGACGAATCCCATCCTCCATTTCAACAATCACAACAAATAAGCTGAGTTTTCATTCTCCTTATTTTCTACTCTTTTTCACATTTTTTTTTAAATGAAACAAGTATATAGATTACCACAATATTAACACTACCCCTAACATTAGCCGGACAAATCACATCAATTTCCCTCTATTCATTTTCTATCAATCACAATCTCGTCAATTCACATTACACTCGAATCATATACCACCAAAAGTCTCGAAAATTTAAAATCAGTTTGACCAATACCACAGAGTTTAGTCGCACAAATCAAAATCCTAACTTACTCGCATATACAATACTTGATTCCAAGAAATCAAAATAAGCACAGATGCACCTCACCAAGCATACAAATAGATAAGGGACGCACACGAAAATGAATAATCACCCCCCACACTTAATTTGAGCACTGTCCCCAGTGCTCCAAACATTAATAACACAAAATGGCCATAGAGGATGATACTTCACGATAATGAGCAGTGTCTTGTTGTAGAGTTGGAGCATCACGGCTTCACTACACGTGTCCCAAAACTCAAGAATAATCAACACGAAACACGCACCACACAAAACCAAAACAAAGGCGAAAACACAAACACAAGCAAAACCAAAAGAAAGCAAGAACAAAAGCGAAAAACAAGAAAACTGGTGGGTTGCCTCCCACGTGGCGCTCGTTCAATGGCACGAGCTCCACTAATCAAAACGGACTATCCATAGTCCTTCACTGCAGAATACCATCTCAACCGAGCATCAATAGTAACATTGTAAACCTGAAGGGCGGTTAAGGTAGCAAATAACGAATTAATTAAGTTCAAATCAAACATCCTATTCTTCAAAGCAAAATAGATAACTTCGACTCCAACAGCACAATACTTTGGAGAATTAGGATATTGAAAAATTATAGATGCTACCTCAACGTATGTCCTCTCTTCCTCCTCTAACTGGTTCGGGAAGATATCAGGTTGTTCATGGTTAGTCGCGGTTTGATGAAACCTTAACTCTTTAATTTCATCATCTTCCATGATTCTCCTCTCAACTTCATCATCTTCATAGACTATGATAGAAGAAGTTTGCTCCAATTGTCTCGGCATCTCCTCCACACTTTGGTTGTGGACCAATTCTTCCACTATCCCGGCTAACCGACTGACTTGAGTCTCTAAACGCTCGATGGATGTTTCCAAAATCTCAAACCTTTGTTGACTCGTCTGTATGAAAGACGCGTCGATGTGTCTTCGATGTCGGCTTCACCGGCTGACTCGCTTGAATGAACGCCTGCAATGACTCCTCCAATGTCGGCTTCACCGGCTGTTGTTGGAAGAAGAGGTCCTGACTATATGAAGAACTCTGCTTCTGTGTTTGACATAAAACCGTAGACCTGTTAAGTCTTCCTCGATAGATTCGACTTGGGTCGACCTTACCGCTCTATAAGGACCTCGTACTATTGCGAGCGACTGAAAAGAACAATTTGGTCGGAACAAATTTTGGCGTCGTTGCCAGGGGCGTGCGTGAGTGATCGCGAGAGGTGCGACAGGCGCGGTCTTGGCGAGAAGGGCGCGGCGCTGGCAATGCAGCCGGGGACGGTGCGTCTTGGGCAAGGCGTTCGCCTCTGGACTCTGTCAAGATGCTCTTCAATAAAGTTGATTCTTGGCAGATCCAATTCATCCTATTTGATGCCGTTTTTCTACAAAACATCGAAACAAACGAAATAAGTCCTACATACTAGGTACAAGCACGCAAATGTCTGACATCATTTTATCCCCGAGATCATGTTGAAAAGAAGGACATTATTATTGAGAAAATTCACATTGATATACAACGTACATGACATCCGACAAAGCCGTTTACTGAGGATCGATTCAACAAGCTGTGAGGAAAGCTAGGACTGCTCAACATAGAACAGTGAAAAGCCGAGTCTTACTATTGTACTGAAAATCTTAACTACCAGATACCAGTAGACCAACTATCAGTAATATTGGTTCAGGGGAGAACCCGTAGTGATAGGTAAAATTGATCAGTCAAACTGATAGGTTTTAACTAAGATCAAAACTGACAGAATGTCAATAAAACATCAGTAGGTATTAGTAAGCCAAACTGATAAACCAAACTGATGGAGAACGAACTGAAGACAGTTAATGGAAACATCCTTCAGTATCTGTAGGGAAAAGATGATTTTACCATCTCCCGATGATCTATCTTGGATGTTTAATTCACCATACATTGATTCTATACCTAGCATGCATCTATATAATTAATTGCAACAAGTTGATGTTTTCTCGTGTTTACTTAAAAATTTCTCAGATAAAGATAGATAGAAGACTCGTGCTTTGATCTTCTGGACTGTATCCCGCTTGCCAAAACTCGAATGCTGAGTAAGAGTAATCTATGGAGAATACTGCAAAAATTCGCCTTCTTACTCAACCTATGAGATTTTCGAAAATCTCACTTATGAGAATTTTTATTTCTGATTTTCTCTCACTTTGTATTTATAATGCAACCCTAGAATTCTATTAGAATATGATCTTTGTATATCTAATAATTAAATATAATCATATCTTTTAGATAAACCATATCTAGAATAATATCCTTTGATATCTAATGATATCAGATAAAATCTATCTAGATATAGGAGAATCAGAACAAAGTCCCAGTGGGACTCTACTAGTGAGGGGCAAAAATCTCCAGCAGTCCAGGCCTTGATGGGCCAACCCATGGATCAAATGCAAGGAATAAAGATGGGTCTAAAATGAATTAATTATCTTATGCTCAGCCTAGAACATAAATTAATTTATAAACATTTATTCATGCCACTAGAGAATAAATGTTGACTTACCCCTTTATTACTGAAGTTGAGTCGAGCTTGCACTTAGACTTTACGAATCCCCGTATTTAAGATATCGTAAATCCATTAATTATTTATAGCTTTCTGACTGCTTAAAATAATCAATCTCTTTAATTCCTTAAGTAGTACCACTCAACCTGATTATTGTACTTGAGCTAAACTCAACCTGAAGGGTTTAGTATAATAAACATTTTGAGCTCCTTAAGGGGACGTCATCATCTTAAATAGATACGGTGACTCGATACAGGTAACTAGCATGACATACAAGCACTACCACCACCCAAGATGCGGAGAATCTTGGGTTATCTCATGTAACCCTCACCCATAACAAGTCAAAGTGATGGTCAGCAACTCATACTCACCTAAAACCTTATCGAGGTTTAGATCAACGTAAAGTCACCGAGATCTAGGTTCTTCACGACTGTCAGTGATCCATCAATACGTCAGAGACGTACCAACATAGACAAGCAACCAAGTCAAGTCACTTCTTATCTATATTGCAGCCCATACCGATAACTTGTCCTCAAGTTGTCTTAGCAGTGATCATTTTTATATCTCATTAAGCATAACCAATCATACAGACTTCTATGATCTCCTACACACTTTATGATCTAACTTATGTATGAGCTAAAGGGACATACATATACAATCAAGTAAACAATTCAGATAGGAGATTGTAATAGTGGTAATAGGAAACATTGTATACATGTTCAACCATTCTTCTTTCAGTATATAAATCCAACAGTATAGGGATAAATTGGCAACATCAAACTATTATATGTCTTAGTATCACTTGGTGTCAGTGCCATCTACTAAAAAGGTATCAACTGACTACTATGTTCAGTTGACTGGTATATATACTGACTCATCAAGCTGATAATGTCAAATTAGAAAAGCATACTGATATAAATGTATGTCTAAAGCATTAAATACCTTGAGTTTATTTTGTCTCATTTATTTCAAATGATTTGAGTTAATTTCTCTAGAATCTAACTCTGTATGCATAAGATTTCACCATTGTAGTTAACGTTCTGACAGATAAAAGACGTGAAATGACATAAAGCCTTTTGTACCTTTTATTTTATAAATTACCCGAGGAAGCTAAAACGTCTATCACCAAAATCTCATGCATGTTTTCTATCACGTTATCTTTCTATAAATAGGTTGTTTTCCATAATTTAGTAGGTATCCTCTCAAGGTCCATACTAATATCTCTTCTTATTTCTTACATGATTCGAACATGGATTTCAATAAATAGAATATCTCCAACGATGATGAACTTAACCTTCTTGTGTCTGAAGTGACCATGGAAGTACGCAACGAGCCAGAAGCCTCCGATGAGACCCCGTCAAGCAAGATTTTGTGGATGTGCTTGATGTTCTTTATCTTCCTCCGGTCGCACTCAACGACGGAAGGATTGATGGTGAACTTCACCTAACAGTTCTTGTCGGTGATATGGAGGCTCCTTCAATCCTTAGCAGTTTTCTTTACGACATCATCACAGATTCTCCTCACTGAGAACATAGACATAGTCATCGATGTCCTATGCTAGATCTTTTTTGATGATAATGTTTATTTTTGTGTCTCTTGACAGGGTTTAACGAAGAGATAGAAATACAAAAAAATAACAGGATGAAGAGCATCTCACTACTTTTATTGAGAAGATTTAAGCAGATAAAACTCTCTCACGACATCCTTCTTGATAAGCTAATCTTCCTCCAGATTATTTTTTATGATACCAACAAGGGGAAAGAGTAAAAAATAGTCACGAGAAGAAGAGTCAAAAGATGGTCAAAGGATGAGATAGAGGATATTGTCTCTCTAGACTAGAATGTTTTTACTGTTTCTCTTACTCACGAAGAAAGGATGAAGCAGAGAAGAAAATGAACTGGTCAGAAGAGTTATAATAGACTTGCATATGATAGTTGTAACGCCCCAATTTTTTTAAAATTAAATATTGCTATTTAATTTAGACTTGAACAACAAATGAAAAATTTGTAAACTCAACAGATAAATATAAAGTAAATTTTTTTTGACTTTCTTACAAAATAAGTGAATCAATCTTGCCTTCACAAGTGATCATGATAAGCAAAATAATAACTAAAAGGCGTGTCAAAAAAAAATATTTTAATTTGAAACGACTTAACTAAAGAAAACTAAACTTAGAATCTTAATCAATATCGAAAACCACATAACTTGAACTAAAATAAATAAACGACTTCTTATTGTACTAGTCATTATCAACTTTCATGGCTGCTTCGACCCCTCAACTGCAAAACTGAAAGTAGATAGGGGTAAGCATATCATAAACATACTCAGTGAGGAACAATGCAATTATCCAAATATGTAATACATGTTAATCTTTCATATTGTCACATAAATAGAATTTAACATCATGAATATATATATATATATATATATATAACTGTGATACCTTAATATTCTGTGAGGTCTTAAATAAAAATAACATGATGCCTTAATATTCTGTGAGGCCTTAAATATAATAATAACATGAAACCTTAATATTCTGTGAGGCCTTAATTATAATAATAACATGAGACCTTAATATTATGTGGGGTCTTAAATATATATAGTAACATATAGTATAATATGAGAACATGTATATTAACCTAAACATCATGTAGTCTTTAAAATAAAAACATGTAGTCATATAATCAATATGAATATAAAAACATATAAAACAATAGGGATAACATAACCACAAGCATAAATTTCCCCACCTTTCACCTTGCCTTGATTATCTTGACGGACCCCTAAAATGCTTCACCGATCAATAATCTAAAAAAAAAAAAAAGAAACTAAATACTCCAAGTTTATCCTTCTTGATGTGATGTGGAAACAAGAAGAAGAAGAAAAATAAAAAGATATGCTAATTGTTCTTTTGGGAACATAAATGTGTGTCCCCTATGGGTATAGAATAACCCCTATTTATAGGTTTACAATTGAAGAGTTTTTATTGCTATGGAACTCTATAATCTTATTAAGAATCTTTTTTATTCCAAATTAAAAGTAATAAAGTTAAACTGATTTATAGGGAACATATATAGGTAGCTACAAAACTCTCTTCTTCTTCTTTTTTATCAAAAATGATGTCATATTTGGATAATTCAAGTCAATACATGAGTAATTGCTTATTTGCAAAGTATCAATAAATCATGATGACCATTGTCATCATTGCTTTGTCAAACAATTGAATTGTTTAACTATTGTCGCCCAGTTATTCATGTTGGATAAATAGCAATACAATATTGCTACCAATATTTATATAATTCTCAATTATGTAAAATTGTATTATTATTATTAATATTATTATTATTATTATTATTATTATTATTATTATTATTATTATTATTTAAATAGGGTTATTCCAGTATATTAGGTCTCATGTTATTGTTACATTTAAGCCCTCACAGTATATTAAGATCTCATGTTATTATTATATTTAAGGCCTCACAGAATATTAAGGTCTCATTTTATTATTATATTTAAGACCTCACAGTATATTAAGGTCTCATGTTTATATTAAGGTCTCATGTTATTATTATATTTAAGACCTCACAGAATATTAAGGTCTCATGTTATTATTATATTTAAGTCCTCACGGTATATTAAAGTCTCATGTTATTATACTCCAAGTTTTATTTCGATAATAAGCCTTTTTTTTCGAGGACGAAATTATTTTTAAGCGGGTAAGGTTGTAACACCCCGAATTCTAGAAAGTCAATTTGTAATAATAATTATTATTATTATTGTTGCAATTCTACTAGTAGTATTAATAAAATATCGAATTATGAACTGATAATGTATCAGATTTCGAAATTTGTTGTTATCTGTTTAACCGAAGAAAATAGTTACAAAATCGTAATGGATGTGTGTAAATATATCTATATCCTTGTGTGCATATAATCATGGTATTTGTATTAGGAGATAAATCTACAGTCATATAATTGTTTTTAGTAAAAAAAAAACAAAATAATAATACAATTTTACATAATTGAGAATTATGTAAATATTGGTAGCAATATTATATTGCTATTTATCCAACATGAATAACTGGGCGGCAATAATAGTTAAACAATTCAATTGTTTGACAAAGCAATG
Organism: Salvia rosmarinus; assembly: GCA_036937905.1. NCBI lineage: Eukaryota > Viridiplantae > Streptophyta > Magnoliopsida > Lamiales > Lamiaceae > Salvia > Salvia rosmarinus. The sequence continues at coordinate 57,151,360 of CM072813.1, forward strand.
ATGACAATGTGTCACAGCCCAACTTCTTAATCAAGAGATTAGACTATGACTAATGACTATATACGAACTATTAGGACTAATGACAATAGAAAGAATCCATAAGGTGATATGTCAATAATATATGGAAGGTAATTAATGTTTGACACTAATGGATTCATAAATTTTAATCAGAACAAAACAATTTCTTTTCACAAGGTCGAATAAATAAAAGGAATAGTAAAGGTAGGATAATTAATAAAACATTCGGCCTTTACTCCAAAAAGGGTTTTTCAACTTTGTAACAAAAATATAACGATCAATCAAGTCAGAGTATGGCAACAGAAATGGCAGTTGAGTTATATGTATGAGGACATATAACTCTGGGCAGCAAAATACAACAACATGCATATAATTTTCAATTAACGACAAGACGACGAGAACATCAACATTAGTTCAAGATAAACTTTCAAACAACACAGAACCAAGACAAGTCCGACTCCAACATTTTCAAACGTCCATTACAACAAACCAAGCCAAATTCCCTTCGAGTAACAAAAGATATAAAGGAGTTCGACTCCAACATTATTCACAGACCACAACTACTAGCCAAACCAGGTTTGTTTCCAAACAACAAGAGATATCAAAGAGTTCAACTCCAACGATAATAACCATCTTCATTAAAACAACTGGACAACATGAGCCATTCACAACATGTAAATGTTTGCAAGCAAAAGCCACAGTTTTCGCTTCTAACTCCATCTCCAGACTCCCAACTCAACCTGCATGTTTAGAAATACATGCAGGGCGTGAGTACATAAAGCACTCAGTGGGCATATGCCGAAAACATTTAAAACTTTGCTCTTAGAGCTATAAGATTGACTTGTCATAACATTGCAACACACAGGGGTTTTAGTGAAATGACTGTGTGTGCTTTTTCAATTAAACACTTACTTGATTTCATGCCCATAGTAACAAATATATGCAAATGCATGTCTCATGTCTGCAGACAATTTCTTTCTTTTCCCATATCCACATACTTTCTATGTGTTGAGAAGTAGGCCTCCTTCTCAAACACGCTTTGACCTGAAGGTCACTATCCGACGTCGGTAAATTATTTCTTTCTTTTTTTTTATTTTCTTTCTTTATTTTCCGTGGATAGGTAATGCGTCATGCTCAAAATCAGGCAAGTCAACATTTTTCTGAACAATATGCAAAATATATTGCAATAATAAGATTTAGCACGTGCTATGTTTAATTCGAAAGCCAACCTGTAAACTTTACTCGATAAGTTTTATCAACTTTCCTTCCTCTTCTTCTTCTTCTTCTTTGATTTCTTTGGCCTTGTTAGACGTACCTTAAATTAATCAATAATATCAGTATTCGAATAAAGGATATTTTTCATCTTTCAAATATACATGAATTCTTCTTATTCATTCTTTTTCTTTTCTTATATTTTGTTTAGACACTTTTGTTTAACCTTTCACCTATAAGAATTATAAGTCTTTAGGGTCATTGCATCCTTCTATTATTAAGACTTTCTTGACATATTTATCTTATTCGACTCACATGAGTCTACTTTAGTAACAAAAGGAACGATTAATAATTATTTCATAATTACACTCTTAATGAACTAAATCATATTCTTTTCTTTACTTAAACACTTCATTTCTTATCATTAAGTTATTTATGCATAAGTTTTCAATAAATCTTCTAATTCAAACTTTTATTAGAATTCAATTAGTGAGTAATCACACTCTTTAAATTCATCTCATTATTAGCTATACTTTAATGATTTCAATCATGTCCAAACAATTTATTTTACATAACTAAACCAAAATATGAATACATACATATGCCTCAAATTTTCACATTCTTAGCTCTACCTTTCCAATTAAGTTACATTAGTCTTTAATTACCTAATAAGTTCATAATCCACAAGATTTACAAGGAATAACATTAAATTTTACAATCCCCTTTTTCTACCTAGTTTTCGAAAATATAGCAATATGTATATTTTTCTTCAACTTTCTTTCTAATTCACATCTAATTATCATATATCAATCTCAAACAACAATAATTATTTCATATATTAACTTTATCATGAATATACCAACTATACATACAAACTAAAATTTTCTACTTTCAACATATTAGTTTAGAAATTTCTAAATAATTCACATAATGTTTAAATCATCATATCAAACTCATATATCAAGTTAATTGAAGAAAATAAAATCAAAATAATGCTCCTCAAAAATTTTGAAATTTTTGAAAATATATATATATATGTTTCATAAGTTTATTTTTGATAAATTTTCTTTCAAATCATATACCTAAATATGCTCAATCACATAATTATAAACTAATTTTCAACATATCATCAATTTAATTAAATTTCCTAACCTAGGGTTTTTTACCCAAATTTTTACTTCACAATTAAACCATAAATATCTCATTATTCATACTTTAATCCATCAAATATAATCAAATATCAACAATAATCACCAAAGATCACTTAATTCCTCAACTTCTATCATCAACATCTTCACAAATTTTACCAACAATAATCAAGCTTAAGAATTAAATAAAAGATAGAAATATACCTTCTTTCCAACTTAAGAATAAGCTTGGAGGTGAAATTTTGGAAGTGGAAAGGCTTGATCAAGAAAATTTTCAAGTGTGTTTAAGTGTGTGTGTGTCGAAAATTTTAGAGAAAAAATTGGGAGATTTTGAAGATAATAAATAGTAAGGAGGTTTATGTTTATATATATAACCAAATTCTATTGCATTTTTGTTTTAATTTATTTAAGTGATTATTAATCATTTCTAGAATGCTCCCATATTTATCCTTAATAATAGGATTATAATTTATTTAATGTTAATATTTATATACATATTGCTTTCTTTTCTTTAGGAAGTAAAAATAATAAAATGCTAATCTTACATTAATAAAATCATACTTGATACATAACATTAAAATGTGGTATATATACATGCATAATTTAAATTTTCCATTGTTGTAGCATTTCTTTGATCATTAAGATCAAATAATCAATTTACATAATAATTTAAATTTCTAAACAAAATCTTCTACTAAAATTTTTTAAGATTCGGTTTATCGATCACATTTTATTTCACTAATTGAAATAAAATATTTTGGATCTTAAGCATTTCTATTTTCTTTCTTATTAAGGATGCAATGCCCTAGTTTAACTTTATTCCTTTTAATTTCGAATGTCACGACCCCATTCCGGACCAACCCGGACTGGAGGGCGACTAGTACTAGGAGTAGTATTTTAGGGGTTACATGGATAAAATAGAGATGCATAAAAATAAGCTAACATGTTTGAACAGAATATGAGATGATGTTATATTGTTTTTGAAAAGGTTTAGGCCATCGGATCCCAAAACTTGGCCTGATCCGATGGGCCTCAATAGTTTATAAACATAAAGCGTAAATAAGGGAGTTCGGGTATAGCAATGAAAGTGTGTGAATACATATATGACGATATGCATTCAAGGTATAAACCACAAATTCAAGTAAATCGGTCGAGGACTTGGACTCTCAACACATTCCCCATCATCACCATCGAGCTCAACCCGCACATTTAAAACAAACATGCGGGGCTAAGTACAAGAAATTTGCACTTAGTGGACTCATGCCGAAAACATTTGATAGAATTTGGATTCTACCGCCAATATCGGGTAAGTCATGAGTGGTTTTAGTTAAAATGCCTTGTGCTTACCAAATCATTCGGTTCAGTAAACATAGCTCGGCCGAGCATTTTCTTGGTGTGTATGGTCCGTATCTCATAGTCACAATACATAATAATAATAAATAATAAGCGTCGAGAGGAGGCCTCCCATCTACGACGCCGTGACCGCCGTAATCCCGTATAGCACACAAATACTCTCTGCAAGCATATGTTAACACAAGTATAGTTCCAACCTTCACGCCAATCCTAGCGGGCATTTATCATCCCAACACAGGACCCGACATTAAAAGGTTGGGTGCTACCACAACAAATGATATAATAGTTCCAACCATCTCCACAACCTACCCGGCATAACAGATAGGATCCATACACAAACGAAATATTTTGGCGGTGTAATGCAAGTAAAACATTTGATAACAGTTGTAGATAAGTCGTAAATAAACTCATTTGGTATGACAAGAAAGTCACATTTTGAAGATAAAGCCCATATTAGTGAGGTAAGAAAGGAGCCCACCGGACTATGGTTCGTTGTAAAAGTCCTAGGTTCGATTCGTTCGTCAAAATCCGTCATTGCGTTTGCGTCCCACGCTTTACTGGCGAGGCTTTAGTACGTCGCTCAAGTCTTCGAGACTTTCGAAAACTAAGATAAACTTCGATATTTCATATCGATGTAGACTGAATTCCTTAGTGAATTCAATACGTCTCTAACACGTATACGATTGACTTGTTCTCGTTCTTCGAGATACTTTCAACGTATAAGTACGTTTTTCGATATATGGACTTCATTTGTGAAATCTTTTCTTACTAATGAGGTATCATACTCAATTAGTATATCTTACGCGTACTGACATATTTATAAACGTATAATCATAGTTTGACTTGAAAAGTCAACGAAGTCAACATCGGTCAACAAAGTCAACGATTTTGACTTTTAAATAGTAATTTCTTACTATTTTGTTTTAAAAATCGAATGTGACCGATTTGAAAACGTAAATTCCTATTTTTCGATTTATCTCGTAAATCGAGGACTTATACATATTTTCGCATTTTAATAACCCTTTTTATAATAAAAGCGTATTTTGGTTTTAAAACGTTATAAAATGAGCGTTAAGTCTCAAACATAGCAATCTATGTTTATAAAATTTTGAAAAATTAAATTCTATCCAGAATATTAATTTAGTAAATATTTTATTAATAAACTGTTTTAAAAAGGATTTAGAAATCCTTATTAATTATCGAAAACTCGATAATTAATTTAAAAATGTCAAATGACCTTTGAAAAATTTTCTAAATTAATATAGTGCATTATTATACACTATGGTCCAGAATATGAATTTATAAAATTCATATGTTATTATTTTCTATTTATTAGTATATTTACATATATATTCATTTACGTAATTCCATATAATATGGAATAATTATCCAAAAATTCCCAAAATTAATATACACATAGTATAATATCCCAACATCAATATATATCATTAATATAACCTATAGTTCATCATAAGCATTCATTTCACAATATCTAACAATATTTACGGTAATAACTTGATAATTACCGAATAATTAGCAAATAATTTCTAAAAATTCTAAATAAATTCCAACATCATTAAACATTATATTATAACATTGTAACATCATAACATCAACCAAACTAATTTAAATCGTCACCATATGAGCTTGTAAGCTCTCGGCTTTTTCGATTTTATTTAGTATTTGGTTTTCAAAATTTAATAATTATATACTATGTTTATACACTATAGTATAGTAATATAACATCATAATATTTATCAAAACTAATTAAATCTTCACCTTCAAGAGCAACAAGCTCACGGTTTATTTGATTTAAAATAGTATTTGATTTCCAAAAATTCTAATTGATTCACACAATGCATAATTAATATACTAAAGCATTAAAACACCATTACATGTTCAAAAATAAAATCACACATCAACCTATACTTTCCTAAAGCTCACGGTATTAATTAAAAATTAAGCATATGGTTTTCAAAAATTCTAATTAAAACATATAAACAATACATTAAAGCATTAATATGTCATCACAAGCTTAAAATAAAAATTATACACCAAGGTATGAACTTATGAAGCTCACGACATTCTTAAAAATTTAGGCTAGGGTTTTCCAAAAATTTTAATTAACATACCATAGCCTTAAATCATAACATACATCAATATTTCATTCTTAAAATACTTAGAACATGCTCGGTCATTACTAAACATTTTCTATAGTTTTCGAAAATTATTTTAAAACAAGATTAAGGTTCGAAAATCATATATACTAACTAGATACATTTCAACCATTTAATAACAACCATCTATGCTCTTCTAACATATATTCACATATATTTTTGGAATAAAGTCATCAAGAACAATATATCTCATGCTCAAGAACATTTAAAACATATATATACATATATATAACATTCGAAACATACATAAATATATACAAGAGCATGCTCGATTTTTTTCTGGAATAAATGAGGATATAATCGATACTATGGCCTTATTTACCTTGGGTATGGTATAGAATCAAAGAACAATGTATGGTGTGAAGGTTTAGGGAGAAGAAATGGAGAAGAAGAAGAGGATGAAGCTTTCGAAAATGGGGAGGGTCATCATTGTTTTCAGAAAATGGGAGAGGAAATGGAGAGAGTAATGAGAGTGTTGAGTGTTTGTAATGTGTGTTGAGTGTATGGCTTGAATGGGAAGAGTCCTCCCCTATACTTCTCTCCTCTCTCGATTTTGGCGAAATGGCACAAAATCTGCAGCTCAATGATGACAATTAGTGTGATGATTAGGCTAAGTGAAAAGCTAAGCCATGCATTGGGTAGAAAAAAGGTGGAGTGCACTCCTTGTTCATAGGGTGGCGGCGCATGGGGGGTTAAAGGGCTGATTTTATTTTTTATTACACATAATACATGTATTAATCATAGCATAGGTCATAGATATATAATACATGCCATAAAATAATTAAATCAAGCATATAGCATATTTTCAAAAATCCGATCCAAAATTAGGAAAATAGGAATAAAATACAAATCACACCTATTATTGATACTCATGCCATTTTCGATCCAAATATACATATATACATCATAATATATGATTTAGATATTGAATAATAGCATAGGATAAAATTATAGCATTAATTTATGCATAAGAAACCCTAATTTCGAATATTAGGTTTCGAAAATTATAAAAATCTGTTATCGAGTTTTAATGATCTAAAAACTGATTTCATAGCTTAATGATACGCATATATATCATATTATAAAGTTTAGATACCATAGGATAATTTAATAGTGTCATTTCATGTGAAAAACCAAAGTTTATAAACTTAGGGTTTTCGAAAATTTCAATACCAAAATATCGAATTTAATAACTGAAAATTCGATTTTAATAAATATTAATACTGAAATTATATAGAATAATAATAGGAAATTAATTATTATAATTTCACGAGCATTAAACTCATTTTACAAAAGCGTCTCAGACGCGTTGGCGTTAACGTCTCAAAGCGTTCAAAATCGACTCATCTCAAAATGGTCGCAGAAGTTCATACTTACTAAATAAATATATCCCTTTTAATAAAGGAATTAAGATGGAAATTAATTCCAAGCTTCACCGCTCGTAAAATTTCATGAAAAGTCGGCGTTCGATACGGCGTCGGCGTTAAAGTATATCGATGAATCATTTCGTAATATTTCAATCCTTTAATTCACAATCATTAGTGAATTATGAAAGGAATTCGTTATAACGATATCGTATCGAAATCACAAGGTTCGATGTCGTAAAAAGATAATATCTGCAAAACCACAATTACGGGTTTAGAAAACCGTAATCGTATATTCGTTTCTTTGGAATATTACATTCCACCCCCCTTACGAAAAATTTCGTCCCGAAATTTGTATACCTTTAGAAAAATAGATCGGGGTATTTTTCTCTCATCGCTTCTTCAAGCTCCCACGTGGCTTCTTCGCAAAGTGGTGTCTCCACAGCACTTTGACTAACGGAATCGACTTGCTCCGTAGTTGTTGGACTTCGTGGTCAAGTATGGCTGCGGGTTCTTCCTTATAGCTCATGTCTGGCTCGAGGATCACGTCGTCTTTATGAATCACGTGCTTTGGGTCGTGAACGTATTTTCGTAATTGTGAGACGTGAAAAACATTATGGACATTTCCTAGGTTTGGCGGAAGAGCCAACCTGTAAGCTACTGGACCTATCCTCTCTAGGATCTCATAAGGTCCTATGAAACGGGGTCTAAGCTTTCCTTTCAGGCCAAACCTGACAATCCCTTTTGATGGAGAGACCTTAAGAAATACTTTGTCTCCATCCTCAAACTGTAGCTCGGATCTACGCGTATCAGCGTAAGATTTCTGTCTGTCCTGAGCCTCTTTTATTCTCATCCTAATTTGTCGAACGATTTCGATCATTTCGCTCACCGCATCAGGCCCTATGACTTTTCTCTCACCGACTTCGTCCCAATAAAGTGGTGATCTACACTTCTTGCCATACAAGGCTTCGTATGGGGCCATGCCGATCGTCGCTTGATAACTGTTGTTGTAAGCAAATTCAATCAGAGGTAAAATATCTTCCCATTTTGCACCTCGATCCAAAATTACGGTTCTAAGCATATCTTCTAGGGTTTGGATCGTTCTCTCCGACTGTCCATCGGTTTGTGGGTGGAATGCCGTACTGAAATTTAATCTCGTACCCAGTTCTCTTTGCAAGCTAATCCAAAACCTGGATGTGAACTTGGAGTCTCGATCAGAGGTAATAGATTTTGGCACTCCATGTAGTCGTACAATTTCCTTAACGTACAGCTGGGCCAACTTATCAGATCCATAAGTGCTTTGAATAGGTAGAAAGTGAGCACTTTTGGTAAGTCTATGCACAATTACCCATATGGCTGTGTTTCCTCTTCTCGATTTGGGTAAGCTTGTAACGAAATCCATCGTTATATCGTCCCACTTCCATTCGGGGATTTCTAACGGTTTTAACTTCCCGTAGGGTCGTTGGTGTAGGGCCTTCACTTGTTGACAAACAAGACAGCGTTCCACGAAAGAAGCTATGTCTCGTTTCATGCCTTCCCACCAAAATTTTTCCTTCAGGTCTTGGTACATCTTAGTACTGCCTGGGTGGGCGGTGTAGGGCGTATCGTGAGCCTCACTCATGATTTCGTTCTGAAGCTCCGCGTCATCAGGAACGCATATCCTACCTTCAAACAATAAGGCGTTATCAGGCGCCTCTTGGAAATTCTTGAATCCTTCAGACCTTAGTCTTTCTCGGATCTTTTCCAACTTTTCCTCCATCCTTTGTCCTCGACAATTCTTTTCTTAGGTCGATGCCGGTGTGAGTGTAGCGACTGACTCACATGGTGTCTCGGTGGTTCCACCAGTTCAATCCTCATTCTACCAAACTCTTCAACGAGTTTTTCCTCATGTATAAAGAGACATCCTAACTTGGTATGGCTCTTACGACTCAAGGCGTCAGCTACTACATTCGCCTTGCCCGGGTGATAGTTAATACCACAGTCGTAATCTTTTACCAATTCAAGCCATCTTCTTTGTCTCATATTCAGATCTCTTTGTTCGAAGAAATACTTCAAACTCTTATGATCCGTGAAGATCTCACATCTCACACCGTAGAGATGGTGTCTCCATATTTTTAGTGCATGAACTACAGCTGCTAATTCCAAATCGTGGGTTGGGTAGTTCAGTTCGTGGGGTCTGAGTTGTCGGGATGCATAAGCTATCACCTTTCCTTCTTGCATCAAAACACAACCCAGTCCAGTCTTAGATGCGTTCAGTATAGACCACGTACACTTTGTCCGCTTCGGGATTTGCTAGAACTGTGCACCGTCAATTTTCTTTGAGTATTTGAAAACTTCGTCTCGCACTCCTCGGTCAATTGAACTTGATTCCTTTAGGGAGTAGGCGGGTTATTGGTCTTGCAATCTTGGAGAATCCTTGATGAATCTCCTATAGTAGCCACTAATCTAGGAAACTTCTAATTCGTCTTTGCGTCTTTGGTGATTTCCATTCCGCACGGCCTCTACTTTGGTGGATCTACTTTTATGCCTTCACAGACACGATGTGTCCAAGGAACATAACTTCCTTCACCAAAACTCACATTTGCTAAACTTAGCAAAGAGTCTTTCATTTCTCAAGGTTTGCAAAACCGTCAGTAGATGTTCTTATGATCCTCTTCATTCTTTGAGTAAATAAGGATATCATCTATGAAGACCAAAACAAATTTATCCGAAATGGATGGAATACTGCTCATGAGGTCTATGAATACGGTGGTGCATTGGTTAATCCGAATGGCATAACTATGAATTCATAGTGGCCATATCGGTTCGAATGCGATCTTAGGTACATCCTCGGATCGTATTTTCGGTGATGGTATCGACTTAAGATCAATTTTAGAGAATACACCCGCTTCCTCGCAATTGATCAAACAGTCATCAATGCGGGTAAAGGGTATTTGTTCTTTAGTGTCATCTTATTTAGCTCCCTATAATCGATGCACATCCTCAAAGAACCATCCTTTTCTTAACAAACAAAACAGACGCTCCCAAGGTGAAACACTCGGCTAATGAATCCTAGATCCAAAAGCTCTTGGATTTGGATTTTCAACTCTTCTAGCTCCTTTGGGGCCATCCTATAGGCGCCGACACCGGGCTGATCACGGCTCCAAGTCGATGGTAAACTCTAGTTGTCTATCGGGAGGTAGTCTAGTAGATTTTAGGAAATACGTCCGAAATTCTCGGACAACTTCAATGTCTTCTACCCGCTCGGGTTTATCCTCATCGTTTAAATAAACAAGGAATGCATGGCATCCCTTACGGTTCATCATCCTCCTAGCTTGTAGTCGATACTATCGGAATCCTCCTCCCATGCGATCCCGTGGAAGTGCGTAGCTTCTTGTCCGAAAGCTAAACGAAATTTTCCTTTCCTTACAGAGAATCGTGGAATGATTCTTAGCTAACGATCCATTCCGAGGATTATGTCTACATCATCCATGGGTATTATGTTTAGGTCGTTAGCCGTAACCTTAAGTGATCCTAATGTCAACTCTAGGTTCGAGCAAAAGTGGGTATGATCATAATCCCTCCTATAGGTGATGAGATTCTCATATCCGGCTTGATTTTTCAGACCTAAGGCTCGGCATTTCTACGCATGATTTTGCAATAAAGAATGCGAAGCACCGTGTCGAACAATACTATAACGGTGTAGGTTGAGTAGAACTCCCATACCGCCAAGTTTTCTTGGTTACATTAGATTCGCCTCCCACGCAGGCGTAGGCTCTAACTGAGCCTACCGAGGCCGACGGTATTGGTTCCGCTGATTCGGCGGATGTTGCACGGCTTTGTTGCTTGCTGTTGTTGGCGTGGGCGCGGTGGTTGGCGCCTCGCTGTTGCGGTGGTTCGCCACTCGCTATTGCGGTGGTTCTTCGCGGTTCTTTGCCATTATTCTGTTGTTGGAGTTGTTGTTGAGGTGAAATTTGCCTTTGGAGTTGTGGGGTTTAATGAAACCGCGGCGGTGGGGTTGAAGTGTATAGCCCTTAATGGCCGAGCATTGCCGGTTGGTTCGGTCTTACATCCGAGCGTGATCTCGGGCAATTGTTGGCGTAATGCCCGTTGCCCTCCGCACTTATAACAACTTACCACGTTTGCGTGCACACACCTTGTGTGTCCTATGGCATCGAGGGCATTGAGGTGTCCTCGACGGTTCATGTGGTCCCCTTGCTGGTGGAGCATAAGCTGCTCTCTTCCAGCCTTGTCCTTGTGGCGCCGCGTCTCCTTGCCACGGGCGCTTGTGACTCGCGTCCCCAAAGTTCCCGCGGTTGTTATTCCCGCGGTTGGGTTCCCATTTCCCCTTTCCTCTGTCCGGTGCATTGTGTGTCTGAGACGCCACCGACTTATTTTCGGTCATGGCCGCCTCTATATCTAAAGCTCGTGCGAGAGCTTCAGTGTAGGACAGGTCTCCATGGCTGGCAAGAGACATGCGTATCTCCATCCTTAGCCACGCTACGAACTTTTCCGACATTTTCAAGTCGGTGTCCACGATTCGGTGCATATCTCGACATCTCGCAGAAGGTGCGATCATAGTCGGTCACGATCGTCCTTTCTTGTTTTAGCAGAAAAATTCTGCTCCTTCTTCCTCTTATAGCTTTTAGGGATGTACTTTTCATCTGACTCCTCTTGAAATCCTCCCACGAGAATTCCTCGAGTCATTCGGTGAAAAGTCTTCTTTCGGCCTCCCACCGAAGTCGGTGGTCCGATCAGTGGAAGGTAACACACGACAACCTTTCCGTGCGTGCACCTTAAAAGGTAAAAATCCGTTCAATGGCCCTAACCCATTGTTCGACTTCTTCGGCTACCTTTCCGTTAAAACAGGAGGTTCTGTCTTAGAAACATTTCTTCGATCCGCGATCGGGTTGAGGTGGAGGTGGTGGTTGGGAATCTCTTACGGCTCTTGCTGGGGATCCTACCCTTCCTCTTGGCCTTCCCGACCTCGACCTCGGGTTCTGCCCGGATTCCTTCTGGAGGCATCTTTGCTATATAAACAGTAATCATTAGGCACTTATTCTTTTCACAGCTCAACATACACCAATGCTATTATGGCTTTACTGTAAAACGATTCCAAACAGAATATCATTCTTAACAAACATAACTTGCCGCAAAAGCCCTATTAGGGTCATGTATATATATATATATCCAAAAATTTCTGCCATAGGCAGGATGTTCAACCAACGGTTATGCAGAAGAAAAAGTAAAACATAAGTCCCGGCCCACACGGCCTTCCAAAAGCTAAGGTTCTAAGTCCAACACTAAAGATTAAACATAGGAAAAGGAAAACAACAGAAGCTTAAGAAAAAAAAATCTCTTTAAGCTTCGTCAGGGTCTACATCATGCGTCCTCCCACTGTCCGTCCTCCTCGGGATCTTCCTCCTCCTGAGTCGTCCTCACTATCGAAATGTCCATGCGGGCGGTCCTTGGATGGACCGGCTCCATCGCTTTCCACCATCGGTATGTCTTGCAGGGGGTTAAGAGCGTTCGTTGCATTCACCCGATGCTCGTAGTCGTGGCGGATCGGGCTGTAGCCACCTGCGACATCTGTTACCCTCATCCGTCTTGTCCGCGGAAGTGCTCGGTGGTGGTATGGCTGGGACCATAGGTGGTGGAGGTGGTCTTGGTGGACGACTGGGGTGTCCGGCAGTAAGGATGGAAATACCGGCTCTCCCAAGGCTGCAGGGCGGCCGCCTCTCTAAGCGGCGAGCCTTCCTCGTCAAAAGGAAAGGAGGCACGGCGGGTCAATCTGCCTCGGAACCTCTGTAAAGCCACTCTGGCGACTCATCCCGCCAGTATACTCTCGGGGAGGAGGTAGGGTCCTCTCGGTCTTGCCCGTAAATCTTGTACGTAAGTCGGTGACTCACGAATCAGGCGGATCTCCCACCAAGTCGTAGCTGCCCATCGCCGGTAGATGTAATCTCCGATATCTCGAGCATACCCATCCCAGTGCGGGGAGTATCGCTAGAAGGCGCTGGATGCCGTCATAATCGATCACGCCGTGGGCTCGGGCGTCTCTCCAAAGACGGAGATAATATGCAAGAACTCACCCAAGTCTTCCCAACGCACATCCGGTGGGCGATATATACTCACCTCCTCCTGCAGGGGTGGGGTGTGGTCCAATCCTCCTCCTCGCGAGATATCTCATCCCTCCATCATCACGAACAAAACTAACATAAGTCAACTATCGTCATCTCAAAAGCGAGGCAAGGATATCTTAAGCGTAGCGTGAAGCAACTAGATAAGGTCAAGCAAGTCTATAAGGTAGGCAACATCATACTGCACAATACATACCACAACTTACCTTCTTAGTCTTACCCAAGCGTATACATAAGCCAACAACATCTTAATATAAGCTACGAGATCCTTATTCTATACCAAACACTCGAACTAGAGTTCAACGGACTCTATCTTATTCTGGAGACAGAATTAGGGTTCTGTTCTTCATAACAAATGAAGATCAGTGCGTTAGAGTACGCAGGTGAAAACCATGCGTAAATCGAGTCCTAACGAGAGATCTAGCTAAAAAAATTACTGCGCAGTGCAGGAAATTTGCGCGATCGTGCCAAATTGCAAATCGAGACGTATGTCGACGTAATACGTCTATCATCTTCAGGTTTTTAAGTTGAGGCTGAACATTCTGAAGCCGTAAGTGGCGTCCATCTTGTGTTGATGCTCACTCATGTCGAAGTAGTGATGGAGTGCCGACGTCATTCAGCTTAAAGGTTGAGGTCACCTTTGTTCATCCTTCTCGCTTGTCTTTCGTCGATCGAGCTTGAGGCCACCATTACTCTCGTTCTTCCTATCGTTCTTTCGTTCGCATAAGGAAAAGAAGTTTGTACTTCTATGTTCTTTCACGATACGTGAACATGCTCCTTAGAGTCTAAGTTCGTCTTATGATAACATATCGTTCATCATAAATAAAATTTTGAAAGTCGGGAGGTAAAGTTTTATTTGCAATTTGGTAGTATGATTTCAAAAGATAGTCATGATCAACTCATACACATATTCAAAATGAATTCGTTCATTTCATGTTGATCATTCAACTCGATACTACCATACACTTCCATCTCAATACTTTGAGCAATTGTATTGGTTCAATTCAAAAATTTTGGCAAAATTTTCTTCTTAATTTCAAAATTTTCATAATTATAAAATTTCTCAAAAAGTTCTTCTAACTCTTCATCATGCAGAAATTTCGTGAGTTTGAGAAAGAAATGCAGTTACCTTTTTCCCGGTTGAGCTCGATGTGATGGAGTGTTGAGGGGAGTCAGTTGGTTTCTAGAAGTCCAGTGACTCGATCTAGACTTAGAATAAAAGGTTTTGGGTTTACAAAGAGCAAAAGCGCTCTGATACCACTTCTGTCACGACCCCATTCCGGACCAACCCGGACTGGAGGGCGACTAGTACTAGGAGTAGTATTTTAGGGGTTACATGGATAAAATAGAGATGCATAAAAATAAGCTAACATGCTTGAACAGAATATGAGATGATGTTATATTGTTTTTGAAAAGGTTTAGGCCATCGGACCCCAAAACTTGGCCTGATCCGATGGGCCTCAATAGTTTATAAACATAAAGCGTAAATAAGGGAGTTCAGGGTATAGCAGCGGAAAGTGTGTGAATACATATATGACGATATGCATTGAGGTATAAACCACAAATTCAAGTAAATCGGTCGAGGACACTGGACTCTCAACACATTCCCCATCATCACCATCGAGCTCAACCCGCACATTTAAAACAAACATGCGGGGCTAAGTACAAGAAATTTGCACTTAGTGGACTCATGCCGAAAACATTTGATAGAATTTGGATTCTGTTGCCAATATCGGGTAAGTCGCGAGTGGTTTTAGTTAAAATGCCTCAGGCTTACCAAATCATTCGGTTCAGTAAACATAGCTCGCCGAGCATTTTCTTGGTGTGTATGGTCCGTATCTCATAGTCATAATACATAATAATAATAAATAATAAGCGTCGAGAGGAGGCCTCCCATCTACGACGCCGTGACCGGACGTAATCCGTCTGAAAGACAGTCGCTCTCTGCAAGCATATGTTAACACGGTATAGTTCCAACCTTCACGCCAATCCTAGCGGGCATTTATCATCCGACACGGGACCCGACATTAAAAGGTTGGGTGCTACCACAACAAATGATATAATAGTTCCAACCATCTCCACGACCTACCGGGCATAACAGATAGGATCCATACACAAGCGAAATATTTTGGCGGTGTAATGCATAAAACATTTGATATGATTGTAGATAAATCAGTAAATAAACTCATTTGGTATGTGAGAAAGTCACATTTTGAAGATAAAGCCCATATTAGTGAGGTAAGAAAAGGAGCCCACCTGGACTATGGTTCGTTGTAAAAGTCCTAGGTTCGTTCGTTCGTCAAAATCCCGTCGCTGCGTTTGCGTCCACACCTTTACGAAAAAGCGAGGCTTTAGTACGTCGCTCAAGTCTTTCGAGACTTTCGAAAACTAAGATAAACTTCGATATTTCATATCGATGTGGTGAATTCTTAGTGAATTCAATACGCCTCTAACACGTATACGATTGACTTGTTCTCGTTCTTGAGATACTTTTAACGATATAAGCACGTTTTCGATATATGGACTTCATTTGTGAAATCTTTTCTTACTAATGAGGTATCATACTCAATTAGTATATCTTACGCGTTACTGACGTATTTATAAACGTATAATCGTACGTTTGACTTGAAAAGTCAACGAAGTCAACATCGGTCAACAAAGTCAACGATTTTGACTTTTAAATAGTAATTTCTTACTATTTTGTTTTAAAAATCGAATGTGACCGATTTGAAAACGTAAAGTCCTATTTTTCGATTTATCTCGTAAATCGAGGACTTATACATATTTTCGCATTTTAATAACCCTTTTTATAATAAAAAGCGTATTTTGGTTTTTAAAACGTTATAAAATGAACGTTCGTCTCAAACATAGCAATCTATGTTTATAAAATTTTGAAAAATTAAATTCTGTCCAGAATATTAATTTAGTAAATATTTTATTAATAAACTGTTTTAAAAAGGATTTAGAAATCCTTATTAATTATCGAAAACTCGATAATTAATTTAAAAATGTCAAATGACCTTTGAAAAATTTTCTAAATTAATATAGTGCATTATTATACACTATGGTCCAGAATATGAATTTATAAAATTCATATGTTATTATTTTCTATTTATTAGTATATTTACATATATATTCATTTCTGTAATTCCATATAATATGGAATAATTATCCAAAAATTCCCAAAATTAATATACACATAGTATAATATCCCAACATCAATATATATCATTAATATAACCTATAGTTCATCATAAGCATTCATTTCACAATATCTAACAATATTTACGGTAATAACTTGATAATTACGAATAATTAGCAAATAATTTCTAAAATTCTAAATAAATTCCAACATCATTAAAAATTATATTATAACATTGTAACATCATAACATCAACCAAACTAATTTAAATCGTCACCATATGAGCTTGTAAGCTCTCGGCTTTTCGATTTTATTTAGTATTTGGTTTTCAAAATTCTAATAATTATATACTATGTTTATACACTATAGTATAGTAATATAACATCATAATATTTATCAAAACTAATTAAATCATCACCTTCAAGAGCAACAAGCTCACGGTTTATTTGATTTAAAATAGTATTTGATTTCCAAAAATTCTAATTGATTCACACAATGCATAATTAATATACTAAAGCATTAAAACACCATTACATGTTCAAAAATAAAATCACACATCAACCTATACTTTCCTAAAGCTCACGGTATTAATTAAAAATTAAGCATATGGTTTTCAAAAATTCTAATTAAAACATATAACATATAAACAATACATTAAAGCATTAATATGTCATCACAAGCTTAAAATAAAAATTATACACCAAGGTATGAACTTATGAAGCTCACGGCATTCTTAAAAATTTAGGCTAGGGTTTTCAAAATTTTTTAATTAACATACCATAGCCTTAAATCATAACATACATCAATATTTCATTCTTAAAATACTTAGAACATGCTCGGTCATTACTAAACATTTTCTATAGTTTTCGAAAATTATTTTAAAACAAGATTAAGGTTCGAAAATCATATATACTAACTAGATACATTTCAACCATTTAATAACAACCATCTATGCTCTTCTAACATATATTCACATATATTTTGGAATAAAGTCATCAAGAACAATATATCTCATGCTCAAGAACATTTAAAACATATATATACATATATATAACATTCGAAACATACATAAATATATACAAGAGCATGCTCGATTTTTTTGGAATAAATGAGGATATAATCGATACTATGGCCTTATTTACCTTGGGTATGGTATAGAATCAAAGAACAATGTATGGTGTGAAGGTTTAGGAAAAGAAATGGAGAAGAAGAAGGATGAAGCTTTCGAAAATGGGGAGGGCATCATTGTTTTGAGAAAATGGGAGAGAAATGGAGAGAGTAATGAGAGTGTTGAGTGTTTGTAATGTGTGTTGAGTGTATGGCTTGAATGGAAGAGTCCTCCCTATACTTCTCTCCCTCTCTCTCGATTTTGGCCAAGAAATGGCACAAAATCTGCAGCTCAATGATGACAATTAGTGTGATGATTAGGCTAAGTGAAAAGCTAAGCCATGCATTGGGTAGAAAAAAAAGGTGGAGTGCACTCCTTGTTCATAGGGTGGCCGGCGCATGGGGGGGGGTTAAAAGGGCTGATTTTATTTTTTTTATTACACATAATACATGTATTAATCATAGCATAGGTCATAGATATATAATACATGCCATAAAAATAATTAAATCAAGCATATAGCATATTTTCGAAAATACCGATCCAAAATTAGGAAAAATAGGAATAAAATACAAATCACACCTATTATTGATACTCATGCCATTTTCGATCCAAATATACATATATACATCATAATATATGATTTAGATATTGAATAATAGCATAGGATAAAATTATAGCATTAATTTATGCATAAGAAACCCTAATTTCGAATATTAGGTTTCGAAAATTATAAAAATATGTTATCGAGTTTTAATGATCTAAAAACTGATTTCATAGCTTAATGATACGCATATATATCATATTATAAAGTTTAGATGCCATAGGATAATTTAATAGTGTCATTTCATGTGAAAAACCAAAGTTTATAAACTTAGGGTTTTCGAAAATTTCAATACCAAAATATCGAATTTAATAACTGAAAATTCGATTTTAATAAATATTAATACTGAAATTATATAGAATAATAATAGGAAATTAATTATTATAATTTCCTGAGCATTAAACTCATTTTACAAAACGTCTCTAGACGTTGACGTTCAAAACGTCTCAAAACGTTCAAAATCGACTCATCTCAAAATGGTCGCAGTA
Organism: Salvia rosmarinus; assembly: GCA_036937905.1. Classification (NCBI taxonomy): domain Eukaryota; kingdom Viridiplantae; phylum Streptophyta; class Magnoliopsida; order Lamiales; family Lamiaceae; genus Salvia; species Salvia rosmarinus. Next base: position 57,170,090 of record CM072813.1, read on the forward strand.
AGTTCATACTTACTAAATAAATATATCCCTTTTAATAAAGGAATTAAGATGGAAATTAATTCCAAGCTTCACCGCTCAGAAAATTTCATGAAAAGCTGACGTTCGATACGCGTCTGACGTTAAAGTATATTGACGAATCATTTCGTAATATTTCAATCCTTTAATTCACAATCCTTAGTGAATTATGAAAGGAATTCGTTATAACGATATCGTATCGAAATCACAAGGTTCGATGTCGTAAAAAGATAATATACGGCAAAACCCTAATTACGGGTTTAGAAAACCGTAATCGTATATTCGTTTCTTTGGAATATTACATCGAATAAAAAAGATTTGCTGATAAGATTATAGAGTTCCATAGCAATAAAAACTCTTCAATTGTAAACCTATAAATAGGGGTTATTCCATACCCATAGGGGACACATTTATGTTCCCAAAAGAACAATTAGCATATATTTTTATTTATTTTTCTTCTTCTTGTTTCCGCATCACATCAAGAAGGAAAGACTTGGAGTTTTAGTTTCTGTTTTTTTTTAGATTATTAATCGGTGAAGCATTTTAGGGGTCCGTCAAGATAATCAAGGCAAGGTGAAAGGTGGGAAAATTTATGCTTGTGATTATGGTATCCCTATTGTTTTATATGTTTTTATATTCATATTGATTATATGACTACATGTTTTTATTTTAAAGACTACATGATGTTTATGTTAATATACATGTTCTCATATTATATGTAATAGCCCTCTAATCCTAAGGACGGATTAACGAGGACTGAAACTTGGAACAGTAATTACAGAACATTAAAGAGAATTAATCAAAGACTTATGGAACAAACATCAAGTGAACTAAGAAGTTTCAACCCTTATGTACAAGGCACACATAATTTACATATAGAAAGGGGCTACAAGTCCTTAACCAAAAGATCCACTGATCTGGAGGGATTCAACTGTCAACATCAAAACATAACATAACGTTCTATCGCAGAGGAAAACATGTGAATACACATATGACGATGTGTATTCAACGTTTCTAACATATTATCATCAAAAAGAGCCTGACTACTCAACACGCCTCCATCCACCATCTGCTCAACCTGCACATTTCAAAACAAACATGCAGGGCTGAGTATAAGAATGCACTCAGTGAACTCATGCCAAAACATTTTATCAATTTAAATTACACTGCCCCATCATAGTAAGATACAAGGGTTTTATTTGAAAAGACCTTGTACTTACGAAACATTTTCATCATTTCATAAATAGTTGTCTGGCCAGACATATTTTCCTTGTATGTATGATGCATATCTCTTCCTTTCCTCATATCATTTCCATTAACGCCGTAGATGTCACGACCACACTCCGGATAACCCAGAGTTTGGACGGACTAATACTAGGAATAGTATTTAGGAATCATGGGTAATTATTAATAAGGGTAATTTGCATAATTAGACGAACATACTTGATCATACATACTTTTATAAAGGTCAAACTAAATGGTTTAAGCTATCAGATCCAAAAATCAACAATGATCTGATAGACTCCAACAGTTCATAACATCTCATTGTCATACATAACATAAAAATAAGTTCAGAGTTTGCAGCGGAAAGTGTGTGAATACATATATGACGATATGTATTCAAGGGTGATAAGTTTAAACATGACGTCAAGGACATTGGACCTCCTCAACACTCCTCCATCATCAACATCTGAGCTCAACCTGCACATTTAAAAACAAACATGCAGGGCTAAGTACAAAATTTGTACCCAGTGGACTTATGCCGAAAATATTTTATCTTCTTGAATTACACCGCCAATGTTATGGTAAGACACGAGGGTTTTAGATGAAAATGCTCAGGCTTACTAAAATATTTTCATCGTTCATAAAATTTGCTTGCGAGCATTTTACGGTGTGTATTTTCCATATCCTTATTATCATTCCATCATATTATCATAGTCGAAAGTCGTGAGGAGGCCTCCTCTACGACCCGTGACCGCCGTGAATTTTCCTTACAAGACACGATCACCATCGGTGTACACGTTAATCTAGCGGTATAAGCCTTGGGCATAGGATCCGATATCGATTTTCATTCATAAGTTGGGAACAACCCAACAACATCACATCATTCATGGATAGGATACGATACAAAACGTAAACATTTTGGCGGTAATCATTTGAACAATTTTATCGATAGTTGAAAATCGTAAACAAAGGCGGTTGAAAAAAGCGACAAAGTTGTTACATTTTAGTAATAAAGCCCACACGAAAATTATTGTTCGTCTTTAACGTTCGCTACTCACGTCGGCGTCCGGTGGTGCGTCGGCGTCACACCTTTATATAAAAGGATGTTTTAGTACGTCGTTACGTAATTCGAGACTTACAAAGTCATAATAAGATTCGATATTTCATATCGATATGAATTGTATTCTTTAATGAATTTAATTCGTTTCTCAAACGCGTATCATCTTAACATTTCTCGTTCTTGGTGAGGCGAGATATGTGTTGAAAATTACCAATTTACCCTCTGGTAAATGGTCCAATGTTTTCTCACGTTTTACGATTTCACGACTTCAAATATGAAATCCTTTCATATCAGCGTGATGTCATTAGTAATTGATCGTCTTACGGCGTATTAGCGTGTTATCGAGCGTTATTTCGTTCGTTGATTTCAAAAGTCAACAATTTTGACTTTTCTTAGTAATTTAATTACTAAGTCATATTTTAATATTAAATTCTTACGAAAATCAATTTCCAATTGATTTCTTTTTATAAACTGTTTTAATATGTTTAAAAATAATTTTTTTAAACATATAATTCATTATAAATAATGAATTTAAGGATTTAAAATCCTTATTCAATTTTTAAGAATAGCTCACGGCTATTTTATATTTTATATACTAAATATTTTCGAAAATTGCTTATAATTTCCAAATATGTCTAAAATAATATTAGACATATAATTTATTAATAAACTTGATTAAAAAGGATTTAAAAATCCTTAAAAATCCTTAAATATTCTCGGTAATTATAAGAAATTACCAAATAATGTCCAAATTTTTTTTCTAATTTTATATAGTGTATTATTATACACTATGGTCATTAATACATTATAATATCAACTAATCAACTTTCAAACATCACCTTATTTATTCCATAAGGTCACGGCATTTTGAAATAAAATGCCCAACAATTTTCTAAAATTCCAATAAATTAATACAAGGTCCAACATTAGTCCATAACATATTTATGTCACATAATTCATGATATAACAATGTTATATCATGCAAATGGCACCATAGCTCTCGCCCTCTTCATAATATTTATCAAACATTTTTATAAAATTTCCAAACAATCATTACATGCTCATAAATTTTATTGTAACAATATAACATCATAAAATACATCAAGAATAATTTTATTCATCACCAAGTTGAGCTCAAAGCTTTCGGTTTACTTGAATAAAAATTGTAATTGATTCTTAAAAATTCTAACAAAAACATAGGATGCATAAAACATATCCTAGATCAATAAAACACTATTGCATGTTACAAATTAAAATTACACACTAACATATATATATACCTAGCTCACGGTTATTTTGAGAAGAATAGGTAGGAATTTTCTAAAATTTCCAAACAATTGGCTATAGATTCACATGATATCACAGATCAATTATATGTAATTGCATGGTCTAAATAAAAATCCATCACCCATATAATACATATATAGGTCTCGGTTCTTATGAAAAAAATAGCAAGAGTTTTCTAAAAATTCCCAATTAATTTATATGTATTCTCAACACATCATAAATCAATAATATCACATTGCATGTACCAAATAAAAATTATATACCCACCTATACTCTTGTACATGCCTCGGTTCCAAGAATGAGAATAGCATGGATTTTTCCAAAATTTTCAAATAACTACTATAGACATATATAACATCATAGATCATAGATTCAAAACCATATAACCTCTCATAGGTCTTGGCCATTTCAATAATTTTCATACATGTTTGAATAAATTTTTAAAACATGCTCAAAGCTTCACAACATATTGCTACACATCCTTAGTACACAATATAGCCATTGATTCGAAAATTTTTGAACAAAAATTTTACATGCAATACATTTGAAAACAAGAACACATATCTAATCCTTTTCTTATCATCTATACACATGCAATAGCAAAAGATTACCAACTAAGATCATCAAGAACACATGCAAGAACTAGACCATCTTTTCGAAATTTTCGAAAGCTTCAAGAACAAAACCAAGCTCTTAATCGACACCTACCTTGGTGATATGGATTAATGGAACAATATACAAAGTATCAAGGTGTTGTATGGAAGATAGGAAGAAAATCAAGCTTGGTAATGGTGATGGAAGCTCTCGGTTATGGCTGGAATTTGGAGAGGATTTTTGGGAGAGAAAATGGTTTGGAGAGAGAATGGAGTGTTAGTGTTTAGAGTGTTGAGTGTGAGTGTGATAGAGAATGAAAAAAATCTGAATATTCCCTCCCCTATACACCCCACTCTCGGCTCTCTCTCACTTGCACACACAAGAGACCCTTCAAGTCTCAAAATATTATTTTATGTAGATAGTGGAGGTTAATCATGGTGTCTTACACATGAATCTTCTTGAAACTAGCTAAAATATATCATTAGTGGGAGATTTGATGATATAAAATCTGAATATATACATATATATATGCATGTAAGAGTGATATAATTAAAACACACTTTGTTATATACATATATATAGTACACGGCTTTTATGCCCAATACCCATTAAATAATTTAATTCCATGCTAAACATATATATATACATCATATAATATAATTTAGATGATAATTAATATCATAGGATAATTAAAAGATGTTATTGCATAATAAAAACCCTAGTTTTCGAGAATTAGGGTTTTTCGAAAACTATATTGTGATTTTTATTAATTCCAATGTTCAAGCATTAATTAAATGCTTAATAATACTGTATTATCATAAAAATATCATAGGAAATAAATTCCTATAATTTATTGATCATTAAAACCATCTTTCGTTTTATTTCAAAACGTTAACGTTTGAAACGTCTCAAAACGTTACGTATCGTCTCATCTTTGAAATGGTCGTAAATAATCGAAATCCCATTATTAAAATATTCCATAAATAATGGAATATTATTCTAAGCTTGATTGATTAGAAAAATATCGTGAATTTTCAACAGTCGATATGCATTCGACGTTAAAAATATACTGCCGATAAAATTTAAAACTTTCGTTTCTTACATTCACGTATTTGAGTGAATGTGTAACAGGAAATCATTCCTTCGTAAAAAAAAAAAATTGAAATCATATTTGATTTCAAATTGATTTGATTTCTCGGCGAAATTCTATTTTACGGGTTTTAAAAACCGTAATTAGGCTTTTAAAATTACGGGTTATTACAGTAGAAGGAGACTCATTCTACGTCGCTGTGACCGGCCGTGCATTGTCCTTACAGCCCCCCAGTCACCATTATTTTGTGTACACGTTAATCCTAGCCAGGTATAATCCTTCCGGCATAGGATCCGAATTCGATTTCATTCATAAGTTGGTAGCGAACCAACACATTCATCAACATTCCTGGATAGGATACATACATAAAACATAAACATTTTGGGCAGGTAATTAAATAAATCATTTCATTATCATTTCTTGCAAATAAGCATCGTAAATAAATCATTTGGTAAGCATTTCATCTTTTTGAGTATAGTAAAGCCCACTTGGATCGTCGATTATCAAAATATGATTCTTTTTCTCATCGCTTGCTCACGTCCACGTCCAACCTTTACGTAAAAACTATTTTAGTACGTCGGTCATGTTTTTCGAGAACATCAAAGTTTAATAAACTTTGATAACTTATAAAGTAATAACTCGCATCCCTTAACTAATTTTAATACGTTGTTTCAACGCGTATCTTAACTAAAATATTTCTCGTACTTCGATAGAGACGTAATATGATCTACGATCTCATATTAACCATTTAGGTTAAACGTTGAACGTGTACTAACGTCTTTTGATAAAAATGATTTCAATTATGAAATCATTTCTCACAATTGAGATATTGTTATAAAATTAATATGTTTTACACGTATTAGTGTATTTAATCAACGTATTTAATACGTTTAATCTTAAGTCAACGTTTTGACTTTTCTTAACATATTTTATAACCAATTTCTATAGAAATCGATTTTTTCATAAAATCCTAATTCTCGATTTTTCACGTTAATCAATAAACTTGATTAATATTTTACTTTAATATGAATTAACTTATACATTATACATTATTTTTCATTTTCAACGTTATTTAATATAACGTTTCGTCGTAAACATAGTATACTATGTTTCTAAAATCCCATAAATTCTTAATTAATCTAAAATATATTCTAAGCATATAATGTATTATTTTTCTTGATAAAAAGGATTTAAAACCGTTAATTCTTCAACCAAAGCTCACGGCCCTATGGTTTAAAAATTCTTAAACTTTTCCAAAAATTCCTCTAAATTTATATATTACACTATATTATCATAGGATCATTAATATGTATTAACATTAGCTATAGAAAATTTGGACATCACCTATCCATACCTATAAGCTCACGGTTCTCTTCTCAAAATCATCAAACAATTTTCTAAAATTCTAATAAATTTACACAATGCTTAAACATCATTATACATCACTAATACATCATAATATTCAACAATATCAATTCACACATCATGTATCCATTCTATATGGCTCTCGAAATTTTTGATAGTATGAACATACATTTGCCAAAATTTCTAATAAATTCACATATCACTAAATCAATGCCCTAGATCAATAATATGCTATCATATCACTTAAACAATAATTATACATTAACATATGAATTTCTATAATTTTCGGTAATTACCAAACATAGAGCATATGATTTCTAAAAATTCCCAAATAATCACAATGAGTCTTATTATCAACATAGATCATTAATCCATCACTACATTTAATCATAAAATTTTCGGTCATCATAGAAATAAATATAACATGCTTAGCTTTAAATTTAAACAATACATATGCTTATTATTTAACATGCTAAACATAATTTTTAAGCAACTAACATGCTAGCATAAATCATTCTATTTTTCACATTAAAAACCTAGCATATATATTTAAATCTATCGGTTCGAAATTGGAAATTTTAACGTATAATCGAAGCTTGTTCGATTTCTAACCTCTTTACCGGCTTTGATTTGTTGTGCAAAGGATTTAGTATCAAGGATTTGGCTAAAGAAAATGAAAACACTCAAGCTTTTCCTTCTATTTTGCTCACGGTGGTTTTGTTGTTTTGGGAGATGAAATGGTGTTGGTTTAGTGTAACACCTTTACTTATGCAAAATGAATGAATAATTGCACCTAAACCTTTCTCTCTCTCGGTTCTCTCACTCACAAATACATTGCAAGCCTTTTAATTTGCTTTGTGACTCATCACACATGGTATGTCATCACTATAGTGTAGTAAATGTTCTTACACCATCTTTTTGAACAAAACAAAATGACTTAACTCCTAATCTACTAAGAGCCGTCGGCTCTCTCATTACACAAGGAAGGAGTTTTAATTTTTTTTTGTCTCATGCTAAGATATAAACAATATCTACACTCTACCAAATGTAATACATCATGCTTAAGAGTTGTATCAAATCTTCCAACCTCAATTGGAGTCAAGATTCACGGCTCCTTCATGCCAACACACACCTCACTTGATTTCTCATTTAATGATCTTGGTTAGTGTGTAATAATGTCACAGCCCAACTATTTAACCAAGTAATTAGTCAAGTAATTAGGCCGTGACGTGGGTTAAGAAAGAACTTCTGGTAATCGATAACCTCAAATGTGACCAATAAGTCATATTAATTCATATCAATAGCAATGTGTGATATCAATTTCATCATGAAGAAATCAAATGTTTATGGTTCAAAGAAATAGAATGGAATTTGACAAAAATTGATTCTAGGTTCTAGAACTATAATAATGGATCAAATAAAGAAGAATAACGTCTGAGGACAATTGATCACAAAAGAATGACCAATATCAAGAATGTACATTTTCAAACATACTTTTACAACATGGAAAATTTATTGACGTTTCAAAGCCTTTTTTTCTAAAGCATAGGTTAACAATGTTTTCAAAGACTTGATATGAACCTTATTGGCTCTAACAAAAACTTTTCTGAACTCTCGAGTAAATCCTTGTTCACAGAGGTATTTCAATGAATCCATGTTCTCAGAATCAAGTCGACAGTATAACAACAATGCCGAGATTATACCAACAAAATCAAGGATATCATCAAGATTATAATCAACTTAACGTAGCAACATTCCAAAGCAAATGATGGCCAAAGTTCGGCAACGAGAAGGGTGGCTGAGAATTATGTGTGATGACATAAAACTCAGGGCAACAAAACATGATAACTTCAATTAATCATATCAACAATTTAACATTTTCATCATGAATCAAACGTTTAGAAAAGCTCCTTGCACAGCATTTGATTCCAGCATCCTCTCGAGCTCAACCTGCACGTTTAGAAATACATGCAGGGCGTGAGTACAAAAATGCACACAGTGGGTATACGCCGAAAACATGAAACATTGCCCTTAGGGCTATATAATTGACTTTCCATAGCATTAGCAACGCACAGGGGTTTTAGTGAAATAACATGTGCATGCATCGTAAATAAACACTTACTTGCTTTCATTCATAGCAACTTGCTTTCATTTCATAGCATCATAAAAATTATGCATATGCATGTCTCATGTCGGCCGATAACTTTTCCTTCCCATATCCCCAAACTTTCTTTCTTTGTTTGATCCGAGGAGTAAGCCTCCTCCTCAAACACATCTTAACATAACATACCCGTGTTGATGGACCTGAAGGGTACCATGCCACGGTCATACCCGACGTCGGTAACATTCTTTCATTCATACTTTCTTTCTTTCTTTTCCGTGGATAGGTAAATGCATTATGCTCATGCTCATGCTCAAAATAGGTAAGTCATTTAACTTTGAAACTTTGCTCATAATGCAATTCATTTCATTTTAAAAATATAAAAAGCATAAGCATATCATATTAGAAAATATTTATACCCACCTGGCGATAGTCACTTGACGACTGTACTTTTTATCTTTCATATCTTTCTTCTCCTTACTTGGTCCATCAATCGACAATAAGTGGCACTTAAGCCTATCAATAACCAAACAAGAAATAACTTTTATTTTAGTCGTCGATACGACTATATTTTCTTGATACATAAGACGCTATGGTCTATAAACATTCGGGTCATTGCATCCTCTAATATCTTAAACATATAACAAGACTTAACAAGCCTCATATGTCTAAACGATCATATATAACTCAACAACAAGTTTAAACCATTCAACCTTAGCCAAAAACCTAATGACCCCTTAAGGCGTAGCTTATGTCCGACGTCAAAAATTGCACAAGACATCGCCTAACTTAGACGAACCTCTATGCATGCTCAACTATCATTAAATATATTAATCAACCATCAAAATCCAAAGACCAAAGCTTTGGCCTTGAAAACAAATTTTTGACGTCAAACTAAAATTTTCATATTTTCGAATACGTCGGCCGAAAAATTCGAATAAATCATTTTAAGCTTTATTCATATCATAGAATCAAAATATGAACTCAAAATGATCATATAAAATCAAAAATCCAACATCATGAGGACTTAGGGTTTCGGCCAAAATGGGATTTCAACATATGTTCGATTTCAAACGTTTTTCTCGTTCAAAACATATTTATATCTATTCAATAACACATTTATGAAGGAAATACAAGCTTATCAACATCATATATTCAAGATCAAGACCTCCCCTTATTTTTCGAAAATCACATAATTTCAAAGGATGAACATATACTTCACAATTTCAACGATAAACTATCGTGAGCTTATTTAATTCATCATAATACCAAGAAATAATCAATCAAAACATAACCCCTTCACAAATTCCTCAAATGACCGAAAATTCAACATGTTCTAAAGTTCATGTTTTAAAATTTTCAAACCATAAATGTGTTCTAGAGATAAAATTATACATGAAATCGAAGACGGATTGAAAATCCAACGGTTGGATCTTCTAAAATTGGAGCATGGAATTTCAAAATTTTTAGTGTGTGCAGTGTGTGTGTGAGGCACGAAATTGTGAAGAAAAATAGTGTTGAATAGTATTCTCCAAAGAATTTATGAGTATTTAATACCAAAATTCTATTTATTTTTCATTTTCTTAAATTTGGTGATTATTCACCAAATTCTAGAGCATTCTCAAACTTTCTCCATTTTTCTTTTTCTTTAAACATGATGAATAATCATTTTTCTAGAAAATCCTCATTCTTTATTTCTATAATTTAAATACTAATGGTTATACATAAATGTTATGAATCCATACGGTTCCGATTTCAAAACTCAATTTTTGATAAAATGCTCTTTGCTTGAAATTCTCTTTTTGTAATACCCCGAAGATTTAAAGCCTAATTACGATAATTAAAATTCGTAAATTAGGGTTTCGCCGCGATAATTGAATTAGTAATTTATCGAACATTGATTTCGACTAATTATGATATAAAGAATTCTTGTATCATATTCACTAATGATTAGTGAATCAAGGAATATAGTTATATTATTCTTTCGGCAGTATATTTCTAACGTCGATTGAATATCGATAGTTAATTACGTTATTATTTTTCTAAGTGGCGAAGCTTAGAATTACATTTCATTAATAATGAAATGGATTAATAAAGCGATTACGACTTTATTACGACCATTTTGAGATGGGTCGATATTGAACATTTTGAGACGTTTCAAACGTCAACGGTAAGAGACGAATTGAAAACCAAGTCAAATGATCAGGGAATTATAATATTTAAATTTCTATGATTATTTTATGTAATAAGAGCATTATTTATCATTAAAATAATGCTAGATAATTAAGGAATAAAGATTGAATAAAGTTAGCTATTTTTGAAAACCCTAATTTTCGAAATTAGGGTTTTGGTACATGAAATCATTTTAATGATTTTTCTATTATTTAATTATCATCTAGGACTTATAATATGTCACATAGATATATATTAGCTATATGTTTCAAGAAAATTAAATGTATAGCATTACTATTATGTAAGTGCCAAAAATTAGGGTTTCATAGTGTGATATAAATTAATTGGCTATCCAATTGATGATGTTATGCTATAATTGTATTAATAAGATATTTTCAAGGATAAAATGAGATGTTTTAACATGTTGTGCAAGTGGGAGAATTCTCAATACATAAATGCCGATTATTTTGTACTAAGAGGCGTGAATTGGAATAAGAATTGCTATCTTTTTACCATGATGTGTTATAAATGAATTGGTGTGATATTTCTACATATAAAACAAGGAAATTAATGGTAAGATCAAGTGGAGTGTGTGTTGGCTTGAGTATAGCCGTGTAAGTGTAACAAAATGAAGAAAGAAGAAGTTTTGGAACACTTCTTTGATTTGATGACTTGATGTAGTTAATGCTTAGATATTATTATGTAGTATAAGACAAAAATAAATGAATCTCCTCCCTTGGCTTCAAGATGACCGATGCATGCTAGGTGATAAAAGTGAGGATTTTATTTGTTTTGTTCAATGTGTAGTAAATATAGTGTAAGTGATGATGTATTTTGGTGATGAGTCATAAAGAAAAATTAAAAAGGCTTGCAATTGTATTGTGAGAGAGAGAGAGAGCCGAGAGTGTAGGAATAGATATTTAGGTATGTATTGTTTTCACTTAAGTACATAAGTGTAAAGTGAATAAGGCAAAACAATTCATTTCTCATTCCCAAAACCCTAAAGAACCGTGAGCTTCCTTGAGAGAGAGCTTGAGTATTCTCCTTGTTCCATAGCCAAATCCTTGCTACTAAATCCCTTGTGAAATAAATCAAAGCCGGTAAAGAGGTTAGAAATCGAACAAGCTTCGATTATACGTTAAAATTTCTCATTTTGAACCATTAGATTTAAATATATATGCTAGGTTTTTAATGCAAAAATAGAATGATTTATGTTAGCATGTTAGTTGCTTACAAATTATGTTGAGAAAAGTCAAAACGTTGACTTAAGATTAAACGTATTAAATACGTTGAGTAAATACGCTAATACGTGTAAAACGTATTAATTTTATAAGAACATCTTGTTTGTGAGGATTGATTTCATAATTGAAATCATTTTATCAAAAACGTTAGTATACGTTGAACGTTTAAACTAAATGGTTAATATGAGATCGTAGATCATATTACGTCTCTATCGAAGTACGAGAAATATTTTGTTAAGATATACGATGAAAAGACGTACCAATTTAATTAAAGGGTATGAAGTATTATTATAGAAAGTTATCAAAGTTGTTGAACTTTGAAAATCTCAAAATACGTGACCAACGTACTGAATTAGCTTCTTACGTAAAGGTGGGACGTGGACGTGATCGTTGGCGTAGAAAGAAAACGAATTAAGAAAGCTTACGTATCAGGTGGGCTTTACTATACTCAAAATGATAAATGCTTATCAAATGATTTATTTACGATGCTTTATTCGCAAGAAATGATGAGGAAATGATTATTTAATTACCTGCCCAAAATGTTTATGTTTTATGTATGTATCCTATCCATGATCGAATGATGCATATTGTTGGGTAGCTCCCACTTATGAAATGATTGAATTCGTATCCTTGTAAGTACCCACAAGGATGATTGAGAATTCGTATCATATGCCGGAGTGGCAAGGATTTTATGCACTATTTTTGTGACTGTGTGCTGAAAGGGTGCTCGACCGGTCACGGCGTCCGTGAGAGGAGGCCTCCTCTCCGGCGCGGGATGATTTATGAGATGATTTATGAGATGACTTGTGAGATGACTTATGAGATGACTTATGAGATGAGATATGAGAAATGAAAGAAAATGGATGCGGATCATACATACAAGGAAAATGCATGCGTAGGCGATGATTTATGAAAATGATGAAAATATTTTAGTAAGCACAGGGCATTTCAAATAAAACCCTTGTGTCTTACCATGATGGGGCAATGTAATTTAAAATCGATAAAATGTTTCGGCATGAGTCCACTGAGTGCATTCTTGTACTCATCCCTGCATGTTTGTTTTTAAATGTGCAGGTTGAGCAGATGATGGATGGAGGCGTGTTGAGCAGTTAGAATCCCCTTTTGATAATGATATGTTAGAAACCTTGATTACACATCGTCATATGTGTATTCACACGTCTTTCGCTGCAATAGAACAATAAGTTAGCTTTTGATGTTAACAGTTGATTACCTTCAGATCATGTGAATTCCCGTGTTAAGATTCTGTAGGTCTCTCTCCATATGTAAATTATGTATATCTTGTATTTTATGGTTGAAGCTTCTTAGTTTACTTGAATTTAGTTCCACAATTCTTTGATTAAATATCTTTCATGTTCCATAATTACTGTTCCAAGTATTAGTTGTCGTTAATCCGTCATTAGGATTAGAGGGCTGTTACAAAGTGGTATCCGAGCAGTTCGCTCTTTGAATCCAAAATCTCCTTTAAGTTAAGTCTAGACTGAGTCACTAGACTTCTAGAGATCAGCTGACTATACTCAACACTCCATCACATCATGCTCAACCGGAATGAGGTAAATGATTTCTCTTCAAAAGTTTTGAAATGAAAAGTTGAAAGTGAATAAGGATGAAAACATTTTTCAAAAAAAAGAGATTCTCACAATATGCAGGTATGGGACTGCATATTTAAGGAAAGCTCAAAGGATTCCAACAATCACTACTACAAAAACCACTTTTCTCTACACCTTATAAACTACGCTTTTTTGTGAAAAGCGTAGTCTATGTGCGAATTTTTTGAAGTATAGACTACGCTTAACAAAAGCGTAGTGTATGTGCGTGTTTTTAATAAAAAAGCGTAGTCTATGTCATAAATTTAAAAAAAAAAAAAAAAGCAGTGAGATTCGAACTCACGACGTGTGAGTTTATTAACATATCACTTAACCATTTCACCAACAATTCAACATCTCTTATACCTGGACTTTATTTATATTTATATTATAAGTAGAACCTGAATTTACAATATTTGCCCTCATTTATTTCGGACTTGGAACGCTCCGCCCTTCACTCCCCCGCTGACGATACACTACTCTTTTTCTCCTTGCCGCCACCGTTGTTCCATCGCTTGTTGTCATCCGCCGCACTCCACATTCTCTTCCGTCGCCGCCGCTGCTCGGTGAGTTCTCTTTCTTCCTCGTCTGCACTTTTGTCTTTTTAGAGAGAGAGATGCAGACAGATAAATTTAAAAGTTAGGTGTATACGAGGGTGAGCTTAAATAACCATGCTCCTGCTGCTTGCTGTTTTCGGTTCTGATTGTTTTGAGTTTTAAATTTTATTTGTTCTTTTGAGAAAAATGACATGCATCCAAAACTCGGAAGATTCTCAGTATTCTTTGAGATTGAGAAAAATCCGTACTGGAGTTTTTGTGAAAGCCAGTGCAGGAATGATGGAAATGTTACAAAAGGTGGAACCGTATGTAACTTATGGGTACATCACGGTTACTTCTTTATAATTGCTCGTTTTTTGCTTTATAATTCCATAAACTACCCTCTTTAATTTAGATTCATCAAAATGGAATTTTGTGGGAACCTTTTAAAGAGCATGTCAAAGTATTATGCTACAATTTGTAATTTACGTGTGTATGTATGGGTGAATGAAATGTGCGATTGAAGTGGTAAAAGAATCCATGACTTGTTTCCTAGAAAATGTGAAGCCAATAACTATTCTTTTGCCACTCCTATCCCCAGCACATATGTGTGTTTTGTTCAAATAGAACAATTTTTTTCGATTTTTGTAGCAGTGTGGAAAACATTTTGTTAGGCATGTTATCTATGCTAATAAATGTTGCTCTCTGCACAAACTGAATATGTGCATGCTCGTACATCTTTTTATGCATCAGGTTCTTTGAATTTTTCCCTGAAGCGTGGTATTTAAGCAGTTATAGAAATGTGTTATCTTAATATGCCTTATACAGCATAATGTTAAACCTCCTATGCTAGTTCCATGATTTTCTGATGCATATAAATAGCAAATATTCAACATGAGCATGAATCTCGAGGAACATCCAGAACAAACTATGCTCAAACCTAAACAAAAAGAATATAATACAAAGATTATATTCCATGTCGTTCTTGGATGTATCTCTATATTCCATGTCATTGTTCCCCATTTGTCAAGCAGGGTTTTGACTTCAAGCAGCAAACAGCCAAATCACAACAATTCTCAGTGTTAACTCATAACTGAAACAAGGTATGCTCTGAAGATGAATCCTCTTATTGTGGTATGTTATGAAGGAATAAAAGGAACATGACTTCTTTGGTTGAATTAAGAATACGTAGGAAATCCAAGAGTCATTTGCTTTTGAATGCTTTGGGAGTCTCTGGGAATTGGAATTTGGGATCAGTACTTTCATAGACACATTGGTTTTTTATAATGAAGTAGATAGCTTGCTCCTGAATTCCTCTGTCCTAGTCTAAGAAGTTTCCTCCTTTCCCAATCCCTGAAAGTATGAATACTCATTTTACTGCTTGAAAAGTACTCATTGGGAGGCATTGTGTGTTTGAGGCTGTGACTTCGAGGCTCTGAGCATGACGTTATGTTTGAAAGGGTTACTTTTATCTCTCATTTTGGTGCTTGATAAGTACTCGTAGAGAGGCATTTAACAGTTGAAATTTGCATCCCATCTTCTGATTGATTGTTTGTCTTCTCTCATTGCAGGCACAAGATTAACCATTTTGTGTCTACATTGCAGCAATATGTACTGTCACAGTTATCCCAAGTCTCCTGGTATAGGTTTATACATTCTCTTAAACACAAGGTTTGTTGCCCATTTAAGTTTCGGTTTTACTGCAGCAGCAATTTTCTTTTACATGTTAAGTTATATTTCAGCAGTGTCATTTCTGCTCTCCATTAAGTGTAAACTCATTATCTACGTAGTTTATACTAATCTAGTTTGTCTGATATATCTAGTAGCTTTCCGTTATGCATATTCTTAAGAACAGCTTATTGTTGGTTCTTTAGCTTTTTAATTTATTGTGAAACTTTAACCAGTGAAGGGAAAACAGAAGACACATGCATCCTGGAGCTGCAGCTGATGATGAAAAGTTTCCCAACAAATTTTCCCAGATCGACATTGCACAGGTGATTCTCAACAAAGCCCATACAGTCATGCTGTAAAAATGCATTGACTAGCTCGTTGATAGTGGCTAGTACTTTCAGCTGTTTTCCATCTTTTTTATCTGAAGTATCTAAATATGGCGTGGAAGATAATTTTGGGTATGAAAAGAGTAGTCTGGCTTCTATTTGGCTTCTATCGTTAATCTTCCAGCAGATTGGAAGCTAGTAGGCCCCTCTCCCCAAAACAAACCTTACAGTCCACTTTAGCCAAATCTTACCTCTATGTCGGGAGCTGCAATACCACTAAGGAAATAATAGTATATCCGAATATTAAGCTATTTAGAATTAAAATTCATCTCACTGCAATCTTTTCAGCTGATAACCTTTGGTAGGATTAAATTCCTCCATTGCTAGTAGCATACAAGTACTCTATAGTAAATATGAGATTCATGAGTATGTTCTTTTTGGTGGCATCCTGCAATATATGCATGGATGATAGGAGTGCTAAATACATAATAAACACATGAAAAATATCGTCAAACTTTCAGTGGCATGTGTAGGCAAATTAAATTACAGGAAAAATTATGTTGCTTCTGCGAACTACTTGAGTGTGCAATCAGGATCTTCATAAGAACATGACAAATGGGAATATATAAGAAGCATGCATAACTAATGAAACTGATGGTACTGAGATTTGATCAACAACTCCAAGAACCTCACATTTGTTTAAAGTTCGATAGAGCATATTAGTGATGCATGTATACTACGGTATGAAAGCATTACTATATTCAATGACCAGATAGTCTCATGCTCAATTGAAATATAAACAACATTCTTATAAACAGATAAAATTGTACTATTTGCAGGTTCAAGTCCTAAGAAGAGCATTCACCAAGAGTCTCCAAGAGTAATATTTAATCTATCGACAGTCACCCAAACATGATGAATTCGGTATTTCTCATTTCTGGGATCTTCTTAATTATAACGAGTATTATGTAGGGGTTATGAATAAGAGAATGGGGCCTTGTATCTTTTATTCATAGATCTTGTGGTGCAATGAGGGGGGCAGTGGGTGCAAGATTTGGAGTGTTCTCTAACGTATCTGTCGGTTTTTTTCTGGATTAATTGGTGGTTTTAATAGTAATGTAATGATATTCTATGGGTTGTACATATGGTGGGTGTGTCTGTTTTTTTGGGATTAGTGATTTGTTTCTTATGTATATGAATATTTTGAGGATTTAACTTAAGCATCGAATGGTATGCTTATGAGATTTGTTTTGTTGAACAAGATGGTGGAGATAGTTATCCCAGAGCTTCACGAGATGCGCACCGCTCACATTGTTTCAATTGGCTCTGAATCTGAAAGCGGATTGAATCCTGATTATGAAGATGGGTTTGTTCACTGACCTTTGTTTTTGTGTATATGGCTGAAGTTCAGTTCTCACTTTACCTCATGGTTCTGTATTGCATATCTATTGACTGTCATATGTTGATAACTTTATGAATCTACACTAACTCAGAAAAAAGGTGAAGTTCACACTTGACACACGCACAAACTTAGCACTTTTTCAGTCATTTGCAGCATCAGACTATGTTGCTGCTCAATGTCTGAGGTAAGTCCACTAATTTAATTTGTGATTTATGTGCATTGGATTATCTTGAGAATGCTTCCCATCCAGGAATATGTTATAATTCCAATAATCAAGTAGGAGTATGTCTGTCAAAGATCCATGGTTCACTTGTATACTTAATCAAGTTAAATTGTTAAAGTACTGCAGTAAAATTTTGTAGTATTTTATGCGTCAGAATGTATGGAATACAATTTTATACCTAATATTATATTATTTTACCTTATTATGTGTCTTCTTATTATAATTCCCCCATATGATTGAAAGTTCATCATGTTTAATATTATATTAATTTACCTTATTATGTGTCTTCTTATTATAATTCCTCCAGAAGTTCATCTGATGGAGTAGAGTTATTCGATTTCTCCTTAATGATGGAATGTATACATGATTCACTATTTATGTGGCGCTTCTCCAATTTTGTGAAGTAGAAATCTAATGCTTAATGAGATATCACGTGGTTCTTTAAATTGTTTCCATATGTTTCAAAGCTAGATAGTTTCTAATACTAACGTTAGCTTTTGCTTTTCATTGCTGACATCTTCCAGTGGAGATAACTATGTTTGATAACAACATCACTGTATACAAGTTTGTTCAAGACCTGCACTTTTTGTTATCTTTGGGGTGAAGATGAAAATGAAGTTATCTTAGCATCCATTCTTCGTGATTCTTTGATGTTGTTGCTATTATACTCAGGTAGTTAACTTGGTCTTCTTATTTGCCTCTGGGGGATGTTCAATAGTTTTATTCTGTGCTTCAAGTAGTCTTTGCTCCACTTTGCTTCCGTGGACAATGTCGACAAGAGGAGGCACTTTAAAATCTGGATCTCATTCATTATGCATCGATTGAAATTGTAAATCTTTTCGAGTTCATGATCTTTTGAATTATTTTGTCTTGTGATATGGGGATACGGTCTTATTGTTTTGTTATGTGATGTGCATAGTATTTTGTATAGTGATTTTGTAGTTGTAATGAAAACAAATTGTATATTTTGTATAGTGATTTTGTAATGTAATGAAAGCAGTTGTATATTTTGAATAGTGATTTTGAGCGTAGTCGCAAGTATATTTTAATCTCATTTGCTTGTGCGTTATTAATTATCTGAGGTTTAAATAAAGAAATTAACTACGGTTGAAATTGAAAACCGTAGTTGTTATTAAATTGACTACGGTTGTAATAGAAAAGCGTAGTAAATTTGGCATTAAAACCGTAGTAAATAAACTCAAAACCGTAGTTAATACATATAGACTACGCCGTAAAGCGTGGTGTGTGTGCGAAATTTTGTGTGTTCTGTTGGTATAGACTACGGCGAAAAGCGTAGTCTGTGCCAAAAGCGAGTCTATGGTGGGTATAGACTACGCACAAAAAGTGAGTGTATGTGCGAAATTTTGTGTAGTGCGTTGGTATAGACTACGCGTAAAAGCGTAGTCTATGTGCGGCGTAGTCTATGGTGGGTATAGACTACGATAAAAAGCGTAGTGTATGTGCGAAATTTTGTGTAGTGCTGTCGGTATAGACTACGGCGTAAAAAGCGTAGTCTATGTGCAAAAAGCGTAGTCTATAGTGGGTATAGACTACGCATAAAAAGCATAGTGTATGCGCTCCTATTTTTCCTACACCACTTTTCTCTATACTACGAAACGCACATACACTACACATAAAACGCGTAGTCTATACTGATTTTTGTAGTAGTGAATATGCAGGTATGAGACTACATATTTAAGGAAAACTTACAGGATTTGATTTGTGCTAAGTAAATGATTCTTTCTCAAAGTTTTGTAATAATTGTCAAGTGAAATGAAAGTTATGAGAATTGATTGAAAATGAAAGTTATTGCAAATATTGCAAATGAAGTTATGTTGTGAAAAGTTGAAAGTGATGAAATGATATTGAAAGTTGTTGGTTCGCTACCAACATATGATAATATGATAATGTTATATGAGGAGGATGTTGAGATGATAAGGAAAATTTTTGGTTCGCTACCAACGTATGATAATGTATGATGATGTCATACGAGAAAGTATTGACAAAGATATGTCAAAGATGAATTGTTTGGATTCATGAGATTCAATAAAGATATATTGTTGTTAATGTATGAAAATGCTCAAAAATGGACATTTATATGTCAAATATGATATGTTGAATTCTTGAAATTCAAAGAAGTACATGAGTACAAATGAGCTATGTTATAAATATTTGAAATTTTATTTGTTTTTAATGATGGGTATATCATCCCAAAAGAACGTAGCCTGTTTAAGACGCATGATCGCTTTTGCGAAAGAATATAGAAAAATAAATGTAAGAACTTCCTTCCTTTTATGAGAACAAAAGAAAAAGAACGACTTCGGCATCAGACGAAGCGGAGTGTGCGAACGACGGGAGGTGATGCGCGGGTGCTGAGCGGAGAGAGAGAGGCTGAACTCGCGATCGTGCTCAGTCGACCTTGGCCTCGACTTCGGTATTGGCTTCTACGGCTTCGGCATCGACATGTGTGACCTCGTCTTCGACCTCGGCTTCGATTTCGACTTCGGCATCTTCGACCTTGGCAGCATGTACGACCTCGGCATGTACGACTTCGTCTTCGGCGTCGGCATGTACGACCTCATCTTCGACTTCGGCTTCGACGTCGGTACCTTCGACTTCGGCGTCGGCATCAGCATGTACGACCTCGACTTCGGCATCGGCATGCACGACCTCGGTGTTGGTATTGGCATCTGAATCTGTGACTTCGGCCTCGGTAATAACCTCGGCGTCGGCATCACCTACGACCTCGACCTTGACAATTAAAATTATAACTTCGACATTGTCTTCGACATCGACTTCGGCGTCGACCTTGTCGACTTCGGCTTCGGCATCGGCATTAACGACTTTGACTTCGGTGTTGGCAACTACGATTTCGATTTCGGCATTTACAGCAATGACTTCGGCCTCTATGACTTCGACCTCGGCAACGGTGAAGCTGCCTTGCGCAGTGATTTTGTTTTGACCCGTTCTCCTTCGTTTGAACTCCGATTTATGAACGGTTTTCGCCTACATACTCCTAACGCACTTTACTTTAATTGTTATGAAGGACCCAACTCCTGATTCTTTCTCCAGAATTTACGAGAATCAGTCGAAGTTAGTTCAATGATTTATATAGAATGAGAACCTTATAGTATGATAAGAATCTTAGGATACTACTAGATAGTAAGCTTCCCAGTAATGTAAAGAAAGTTATGATGTCTTTTGTATATGAGAACCTTTGTTGATAACCTATTACGAGTTATATAAGGTTTCGAATTCTATTTATTACCCAATTTCTGTCATTGAGTTTAACTCTATGACTTAGTTCAAATTGAGAAATCACATGAGTTTCTCACTTTTTCTGAAGAAAATTTAGATATATAACGTGTCCTTTTGAAACCAAGTCCTTGTGTGACTGAGAAAATATTTGTGACGGGTCTGGCCAGCCCATATGACCAAAGAAATCTCAGCAGTCGTCATTCTGGTCTTCGGACCCTAGATCCCAATCATTCAGTCCAAGGAGCATATTGATTCAATCATTAAAAGATGTTATGTTGATTTGTGAGACCGTACCACTTGTAAACTATCAGGATAAATTTTCTTCAAGTTTTGGAACCAATAAGTATGATGAAGGTTGACTTACCTTGTCACCTAAGTACGAATTAGTAAAATGATAAACATCAGGTATGATGTGGGTTGACTTTTTAGTCACCTAAAAGCTTCAGATCAGTAAAGTGATAGATACCAAGAAGTTAGGATGAAAAGAAGATCTCGTTGGGACGTGATATAAATATATTGTCCCCTATGATGCACATCGATGCAATGGCCCTTGAAGGGCTTACCAGATACTGATAACAGTGAAGTTATATCTTCATGTGACGGTTATGATAATGAAATGTTATGAATGAGATACTCTTTAGCATAGAATGCAAGAGTAGAAGTAAAGGAAAGTATATGATATCCTTGGGATATAATTTCCCCTTATTATGTCATAACGAGAGAGATTACAACTTATCTTTAAGATAGTTGTTTGTCCTTAAAACCTCATTAGTAGGTTGGACATGTTTAAAGAATGGAGATGCACGATATTCTCTTCAAATGATATATATATATATAAGGAAATGATAGCATCTCCGATAACCAATCTCTCGTTTTATACCTCAATTAATAAGATTTTTCTTGAGCATAATCAATTCCAAGTGATTGAGACTTGGTTAAACCCATGATAATGAGATTGAGGAATCATAATCATTGAGATGTGTGAATAGCTAGGATAGCCCTAGCATGTAAATCAAGTATGGGGAAGATATCTCCAAAGTCAAGACATGGTAATGAGATGCTTGGAATTTAAGTTATGGTGTACAGATGTGCTACCTTACCAAGCTATATGACAATAATGACGATTCTAGTCCTGAAAGTGGGAACCGAAGTATAATGAAAGTAAGATTACTTTCAGACACCATGTTCAAGAAAAAAAAAGGGGGACAAAAGTCAAGAATAGCTAAAGAAACTGCAAGCTATACAATTATGAGATAGCCCATGATATGATATAAGTTTCACAGACTTTATGACTACGATAAGTAAGGTAATTCCCTTGAAGTAAAGAAACGGATTAAGAGATAGATACATTAATTGAAATGAATCTTAGTACTCTAAGTCATATTGACACAAAACGCTTGTCTCGAGTGTCTTAGTAATTAACAAGCAAGATAGCTTCCATAAACTTTACAAAGGGAATACATTCAAGAGAACAAATGAAAAGATTCACATGGAAGAATCTTAAGGTGAATCTAATTGGAAAGATTACCCCTCATACTTTTGTGACGATCAATAAAGTGAGACATTAAGTATCTCTGACAAGGAAGTAAAGCAATCATTGAATGTCGAGAAAATGGTAAAGATATTTGACGTCAAGGCAAAGGTATGATACGTCCCCGGTGGACAAAGGATTTTATCCTATATGAAAACACTTGATCAATCAATGTAGCTAAAGGCAAATGATGTATATCCTAAAAGGATATTACAAGTGAAGGCGCTAAGAGCCAGTATAAGGATTTCTTTGGAAGAGAGTTTAAAGTAAGGATGTATGAGAAATATGTTCCTAAGATCGATAAAGCGAAAAAGGAAACTGAATCATTCATACTGGATTAGGAATGAATGATAGTGTCACAGCCCGGTTCAGCTTATCCTTACTGGACCGTGACTTGGGGTTCGGTTTAAGTAAATATGAAAGAATAAGGGTTTCGACTCATTTCATCTACGAAGAAATATAGATGTTTCAAACAGAAACGAGAATCACGATGAATCAAAATAGCTTATATATATATAAGGTGTTTTCATGGTTTCAACAAAACAACAGCTTTTGCAAAGCTTAACATAGTAACAAAAGATAACAGAGTCTCAAGAGTTTGGCAGAGGAATAACGTGTGAGATATGCATATGAAGATGCATTCTCAAGGCGAACCAAAAATACTTTATACTACTTTGACAAAAGAACTCCGCCAACTCCGCCTGCTCCATCACCGCTCAACCCGCACATTTAAAACAAACATGCGGTCGAGTACAAATAATTTGCACTCGGTGGACACATTGCCGAAAACATTTTTACTTTACTTAATATCAGATCGCCTCATCATCACGAAGACACAAGGGTTTTGTTTGAAAAAGGCCTGTGCTTACTAAATACATTTTCATTTTTCAAAACATCGCATGCAAGCATTTTCACATCACTACAACGATATTCCAAGTCGGCATATGGATTAACGCGCGGAGTGAGGCCTCCTACACCGGACGCACGATCGATCGCAACCGCGATTCGAGGTCAAACAACCGATCGCAACCGCGATTCGTAAGTCAAGGTACACAACCCTAAGCTAGATTCCCTTCACCTCCAAATTAGATCCGAATTGTATTACTTTTTCATTGCCTGTGCAACCCGAATGGACATATACAAAACATAAAACATTTTCTCGCGAGACAATATCGTATCTCAAAAGTTTTCAAGAAACAAGACAAGAATAACAAGAAACATTTTTCAAAAGCTCATAAAAGTTTTGTAAGAAAGCCCACCTCGAGAACTTAAAGTTCTTAGGTCACTTAGTGGTTTTATTTCGCTTTTTCCTCCTCCGAGTCAAACCTTATCAATGTCGAAACGAAATTTTAGCATATCATCATGTGCGTAAGATTCTTCGATCCGAACCAACGACGCACTATCCTTCCATTCATTCCTTTGTTCAAATCGCTCGACAGAGACGAACATAGTTTATAACGCTCTACGCTACAAATAAGGCTAACGCCGGACTTATTTTGACGCTCCTAATCAATTAATGTCGATTATGAATTTTCTCAATTTATAAGAGATATTCTACCTTTTAGTATATAGTGTACGTTTTAATGTACTTACGTAACGAAGTTACATTGTTGCTAAACGCATCACGCCACATAGATCACGCATTATCGAATTACGTGCCCTTTCGACCTTGTTCAACGTTTTTGGTCAACGTTTTGACCAAGTCAACAAAAGTCAACAATTTTGACTTTGGTCAACAAAAGTCAACATTTTGACTTTTTCAATTATTTATGAAATTTATCATTTTATGTGCAATTTTGTTCCAAAATTCCATAAAATCATACCATGTCTAAAATATTATTTTAGATCATATTATGTAATTATTCTTGATAAAATAAATTTATATCATTAATATTTATAAGGTATGATTTTCGGTTTTATAATTAACCAACTAAACATTTTTCAAAAATTCCAATAAATTCACATAATACTTAACCACCCTTAATTATCCTTATTATAACATAATTGTTATTTATTATGAACTATTGAATTTAATTTACCTAAGTCATATTTCGAAACTTTGACTTAGGTCCAATAAATTTTTATAAATTTCAATAAATTCTCACAACCATATATATGAATCTACATCATCAATATGATATGATAATACTTAAATATGGATCATATCTCAATATCATATCTTATATTATAATTTTCGAAATTCATGAACTTAGGTACCAAAGTTTTTCAAAAATTCTACATAAATTCATATAAGCATATTTAATACCCTAGATTATTATTTCATGCTTAAATTAACAATTAAAAATCAAAATCATCAACATATGGCACCTACATGATTTCGGTCCACTTTTAAAATTTAATACCATGCTTAATTTTATGATATAATTATACTACATGCTCAATAACATCATATAAATATAATTTCTAAACATATTAGCATTAGTTATGTAATTTTCGAAAATCATATGAACACACTAAGCTTATAACATAAATTCTAACGTATATACAAAGCTTGTAAGAAATCTAACCTCTTAGTCGGATTAGAATCGATCGTGAACGCTTATTTGTTCTATGCTCGGGTTTGAAAGGATTGAAGAACACTCTCTTTTCTCTTATAATTTTCAAACTGTGGGATGAAAAAATGAAGGCATTCATGAGCTATTTATGACTTAGGTTACTATTTTTTATTATTTATGTAAAATATCTAATGTCCACTTGTTGAAAATCTTATCCTTATCCTTATCAAATCTTATCATAATCCTTATCATATCTTATCTTTTAATAGGTTCATCAATCATTCATACAACTTGCATCACACTTGTCCTAAGATAATTAAATTACAATTTTATAATATATGTTTAGCAAATTTTCGCCATTTAGGAGACAAGACTTAGGTTACTTGATCAAATTGGATTCTAACTCTACTTTACACTCATAATGTGATAAGATCACAATCTTATCCTTACATTAATTATAGCATGATATTTATCTCATAATATACCAATTTATTCATATTTTTGGTCACTATATATATTATATGCCAAATATTTTATTTTTCTTCAATTAATAGCTATGTGACATAATATTGATCTTAGATAATAAATTATATCATAAGAAAATTAATTAAGATCAATTTCATGTACAAATGTAAAGTTATCGGCAAATAATTCAAAGCTAAGGATAAATTATCAAACTATGATTCTTTTCATAAAAATATTATTTTTATGAGTTATTATATCAATATAATGATATTATATCATAAAATAAATTTTGGGATTTTTCTAAGCAATTTCCCAATTTATTCGAAAACTAGGGTTTTCAGATTTAATTTTATAAAATCCTATTCTTACCTTATTTCATAAATTTCGAAATTTCTATAATTCCCATGAGATAAGATTGATCTAGAACCATGATATTTATCAAGTATATAATTTAAATAAATTATTTAATATAATTATCACATAAAATCATGATTTTGAAAATTACACATAAAATAATACATTAATTTCGAAAATCATGCATATAAATATTCAAAATATTATTTCCTATGATACTCTACACATTTCTACACATTTCTAAGAGATAAACATTATCTCTTAATTAATTATGATCTTATCTTATCTTTTAATAAAATATCTTAATAAGCTTATCTTATCTCTAATGTCATTTTCCAACCTTATCACATCCACCTCATGCTTAGGTGTTTCAAGATAATTATCTTATCATATAATATAAGATAAACATGACAACTCATCACATAAAATCAAGTGATCACATAATAAATCACAAATTAATTCCTTGTACTTTAAATTTTCGAAAATCACTTTTAAATAAGGAAAATATTTCTTTTCCTTCTTTAGTGCAAATAATATCCTAAATATACTTAAAACATATTTAAAAATTATTTCGCTCAAATTTTCAAGAGAAATTTCGATTTATTCAAAATCGACGATTCATCGACGCTCATTTTCATACTGTTTCTATCGCATCGCTCCTTCTTTATTTTCGAAATTTTAAGCCCATAAATTCGGGTATTACATTCTACCCCTTAAAGAAATTTCGTCCTCGAAATTTGCGTAATCTCACAACGTTCTCGATCCTCTTCCATATTGCATTCTCCATTCCGACGCTTGGTACTGCACTCCATTTAATCGTCGCATTACCTTAACTTTCATCCGATCGACTCATTTCCAAATCTCCGATCCATATATCTAATATCCTTATGTTTTCTAGTCGATTTATTCATTGTCGATTCTTATGACAATGAGTCCTAAATCTAAGTTTGCGAACATATGCTAACGTTATATCTTCCGTCTTTGATGAAGAAAATTGTGATTCTTTCCTCTCGTGCTTATTTATCTTACCGAGAACTTTTCTTTATCATGACTTGATGTATCTATCTTTAATCAAGAAACATATCACTCTCATCGGTTTTGAGAACTTAGGTGCCAAGATAAGTCAACCTATTTCATACTTCTTAGCTTCAAGGATTGGAGGAACGTATCGTGACAACTTATAAGTGGATACGGGTTCGCTATTTCAAGATGACGACTTTTAAAATTTGAATTACTTTGAAACGAATAATTGGGATATAGGGTTCGAAGACCGAATGACGACTCATCGAGAGCTCTTTGGTCATATGGGCTGATCGGACCGTCACAAATACTTCTCAGCCACATGAAGGCTTGGTTTCAAAAGGATACTTTATAAACTTTCGGTTGTAAACTTCTTTCAGAAAAAGTGAGAAAATCAAGGGATATCTCATTTGAAACTAGGTCATAGAGTTAAACTCAATGACAAAACTTGGGTAATGAATAAAATTTGAAACATCGTATACTTTGTACTGGGTCATCATAAATCGTAAGGTTTCTCAAAAGATGATACATCTCATAACCTAAATCCACTTTACTAACTACGCTTGATTTAAACATTTCTTATTCTATCGCACTAAAATTCCTTTATTATAGATTTTATTCTCATGAGTTCCACTAACAATTCGATCACATCTCTTTAAGTTCTTATAAAATTCTCATGGTTCATTTTTCTATGTTCATTCAAAAGGGATCATGCATTTTAAACAATCTACATTCTTTTGGGATAACCTACTCATCGCTTACTAATAACTTGTAATTCAAACAAGAATATCATAACCGGTTCACACCAAGACATCTTATCAATTCTATGAATTTCAAACATTTCACTTTGACATATCATTGTCAATCTCTTTCTCATATCCCTTCCAATTCTTTCTCATATCCCTTTCCTTCTCACAACCTAAGACAATTTTTCAACTACTTTCCACTTTAAACTTTCATTTCGCACTTGCATCATTCCCATAAGACAATCGCTTCTTATAAACAATACTTAGTACATAAATCATCTCATAGACACTTATCTTATTCCTTACTTAACATTCTATATCCCAATTGTATATCTTTCTAGATTAATTTGTAAGTTAATAGTTGATTCAAAATTCTATCGCAGAGAATTTCAAATGAAGATATTATGCCCATGTCACAAGTGACATTCGCTTATCAAAGCTTCCATTCCTCCACGTGGCATTCCAACTCACGTCGTCAAGTCGAACTTCAAACGCTCTAAGTTCTCAAGTTCTCGTGGTTTCATCAAGCACCACGTTATAGAAGGAATTTCTTATGATCTCGCTCAATCTAAGTTCTTCGTGAAACTTAGAGCTCATCTACGCTCTTTTGAAAATCAAAACAATTTCACAATTTCAACTTCATTTCATAAACATACTTTATCGACATATAACTCTATATATGCCCATCATCAATACTCATATACCCCCGGTATAAACTTTCATCCCTTCCAATTTCATCACAACAAAATCACATACCAACCGGTATGAACTAAACTTCTTCGACAAACCACTGCTTGTCTCATCATCAATGAATTATCACAATTCAAAGCTACTCACTTTCTTTTCAACGGCATGTTCTACTTTAAAACATTTTTCACTCATACTTTCTCAAAACATAACTTCTCAATACTTTTAAACTCATACCTTTTATCGAAACCACTTTTCCTTCTTTGGTTGAGCGTGATGAGCAGAGCGTTGAGCGGTGATGATCGCTTCATAAAAAGTCTAGTGATTCAAGCTAGACTTTGATAGAAAGAATATTTTGGTTCAAAGCAAACGAATCGCTCGATACCATCCGTCACACCTTGCTCGACTTATCCTTACCGGACCGTGACTTGGGGTTCGGCTTAAGTAAATATGAAAGAATAAGGGTTTCACTCATTTCATCTACGAAGAAATATAGATGTTTCAAACGTAAACGAGAATCACGATGAATCAAAATAGCTTATATATATATAAGGTGTTTTCATGGTTTCAACAAAACAAAGCTTTTGCAAAGCTTAACATAGTAACAAAAGATAATGTAGTCTCAAGAGTTTGGCAATGAATAACGTGTGAGATATGCATATGAAGATGCATTCTCAAGGCGAACCAAAATACTTTATACTACTTGACAAAAGAACTCCGCTCAACTCCGCCTGCTCCATCACCGCTCAACTCGCACATTTAAAACAAACATGCAGGTCGAGTACAAATAATTTGCACTCGTGGACACATTGCCGAAAACATTTTTACTTTACGAATATCAGATCGCCTCATCACAAGAAGACACAAGGGTTTTGTTTGAAAAGGCTCAGGCTTACTAAATACATTTTCATTTTTCAAAACATCGCTATGCAAGCATTTTCACATCACTACAACGATATTCCAAGTCGGCATATGGATTAACGCGCGGAGGAGGCCTCCTACACCGGACGCACGATCGATCGCAACCGCGATTCGTAGGTCGAAACAACCGATCGCAACCGCCATTCGTGTCAAGTGTACACAACCCTAAGCTAGGATTCCCTTCACCTCCAAATTTTAGATCCGAATTGTAATACTTTTCCTGTTGCCCTGTGCAACCCGAATGGACATATACAAAACATAAAACATTTTCGGCAGATAATATCGTATCTCAAAAGTTTTCAAGAAAAAAGACAAGAATAATAAGAAACATTTTTCAAAAAGCTCATAAAAGTTTTGGTAAGA
Source organism: Salvia rosmarinus (assembly GCA_036937905.1). Taxonomy (NCBI): domain Eukaryota; kingdom Viridiplantae; phylum Streptophyta; class Magnoliopsida; order Lamiales; family Lamiaceae; genus Salvia; species Salvia rosmarinus. Next base: position 57,199,862 of record CM072813.1, read on the forward strand.
AAGCCCACAAAGGGTTTAGTAAGAAGCCCACCCCGAGAACTTAAAGTTCTTAGGTCACTTAGGTTTTACTTCGCTTTTCCTCTCCTCCGAGTCAAACCTTATCAATGTCGAAACGAAATTTTAGCATATCATCATCACAGAAGATTCTTCGATCCCAACCAACGACGTATTATCCTTCCATTCATTCCTTTGTTCAAATCGCTCGATAGAGACTAACATAGTTTATAACGTTCTACGCGTCAAATAAGGCTAACGCCGACTTATTTTGATGTTCCTAATCAATTAATGTCGATTATGAATTTTCTCAATTTATAAGAGATATTCTACCTTTTAGTATATAGTGTACGCTTTAATGTACTTACGTAACGAAGTTACATCGTTGCTAAACGCACACGTCACATAGATCACGACATCAATTACGTGCCTTTGACCTTGTTCAACGTTTTTGGTCAACGTTTTGACCAAGTCAACAAAAAGTCAACAATTTTGACTTTGGTCAACAAAAAGTCAACATTTTGACTTTTTCAATTATTTATGAAATTTATCATTTTATGTGCAATTTTGTTCCAAAATTCCATAAAATCATACCATGTCTAAAATATTATTTTAGATCATATTATGTAATTATTCTTGATAAAATAAATTTATATCATTAATACTTATAAGGTATGATTTTCGTTTTTATAATTAACCAACTAAACATTTTCAAAAATTCCAATAAATTCACATAATACTTAACCACCCTTAATTATCCTTATTATAACATAATTGTTATTTATTATGAACTATTGAATTTAATTTACCTAAGTCATATTTCGAAACTTTGACTTAGGTCCAATAAATTTTTATAAATTTCAATAAATTCTCACAACCATATATTATGAATCCACATCATCAATATGATATGATAATACTTAAATATGGATCATATCTCAATATCATATCTAATATTATAATTTTCGAAATTCATGAACTTAGGTACCAAAGTTTTTCAAAAATTCTACATAAATTCATATAAGCATATTTAATACCCTAGATTATTATTTCATGCTTAAATTAACAATTAAAAATCAAAATAATCAACATATGGCACCTACATGATTTCGGTCCACTTTTAAAATTTAATACCATGCTTAATTTTATGATATAATTATACTATATGCTTAATAACATCATATAAACATAATATCTAAACATATTAGCATTAGTTATGTAATTTTCGAAAATCATATGAACACACTAAGCTTATAACATAAATTCTAATGTATATACAAAGCTTGTAAGAAATCTAACCTCTTAGTCGGATTAGAATCGATCGGCGAACGTTTATTTGTTCTATGCTCGGGTTTGAAAGGATTGAAGAACACTCTCTTTTTCTCTTATAATTTTCAAACTTGGTGTGGGATGAAGAAAATGAAGGCATTCATGAGCTATTTATAGACTTAGGTTACTATTTTTTATTATTTATGTAAAAATATCTAATGTCCACTTGTTGAAAATCTTATCCTTATCCTTATCAAATCTTATCATAATCCTTATCATATCTTATCTTTTAATAGGTTCATCAATCATTCATACAACTTGCATCACACTTGTCCTAAGATAATTAAATTACAATTTTATAATATATGTTTAGCAAATTTTCGCCATTTAGGAGACAAGACTTAGGTTACTTGATCAAATTGGATTCTAACTCTACTTTACACTCATAATGTGATAAGATCACAATCTTATCCTTACATTAATTATAGTATGATATTTATCTCATAATATACCAATTTATTCATATTTTGGTCACTATATATATTATATGCCAAATATTTTATTTTCTTCAATTAATAGCTATGTGACATAATATTGATCTTAGATAATAATTATATCATAAGAAAATTAATTAAGATCAATTTCATGTACTAATGTAAAGTTATCGGCAAATAATTCAAAGCTAAGGATAAATTATCAAACTATGATTCTTTTCATAAAAATATTATTTTTATGAGTTATTATATCAATATAATGATATTATATCATAAAATAAATTTTTGGGATTTTTCTAAGCAATTTCCCAATTTATTCGAAAACTAGGGTTTTCTAGGATTTAATTTTTATAAAATCCTATTCTTACCTTATTTCATAAATTTCGAAATTTCTATAATTCCCATGAGATAAGATTGATCTAGAACCATGATATTTATCAAGTATATAATTTAAATAAATTATTTAATATAATTATCACATAAAAATCATGATTTTCGAAAATTACACATAAAATAATACATTAATTTCGAAAATCATGCATATAAATATTCAAAATATTATTTCCTATGATACTCTACACATTTCTATTACATTTCTAAGAGATAAACATTATCTCTTAATTAATTATGATCTTATCTTATCTTTAATAAAATATCTTAATAAGCTTATCTTATCTCTAATGTCATTTTCCAACCTTATCACATCCACCTCATGCTTAGGTGTTTCAAGATAATTATCTTATCATATAATATAAGATAAACATGACAACTCATCACATAAAATCAAGTGATCACATAATAAATCACAAATTAATTCCTTGTACTTTAAATTTTGAAAATCACTTTTAAATAAGGAAAATATTTCTTTTCCTTCTTTAGTGCAAATAATATCCTAAATATACTTAAAACATATTTAAAAATTATTTCGCTCAAATTTTCAAGAGAAATTTCGATTTATTCAAAATCGATGCCATCGACGCTCATTTTCATACTGCTTCTATCGCATCGCTCCTTCTTTATTTTGAAATTTTAAGCCCATAAATTGGGTATTACAGATAGTGATAGAGACATCACGATCTATACGATAAGATTAAATTATCAAGATATCAATATCAAAGGATAGGTTGATGTGGGCTAACCACAAAATGCTTTTGGTAAAAGCATAACTATACTGATACCCGAGAAGGATATGGTGAACTAGGTAATGTATGCCATAGTAAGGAAACATAATGTCCCAAGGAAAGGACAAGGATATATGAAATAGATGTTTACTTGAATAGACGGAACACAGAGAGAGACCAGAGCCTATACTTGACCGAAAATGTAATCTAACAAAAACCGTGAAGGCTCGATAGGTATGAGAAAAATTTCTCAGAATACCTATAATATTTTGTTCGATATAGGTGCTTCATATGCTAACATTGCACAAGTATGTGCAGAAACGATAAAACCCAATTCAGGATAAACGAATCAAGAAATGAAGAACTCCTCACCTATATGATGAATTATGTAATATTCCAAAGAAACGAATATACGATTACGGTATTCTGAGCCCGTAATTAGGGTTTTGCTGTGTATTAACTTTTTACGACATCGAATCTTGTGACTTCGATACGATATCGTTATAACGAATTCCTTTTCGTAATTCAATAAGGATTGTGAATTAAAGGATTGAAATATTACGAAATGATTCGTCAATATTTTTAAACGCCAAACGCCAGATCGAACGCCGCCTTTTCATGAAAATTTCGCAAAGGAAGCTTGGAATTAATTTCCATCTTAATTCCTTTATTAAATGGAATATATTTACTTAGTAAGTATGAACTTATCTGCGACCATTTTGAGATGAGTCGATTTGAACGCTTTGAGACGTTAACGTTAACGTCTGTAGACGTTTTGAAAATGAGTTTAATGCTCGAGAAATTATAATAATTAATTTCCTATTATTATTTTATATAATTACTGTATTAATGATTATTAAAATCGATAATTGAGTTATTAAACTCGATATTTTATTTATAAGTTTCAAAACCCTAATCTTATAAATAAGTGGTTTTATCACATGAAATGATACCATTAAATTATCCTATGGTATCTAAACTTTATAATATGATATATATGAATAATATTAAGCATTAAATCAGATTTCCAGCCACAAAATCGAAGGATTCAGTTTTTATAAAATTGAAACCCAAACTTTCAAATTAGGGTTTTAATTCATAAATGTGTAATAATTTTATCCTATGCTATTATTTAATATCTAAAGCATGTATTATGATATATATATGTATATTTGGGACGAAAATTACATGAGTATCAATAATAGGTGTAATTTATATTTTTAATCCTATTTTTCAATAATTGTTATCGGTAATTTCGAAAATTGCATGTTGATGATTTAATTATTTTTATGGCATGTATTATATATCTATGATCTATACTATGATTAATACATATATTATGTGTAATTAGAAATTAAAATCAGCCCTTGAACCCCCCCCATGCGCCGATTCCATCTCTTCCCCATGCAAATGATTTCTACTTTTAAAATTGCCCAATACATGAATAGCTCTTTTAACACACTTCAATCATCACCTATACTACTCCCAAGGGCTGCAGATTTTGCCCCTCTTCCTTGCCAAAAATCGAGAGTGAGGAGAGATAATAGGAGAGACTCTTCACTTCTCTCATACTCACTCATTCCAAACTTTTCCAACACTAAACACTCTCTCAAAACACTCTCTACTCTCCATCTTCTTCACCAAAAATCGAGAGCCATCCTCCCCATTTTCAGATTTTCTTCTTCCTTCTTCATTTCTCCACCAAGTTTGACATCCACATTGTACTTGTCATTCTATTCCATTTCAAAGGTAAACCAAGGACCAATAGCTTCGATTATTCACTCTTCTAAACCGAAAATTTCAAACTGCTTTTAGATATATGTGTAGGTTTCAAAGTTTTATATAGTTTATATATGTGTTTAATTGTTCTTGAGCATGAGCTATGGTTATGTCTATGTCCTTGTTGATTTTATTTTGAAAATATAAGCATGAACATGAGATGTTATATATGAAATGTTGTAAGGACGTAACCTATATATTCATGATTTTCGAACCATAGTATGCATTAGAAATAATTTTCAAAATGCTATAAAATGTTGGATGATGACCGAATACTTTCGATATATTCTAAGCATGTATTATTGATCTATGTTATGATTTAAGACTATAGTATTGATTTAGAAATTTTGAAAACCATAGCTTAAATTTTAAAATACCGTGAGCCTATGTATGAAGTATCTTAGTGTATAATTTTATTTCAAGCATGCAATGACATATTAGTGCTTTAGAACCTTGATTATATGTTCTATGATTTAATTAGAATTTTGAAAATCATATACTTTATTTTATAAAATTACCGTGAGCATTTAAATTTCATAGGTTGGTGTATGATTTTATTTTTGAACATGCAATGGTGTATTAATGCTTTAGTATATTGTTTATACATTGTGTGAAATTATTAGAATTTTTGGAAATCAAATACTAAATTAAATCAAATAAACCGTGAGTGATATGCTCTTGAAGGTGATGATTTAATTAGTTTTGATAAATATTATGATGTTATATTACTATACTATAGTGTATAAACATAGTATATAATTGTTGGAATTTTTGAAAACCAAATGCTAAATAAATCGAAAAAAGCCGAGAGCAACATAAGCTCATATGGTGACGATTTAAATTAGTTTGGTTGATGTTATGATGTTACAATGTTATAATATAATGTTTAATGATGTTGGAATTTATTTAGAATTTTTAGAAATTGTTTGCTATTTATTTGGTAATTATCTCATATTTACCGTGAAATATTGTTATATATTGAAATAAATAGTTATGATGAACTATGGGTTATGAAAATATTATATACTGATGTTGAGATATTATAATAGGTATATACCAATTTTGGGAATTTTTGGATGATTATTCCCTATTTATTGGAATTACCGTGAATATTTATATATGTATATATATAAATAAATAGCAACAGTACTATATGAATTTGATAAATTATATTCTGGACCATAGTGTATAATAATACACTATATTAGTTTAGAAAATTTTCAAGGGTCGCTTGTTATTTTTAGGACAATTATCGAAAATTTCGATAATTAATAAGGATATTAAATCCTTTTAAAACTGTTTAATTATAAATTTTGGTAAATTAATATTCTGGACAGTTTTCAAATATTACAAAATTTTATAAACATAGATTGCTATGTTTGAGACTAACGCTCATTTTGTAACGCTTTAAAACCAAAATACGCTTTTTAATTATAAAAGAATTATTAAAATGCGAAAATAATTATAAGTCCTTGATTTACAAGATAAATCGAGGAATAGGACTTTACGCTTTCAGATCGATTAAATTCGATTTATAAAGCAAAATAGTAAGAAATTACTATTTAAAAGTCAAAATCATCGACTATGTCGACGGTGTCGACTTCGTTGACTTTTCAAAGTCAAACGCACGATTATACGCTTATCAATACGTCAAGACGCTGTAAGATATACTAATTGAGTATGATACCTTATTAGTAAGAAAGGATTTCATAAATGAAACCATATATCGAAAAAAAATACTTATACGTTGAACGCACTCTATGAACCAGAAAAGTCAATCAGACACGATTAGAGACGTATCAATTCACTAAGGAATTCGGTCTCACATCGATATGAAATATCAAAGTTATCTTAAGTTTTCGAGAGTCTCGATAGACTTGAGCGACGCACTAAAGCCTCATTTTTCAGAAAGCGTGTGGACGCAAACGCAACGACGGATTTTGACGAACGATCGAACCTAGTACTTTTACAACGAACCGTAGTCCGTGGGCTTTTACCTTTAAAATGTGGGCCTTTTCACCCCACTAAAACGTGACTTTATCGTTAATTTCAAATAAGTTTATTTACAAAGACTTATCCTACAACCGCTTAACAAATGTTTTACCGCATTACACCGCCAAAAATATTTCGCTTTGTGTATGGATCCTATCTCGTTATGCCCGGTAGGTCGTGGAGATGGTTGGAACTATTATATCAATTGTTGTGGTAGCACCCAACCTTTTAATGTCGGGTCCCGTGTCGGATGATAAATGCCCGCTAGGATTGGCGTGAAGGTTGGAACTATATACCGTGTTAACATATGCTTGCGCAGAGTGACTGCAGGCCGACGGATTACGGCGGTCACGACGTCGTAGACGGGAGGCCTCCTCTCGACGCTTATTTATTTATTTATTATTATGTATTGTGACTATGAGATACGGACCATACACACCAAGAAAATGCCTCGCAAAGCTATGTTTACTTAACCGAATGATTTGGTAAAGACAAGGCATTTTAACTAAAACCTCGCGACTTACTCGATATCGCGTGTAATCCAAATATTATCAAATGTTTTCGATAAGTCCACCGAGTACAATTTCTTGTACTTAGCCCCGCATGTTTGTTTTAAACGTGCAGTCGAGCTCGATGGTGATGATGGGATGTGTTGAGAGTCCAAAGGTCCCCGACCGATTTACTTAAACTGGTTATACTCAATACATATCGCCATATATGTATTCACACACTTTCCGCTATACTCAAACTCCTTTATTTATGCTTTATGTTACAAACTATCGAGGTCCATCGGATCGAGCCAAGTTTCGGGGTCCGATGGCTCAAACCTTTTCAAAAACATTATAACATCACCTTATATTCGCTCAAGCATGTTAGTTTATTCTTACGCATTTTTATTTTACCCGTAATCCCCTAAAATACTACTCCTAGTATTAGTCGCCTCCACCGGGTTGGTCCGGAATGGGTCGTGATGTAGTGGTATCGAGCGCTTTTGCTCTTTGAAAACCCAAGACCTTTTATTCTAAGTCTAGATCGAGTCACCGGACTTCTAGAAACCTCATCGACTCCTCTCAACACTCCATCACATCGAGCTCAACCGGAAAAGGTAATCGCATTTCTTTCTCAAACTCATGAAATGGAAAACTTCGCATGATGAGCAAGTTAGAGGAACTTTGAGAAATATTATTATTATGAAAATTTTGAAGTTGAGAAAGAAAACTCTTTCCAAAACTTTTTAGCCAATGCAATTGCTCAAGTATTGAGATGGAAGTGTATGGTAGTATCAAGTCGAATGATCAACATGAAACGAACTAATTCATTCTAATATGTATATGAGTTGGTCATGACTGTCTTTTGAAATCATGCTTCCAAATTTGCAAATAAAACTTTACTTTCCGACTTTCAAAATCTTATTTATGATGAATGATATGTTATCATGAGACAAACTTAGACTCTAAGGAGCATGCCCACATATCGTGAAAGAACGAGAAGTACGAACTTCTTTTCCTTATGCGAACAAAAGAACGATAGGAAGAATGAAAGTAATGATACCCTTGAGCACGGACGATGGAAGACGAGCGAGAAGGACTAACGAGACGACCCCAACCTTTAAGCCGAATGACGCCGCACTCCATCATCACTCGACACAAGTGACCAGCAACACAAATCACGACATGGACGCCACTTACGGCTTCAGGATGTGCAGCCTCGACTTAAGAACCCGAAGATGATAGACGACACGTCGACATACACCTTGATTGATATTTTTGCACAATCGCGCAAATTTCCTGCACTGCGCAGTAGATTTGTTTTAGCTAGATCTCCTCGTTAGGACTCCGATTTACGCATGGTTTGCACCTACGCACTCCTAACGCACTGATCTTCATTTGTTATGAAGAACAGAATCCCTAATTCTGTCTCCAGAATACGATAGAGTCTGTTAAACTCTAGCTTAAGTGTGTGATATAAGACAAGGGTCTCAGAGTGTATGTTAAGATATCATTAGCTATATGTATATGTTTCGATAAGACTAAGAAGGTAAGTTGTGATATATATTGTACATTATGATGATACCTACCTTATAGAATTGTTAGCGCCTAGCCTAGTTGCTTCTCGTTATGCTATCCTTTCCGCTTTTAAGATGACGATAGTTGGCTTACGTTAGTTTTTCTTTTTCTTTACCGTGGCGGATGGAGGAGATGCGCTATATCGCTAGGAGGAGGGTCGGACCTCATGCCCCACCCGAGGAGCTGATGCGCACCTATAGGGAATGTTGATGTGCGCCGGGAAGACCTAGGTGAGTTTCATGCACTACCTTCGGTTGTGGAGGAGCGCCAGCCATGGCATGGCGCAACCGACTCACGATGGCATCAAGAGACTTCTAGCTATACTCCCTTGCACTGGATGGTTATGCCCGAGAGGTATCGGGAGACTACATCTATCGATTCCCGAGGTTATGATTTGATTGGGATCCGCCAGGTTCGTGAGTCACCGACTTACGGTACAAGATCTATGGAGCCGCACCGACGGGACCCTATCTCCTCCACGGGAGTACACTTGGCGTGATGAGTCGCCAGAGTGGCTGCACTTGAGGTTCCGAGACAAAGTTGATCCAAAGGATACCCCTGCATCGAGTGGACGAGGTAGGATGTACGAGGTGGATAGGGCAGCACGCCCAGAGCCTGGGAGAGCCCGTGTTGCCACCGCAGATTTTGGACACCCAAGACGTCCGCCACTACCGCCCTACCACCTGCATCCGATCCACCACCACCAAGACGAAGAGCCCTTCCACGGACAGGCGCGGACGAGAGTATTAGATACCTTCCCGGATATGACCCGACCCGAGTATGCTACAATCCGATCCGCCACAACTACGACTTATACGGCGCGGATAACTTTGGACCCCGCGCGACATACCGATGATGGAAAACAGTGCAGACCATCCGTAGTACGACCGTGAGGACGATTCGGATGAGGAAGACGACCAAGAGGAGGAAGACCACGAGGAAGACGCGGAGTAGGAAGGAAACTCGTGGAGACCTTAGGTGATGTTTTAATTAGAATTGCTTGTTATGACTAGCATGTGTGCTAGCTCTTTCCTTTATTTCAATACCATGGTTCTAAGACTTGATCTTCGCCATGGGCCCAAACCTTGTTATTTCAATTTTCTATGATTCTCTATGTTAGACACCTTGTTTTTGACAAACCTTGGTTATCTATCCACATATATTTTGACCCAAGTGGGGCCTTTTTGGTGACAGTTGTCTATGCTATGGATGAATTGTTTTACTTTTATATCGCTTTAAGAAGAAGCTATGAAAACCTTATTTTGTTAAGTTGTAAGCGTTTAATAATTAACGATGGTATGTTTTATATAGCAGAATGCCTCCGAGGAGAAACCCAGAAAGAGGACCCAGAGGTCGAGGAAGACCTAGAGGAAGGGGTAGAATCCCCGAACAAGAACCAGAAGATAATCCCCAACCACCGCCTCCACCTCAACCCGATCGCAGGATCGAAGAACTATTCTTGAGGCAAAACCCTCCTGCTTTTAACGGAAGGGGAGCCGGAAGAAGTTCGAACAACGGGTTAGGCCATTGAACGGATTTTCACTTTCCTAAGGTGCACGGCACAGAAAGGATGTCGTGGTGTTACTTTCCACTCATCGGACCACCGACTTCGTGGGAGGCCGGAAGAAGACCTTACTGGTGAACAACTAGAAGAGTTCTCGTGGGAGGATTTCAAGAGAGTCAGACGAAAAGTATATCCCCAAAAGTTATAGGGGAAAAAGAGGCGTGAATTTTTCCCGCTAAAACAAGAAAAATTATCCAGAATCGATCACGATCGCACTTCTGCGAGACGCCAAGATATGCCCGGATCTAGTAGACACCGACTGAAGATGTCGGAAAGTTCGTATGTGGCTAAGAATGGAGATACGATGTCTCTTGCCACCATGGAGACCTATTCAATCAAGCTCTAGACGAGCTTTGATATTGAGGCGCTATGAGCGAGAATAAGACAAGGTCGCCTCGTGCACACGGAAATTCGGATAAGGAAAAGGGAACAGAGCCCAACCGCTGAAATAACAACCGCTGAAACTACGGAGAAGCAAGTCACAAGCACCGTGGCAAGGAAACCCGCGCAGCAGGGACAAAGCGGAAGAGAGCAGCCATGCTCCACCGCAAGGGACCACAGACCGTCCAAGGGCACCTCAATGCCCTAGATGCCATAGAGCACACATGTGGGTGTGTGCACGGCAAACGTGGTAAGTCGTTACAAATGCGGGTGAACGGGCATTACGCCAACAATCGCTCGATGTCACGCTCGGATGGAAGGTCAACCAAACGGGCAATGCTCACCATTGAGGGCTATACAGCCAAATTTGCCACCACCGCAGCTAGCCCAAGCCCCAACCCCAAAGAACTCCAAAGGGCAAACACCCAAATTTCAACAACAACAACTCAAAGAATAAGATAGCTGGCAGCCGCCACAACAACAAATCCAGAATAAAGGCGGTGGCAGCCCACCGCCACAACAACAACAGAGGCGATAACCACTGCGCGCCAACGCCAAGCGGCAAAGAATAAAGCCGTGCAACAACCGCCAATCAGCCAGACCAGCGCCTGTCACCTCACCCGGCTCAAAGCGAGCCTACGCGCACAGAGGCGAACTAATGTAACAAGGAAACTTGGCGGTATGGGAGTTCTCCTCAACCCACCGTTATAGTAATCGCTCGACACGGTGCTTCGCATTCCTTCATTGCAAAATCATGCGAGAAATGCTGAGCCTTAGGTCTGAAAAATCAAGCCAGATATGAGAATCTCATCGCCTATAGAGAGGATTATGACCGTTACCCACTTTTGCTCGAACCTAGAATCGACACTAGGATCACTTAAGGTTCGCCAACGATCTAAACATAATACCCATGGACGATGTAGACATAATCCTAGGAATGGATCGTTAGCTAGGAATCATTCCACGATTCTCCGTAAGGAAAGGAAAATTTCGCTTCACTTTCCTCGACAAGAAGCCACGATTTTCACGGATCGGCATGGGAAGGAGAATCCCGATAGTATCCGCACTACAAGCTAGGAGGATGATGAACCGAAGGGATGCCATGCATCCCTTGTTTATTTAAACGATGAAGATAAACCAAGCGGGTAGAAGACATTGAAGTTGTCCGAGAATTTCCTGACGATTTCTAAATCGCCAGACTACCTCCTAATAGACAATCGAGTTTACCATCGACTTGGAGCCGTGATCAGCCCCAAGGTCGAAGGCGCGCCTATAGGATGGCCCCAAAGGAGCTAGAAGAGTCGAAAATCCAAACCAAGAGCTCGATCCGGGATTCATTAGCCGAGTGTTTCACCTTGGGAGCACTGCTTTGTTTGTTAAGAAGAAAGATGGTTCTTTGAGGATGTGCATCGATTATAGAGAACTAAATAAGATGACACTAAAGAACAAATACCCTTTGCCTGTAATTGATGACCCTGTTTGACCAATTGCGAGGCGGGTGTATTCTCAAGATTGATCTTAAGTCGATACCACCAACCGAAAATACGGCCCAAGATGTATCAAGACCGCATTCAACCGATATGGCCACTATGAATTCATAGTTATGCCATTCGGATTAACCAATGCACCACCGTGTTCATGGACCTCATGAATGTAGTATTTCATCCATTTTGGATAAGTTTGTTTTGGTCTTCATAGATGACATCCTTATTTATTCAAAGAATGAAGAGGATCATATGAACATCTACGAACGGTTTTGCAAACCTTGAGAAATGAAAGACTCTTTGCTAAGTTTAGCAAATCGCGAGTTTTGGTGAAGGAAGTTATGTTCCTTGGACACATTGTCATTGAAGGTATAAAAGTAGATCCAACCAAAGTAGAGGCCGCAAGAATGGAAATCACCTAAAACACAAGACGAATTAGAAGCTTCCTAGGATTAGTCGGCTACTATAGGAGATTCATCAAGGATTCTCCAAGATTGCAAGGCCAATAACCCGCCTACTCCGGAAGGGAATCAAGTTCAATCGACGAGACGAGTGCGAGATGAGTTTCCAAATACTCAAAGAGAAATTGACGGTGCATCGTTCTAGCATCCCGTATGCACAAGGGTATGTGGTCTATACCGACGATCTAAGACCGGACTGGGTCAGGTTTGATGCAAGAAGGAAAAGTGATAGCCACGATCTCGACAACTCAGACCCCACGAGCTGAACTACCCAACCCACGATTTGGAATTAGCACCGTAGTTCATGCCCTAAAATTTGGAGACACCATCTCTATGGTGTGAAATGTGAGATCTTCACGGATCATAAAAGTTTGAAGTATTTCTTGAACAAAGAGATCTGAATATGAGACAAAGAAGATGGCTTGAACCGTAAAAGATTACGTTGTGGTATTAACTATCACCCGGCAAGGCGAATGTAGTAGCCGACGCTGAGTGTAAGAGCCATACCAAGTTAGGATGTCTCTTTGTACAAGAGGAAAACTCGTTGAAGAGTTTGGCGGGATGAAGATTGAACTAGTTGAACCACCCGTAATAATCGTGAGTCGTATCGCTACACTCACACCGACCTCTCGATCTAAGAAAGAAAATTGTCGAGAGACAAAGGATTGAGGAAAAGTGGAAAAGATCCGAGAAAGACTAAGGTCCAAGGATTCAAGAATTTCAAGAGGCGCCGGATAACGCCTTATTGTTTCAAGGTAGGATATGCTTCGACAACGCAGAGCTTCGTAACGAAATCATGAGTGAGGCTCACGATACACCCTACACCGCCCACCCGTGTAGTACTAAGATGTACCAGACCAAGGAAAATTTTGGTGGAAGGCATGAAACGAGACATAGCTTCCTTCAGAGAACGCCTTGTTTGCCAACAAGTGAAGCGCTTTACACCAACGACCCTATGGGAAGTTACAACCGCTGAAATCCTCGAATGGAAGTGGGACGATATAACGATGGATTTCACAAGCTTACCCAAATCAAGAAGAGGAACACGACCATATGGGTAATTGTGGATAGCTTACCAAAAGTGCTCACTTTTACCTATTCAAAGCACTTATGGATCCGATAAGTTCGCCCAAATTGTATGTTAAGGAAATTGTACGACTACATGGAGTGCCAAAATCGACACCTCGATCGAGACTCCAAGTTCACATCCAGATTTGGATTAGTTTGCGAGAGAACTGCACAGATTAAACTTCAAGACAAGATTCCACCCACAAACCGATGGACAATCGGAGAGAACGATCCAAACGCTAGAAGATATGCTTAGAATCGAATTTGGATCGCGGTACAAATGGGAAGATATTTTACCTGATTGAATTTGCTTACAACAATGCTTATCAAGCGACGATCGGCATGGCCCCCACGGAAGCCTTGTATGGCAAAAGTGTAGATCACCACTTTATGGGATGAAGTCGGTGAGAGAAAGTCATAGGCCCGATGCGGTGAGTGAAATGATCGAAATCGCTCGACAAATTAGGATGAGGATAAAAGAGGCTCGGTGACAGACGAAATCTTACCGACACGGCGAGATCTCGAGCTACAGCTTGAGGATGGAGACAAAGTATTTCTTAAAGTCTCCATCAAAAGGGATTGTCGTTTGGCCCGAAGGAAAGCTTAGACCCTGCTACATAGGACCTTATGAGATCCTAGAAAGGATAGGTCCAAGAGTTTATAGGTCGGCTCTTCCGCCAAACCTAGGAAATGTCCATAATGTTTTCCACGCCTCACAATTACGAAAATACGCTCACGACCCAAAGCACGTGATTCATCAAGACGACGTGATCCTCGAGCGGACATGAGCTATAAGGAAGAACCCGCAGCCATACTTGACCATTAAAGTTCAAAGAACTACTTGAGCAAGTCGATTCCGTTAGTTAAAGTGTTTGTGGCACACCGAGACGAAGAAGCCACGGGAGCTTGAAGAGGCAATGAGGAAAAGTACCCGATTTATTTTTCTAAGAGGTATACAAATTTCGGGACTAAATTTTTCGTAAGGGGTGGAATGTAATATTCAAAGAAACGAATATACGATTACGGTATTCTCGAGCCCGTAATTGTGGTTTTCTTTGTGTATTAACTTTTACGACATCGAATCTTGTGACTTCGACACGATATCGTTATAACGAATTCCTTTCGAATTCAATAAGGATTGTGAATTAAAGGATTGAAATATTACGAAATGATTCGTCAATATTTTTAAACGCCAAACGCCAGATCGAACGCCGCCTTTTCATGAAAATTTCGGCGGTGAAGCTTGGAATTAATTTCATCTTAATTCCTTTATTAAATGGAATATATTTACTTAGTAAGTATGAACTTACTGCGACCATTTTGAGATGAGTCGATTTCGAACGTTTTGAGACGTTTTGAACGTTAACGTCTAGAGACGTTTTGAAAAATGAGTTTAATGCTCGAGAAATTATAATAATTAATTTCCTATTATTATTTTATATAATTACTGTATTAATGATTATTAAAATCGATAATTGAGTTATTAAACTCGATATTTCTTATTTATAAGTTTCGAAAACCCTAATCTTATAAATAAGGGTTTTATCACATGAAATGATACCATTAAATTATCCTATGGTATCTAAACTTTATAATATGATATATATGAATAATATTAAGCATTAAATCAGATTTCAGCCACAAAATCGAAGGATTCAGTTTTTATAAAATTGAAACCCAAACTTTGAAATTAGGGTTTTAATTCATTAAATGTGTAATAATTTTATCCTATGCTATTATTTAATATCTAAAGCATGTATTATGATATATATATGTATATTTGGGACGAAAATTACATGAGTATCAATAATAGGTGTAATTTATATTTTAATCCTATTTTTCAATAATTGTTATCTGTGAATTTCGAAAATTGCATAAGTGATGATTTAATTATTTTTATGGCATGTATTATATATCTATGATCTATACTATGATTAATACATATATTATGTGTAATTAGAAATTAAAATCAGCCCTTGAACCCCCCATGCTACCGATTCCATCTCTTCCCATGCAAATGATTTCTACTTTTAAAATTGCCCAATACATGAATAGCTCTTTTAACACACTTCAATCATCACCTATACTACTCCCAAGGGCTGCAGATTTTGCCCCTCTTCCTTGCCAAAAATCGAGAGTGAGGAGAGATAATAGGGAGAGACTCTTCACTTCTCTCATACTCACTCATTCCAAACTTTTCCAACACTAAACACTCTCTCAAAACACTCTCTACTCTCCATCTTCTTCAGCCAAAAATCGAGAGCCATCCCTCCCCCATTTTCAGATTTTCTTCTTCTTCTTCATTTCTCCACCAAGTTTGGACATCCACATTGTACTTGTCATTCTATTCCATTTCAAAGGTAAACCAAGGACCAATAGCTTCGATTATTCACCTCTTCTAAACTGAAAATTTCGAAACTGTTTTATATATATGTAGGTTTCAAAGTTTTATATAGTTTATATATGTGTTTAATTGTTCTTGAGCATGAGCTATGGTTATGTCTATGTCCTTGTTGATTTTATTTTGAAAATATAAGCATGAACATGAGATGTTATATATGAAATGTTGTAAGGATGTAACCTATATATTCATGATTTTCGAACCATAGTATGCATTAGAAATAATTTTCAAAATGCTATAAAATGTTGGATGATGACCGAATACTTTCGATATATTCTAAGCATGTATTATTGATCTATGTTATGATTTAAGACTATAGTATTGATTTAGAAATTTTGAAAACCATAGCTTAAATTTTAAAATACCGTGAGCCTATGTATGAAGTATCTTAGTGTATAATTTTATTTCAAGCATGCAATGACATATTAGTGCTTTAGAACCTTGATTATATGTTCTATGATTTAATTAGAATTTTTGAAAATCATATACTTTATTTTATAAAATTACCGTGAGCATTTAAATTTCATAGGTTGGTGTATGATTTTATTTTGAACATGCAATGGTGTATTAATGCTTTAGTATATTGTTTATACATTGTGTGAAATTATTAGAATTTTTGGAAATCAAATACTAAATTAAATCAAATAAACCGTGAGTGATATGCTCTTGAAGGTGATGATTTAATTAGTTTTGATAAATATTATGATGTTATATTACTATACTATAGTGTATAAACATAGTATATAATTGTTGAATTTTGAAAACCAAATGCTAAATAAATCGAAAAAAGCCGAGAGCAACATAAGCTCATATGGTGACGATTTAAATTAGTTTGGTTGATGTTATGATGTTACAATGTTATAATATAATGTTTAATGATGTTGGAATTTATTTAGAATTTTTAGAAATTGTTTGCTATTTATTTGGTAATTATCTCATATTTACCGTGAAATATTGTTATATATTGAAATAAATAGTTATGATGAACTATGGGTTATGAAAATATTATATACTGATGTTGAGATATTATAATAGGTATATACCAATTTTGGGAATTTTTGGATGATTATTCCCTATTTATTGGAATTACCGTGAATATTTATATATGTATATATATAAATAAATAGCAACAAGACTATATGAATTTGATAAATTATATTCTGGACCATAGTGTATAATAATACACTATATTAGTTTAGAAAATTTTTCAAGGGTCGCTTGTTATTTTTAGGACAATTATCGAAAATTTCGATAATTAATAAGGATATTAAATCCTTTTTAAAGCTGCTTAATTATAAATTTTGGTAAATTAATATTCTGGACAGTTTTCAAATATTACAAAATTTTATAAACATAGATTGCTATGTTTGAGACTTAACGCTCATTTTGTAACGCTTTAAAACCAAAATACGCTTTTTAATTATAAAAGAATTATTAAAATGCGAAAATAATTATAAGTCCTTGATTTACAAGATAAATCGAGGAATAGGACTTTACGTTTTCGGATCGATTAAATTCGATTTATAAAGCAAAATAGTAAGAAATTACTATTTAAAAGTCAAAATCATCGACTATGTCGACCGATGTTGACTTCGTTGACTTTTCAAAGTCAAACGACGATTATACGCTTATCAATACGCCAAGACGCTGTGAAGATATACTAATTGAGTATGATAATTATTATAAGAAAGGATTTCATAAATGAAACCATATATCGAAAAAAATACTTATACGCCGAACGCACCTAGGAACGAGAAAAGTCAATCGATACGTGTTAGAGACGTATCAATTCACTAAGGAATTCGGTCTCACATCGATATGAAATATCAAAGTTATCTTAAGTTTTCGAGAGTCTCGATAGACTTGAGCGACGTACTAAAGCCTCGCCAGAAAGGTGGACGCAAACGCAACGACGGATTTCGACCAACGATCGAACCTAGTACTTTTACAACGAACCGTAGTCCGTGGGCTTTACCTTTAAAATGTGGGCCTTTTCACCCCACTAAAACGTGACTTCATCGTTAATTTCAAATAAGTTTATTTACAAAGACTTATCCTACAACCTGCTTAACAAATGTTTTATCGCATTACACCGCCAAAATATTTCGCTTTGTGTACGGATCCTATCTGTTATGCCCGGGTAGGTTGTGGAGATGGTTGGAACTATTATATCAATTGTTGTGGTAGCACCCAACCTTTTAATGTCGGGTCCCGTGTCGGATGATAAATGCCCGCTAGGATTGGCGTGAAGGTTGGAACTATACTGTTGTGTTAACATATGCTTGCAGAGAGTGTGTCTTTGTCCGACGGATTACGGCCGGTCACGGCCGTAGATGGAGGCCTCTCTCTCGACGCTTATTTATTTATTTATTATTATGTATTGTGACTATGAGATACGGACCATACACACCAAGAAAATGCCCGCCGGCTATGTTTCTTAACCGAATGATTTGGTAAGACTGAGGCATTTTAACTAAAACCTCATGACTTACTCGATATCGCGTTGTAATCCAAATATTATCAAATGTTTTCGCATAAGTCCACCGAGTACAATTTCTTGTACTTAGCCCGCATGTTTGTTTTAAATGTGCAGTTGAGCTCGATGGTGATGATGGGGATGTGTTGAGGAGTCCAAAGGTCCCCACCGATTTACTTAAACTTTTGGTTATACCTTCAATACATATCGTCATATATGTATTCACACACTTTCCGCTATACTCAAACTCCTTTATTTATGCTTTATGTTACAAACTATCGAGGTCCATCGGATCGTGCCAAGTTTCGGGTCCGATGGCCTAAACCTTTTCAAAACATTATAACATCACCTTATATTTCGCTCAAGCATGTTAGTTTATTCTTATGCATTTTTATTTTACCCGTAATCCCTAAAATACTACTCCTAGTATTAGTCGCCCTCCAGTCCGGGTTGGTCCGGAATGGGGTCGTGACAAATTATGGCCGTCAAAGGTGTTACTTAGGGATGGCACCCGGTCCAGATCCGCAGATCCAGATCCATTTTTCCGGATCTGGATCTTCAAAAAATAGGATCCGACGGATCTGGACCGGATCCGGACCATTCTTTTAAAATCCGGATCTAGATCTGGATCTCGACTTCTGAGATCCAGATCCGGTCCATGGATCCATATAATATATATGTATATATAATTTTTATTTTTATTTATAAGTGTATTATATTATTTTTCTTTCTAGTCGAAGTTGGATAAACTAGGTTACGAAATTGGATAATATGTTAATAATATTAGAAATTTGTACCTTGTAATTAAGAAAATTTTGTATATGAATGATCTATTTGCTAAAATGTGTGTGCTACTTCTTCTATTAATATTGCAATATTATTTGTTGTCATGAAAGCAAAAGTAAATTTGTAACTAACATCTTCTTGTGTAGTGATGATTGTAGAATTTTGAAATAATTATTATAGCGTTATATGTATTTAGATTATTATTATTACTATTATTATTATTATGGTGTTACTGTGAATTATATTTGATTTAGAATTTATTTTAGAAGATAAAATATATGGATGCGGGTCAGACCTCGGACCCCGTGGATCTTATGGATCAGGTCGGATCTAATTTTTGGACCCAATGGATCCGGACCGATCCGGACCCAAGCAAAAAATTACGGATCTGGATCTGGACCTAGCCAGATCCGGTCCATTGCCATCCCTAGTGTTACTCAAACTTAGAATTGGACCTAGGATCGCCTAAAGTTCTAACAAATGATTTGGATCATAACGTCTATGTGGAACGTAGATAGAATTCAAGAAACAGAAGTTTCGAAAATGGATGTCACTTACGTGACTAGAGACATGGGCATAGTCTCTTGAATGGAAATTCTACGCGACGGGATTTTTGGATCCACTATTGCTTTCACGAATTAATTTAGAGCAATATACGAAAGAAAGTGTAAAATATTAAATGAGGAATAAGATAAGTGTTTATGAGTTATGTTGTAAGTTGTTTACAAATTTACGGCTTAAAGTGTTTAATTCTTTAAGAGATCTTTCTTGGTTAAATTACCTCTATCGCTTTAATTTAAGGCTGGCTCATCTAGAACTATCTGTTTAAAGATGGCAGGAAAAGGGAGTCTGATAGGTAAAAGGTTAACCACAAGGCCTACAAGCATAGAACTCACACGGGCGTATCAACTCTTTTATTATAAACTGGGCATGGATTTAGGACAATTTTTGGAGGAATTTCTGCACCTTTGGAAGGATGCTCGTAACTATGGAGTGACGGATGAGGATGGTATCCAACAACTTATCCGTCGTTTGCCAACAGATTGACAGGGTTTTGCAAAAGAAGTATCAAGAGAATATACTCTCCATGTAGAAAACTCCAAAGTTTGGGCAGACTTACAAGGATTTGTCAACAGGCTCACGTATACATATAATGCGTATCGAACGGCACCCACAAGCACTTGTCCTGGTCCCCGGCAAGTTACACGGCTGGTATAAAGGAATGGTTGTACACGATGTACCCAAACGCCGCCCACGCCCCGTGTGTCAATTATACCAAAAAGAGACGAGAAGGGCAAAAGGACATGATCTTATCGCCCTCGAGGATTAGGGGAATTACCGCTACCAACTCAACCTTACTTTTGATAAAAGTAACACAAAATTCTGGTATCGGAGAAGAAACAGGGAGCAGTTTGACCCCTGGCTCTCTGAAAGAGATAGATCGTCGGATATATGAGGCAAGAACGTACTTGGAGAAAGGCAAATTTTCAAAGGAGAAGTACGATTCCGACGAAGGCCACTCAAAGACATAGAATACTTTGGTAATATGAGACTTATATGTAGATAATGGATCATGTGTAGATGGTATGGTTAGGATGTATAAAATAAACGTAGTTTGGAAGATTTTGTGAATATGTTGAAAAGGTGTCAAGAATTTGGGTGTAAAAAGGACTAGACGCCATGTAATTAGTCGGCTTGATAGACCGATCCTTATAATTAATGAATGGAAAGTCCTCATTGAGGCATTTTAATGAAATATATTATATGGTTTTTATAGAATGGTATTTGATGTACGAAAACGGATTGTTCCGAATAAGATATGGTTACTATGAGATTATAGTTATGCCATTCGGACTAACTAATGTACCAGCCCTGTTCATGAACCTCAAAAATCGAGTGTTCCGTTCATGAACCTCAAAAATCGAGTGTTCCACACATACTTAGATAGTTTTGTCTTAATCTTTTTAAATGGTGGTCTTATCCATACGAAGAGCGAGAAAGAACATAAAGAACATCGAAGGATCGTCTTACGGACATCTAAAGCCAAACAGATTTTGCCAAGCTTAGTATTGTGAATTTCGGCTTAAAGAAGAAACATTCCTCAGGCACATGGTGTCTTCAGTAGGAATTGAAGTGTGTAAGAAAGGAAGTCGTCAATGACCTAAAATGAGATCAGAAATTTCTTAGATAAATTGACTGTTATCGGAGATTCATGAAGAATTCTCTAAGATAGCAAGGCCGATAACACAGATACCCCAAAAAGGAATCAAAGTTTACATGGACCAATAAATGAGAGGCCATGTATTAATATGAGAAAGACAATAGCTTACGTATCACAATGACTTAGGCCACATGAATAGAATGACCCAACTCATGACTTGAAATAGCAGCAATGGTATAAGTACCAAAGTCTTGGAGACATCACTCATATGAAATAAGTTGAGGATTCTTCACAAATTACAAAAGTTTGAAATATATCTTCGGGCAAAGAGACTTGAACATGAGTTAAGAAGAGGAATGAAGAGATGAAAGATTTTAAAGAAGCGCCGGACAATGTCATATTGTCTAAGGAAAGGATATATGTATTTCAAGCAATAGTAAGCTTAGAAATGAAATCATGAATAAAGCTCATGATATTCCTCATACCGCCCACCCAGACAGCATTAAGATATATTATGATTTACAAGAAAAGTTAGACAGTAAGGAATGAATTGAGATATAACCACATTGTCGAGCATTATCTCGGTTACCACCAAGTGAAGGCATTGTATCAATTACCTTATAAGAGATTATAATCGCTAGGGATACACAAATGAAAATGGAATGACATAGCAATGAATTTTATGACGAGTTTTGCCAAAGTCATAAGGAAGTAACACTGCTATATGGGTAGTAGTGGATTGACTCACTAAATATGTTCGTCTCTGCCTATTCAGATGACTCATGGATCTGATAAGTTAGCTCAGTCGTACATTAAGGAAATCGTATATTTTAAGGGGGTACCGAAACCTATCATTTCAGATTGAGACTTCAAATTTTACCCCTAGATTTTGAACTAGCTCACTAAAAAGGAGTTAGACACGAGATTGAACCTTAACATAGATGTCCACTCGCGGACAGATGGACGATCAAAAGGATAATATGAACGTCTAAGGATATGATGAGAACATTAATGTTAAATCAAGGTGCAAGTGGGAAAGTTTTATACCACTTGTTAAGTTCACGTACGACCATAGATGTCAAGCAACGATCAATATAGCCATATGAGGCATTATGTGGAAAGAAGTATCGACCACCACTTTATTGTAATAAAATAGGTGAGAGAAAGTATAAGGTCCTGACAACGTAAATGAAATGATCAAGATATCTGCCAAATGAGGCACGGAATAAGAGAAGCTCAGGACAGACAAAAGTCTTACGCTGATACGCGTAGATCCGAACTGCATATTGAATGCGAAAATAAAGTTCCCTAAGATTTCTCCATTGATGGAAGTATAAGGTTTAAAGTACAAGGAATGTTAAGATCACGCTTTATAGGACCTTACGAGATCCTAAAAGAATGATAGGCCTAGTAGCCTATAGTTTGGTACTTCCACCAAATTTGGGGAAAGTACAAGATTTTTCCACATGTCACAGTTAAGAAGGTATGAATATGACCCAAAACACGTGATCCATCATAATGACGTGATCCTTAACTCAAATATGAGTTGTGATGAAAATCTATGACTATTTTGATCGTAAAATTCAACGATTGAGAATCAAGTTTGGGTCTTTAATGAAAGTCCAATGGAGAAACCATGGAGAAAAGTGAATCACGTGGAAAATTGAAGGTGTTATGAGACAAGGATACCCCATATTTTTGAGGTATGCAAATTTCGGGATGAAATTTCTTTTAAGGGGGGTGGAATGTAATACCCCGAAGATTTAAAGCCTAATTACGATAATTAAAATTCGTAAATTAGGGTTTCGCCACGATAATTGAATTAGTAATTTATCGAACATTGATTTCGACTAATTATGATATAAAGAATTCTTGTATCATATTCACTAATGATTAGTGAATCAAGGAATATAGTTATATTATTCTTTCGGCAGTATATTTCTAACGTCGATTGAATATCGATAGTTAATTACGTTATTATTTTTCTAAGTGGCGAAGCTTAAAATTACATTTCATTAATAATGAAATGGATTAATAAAGCGATTACGACTTTATTACGACCATTTTGAGATTGGTCGATATTGAACGTTTTGAGACGTTTCAAACGTCAACGGTTAGAGACGAATTGAAAACCAAGTCAAATGATCAAGGAATTATAATATTTAAATTTATATGATTATTTTATGTAATAAGGGCATTATTTATCATTAAAATAATGCTAGATAATTAAGGAATAAAGATTGAATAAAGTTAGCTATTTTCGAAAACCCTAATTTTCGAAATTAGGGTTTTGGTACATGAAATCATTTTAATGATTTTTCCTATGATTTAATTATCATCTAGGACTTATAATATGTCACATAGATATATATTAGCTATATGTTGCAAGAAAATAAAATGTATAGCATTACTATTATGTAAGTGCCGAAAATTAGGGTTTCAAAGTGTGATATAAATTAATTGGCTATCCAATTGATGATGTTATGCTATAATTGTATTAATAAGATATTTTCAAGGATAAAATTAGATGTTTTAACATGTTGTGCAAGTGGGAGAATTCTCAATACATAAATGCCGATTTTTTTGTACTAAGAGGCGTGAATTTGAATAAGAATTGCTATCTTTTTACCATGATGTGTTATAAATGTATTGGTGTGATATTTCTACACATAAAACAAGGAAATTAATGGTAAGATCAAGTGGAGTGTGTGTTGGCTTGAGTATAGCCATGTAAGTGTAACAAAATGAAGAAAGAAGAAGTTTTGGAACTCTTCTTTGATTTGATTACTGATGTAGTTAATGCTTAGATATTATTATGTAGTATAAGACAAAATAAATGAATCTCCTCCTCGCTTCAAGATGACCGATGCATGCTAGGTGATAAAAGTGAGGATTTTATTTGTTTTGTTCAATGTGTAGTAAATATAGTGTAAGTGATGATGTATTTTGGAGATGAGTCATAAAGAAAAATTAAAAAGGCTTGCAATTGTATTGTGAGAGAGAGAGAGAGCCGAGAGTGTAGGAATAGATATTTAGGTATGTATTGTTTTCACTTAAGTACATAAGTGTAAAGTGAATAAGGCAAAACAATTCATTTCTCATTCCCAAAACCCTAAAGAACCGTGAGCTTCCTTGAGAGAGAGCTTGAGTATTCTCCTTGTTCCATAGCCAAATCCTTGCTACTAAATCCCTTGTGAAATAAATCGAAGCCGGTAAAGAGGTTAGAAATCGAACACGCTTCGATTATACGTTAAAATTTCTAATTTTGAACCGTTAGATTTAAATATATATGCTAGGTTTTTAATGCGAAAAATAGAATGATTTATGTTAGCATGTTAGTTGCTTACAAATTATGTTAAGAATGTTAAATAATAAGCATATGTATTGATTAAATTGAAGTCTAAGCATGTTATTAATTTTTCTATGATGACCGAAAATGCTCTTATTTAATTTAATGATGGATTAATGTTATATATTGGTAATAGAACTCATTGTGATTATTTGGAAATTTTTAGAAATTATATGCTATGTTTTTGATAATTACCGAAAATGAAAAGAATTCATATGATAATGTACAAATTATATCTAAGTGATATTATAGCATATTATTGATCTAGGACATTGATTTAATGATATGTGAATTTATTAGAAATTTTGAAAATTGTATGTTCATATTTTCAAAATTTTTGAGAATTCCTATGTCGGAGTATGTTGATGTGTGAATTGATTTTGTTGGATATTATGCAAGATTAATGATATAGAATGATGTTTAGGCCTTGCGTAATTTTATTAGAATTTTAGAAAATTGTTTGGTTATATTTTGAAAAAAAATTCGAGAGCTATAAGAATGGGATAGGTGATGCCCAAATTTTCTATAGCTAAGGTTAATACATATTAATGATCCTATGATAATATAGTATATTATATGAATTTAGAGGAATTTTTGGAATGGTTTAAGAATTTTTCCCACAAAAACCGTGAGCTTTGGATGATATATTAAGGGTTTTTAAATCCTTTTTATCAAGAAAAATAATACATTATATGCTTAGAATATATTTTATATTAATTAAGAATTTATAGAATTTTAGAAACATAGTATACTATGTTTATGGCGAAACGTTATATCAAATAACGTTGGATATGAAAAATAATGTATTATGTGTAAGTTAATTCATATTAAAGAAAATTTTAATCAAGTTTATCGATTAGAGTGAAAAATCGAGAATTAGGGTTTTATGAAAAGAAATCGATTGAAAATCGATTTATATAGAAATCAGTTATAAAATATGTTGAGAAAAGTCAAAACGTTGACTTAAGATTAAACGTATTAAATACGTTGAGTAAATACGCTAATACGTGTAAAACGTATTAATTTTATAAGAACATCTCGTTTGTGAGAATTGATTTCATAATTGAAATCATTTTATCAAAAGACGTTAGTATACGTTGAACGTTTAAACTAAATGGTTAATATGAGATCGTAGATCATATTACGTCTCTATCGAAGTACGAGAAATATTTCGTTAAGATATATGATGAAAAGACGTACCAATTTAATTAAAGGGTACGAAGTATTATTATAGAAAGTTATCAAAGTTGTTGAACTTTGAAAATCTCAAAATACGTGACCGACGATCAATTAGTTTCTTACGTAAAGGTGGGACCTTGACGTGATCGTTGGCGAAAGAAAACAATTAAGAAAGCTTACGTATCAGGTGGGCTTTACTATACTCAAAATGATAAATGCTTATCAAATGATTTATTTACGATGCTTTATTCGGAAGAAATGATGAGGAAATGATTATTTAATTACCTGCCCAAAATGTTTATGTTTTATGTATGTATCCTATCCATGATCGAATGATGCATATTGTTGGGTAGCTCCCACTTATGAAATGATTGAATTCGTATCCTTGTAAGTACCCACAAGGATGATTGAGAATTTGTATCCTGTGCCGGAGTGGCAAGGATTTTGAGAACTATTTTTGTGACTGTGTGCTGAAAGGGTGCTCGGCCGATCACAGCGTCTGTGAGAGGAGGCCTCCTCTCCGGCGCGGGATGATTTATGAGATGATTTATGAGATGACTTATGAGATGAGAATGAGAAATGAAAGAAAATGGATACGGATCATACATACAAGGAAAATGCATGCGCAGGCGATGATTTATGAAAATGATGAAAATATTTTAGTAAGCACAGGGCCTTTCAAATAAAACCCTTGTGTCTTACCATGATGGAGCAGTGTAATTTAAAATCGATAAAATGTTTCGGCATGAGTCCACTGAGTGCATTCTTGTACTCAGCCCTGCATGTTTGTTTTTAATTATGCAGGTTGAGCAGATGATGGATGGAGGCGTGTTGAGCAGTCAGAATCCCCTTTTGATAATGACATGTTAGAAACCTTGATTACACATCGTCATATGTGTATTCACACGTCTTTCCGCTGTAATAGAACAATAAGTTAGCTTTTGATGTTGACAGTTGATTACCTTCAGATCATGTGAATTCCCGTGTTAAGATTCTGTAGGTCTCTCTCCATATGTAAATTATTTATATCTTGTATTTTATGGTTGAATCTTCTTAGTTTACTTGAATTTAGTTCCACAATTCTTTGATTAATTATCTTTCATGTTCCATAATTACTGTTCCAAGTATTAGTTCTCGTTAATCCGTCATTAGGATTAGAGGGCTATTACACTCTAAAACTCAAATAACTATTATAAATATCAAACTTTGATTATAAAAACATTTTTGGCTTCAAAAACCATTTTGGACATTCAGCCGACGATTAAGGTTTAATCGGCAAATGCCGATATCACCAAAACCAAAGATTTGAATTTCTCCATTTTATAAAATCAAGACTTCATTGAGCATGTATCTATCATCTCAAGACCCTTGGAATCTAGGTCTTCTTATTCTAAACAAGACCTAAGAATCTTATCTTAGGTTCCATCTCGAATCGATCTCGAATAAATCTCAAATTCTATTTTTGTCGACGCGAAGCTTAACATAAAAGCTTCTAGCTTAAACAACTCTTTCTTAAGGATGCAATGCCCTTTTCATAAGCTCTTAATCAAGAGCTAATCTATGCTACAGGAATGCGGGGTATTACATTCCCACCCCCTTAAAAAATTTCGTCCCGAAATTTAGTACTTTTTTGCAGAGGTACTTCTTTCTCGTCTGCTTTTCTAGCTCCCATGTCGCTTCTTATAAACCATGATACTTTCATCGGACTTTAACTGAAGGAATAGATTTATTCCTTAGCTGTCGTTCTTTTCGATCTAAGATATATTTCTGATTTCTTTTTATAACTAGATCTAGTTTAGGATCAACGTTATCTTGATATATGATGTGTTTTAGATCAAACACATGTCTTCGTAATTGCGACATATGGAACATATTGTAAATATTGCCGAAACTTGGAGACAATACTAATCTGTAGGCGGCGTGGCCCAATCTTTTCTTTAATCCCGTATGGTCGATACATCTTGGTTGAGCTTTCTTTTGGTTCCAAAGCGATGTATTCCTTTGGAAGGAGATACTTTCACGAAAATTTTGTCTTCAATCTCGAAGCTTAGCTCCGTTCGTTTTGTATCCGCATAGAACTTCTGACGATCATGAGCTTCTTGGACTCTTTTCTTGTTTTGTCGTACGATTACGACCATTTCTTTAATCGCTTCTGGTCTAAACATTTTTCTTTCTCCAAGCACGTCTCAAATCGAGCGGCGATCTACATTTTCTGCCATAGAGGCTTCATAGGGCGTCATATAAATCGTTACTTGGTAACCGTTGTTGTATGCAAATTCAATCTTGTACCCATCTCTTGTTGAAAACTCGTCCAAAACGAGATGTAAACTTGGAGTCTCTGTTTGAGGTGATTGAGACGAGCACTCCATGTAAAACGTACCATCTTTCGGACGTATACTTGAGCTAACTTGTTAGCTTCATACATGATAGAGATCTCAGGAGAAAGAACTTTCTGACGTGCTCCCCATCAGAAATCTACAGACCATTTTAACTGAAACGATATACATATGAGACACTCTCGATCAGAGCATTCTAAAAACTTGAAAACTCGCTTTACTAAGCAAACTCATTCTTCAACATCAACTGGATATCAACTCTATTGAAAGATGGGGGATTCTGACGCTAAAGGGCACAATTGGTTTAAGAGAGATAAGGTACACATAAAGCTTAAGAAAATTTACACTTTCTTGTATCCCCTCTTTAAGATGAGGATTTCTTTTTCTGGTTGGCATACCGCATTGCAAATAAATGCTAAAATGCAGCATGTTTTGCTTATCAAAGCAGGAAAAAGGTTTTAAATCAACAAACAGGCTTAGATCACAAAGGTCTTCACAATTGCTTATCACAAAGTTGTGATATGAAATAACATAGCTGGATAGCAGAATGATCATATAGATCAAGGGAAGAAAAAAAAAATTGCCTCTTTGAGGACTTTTACAAAAGCAAGGAAAACTTTGTAATTTGGGGGTTTTCAAGTATATATGTGC
Organism: Salvia rosmarinus; assembly: GCA_036937905.1. Lineage (NCBI taxonomy): Eukaryota > Viridiplantae > Streptophyta > Magnoliopsida > Lamiales > Lamiaceae > Salvia > Salvia rosmarinus. The sequence goes on from CM072813.1 coordinate 57,228,874, forward strand.
TTTGGTATCTCGAGCAAAACACATCTGGTATGGCTTCTCAAGTACGTTACCACATTATAAAAATATCTATTGGCATCACTTATATATATATATCCATATGTTCACGATAGGCTGTCATCGTCGTCACTCTTTTCTTACATCTTTGCAACTCCGTCTTCACTGCCATCAACGGCTTCGTAGGAGCAAACATCTCCACATTTTTCTTGATCTTAGGAGATAGCGGATCATTAACACGATCGGAAATGAGTACAAGGAATCTATTCCAGGATAAATGATGTCAAGATCAGTCACAAAAGACATTTGTCTGATATTTAGGGTTGAAGCTGGGTTGTGCCAACAATTGGCAAAACTCTAGTTCATACATAAAATATTTTGAGACATCTGGAGTCTCAATGAATTAGCTTGAGTCTCTTTTCAAATCTCAATTGAGAAGCTTCATAAACATGAGAAAATAGGATGAACAGAATTAGTATAGGAATCTCAAGAGATGCGAAAAACTGACCATATCCATCTAGGTTAATAGAAAACATTTCAATGTTGAGATAAAATGATCAAACTGTATAGGATATACATCAGACTTAGGCATAGATAGCTGAGTATCTAGTAATGAAGATTCTATTTTTTTTAGAGCATGGGTACTAGCCTCATATTCAGGGGTGGTAGGATCATCATTAATGGGTTCAACATTTTCCTTGTCATTAGGCGTAACAGAAAAGTTATCAACTAACTGAAGTTGATGAATAGTTGAGATGAAGTCGGTCATAGAGGAAAAAGAGCCAAAAGGGAATTCAAGTGTACATAATAATGAGAACTAATGATAGTTAGGAGTCTGGAAAAAATTTCGAAGAGCGAGAGTTACGTGCCAATGGATGATACGAGGTATTTATAGTTAATGGGTCAAAACCCTAATTCTCATCAGGTCGTGGTGCCTAGCAGCCGGATTAGTGATCGTTAGGTCAGTCGCTAGTCTCGGTACGAAACTTTCTGGAGCAAGCTCGCGACCTGGCTAGCGACTGCTGAAGTGGTCGCTAGCCTCTTGTTCCTTTTTATCTTTGGTTACTCCTTTGCTTGTGCATCGATCATCACTTGTAAGGCCAATCTCGCTACTCCTTGAGTAACAAAATAAATTGGAGTATTCCATCTGATCCCATTGCATCATACTCATTTACTTCTTTCCACAAGCGATGAAATTGAGCGAGGAATTCGCTCAAGGTAAACTGCTCATCTAGTATATATAGATAAAAGCGCTTTCCAATCCTTGCTGATGACGATAAACGAGATGACGACAAACGAAGCAACAAACAAAATAACGATAAACGTGATAACGATAAACGTGATGATGACATACGAGATGTACCCTTTCGAGCTGTCCGGATGGTCCTTGCCATCCCAGATAAAAGAATGCTCGAATGCTTGCAGAAAACATATTAATGTTGCTCTGTCGTCTCTTCTCATGATTTCTTTTCAACTTTAGCTCATAAAGCAATAGCTTATTTCATGCATACATTCTCATATGGCAATTCATTTCATAAGGCATATACTCAATCATCAACTATGATAATCATGATCATCATACTCATAAGCATGATCATAAATCATAATCATAAGCTTTTACCTGGTGAGCTAGAGATGATGGAATCGGAATGCTAAGCTTCTCTTAAGGACAACCGACTTGTTAACTCATGTTTTCATGATAGAGTCCAACAATTGACTCCATAAACTTAAATTCTCAAACAGAGTCAGATCAAAATAATTCATATGCTCAAGGTGCACAAACTGCACAAGACTTACAAAGATTCATGAATTTAGAATTCAAGACAGCGCACAAGCTGCACAAGGATTCACAAGGATTTACAAATTTTGAGTTCAAAACTGTACTCAATTGTGCAACAGTTCACAAGGATTCACAAGCTCAGAATTTCAAAACTGTGCACAAGCTGTACAAAATTCACAAGGATTTACAGGTTCAGAATTCAAAACTGTGCACAAACTGCACAAATTTATAAAGGCTCACAGGTTCAGAATTCAAAACCGCTCTGATACCATTTTGTCACAGCCCAACTGCTTAACCAAGTAATTAGTCAAGTAATTAGGTCGTGACGTGGGTTAAGAAAGAACTTCTGGTAATCGATAACCTCAAATGTGACCAATAAGTCATATCAATTTATATCAATAGCAATGTGTGATATCAATTTCATCATGAAGAAATCAAATGTTTATGGTTCAAAGAAATAGAATGGAATTTGACAAAAATTGATTCTAGGTTCTAGAACCATAATAATGGATCAAATAAAGAAGAATAACGTCTGAGGACAATTGATCACAAAAGAATGACCAATATCAAGAATGTACATTTTCAAACATACTTTTACAACATGGAAAATTTATTGACGTTTCAAAGCCTTTTTTTCTAAAGCATAGGTTAACAATGTTTTCAAAGACTTGATATGAACCTTATTGGCTCTAATAAAAACTTTTCTGAACTCTCAAGTAAATCCTTGTTCACAGAGGTATTTCAATGAATCCATGTTCTCAGAATCAAGTCGACATTATAACAACAATGCAGAGATTATACCAACAAAATCAAGGATATCATCAAGATTATAATCAACTTAACGTAGCAACATTCCAAAGCAAATGATGGCCAAAGTTCGGCAACGAGAAGGGTGGCTGAGAATTATGTGTGATGACATAAAACTCAGGGCAACAAAACATGATAACTTCAATTAATCATATCAACAATTTAACATTTTCATCATGAATCAAACGCTTAGAAAAGCTCCTTGCACAAAGATTTGATTCCAAAGATCCTCTCGAGCTCAACCCGCACGTTTAGAAATACATGCAGGGCGTGAGTACAAAAATGCACTCAGTGGGTATACGCCGAAAACATGAAACATTGCCCTTAGGGCTATATAATTGATTTTCCATAGCATTAGCAACGCACAGGGGTTTTAGTGAAATAACCTGTGCATGCATCGTAAATAAACACTTACTTGCTTTCATTCATAGCAACTTGCTTTCATTTCATAGCATCATAAAAATTATGCATATGCATGTCTCATGTCGGCCGATAACTCTTCCTTCCCATATCCACGAACTTTCTTTCTTTGTTTGATCCGAGGAGTAAGCCTCCTCCTCAAATACATCTTAACATAACATACCCGTGTTGATGGACCTGAAGGGTATCATGCCACGGTCATACCCGACGTCGGTAACATTCTTTTATTCATACTTTCTTTCTTTCTTTTCCGTGGATAGGTAAATGCATTATGCTCATGCTCATGCTCAAAACAGGCAAGTCATTTAACTTTGAAACTTAGCTCATAATGCAATTCATTTCATTTTAAAAATATAAAAAGCATAAGCATATCATATTAGAAAATATTTATACCACCGCGCATACCACTGACGATCGTATTTTTATCTTTCATATCTTTCTTCTCCTTACTTGGTCCATCAATCGACAATAAGTGGCATATAAGCCTATCAATAATCAAACAAGAAATAACTTTTATTTTAGTCGTCGATACGACTATATTTTCTTGATACATAAGACGCTATGGTCTATAAACATTCGGGTCATTGCATCCTCTAATATCTTAAACATATAACAAGACTTAACAAGCCTCATATGTCTAAATGATCATATATAACTCAACAACAAGTTTAAACCATTCAACCTTAGCAAAAACCTAATGACCCCTTAAGGCGTAGCTTATGTCCGACGTCAAAAATCGCGCAAGACGTCGCCTAACTTAGACGAACCTATATGCATGCTCAACTATCATCAAATATCATTAATTAACCATCAAAATCCAAAGATCAAAGCTTTGGCCTTGAAAACAAATTTTTGACGTCAAACTAAAATTTTCAAATACGTTGGCCGAAAAATTCGAATAAATCATTTTAAGCTTTATTCATATCATAGAATCAAAATATGAACTCAAAATGATCATATAAAATCAAAATCCAACATCATGAGGACTTAGGGTTTCGCCAAATGGGATTTCAACATATGTTCGATTTAAACGCTTTTTCTCGTTCAAAACATATTTATATCTATTCAATAACACATTTATGAACGAAATACAAGCTTATCAACATCATATATTCAAGATCAAGACCTCCCTTTATTTTTCGAAAATCACATAATTTCAAAGGATGAACATATACTTCACAATTTCAACGATAAACTATACGTAGACGACGAATTCATCATAATACCAAGAAATAATCAATCAAAACATAACCCCTTCACAAATTCCTCAAATGACCGAAAATTCAACATGTTCTAAAGTTCATGTTTTTCAAATTTTCAAACCATAAATGTGTTCTAGAGATAGAATTATACCTGAAATAGAAGACGGATTGAAAAGCCAACGGTTGGATCTTCTAAAATTGGAGCATGGAATTTCAAAACTTTTAGTGTGTGTAGTGTGTGTGTGTGATAAGCCTCATTTTTACTTGATTTATAAGGCTATATTTGTTTCGTTTATAATTGATAAGTGATCATTTGAGCTGTCTTTTGATATATTTATGTTTACCTTGGAAGATATTATGCCATGTGTGTTTCATGTCATTTTAGTATAGGTTTTGATGTCAAAAAGGTGGATCACGATAGAGAGGAATCAATAGCCCAGTCGCGAGCTCGTGCGAAAAAGAACTGTTTGAAAACGACGTTGAATATGATGAAATGGATTTGAAAAAGATGGATGTGCAAAGTTTACTATGTTAAAGAGCATCTTGATAGGAGTCCATAGGCGCAGACGGATTGCAATTCGGAGTCCGGATAAAAGAGAACGGAGAGAAAAGGCGAAGTCGCGTGCGCAAGGAATCACGCCTCGCGAGCCGAGATCGCGACCTTTGGTCGCGATGCCGGGTCGCGAGGAAGAACAGATTGGCAGCGTTTTTGGAGCTGTTCGCGAGACTACTTCGCGGGAAGCAATGGCTAACGCGCATCGCGAGGCCCTAGGCTGTGTTATACATATATGCACGCACACAATTCAGGGGAGGAGTTTGACATGAGAATTTTGGACGAATTCACGGGAGTTTCTCAACACATTACAGAACACTTTTTCCCTTTTATTTCTTTTGTCTTTTTTTTTGTTCCAGTAGGGAGAATAATTTTAGTGTAGCTCTTCAAGTTCCTTTTGATTCCAGTAATCGAATTTCGATCTTCAGTTTATTTTCATTCTTGTTTTCATAGCTCTTTTTTTAGTCGAGAGTTCAGTTTATCTTCCGGATTCAAGTTGCTACAATTGTTCTTCGTGGATCCCTACGGTTTTATCTATCTATCTCAATTTATGCTTTATTTATTTAATTATTGTTTTGTTATTTTAATTATGCGTAGCTAAATTCCGTATTGATCTTGGGGTTTGTATGTCTGACTAGATTCGTGTAATTTATCTGTTGATACTGTTTTGCCGTCCCATTCATTATTTATGATTCTTGGCTTTAATTCTCATGTGTTGGTATCTGATCAATATCTATGCATGTTAGTTATGTGATTAATGTCTCTGCGGAATTAATTGCATAATCGATATCTGGAGTTTATAATACAGTTTTTGCCTTGAGACCCGACCGAGATAGGTGAGTCAGAGGAGGTTATATCTTTGTGTGCTTTTGGTAATTAGCTTACTTCTCGAGACCCGACGGAGATAGAGTTTAGGCTAACCCACTACTATAGGTTGTCCGACGAAACTATAGTTACATTAGTGATCCTTCATCCGAATGTGGATTAAATTGGTAAGCAGATTAATAGGTTAATTGTGTGAATCAAGTTAGGTTAAGTACATCCCTAGGTTGGTCTTTTATATCCGGTTTATTCCTTATTTATTTTCTGAGTCTAGTTGTATAATATCCTCTCTTGATTTTGTTGCCTGGATAATAATCAAGATTCTGTGTTGATTATTCGCTGTGTTCTCGAGTCGCAGTCCCTGTGGATACGATATATATACTTGCTATTTTTACTATCATTTATTTAGTAGGAATATTAGCGATCAAATTTTGGCGCCGTTGCCGGGGACTGTTTAGATTGCATAGTGATAATTTTCTGGATTGTAGTTATTAATTCAGGCATTTTAAAAAAAAAAAATTCATAAAAATAGAAAAAAAAAATTATTTATTTCTGTGTTGCTTCTCAGATCTGACTTGGTTTTTATCTCTCTGTGCAGTGCATGATTACGAGATCTCAAAGGAGAGAAATTATTCCTTTGGATCTTGAGATTGAGAGATCCCATAAGAGAGAGAGCCGAAATGGAGGAGATGTTAGCAGCTATGCAACGCCAACTAACGTTGAATAATCAGATAGGCCAGATGGGTGGTCGAGCACAGCCCTTACCGCTCAACCACATGTACAGAGCACCTACGGATCAGTTCCAAGGTGGAGGATGGGGGCCGAATGTCAACGCGAATAACTTTGAGTTAAAGCCTGCCCTCATCAGCATGATCCAAGCGGAGCAGTTTGGGGGAGGGGTGACTGAAGACCCCAACGCACATTTAGAGGCGTTCCTGGATATCTGTGATACTATCAAGCAGAACGGAGTACCAGCTGATGCCATCCGGATGCGGATGTTCGGATTTTCGTTGAGGAGTCAAGCGAAAGAGTGGTTCAAGAGCTTGGACAGATCAAGAATCACCACGTGGGAGCAGTTATGCGAGAAATTTCTGTCCAAATACTTCCCACCTGCCAAGGCGCATAAAATCATTGCCCAGATCTCCCATTTTTCACAATTGGGAGATGAGTCGTTATTTGAGGCCTGGGAGCGATACAGAAACTTGCTTCGCAAGTGTCCACAGCATGGGTTTTCACCAGAGCAGCAAGTAACACAATTTTACAGTGGACTCAATGCTAACACCCGGAGCATTGTTGATGCGTCAGCCGGAGGATGCCTTCTCAATAGAGGAATAGATGAAGCGTTGAGAATAATTGAGGAGATGGCATCCAACAGCTTATCAATGGCATGGAGAGAGGCCGATCGTAAGAGTGGGCTGCGCAGAGTTGGATGATAAGTATGATGATCTGTTAGAGAAATTTACATCGCTGCAGAAGGAGTATGAAGCCGAGAGTAAAGGGCAGATGACTGTGGCCATGGCGCAGAAAATGGAGGAGGTTCAATATGTGAACCAAAGGAGTAATGGCCAAGGAAATCAGAGTGGGAACCCATCCTATCATCCCAATAATAGGAATCACCCAAACTTAAAGCATTGTTTGTCCTCAAACAAAAACAGAACAGAAAGACAAACGAAAGATCAACGAGCATAGCAAAGAGGATAACCATTCTAGGCCTCAGAAACATATCAACGTTCAAAAACATTAGTGCACATGACGACGTTAGTCCACTCAACACAAACAACAATTTACGGCAAAAACTCATTTAATTCAACCCTCACAAAGGCATGTGCGTAAAATATATAGGATACACTCAAACTTACAAAGAAATTAAGGACGGTATACACTCAACGATCAATGCAATGCAACATCTTACCATAGGCTTGCTGCTTTCTAACATCTCCACCGCGTCAAATGTGTTCAAATAAGGATCAAAGAGGTCTTTGATAGGTTATAATGTAGGCACATTGGTTAAGGTAAGATAATATATGGCTAAGTGACTCAAGAATATTTCAAGCACCATCATTTATACATTTCGACACATATGGACTTTGTCCATTTTCCTCTTCTCTCCCAACGTGCTAAATCAACGTTTAATGCCACGAAGGTACCTATACTTTGATTAAAGACCCTTTATTCTCAACACTCATAGTGAACTTAACATTTTTCTTTTTCTTTTCTTTTCTAGAGCTTATAGGGTTTAACTTTCACAACAAAGGTACTATTCTTCACCACAGATGTATTTTTCTACAAGAAACTTTTCTCGTCATAACTTACATCAAAATTTCACCCTTTTGATTCTCATATCCATCCTCACCTCCTATCATCCGGTTAATCGAAAGAAAAGTCTAATAAAGGCTCAAAGAAGGCGACAAATGGTATATAACATCGGGTTAGTGTTTGGGTTAATATGTGGTTAACAAAGATGGCCTTTTATCCTTTCCAAATTCGAAACACATATTGCAGTCTCGACACAGAAACACGGCAAGTACTAGAAGATAATCACATGCACGATATCACACAATTAAAAGCGTATCAAGATATGTATACGGTGAAGCTCAAGTCTCACAGGATAAGCAAATGGTGAAAACAACAAGCTAAGCTATCTCACGTCATTCATGCGTCATTTTCTAACATATCATGCGCACTATCATTAAATTTCACAAAATTTTCTATCGTCATTGGCCACATGGATTAACACACTTCACTTCAACTCGCTGATCGACCGACACAACAACGAAAAGAAAACAAAAGACGACAAAAGCAACACAAACGAAAAACACAACAAAACACGAAACAAAATAAAGAAAACGCTGGGTTACCTCCCAACAAGTGCTTACTTTAACGCCTTTAGCTAGACCATCACTAACCTTTTTCAATCGGCGTTTTTGGCAATGTAAATCCTTCTCAACTCGTGGATTCTCCTAAACTTAGCATTCACGAATCTCCACCACCGACTATGGAAGTGGCCCCCAAACTTGAATGATACACTCGAGTTCCATGCCGAGTCCACTTCTTCCTTCTCACAACTTCCTCGATCGGTCGAGTACCCTCTAACACGAGATGTGCGCAAAGCAGAGTCATGATCGAAAGCACAATCTTCCGGCTTTCCACCGTCGTATTGCTTGATGGCGTCAGATATGGAAATCTTGAGCTCCTCATCGTTAACACGAAACGTGAGATTGCCTTCCCGCACATCAATCAACGCACGCGACCAGTTGCTAGAAAAGGTCTACCTAAGATTAGTGGTTGTTGTTTGAATTCGGAATATCTAAAACAACAAAGTCGGCGGGAAAACAAAACCCAATTTTACCAACACGCCTTCGACGATACCTTTTGATATGTGGTCGACCGTCGGCCATCATCGCGAAATCTTTGTCGGCTTCATCTTTCCTAGGTGTAGCGGTTGAAAACATTCAATGGCATCAAATTGATGCTCGCCCCTAAGTCGCACAAAACATTTGGAAAGGTGCGCTCGGCGATCTCGCACTCTAACGTAAACCGCAGGGATCCTTCGCTTGAGGGAGCTTCCTTTGCAAGACGGCACCGCATTCTTGGATAGGTAATTTTCACATTTCCCGTTTCTTCTTGCTTGCAAGTGCGTCTTTAAGAATTTCATGTATCCCGGCATGTTTGCAGCAGCTTCAAAGAGGGCACATTTATCTCAACTTTTGAAAACCTCTTTGAACGAGCAAACTCCTCGTCATATTTCGACTTGACAAGTCGACTTAAACGGGTCGGAGGAGTGTACGTGCGGATTTGCTTCGGGTTGCCTCATGGTCGACCTCGCGATCACCGGGAGGTCGCGAGGTATCCGCTGCTGTTGGACTCCTTCTTCGCGGCGAAGCTTGGCGCGACTCATGCCGATTTCTCGGCCATGTGCTCGATCGATTGCTCATGGGTGGCTTGCGAGCGCCTGGTCGCCATGAACAACCGCGCGCGCGACACTCGATGGCTCGCGACCGGGTTCTCGGCCGCATGCTCGGTCGCGGGCCCTGCGTAAAAATTCAGTATTCCTCGCGATCGGGCTCATGGTCGCGAGCTCGGTCGCGAAGTTTCGCTCCAGTGTGTTTTCAGCCTCTTTTTCTTGGTGGGCTCGGCAAGCTCGCCCACCTCGTGCGGATGGCAAAGCATTGATTCTTTGGGTTCACCTCCGACACTCGAAAATTGGCCCGTCTTTTGTAGTGCATTCACTTGTACGGCTATTTGACCAATTTGATTCTCCAACATCTTCATGTGCTTCCCATAGCCGTCACAAAGGACTCCAAATGATTTATCTTTTGCCGGTGTTGCTTATGAAGCAATTCGATTCGTTGCCAATTGTTGGTTGCTTACAACCAACCGCGCATCATGTCTTGAGACTTGGCTTCTTCGACTCTTGAAACGAATTCAACATTGAAGCTTCTTTGGAGGTTGTTGGAAATTCGGATGATTCCTCCGATTGATGTGGTCGACGTTCGTCTCAATTTGACTCTTCAAAAGAGTGAATTTCTTCATGAGATCGCCATATTTTGAATCACTCTCAAAGCAATGCTTTGAACAATGGTGTTCTCTCCGTTGGCCATTGATAACCGCTGCGCCATCTCTCTCTACATACGGCTTTCCTCGCTCTCTTGGTCGGTTCAATAAGCAGCCCCACCGACGCATCCACCATGCTCCTTATCCGCCATGTCGGTCCCGTAGAAGCTGTGATTTGTTGCTCCTTGGAGAACCCATGTTGTAGACATCGCCTCAATAGACCTCTGAATCTCTCCCATGCCTCGAATAATGATTCGCCGTGGTTTTGGCAAAATGAGAGATTTCGGCGATGATCTTCTACTTTCACGGCAAAGTATTTCAAAGAAACTTCGCAAAGTTTCCAAGTGTCGATGCGATTCGGTCCAAACTCTTGAACCAATCTTTCTTTGTCGCGCAATGAGAAACCAAACATGCGCATCCGGATCGTGTCTTGTGGCACCCCATTCTGTTTGATGGTGTCACAAATATCGAGAAAAGTCTCGAGATGTGCATTCGGGTCTTCCGTGACTCCTCCCCCAAACTGCTCTCCTTGGACCATACTGATCAGGGCCGGTTTGAGCTCGAAATTGTTTGCATCTACGTGTGGGCCCCAACCGCCTCCTTGGAACTGTTCGGTGGGATGTCGGTACATGTGATTCAGAGGTCTTTCCTCTGGAGCAGGGACAATGATTCCCATATTCGCCATCTGACGCTGCATCTCTGCAAAGTCAGCTAGCATGCGTGCAACTTGCTCGGGAGGAATGCCCCGTTCTACTGGATCGGCCGCCATTGCAGCCCGCCTCTCTCTCGTCCTCTTCTCCTTTGAGAGCTTTCGATCTCGGGATCTAATAATACTCGTGAGGTCCCCGAGATCTTGACGCATAAACCACCGAGAAAAGAGAGAATTTAGCACCGACTAAAATAAATAAATATAATATAATATATATAACTTGAATTAATAAATCCAAATCACAAATTATTCCTATGTGATCTTAATAATCCCAAGAACGGCGCCAAAATTTGATCGCTCCTTTTCACACGTAAAAGTGTAAGTATGGGGTGTTAAGCATCGTATCCACGAGATTGTATCACGAAAACATAGAAGCTAGCTCAACGACAATTCATCATTATCCAAGCACATAATTTGGGTGATAGGTTTAGGGCTTGAACTTAATCCAAAGCAAAAGTAACCATGCGTAAATATAAATAAAGCAATAAAATCACGAAAGATAACTATGAAGAAAGACTAACCCTAGGGATGCACCAATCCTTATCCACAACGATGTTTATCCCGCTTATTATTAACCGCTTTAATCCGCATAAGACGGAAGATCACATATATAACCAACAACTTGCCATTTACAATTGCGGCGATTGATTACTAATTTTCCCTATCACGCTTACATCTCTAGAGGAAAATAAGCAACCCAAAAGGATCACTAAGAATATGCTTCCTACGAATGTCCTATCTCGATTCGACTCAAGGCTTATTCGTATCATGCATTCAAGATCGATCGACAATTAATACAATTACGTAATTAGTCGACAACTAGATATGCATCAAGATTGATCGAAATCAACACATATAAATAAGCACCATGAATCATGAATCAATGCACGGAAGGTAAATAAAGCAGGAATCACAACATATAGGATCGAATCATGCAAACCCAGGATTAGAACGGAAAACTAGCCGGATATAATAAACGGAATAAAATACGATTTAACCATAAAACGGAAATTAAATATATAAACCCGTAGGGAAGCATCGATGAACAATGGTTGGTCTTGAATCCAATCCCAGCGAACGAACGGAAAACAACGGAAAACGATCGGACAAAACGTTCCGATCGATAACGAAACGATAAACTAAACTAGAACAACGAAAACAATACTAGAATTAAACTAAAAGAAGATTAAAGACTAAAAGTTGTAAAACCGAGGAAAAGCGAATAAAACGAAGTCAGGGCATCTAGGTCTGTTGGGCGCAAGGGCTCTCGCCTATTTATAGAAAAGGGTGGAAACCCTAATTTGCGCCGCCGCCGCCATGATCGCTTCATGTCACTAGCTCGACCATGAGCCATCTCCCGCGCTCTTCTTCGCTCGCGGTCCTCCTTGCGCCACATGGTACTCGCGACCGGGCTAGCGGTCGCTAGCAATTTCGCACCGGTCGCGAGAAATCGTCCCTGAGTTCTCGGCGCTAAAGCTTCGCCGCTGGCACGAGGTTGCGTCGCGCTCACTGGGTTCTCGCGTGTTTCCTAGCGGCCAGCCTAGCGACCGCTAGGCTGGTCGCTAGAATCATGGCAGATCAGTATTACTTTTCGCAGCGCCGCTCCTTGCTTCGATTATCAACATATAAACCTACAAAACGTCAAAGGAACACCCAAGAGCAAGATCTTCTAGAAATAGATAAAACATTAAGAATCGATACATAAACGCACATTAAACGAGCTAAACTCATCTTCAAATATCAACTATAAAAGTGTAAAATGCACGTTTATCAACAGCCGATCAGAAGAGTGGCTGCTGCAGAGTTGGATGATAAGTATGATGATCTGTTAGAGAAATTTACATCGCTGCAGAAGGAGTATGAAGCCGAGAGGAAAGGGCAGATGACTGTGGCCATGGCGCAGAAAATGGAGGAGGTTCAATATGTGAACCAAAGGAGTAATGGCCAAGGAAATCAGAGTGGGAACCCATCCTATCATCCCAATAATAGGAATCACCCAAATTTTTCCTATGCCAATGCGCAGAATGCTCAGCAACTACCTGTGAATAATGGAATGATTGTGGAGCCTATGAAGCCGAGCCTCGAGGATATGATGCAACAATTGTTGGCGAGCAATCAGTAAATAGCAACGAGTCACCAACAAATGGTGGCTCAGCAAAATATTCAAATCCAGCAGCTTGGGAACAGGATGAACTCTCTGGAGAGCACAGTCAACGCCAACAATACGGTGATAGCCATGGGAAAACAATTGAAGATGTTCGAAAACCAAGTGGGGCAGATGGCCAATGAGAGAGCTGTGATGCACATGCAAGGGCAATTCCCAAGCAACACTGAGCAAAATCCAAAGAATCATATGCCTCCAAATCAGTGCAATGCAATTTATTTGAGGAGTGGAGCTTCATATGAAAATCATCCGGAGTATGAAAAAGACGAAGAAAGCCTGAAAGATGAACTTACAAATTCTCGCCTCGCGACACGCTATCGTGATCCATCATTACAAGACCAAGTCGCGAGGAAAGCCACGACAGATGGAAATTTTTGCCTCGCGACATTACATCGTGAGGAAGAGTCGCGAAGGGATCTCGCGAGGACAGACGCGCCTGACACAGAATCACACCTCACGATCCGGCATCGCGACCAAGGATCGCGAGCTCCTGACGCGAAGACAGAAAGAGAGCACCTCACGACAAGACTTCGCGAGGAAGCATCGCGACAGACGGTCGCGAAGTCAGACAGAGAGCACCTCGCGAGAGAAGGCAGAGAGGGCGTCTCGCGAGGCAAAGAAAGAGAGGATTCGCGAGAGGGAGTAGGGAATGATAAGACGTTTCCAAAGCCTACAGCCCCATTTCCTCAGCGCTTTGGGAAAACGAAATATGATGAAGAGTACGCCCGCTTCAAGGAGATATTCCAGAAAGTGAATATTACTCTTCCTCTTTTTGATGCGCTTCGGAATATGCCCGGATACGTCAAATTTCTCAAGGATGCAGTGACAAATAAGAAGAAGTTGGGGAAATTTGACAAGATCAACCTCTCTGAAGAGTGCAGTGCTATCTTGCAGAGAAAGTTGCCACTGAAACAAAAAGATCCGGGGAGCTTCACGCTAGAGTACGAGATTGCAGAGCGTACGTTTCCCAATGTATTGTGTGATTTGGGGGCGAGCATAAATCTGATGCCGTTGAATGTGTTCAATCGCTCAATGGGCAAACCAAGAAGACCTCCATTTAGTTAATGATGGTCGACAGTCATCGATACCCTAAGGGCATAGTTGAAGATGTGTTGGTAAGGATTCGGATTTTGTCTTTCCCGCCGATTTTGTTATTTTAGACATTCCCGAATTTAAAATCAACCACTAATCTTGGGTCGACCTTTTCTAGCAACTGGTCGTGCATTAATTGATGTGCAGGAAGGCGATCTGACTTTTCGTGTCAACGATGAGGAGCTAAAAATTTCAATCTATGATGCCATCCCGCGACACGATAGTGCAGAGCATGAAGAATGTCATTCAATCACCACTGTTGCAGCTAGCCAAATCTCGAGCTTGGATGTCAACCGACTAGTTGACAAGGGTGCTACAAAGAAGAGATGGACTCGGCATGGAACTCCGAGTGACTTGTTCAAGTTTGGGGGAGGCCACTTCCACACTCAGTGGTGGTCTGCGGTAAATGAAAAATATCGAGGCAAGCACAGATTTGGGAAGAAGGCTTCTGCCAAATCGCCAGATTGATCGAGGTTAGTATTGGTCTAGCTAAAGACATTTAAATTTTATTGCGAGTATTGAGCCTTGGAGAACTTGATCACATTTTTGAAACCTGTGAGACTTGAGCTTTTGACCGTCATATCTTTTCAGTCTTGTTTCTTTCTGTGTGAATAGTTTGAAATAGCATGTGTTTCTCTAGAACTTGCTCTGGTTCTTTTTCGAGGTTGCATTGATGTGCTTAAGAATTATGAGATGATATCAGACATTCTTTTCTTAGCCTATACACTATCCAAACACTAACCTGTTATTTTATTATCCTTTGATTAGCCCGTTTGAGCCTATCTAATTCTTTCATATAGCCGTGGGTTGGGTTATGTTGTTAGTGTGATTTTTGGGTTGCTTGAAATTGAGGGTTGGGAAAAAGAAAGGAAAGAAAATAGATGATGATGAAAGTGATTATTAAAAATAGTTGCTTACCCATATAAGTAAAAAAAAAAATTGTGCGATCAAGTTTGTTAAAAGAACATAAATGGGTAAGTAGCTAGTGCATTGAGATGATTATATCACCTATATGAAAATTGTGAAATTCTTAGAAAAATGACTTTTTGGTGTAGAGATTTGAAATGAATTGTGAAAGTTTGGGAATTATGTCTTGTGATACTGATGGTGTTTTTCATTATGGGATTATGAGTCACTTAGCCTAAATATATACTACCTTACCAAAGAGTCTACATTATAACCTGTTATAAGACCTTTTTTATCTTAGTTCTTGAGCACATATTTGAGCAATGGAGAAACGATCATATATCCCCTTTCTACTCAATCCAGAAACAAGATCGGACGTTATTCCGGTTCGTCTCCAACCATCGCACACAAGAGACAGCTCTTCGGACCTATGGCGAACCAGTATCGTACTCTAGGGAGGGCGGTCTAGTCAGAGCAAATGATCAAGCAAGAATGTTCCTTTATTTGTTTACGCACTTCGTTGACTCTCTTATTATCTTTTAGCGAGTGAGTGACCCATCTTTATGGGACACGAACGTACTAGAGTGTCTTCTTCTTGTTGCTGAGCTATGATGCTTTTTTGCTCTATTTGTTCTTGTTCCTTTATATAGAAGAGATGTAACTAACTAGGAAATCTTACGAAAACGTTAACCGGGAGGTATCTACGGATCCGATGACTTCACCGATCGCACTGGTGGGTACCTGGTAACAAAACATGACAACTTTTGGGGTCACATCCCACAAAGCAAAGCAACATCGTGATCCAAACGAAGATCGAGCAAAACTAGGGTTTTCGACTTTCTGAACCCATATTTGGCACTCTCCGGGTATTCAAATCAACTCGATGCAGAAGGGAAATATATTCAGGGCATCAAGACCTATAATAGGGTACCTTCAAAATATGCATGCATGTAAGATGACTCAAATCTTAGCAGCGAAGAAGCTTCAAAAATCGATGCCTATCCTCAGATCTAGGATAAACCATCCAAAATCGATGCATGAAAATGGAAACATAAGCAATATGCATAACGACGAACATGGAATGACAAGCTACGCTGAAAATGGATAACTCGGGCATGTACTTCCTTTAGAAAACTCGAAGCAACGGAAAACATCCCGACATGCAGAAACGCGAAAAACAGAAAAATGAAATCGGTACTTTAGTAGAATGCATAGCCTGGAACTCAAAACCTAAAGGACCCGTAGCCAAAAGGTAGCTCGGTGGCCACCAAACCGGCGGCCAAAGGGGCGGCGGTCGGCGGCCTTCACGGCAGCGACGGTTCGGCCAAATAGGCCAGCCTCCGGCCGTTTTCTCGTCTCGTCCCTTTAGAATCCCGAGTTCTATGCTATACGATCTACTAAAAGGCGGAATCAAAACAAGAAAAGGACAAAATAGAAAACGGGCTGCCGTGAGGTTGATCGGCGGTGGTGGCTCGGCACAGCCAAGAATGGCGCCACCGAGCCTCCCGGCCGATCCCCACTCCTCCAGCTGCCCAGCAGCACTGAGCTACTCGGCTCTTCCGTAAACACAGAGAGACGAAGGAAATGAACGTTGAAAATGAAGGCCCTAGCCACCTATTTATAGGAAAGCGGTGGGTCAGGCAAATGTTATGCAAGCGCCCTTTTCAAAACGTAAAAGCGACGCAACTTTTGCAAACGGACTCCAAATTTAGCAAACTTAGTACCCATGGACATGAAATAAAATACCGGACACAACAACTATAAACAAGATATGCTTTTAAAAGACCAATGAAAAGTTCGGTTTTTCGATAACTTCCCTGGAGTGCCAAACCTTCATGGGTGGTCGAAAACCTGCATACTTAGTGTCTATGAATTCGTCATAAGACACTCTTCACAACGCCTGAGGTTTCGTGACGGTCGCATCACCGAAACAAAAAGTCAACCTTTTAACCTTTCTCGAAAAACGTGCCATGCAAACCTTGTGCTTAAAAAGGACGGGGTATTACATTTGGCATCATCAAAAAGAGAGAAATTGTTGGGAAAATTCAAAGGTTATTGGAAATTAATCTATCTTAACTCTGTGTTTTGATTAGATCCCAAAACCTTTGATGATTGTTTTGTTGATGTAACTAATGCTACTGACTTGTTTTAGAGTTAGACGTCTTTGTTACAAGTTTCAGTAGTAGAACTACCAGCTTGGACAGCCCAAGACTGAAGGAGTTCGTGCAGTACTGAAGCCAAACTTACTGATAGAAGTATCAATATCAACGCAACTGATAGAAGCTCAACTGAAGGATCGCAGACTGAAGAACTGAAGATTAACGGTAGGCTAACTGATGTCTGAAGGACTAAAGTAAAGTGATGCTGATGGACAGAGCTACTGGAGTAAAGTTGAAGAGTGAAGACTGACGTCGGAATACCGCAGGCTGAAGATCGGAGATCGAGAGTCAGTGATGAAAGAGATTAATGAGTCAGAATATGACTAAGTGTCATATCAGGCAGATGACTGTCCATGTAGAGTCAAAGCTGGCATCTTGGAGTCAAAGCTGCCTATCGATAGTCAAAGTTGGCTGATGAAAAGTCAAAGCTGGCTATTTATTTACGTCTGCTGAAAGCATCATACTGATGCAGGTGTTCAAAGCTGACACATGACGAGAGTCCAGTCTGTTGACAAAAGACGGAGCAGTCTCGACTGGACTAACCTGAAGTCAATGCTGATAAAACACAGAGTCAACTCAACTGAAGAAACACGAAAGATATTAAACCTTGAGTGTTTGACTTGCCACATGTGTTAGGTATCTGCAGAAGATCTGTCTTGTCAGAAGACTTTTTTAAAGTTACAGAGCTACAGTGTACTATGATGCGGACCTCTGACAGAAATGTACAAGGATTCTCAACGGGAACAATTCAAATGACAAATAGAAAGATCTGAATGATGCTTCCTCCAACATCACTATTCTACATCCTTTCTTTATATATGCACAGAATCCAACCTTTGAAGGTTACTGGAACGCTGCACAATTAAAATATCAAAGCATTCAAGCTGAAGCCAATCAAACAACGATTTCGAAGAAGGAAGTTCACAATGCTCAGTAAATCTCAAAAGCTCACATATATCTATTAGCTCTAGATTTGAGTATACACTTCCTTAATCTAAGATATTCATCTTGTATATCTTAAACCTATACAAACTGAATTTGACGTCTGTGTCAACTCAGATCCATAGTTGGAAACCCTTCTACTAAACTCCCCCAAAAGTTAAGTAAAAGTTTGGGCAAGTGGGCAACGAAGTGTCAGTTGATGAAAGCTTTTGGCCATCTAACACACGTAAGCTAGAGGTTAAGTCAACTACATCTAAAAGCAGTTAATGGTTTTCTAGCACCAGCAAACGTAGGAGGAACGTCGAGTTAGACGGGATACTGTAAAGTGACCTCAATATCTAGGTTTACTCTTTTACCCGTAAACAAGATTAAATCCGAAGTTAGTGGATTGACTGAGAAATCAGTCTGTAGACATAGGAGCCGATCTCTCCGAATCAGCATGTTATTTACTTTCAGTATTGCTTTCATATTACATGTTATTGAGCTGTATCAACAGTATACAACAACATAACATCGTTTTGAAACTATCTATCAGTATCCGGTTGATACTGAAGAGATATAAACTGAAAAATGCATAATCAATATTTGACAAAGTGTTTCAAATTGGCTTTAAATTTTCAAGCAAATGCAAAGCACATCGCTTATCACATCTTATCGATTCAACTGACCAGCTATCTTAGCAGTCAATAGGTTTGCTAACTAATAACATTCAGTACTAGACATCTCTTATTTGAACTGACCAACAGTACTACACTCAATACTGGACTGTCAGTTATCCGATCAGCTACATCTAGTAACCAATCAGTCTTGTCAAAGAATAAGTATTTAAAAATTGTTTAATTGATGTATCTTCACCCCCCCCCCATCCATATACAAGTACGTATCCTATGGGATCTATCAATAAGGTATTTTAACAAATTTAATATACAAATATCCACACAAAGCATATATAGGTTGGATAAATAAAATTAATCCAACCTAATCAAGTGTTTACTTTTAAGGATTAATATTTGAGGATATCCCAAAGCCCGAGATTATTTTAATCATTTTAATTATTCTTCATTAATTTTAATCCAACCAATATAGGTAGGATTGAAATAATCTTCCAAATAAAGAGAAAATTATTTATCCCAATTTTAATCATTCACTAATCCTTTATAGTAAACAAATGGTTCATAGATAAAAATTATCTTATCACACATTTAATTCATCAAATAGTCAATTCTTCAAAATACTAATCATGAAAAGTAAACACTCCCTAACTGTAATACCCCGATTATTTAAACGCCTAATTACGATATTAATTTCGTAAATTAGAGTATTATTATGATAATTTGATTATTAAAATATCGAATAATGATTTCGATTATTGTTGGAATAATAAATTCCTATGATTTATTCACAAATGAATGTGAATTTAGAAATACGAATATGTGACGATTTTAACAAAGATAATTTCGACGTCGATTACGTATCGATAATTGAAATCTCATAATCTTTTCTAAGTTTTAAGCTTAGAATTTAATTCCATTATTATTGGAATGATTTAATAAAGTGATTACGACTTTATTACGATCATTTTGAGATGAGTCGATATTTAACGTTTTGAAACATTTCAAACGTTAACGTTTTGAGATGACTTGAGAATCAAGTCTAACGATCAAGGAATTATGATATTTAAATTCCTATGATTATTTTATATAATTAGAATATTATTTAGCATTGAAATAATGCTAGAAAATTTTGGAATTATATTTTTGATTATTTAAGATTCTCGAAAACCCTAAATCGAGAATTAGGGTTTTCTACCTATGGATTGATTCCAATAATTTTTCCTATGATATAAATTATCATCTAGGATATATATATTATACTATATATCTATTTATAGCATGAAAATCAATATTTGGGCATTTATTTGTTGAAATTGCCGTGAGTTTGCTATGTGGATTAACATAGGATTATTTTATTTTTGATCATCCAATTTGTGATATTTCTTAAGTGTAGTATTAATACATACTTACCAAGTAAAATGTGTAGATGAAAAATACCCTAGCATTTGGTTTTTATAAGAGCCGATTATTTTGACATTTTGTACACAAAATTGGATCTTGATTCTTATTTACACTTGATTGCTATTTTTGGGAAAGAGTGTATCTAATACACTTGAGAGTTACAACACCAAAAATCTAAAAATTTCTTCCATGCGTGAGAGTTGGCGGCAATAGGTGTGTATGGGACAAAATTATATTTGTTTATTCCCAAAAAACTTTAATAAAGCTATGCAAGAAGTAAATATGTTGTAAGAGATATTTGTGATGCATGACCTATGCATTTGACCATAAAAAAAAAAAATCTTGCTCCTTGTCTGATGATATAACCTAGAGGGATTATTAAGTGTATATACATTTCATTTCTTTTATTTGCCTACTTACATAAGTCTTGAAACACACAACACAATTCATTCCCTTTCTTTTTTTTCCTTTCTGCCGAGAGCACCTCTCAAAGGAAACCAAACTTTTTCTTCTTCCTTCATCCCCAATAGTTTGATTTTGGATTATCCTACAACCGATCGACTCCGATAACGAGGTTAGATATCGAACAAGCTTCGATAAAACCTATCTTTTTCAATAATCCTACGGTTTAAATTATTATTTTAGCATGTATTAATTATGCAATAAATCATGCTAGCATGTTATAAGCTTTGAAATTATGTTACATATGTTAATATGTGCATAGATTATTTATTTACTAAGCTTAGCAATATATTTAAATTATTCTAGTGATGCTCGATTTTTGCTAGGATGTTTTAATGTGGATTATTGATCTATAGTGTTGTAGGGTGCATGGTATTAAATTGAGAATTTTTGGAATCCATTTGCTTAATTTTATAAAGCGCGAAATGAACCTAGGTTGGAACTATGGTGTATAATTTTTATATGCATGATATAATAGCATATTTTTGATCTAGGGTATTAATTAGGTGATGTAGGAATTTATTAGAATTTTTGGACAATTGTAGCTAATTTATTTCAAAATGGCCAAAACCTAGGGTGTTTAGATTAATGGGTTGTAATGTGTTATTACAAGATATTATGATGTATTAGTGCTATATGATAGCATATAAGCATAGTGTAATTTTATTGGATTTTATAAAAATTGTTTGGTTTGATACACCCTAAGTAGCCGTGAGCTACAATTAATTATTTCTTGGTGTATAGTTTGATTACATTGAACCTTAGGTTATAATTATGATATATATTAATATTGGAGGCTTGTGTATAATAATTAGAATTTTTGGAAATTTATTGGATTTATTTGTAATATAGCCGTGAGCTATATTGTGGAAATAAGGAATTTTAATTCCTTTTTAATCAAGAATAATAATTTATTATATGTCTAAAAATTATATTAGACATAAGTGAAATTTTGAGAATTATTAAACATAGAATATTATGTTTAAGACGAAACGTTATATTAAATAACGTTAAAAGCATAAAATAATGCTTAAAGTATTAAAAGATTAATATTGAAAGAAAATATTAATCAGATTTATCGATTTGCGTGAAAAATCGAGAATTGAAAAGAAATCGATTGAAAATCGATTTATATTGAATTTATTCATTAAAATGGGATTTATTTAAGATTTATAAAGAAAAGTCAAAATGGTTGACTTTCAAAATTGACATACGAAATACGTTCGTTAAATACGCTAATACGTGAAAAACGTATTACTTTTATCTGAATATCTCAATTGTGAGAAAAGATTTTAGAATTGAAATCATTTTATTGAATAACGTTATTATACCGTTAATTATTTAACCTAAAAGGTTAAAATGAGATTGTAGATCATATTACGCTCTCTCGAGATACGAGAATTATTTTATTGAAATACGCGTAGAAACGACGATAAAGTTTATTAGAACTTCAATTATTATTCTATTTATCAAAGTTAAATGAACTTTGAAAATCTCAAAAGCGTGTCAACGTGCTAAACGTAAATTTTGCGTAAGGTGGGACGTGAAGGCTCACACGCAACCGGAGGAGAACACGCGATCGAAATTCAAGTTCAAAAGTAAAGGTGGGCTTTACTATACTCAAACGGTAGAATTTACCAAATGATTTATTTATGATGCTTTATTGCAAACAAATATTTATGAAATTATTTATTTAATTACCGCCCAAATGTTTATGTTTTATGTATGTATCCAATCCATGATTGTTGATGCATAATGTTCAGTAGCTCCCACTTTATGACATGCTTGAATTCGTATTCTTGGAAGTACCCCAAGGATGATGGAGAATTAAGTATCTGTCGGCCGAGATGGCCGGATTTTGTGCACCGATTATTTTGTATTTGTGTGTTGAAAGGGTGCTCGGCCGGTCGGCGGTCTGTGAGAGGAGGCCCTCTCCAAGCAAGGGAATTGTTGTGGAATGAATTATTGTGGTGGATATGGATCATACATACAAGGAAAATGTCCGCCGCATTTAATCTTTATGGAAAATGAAAGAAAATATTTAGTAAGCACGAGTATTTCAAATTAAAACTTCGTGTGTTACTGTGATCGGGCAGAGTAATTCAAATGTGATAAATTATTTTGGCATGAGCCACTGAGTGCAATCTTGTACTCAGCCCTGCATGTTTGTTTTTAAATGTGCAGGTTGAGCAGATGATGGATGGAGATGTGTCGAAGCAGTCGGAACCCTTTTTGAATACAATATATTAGAAACCTTGAATACACATCGTCATATGTGTATTCACACGTTTTTCCGCTGCAATTGAATTAATTTATTTTATAATGTTGATTAGTTGAATACTTCCAGAACATATGAGTTCTTGTATATATATTGGTTAAAGCTTCCTTGATTATTATTCCAAGTATTAGCCCCTGCTAAATCGTACTTAGGATTTAGGGGCTGTTACACTAACATCGGACGTTAAAAAGAGAATTTTAAGAGCAAGAAAATAAATTTGAGGTTTTCTTTTGTGATAACTTCCTCATATAAGGACCTGTTAGGATCAAATTCAATCAAAAAATGAGATCAGAATTAATAAGAAAATGTGTGAGAGCCACACTCCATTACGTTTTTTAATTGAGCATGATTCTCTCATGTCCTGATGTACATGAAGATGCAGATATGAAAAACTTAGAATTACCACAAATCAAATCAGACAAGGTTTGCTAAGAAAAATTTCTAGGAAAAAAATAACGAGCTTTTTATTTTAGAAGGCCTTATATATATGTACGAATTATTTCACTTTTGCAAAAGTCTATCACCAGTTTGTTTCATATAAGATTTGATTTTATTTTATTTTGAAAGCCTAAACTATGTGTAGAACTCTAACACGATTACACTACTAAGAGTGACTTCAATGACAATTTTTTTGGGGTAAAAAAAAGTTGAATCCTAGCTTTTATGTTATTGGAGAGAATTGATATAAATAGAAAATAAGAATTCAATTCAAAGAAGTTAGCTTTTTACCTTTTTTCTCAATATTTAATTACTTTTATCTTTGCATGTATATTTTTTATATAGATAGATATAATTGTTGTATATTATTGCGGAATCCATATAAAAATTAATTTTGTTGTTATATTACAGAGAAAGATAGAAAGGAGTTGATGGATTTTGAAAACTGATGTAGCAATAAAAAAATTAAATTTTATAAATATATGGTTGGAGGCATTATAATATAATTATTAAAAGAAATTATGTAAATATAATTTAATTATTAAATATATCATAATTACATCCTTGCGCCCTTAGCTTAAAAAATTATTAGAAAAAGATATAATAGTTGAATCACAATCTATAAGAATCGTGGGATATGACTGTTTGGCTAGGAGAGTAGATTTTTGCTAAATTATGTTTTAGACCTTTTATTTTTATTCTTTTTTTAAGTCAACCTTTAGTATATAAGATATTTTTTATTTTTTTTTGTTATGTTGGTATCTCTTTTACAAAATCATTGTTCTTTTGAACCCAATTGGCCCACGCATTTAACCTTTTTTCTTTTTTTAAACCGTGTTTATATGACGATTAAATTTTTTTGAGTGTGATTGCTAAGAAAAATGATTCACTTTCCATAACTCATGAATTTATCAACGAATGTGGAATTAAGTCGCGGACTGCGTTTTTTTAGATTAAAGATTTCAGTTAATCATGTTAATATTTTATAGATTGATTTTGTCACATTTGATTTTCCAGTGTAATTCACTATCTTGTATGATTTATAAACTATTACACAAAAATGAGCATTATCAATATGCACCTCACAACAATTATGGGTTTTTCTCTTCATAATAAAATAAATATATGGAACTAAGTAAATATGCTAGACAACTGGATCTAGTTATTTAGAAATATTTGAATAGTAATATATACAAATTTGCTTTGTTTTTTAATTCATGAAAATCTGTAGTTGCTACATTCAATGTTATTAGGTTAATTCATGTTTATGTATAATAACTCGCAAACCAAAAGTTACATTTGAAAAATAGATGTAATAGACTCAAATCTATAGAGGTATTATTATAATTCCAACTTATGATGTTTGGATTTAGGAATACTCATTCTACCATTAAGTCGTCCAAGAGGACAATTTTTCCCATCATGTACATTACTTAAGCATACTTTACTTCATCAAGTTTTGTTTTAGTTAAGTTTATTACGTTATATTAAAAAAAAAAAAAAAAGATGAATACTAAAATAAGAATTAATCAGAAGTACATATGTCTCGTTACACTTATGTAATATCCCGATCATTTAAAACTAGGTTACGATATTATAAGTCGTTAACTAGGGTTTTTGTTTCGATAATTGAAATAGTAAATTATCGAAGCTCAATTTCGATTATCCATAATGCGAGAAGTTTCATATTATATCCTTAGACAATTAATAAAATAAGGAATATATATATATATATATATATGTTATTCCTTCGAGAGCGTTTTTCCAACGTCGATTAATTTTCGATAATTAGTCTTACGTTATTTTCTAAGCGACGAAGCTAGGAATTTAATTCCATATTAACGAAGAACAAATAAAATGATTACGACTTTCTTTTTAACGTTTTTGCATAATTCTTTTTAACGCACAGAGTTATGCAAAAATGTTAAACAATATACTAAAATTGTTCTAAAGATGAATTTTGAGAAATGCATGTATTTGAAGTTGAAAATGACTTGGTTAAAATATGAATGTATGAAGCATGTTAGTGCGTGAGTAGAGTTATGTTTAACGCACAAAGTTATGTTTTACGCCTAGTATAAATATGGGTTTCTCTGAACAGATACACTAGGACGTGTGAGACGAATTAGAGATATAACAATATCTCTTTTATAAGAATTGATTTTATAATTGAAATCATTTTTATCGAAAAATAGCTAATATGATTTCAACGATTGACCTAATTTATTAGTATGAGGTCTGAAACAATGTTTCATATTGGTTAAAAACGAGAAGTTATAAGTTAGAACTTTCGATGAAAAGACGAACCAAATTGGTTAAAGATATGAAGGCTTTAGAAGGTTTATATTTAGTTAATAAATCATAGTAAGATTTAAAAGTTATCGAGTTCCATTAGATTTTGACGATTTTCAAAAATGCGACCGACATACTAATTAGTTTCTTACTAAATGTGGAGCATGAAAGTAAGTGCTGAAGTAAAGAAGAAAACTCGTTACGAGGAGGAGAATATACCAGGTGGGCTTTTTCTCTTCAAGAATAAAATGAAATAACAAAAGTTTTATTTATGAAGCTTTCTTTTGAGAAAATGATGATGAAATGCTATTATTTAATTACCTGCCCAAAATGTTTATGTTTTATGTATGGATCCAATCAGTGTTAGTTCGCCAACGTAGGTTTAATCGAATTCAGATCCTATGCTAGAGGGAGAATTCCTAGCAAGGGTTAACGTGTACACTAGGTAGCCAGATTTCATCGAAAAGTTTGCTCACCACTATGGTGACTATCTTGTTGAAAGGTTTTCTCGGCCGATCACTGTGTCCGTGGAAGGAGGCCTCATTCTACGGTGCAAGATGAGATGGGATGTGGATCATACAGACAGAAAATATTTCTGGCCAGACAAAGTTTATGGAAAATGACAAAAAATATTTAGTAAGCACAGAACTTTCAAATAAAACTCCGTGTGTTACTGATGGGGCAATGTAATTCAAAGTTATGATATATGTTTTTGGCATAAGTCCACTAGTCTTTGTACTCAGTCCTGCATGTTTGTTTTTAAATGTGCAGGTTGAGCTGATGATGAGATAAAGCAGTGTTGAGCAGTAGGAAACTTTTGTCGCTGATAGTAGAACCTTGAGTGCACATCTTCATATGTGTACTTCACATGTTTTTCACTGCAAAAACATTAAGTTATATTTTGATCAGAGGACTAGATTCCTTCAGATCAGTTGAACCATTTTGTTAAGGATCTGATGGTCTAGTCTCTCGTATGTAAATTATGTTTTCTTTAATCTCTAAAACGTTGCAGTTCTAAAAGTTTTCCTCATATACGTTTCACAATTCGATATCCAATTTTTTTTCCCGCTTCTTAACTCCCATCCCAAGTAATAGTCCATGCTAATCCGTCCTTAAGGATAGTGGGCTGTTACAAAGTAGTATCAGAGCAGTTCGTTTTCCTTGAATCCAAAACTTCCTTCAAGTTAAAATAAGTCTAGATTGAGTCCCTAGACTTGTAAGAGGTCAGTCGACTATGCTCAACACTCCATCACATCAAGCTCAACCAGAATGAGGTAAATGAATTTTTCTGAGTTTGGAAATGAAAAGTTTAAAAGTGGAAAATGATTGAAATGATGTTTTAAGTTGTGAAAAGAAAAGAGATATGAGAAAGTGTTGACAATGATATGTCAAAAGTGATATGTTTAATTCTTAAAATTCAAAGAGATTTATTGTTATAAATGAGTTATGTTATTAATGTTTAAAATTTTATTCCAATTTCAAGTTGCTTATGACAATGGATATGTTATCCCACAAGAACATAGACTGTATAAGACGCATGATCCCTTTTGCGAAAGAACATAGAAATATGAATTTTGAGAATTTTATTCCATCATGAGAACAAGAGCAAGGATGGAGATGAGAACAAAAACGATGATGGAAATGAGAATAATACGAGTTGACAAACGAGAACAACGAAAACGAAGGGAAGAAAACCAAAGGATCGAGATGGAAATGATGATGGCGACAATTGAAGGATGATTTTGAGATGATTAATGTCACTATGCGATAGTGACATTAGTATAGTCTTTCCCTTGGATGTTCACGCGTGACGGAACTCCAAATTGACTATGACATTTTCGTTAGAAATGAAATAGTGATGTGATCAAAGAATCAGTTGAGGCTAGTCTTGTGATTTACATATAATGAGAGATCTACAGTGAGGGAGGAATCTTTGAATACTAATTTGAGAGTAGGGTTCTTCAGTAGTACAAGTAGAGATATGATGTGTGTAGTATGTAAGGACCTTTGCTGTTTAAGATTTATCTACTTATCAGATATGTTCAGATTGCTTTATCTGCTTATCAGACGTGTTCAGATTGATTTATCCTAGTACTGTCTGTTTTAGATGGCGAGTACTCGATATACAACGAAGAGGAGGTTAGGACCACGAGCTACCCCAGAGGAGATTATCCGAGCATACCGTACATACAAGATGGTGTGGGGTGACAGCGTAGGGGAATTTTTGACACATTACCTCCACCACTGGATTGCCGCCCACGAGCACGACACGACTGACTTTGACGACGTCAAACGTCTTCTGACCCGACTGCCCTGTGACTGGGAAGGATATGCTACAGAGATATCGGGTGACTATATCTACCGTGTGGATGGTAGCTTTGATCTGATTGCGGACCTGCCTAGGTTCGTCTGCCATTTGAGCTATGTTTACATTGTCTACCGGGTTGCACCCAGAGGACCCTATCTTCCACCACGAGAGTATACATGGCGCAACGTCTCACCACAGTGGCTGTATATGGAGGTTCCCTGAGAAGTTGATCCCGTGGTACCGAGATATCTGAAGGAAGAGGACCGACGTGGGCATGTGGATAGGGCATCACGACCGAGGGCATTGGGAATATCGATTTTTTCCTCCACTTTCAATTGGACACCCGACCCGACCACCCCTTCATGTCTTACCACCGATGTCGGCACCACCACCTCCAGCAGAGACCTACCTGCAGATGGCACGCATTAGGTTATGTGACCCACGAGATGACTACGTCCCTGTACGCGATGTGTTTGCTATAAGAGACGAAGGAGCGGGACCTTCTCGGACATATACCAGTGAGGAGGATCCAGAGGAGGATGAAGACCCGGAGGAGGATGAAGATGCGGAAGAGGATCCGGATGAGGATGAGGATCCCGAAGAGAATCCAGAGGATAATGAGGACCCAGATGAGAAACTTGAGGATGGTGAGAACGACGAGTTTGATGAAGAAGCTGACGGTACTGAACCATGAGTGATAGACGTGATGGAATATTAAGTCTTTGAGTAGTATATGAATAGTATATGTCGTGTGTTTAGTTATGTTATAATAGTAGATACAGAGACGTATTTCTTTTTGTAACGCTCTGTGATCGAGTGCGTCAGATGATGATGGTTATAGTTAGAGGAAGCATCTTGTTATGTTCTTGACTTTCTTTTGAGTATGATGACTTGTACATAACAGTCCTCTTCGAGGCATTTTTCTTTATATATATATGATGACCCTAGATGGGCTTTTATGGCAAAATGAGTATGAAAAGGATGAATTGTTTTACTAAAGCTGTTTTATGATGAGATCATATAAAAGTGCTATGTATGTGTAAATTTTGATAAATAATGTACGAATACTAATTACATCTTTAAAACAGCAGAATGCCACCTAGACAAGAACCCGAATAGGGAATTAGAGGAAGAGGAAGAGGTAGAGGAAGAGGTAGGGGAAGGGGAAGGGGTAGAATTCCACGACCCGAAGGTGAAGATATACCATTGCCACACCCACATCCACCTGATCGAAGAATTGAGGAGCTTTTTCTTAGACAAAATCCATCTGCTTTTAACGGAAAATGGAGCCCAGATGATGCTGAACAGTGGGTAAGAGCCATGGAGAGAATTTTTTATTTTTTCCACTGTACAGCACAAGAACGACTGTATTGTGTTCAACTCTCAGGACCTGCAGATTTCTGGTGGGAGGCCAAAATTAAAACAATGACATTGGAACAGATGGACTATTTCTCTTCGGAGGACTTCAAGACAGAGATGTATGAAAAGTACATCCCTAAGAGTTATAGGAAGAAAAATGAAAATGAGTTTTACACTCTGAAACATGAACGAATGGCGGTGACGGAATACGATCGCATCTTTTGCGATATGTCTAGATATGTTCCAGATCAAGTGAATACTGACATGAAAATGTCAGAGAAATTTCGATCTGGCTTAAGGCATGAGATAAGAATGTCTCTTGTTAGTCACGACGACTTGACTTATACTGAAGCTCTCAGCCGGGCTTTGGATATTGAGGCAGCAATGCCAGAAGATAAGCCGACACAGACTCAGTCACATAATGTTAGTGACAAAGGAAAGAGAAAGTGCGAAGGAAACTTCAACAACTACAATCGAGGAAACTATGGAAACTTGGGTAATAAGAGGCCATGGTAGGGGAATATGGCGCCACAAGGGCAAGGATGGAGAAGACCGATATTTTACACACAGACGGGAAGTCAACTAGAGCAAATAAGGACTCTTCCTTGCCCGAAATGTAATAAACTGCACAAGGGTGTGTGCCTATCAGGCAGTGATGGTTGTTATAAATGTGGTTTGAGGGGCCACTATGCAAAAGAATGTCCAGGGTACGTCCGGGAGGAATGGGAAGGCCAAATTAGCCAGGCTATGCCCAACCACTTAGGGCCATACAATATCTACCCCCGCAGTAGCCACAACAACAACGACAGCAGCAGCCATGACAACACCAATAGTATCTGTAATGACAACCACCCCATCAGCCACATCCATCATAAGCTAGAGCTTATGCTCTGCACCGAAGACAGAATGAACAAAACCAGGGAAACCTGGCAGGTATGAGAAAACTTCTCAAAATACCTATAATACTTTTGTTCGATACGGGTGCTTCACATTCTTTTATCACAAAAGCATGTGTAGATACGCTAGAACTCAAATCAGAACAAGCAAATCAGGAAATGAGAATCTCTTCACCCATAGGGGGAATTATGACTGTCACACATGTTTGCTTGAACTTAGAGTTGAACCTAGGATCACTTAAGGTTACAACTTGAACTTAATACCTATGGGGGACGTAGATATAATTCTAGGAATGGATTGGCTAGCCGAAAACTATTCCACAATCCTGTGTAAGGAGGGGAAGATTTCATTCCAATTTCCCGAAAAAGAAGCCACGAGTTTTCACGGAATCAACATGGGGAGGAATGTACCAATTATATCCGCACTACAGGCAAGGAGAATGATGAACAAGAAAGGATGTCGAGCATTCATTGTCTACCTAAACGGAGAAGAGAAAGCTGAAATAAAAGTAGATGATGTGGAAATTGTTCGGGAATTTCAAGACGTTTTCCCTGATAATTTACCAGGATTACCCCCTGACAGGCAGCTAGAGTTCACTATCGACCTGGAACTAGGATCAGCCCTAGTGTCAAAAGTGCCGTATCGAATGGCTCCAAAGGAACTGGAAGAACTAAAAATTTAAATTCAAGAGTTGTTGGATCTAGGTTTTATCAGACCTAGTGTATCACCTTGGGGAGCACCTGTCTTGTTTGTAAAGAAGAAAGATGGCACGTTGAGAAAAAATATGCATAGATTATCGAGAACTGAATAAGCTGACGATTTTCAAAAATGCGACCGACATACTAAATTAGTTTGTTACGTAAAGGTGGTGCACGAGAGTGAGCGCTGAAGTAAAGAATAAAACTCGTTTTGAGAAGGAGAATTTATCAGGTGGGCTTTTTCTCCTCAAGGATAAAATGAAATGACAAATGTTTTATTTATGATGCTTTCTTTTGAGAAAATGATGATGAAATGCTATTATTTAATTACATGTCCAAAATATTTATATTTTATGTATGAATCCAAACATTGTTGGTTCGCCAACGTAAGTTTAATCGAATTCGGATCATATGCTAGAGGGATAATTTCTAGAAAGGGTTAACGTGTACACTAGGTAACTATACTTGCTGAAAGGTTTGCTCAGCCAGTTACGGTGACTGTGTGCTGAAAGGTTTTCTCGGCCGGTTACGACGTCCGTGGAAGGAGGCCTCCTTCTACGACACAAGATGAGATGGGATGTGGATCATACAGACAGAAAATATGTCTGGCCAGATAAAGTTTATGGAAAATGACAAAAATGTTTAGTAAGCACGAAACTTTCAAATAAAACTCCGTATGTTACTGATGGGGCAGTGTAATTCAAAGTTATGATGTATTTTTTTGCATAAGTCCACTGAGTCTTTGTACTCAGCCCTGCATGTTTGTTTTTAAATGTGTAGGTTGAGCTGGTGATGAGATGGAGTAGTGTTGAGCAGTAGGAAACTTTTGTCGCTGATAGTAGAACCTTGAGTGCGCATCTTTTTATGTGTACTTCACATGTTTTCCGTTGCAAGAACACTAAGTTATATTTTGATCAGAGGACTAGATTCATTCATATCAGTTGAACCCTTTTGTTAAGGATCTGATGGTCTAGCCTTTCGTATGTAAATTATGTTTGCTTTAATCTCCAATACGTTGAAGTTCTAAAAGTTTCCTGATATATGTTTCACAATTCGCTATCCCAATTTTTTTTTCCCGCTTCTTAACTCTCATCTCAAGTAATAGTCCCTGCTAATTCGTCCTTAAGGATAGCGGGCTGTTACAACTTAGGTGATAGCTGATATGTAGGAATGAAATTAGATAGGAATGAAATGAACTTTTGAATAAGATGATGATAGGAATGAAATGGAATGGAATGGAATGGAATATATTATTCATATGTCTGGTATGTATAAGGAATGAACGAATAGGAATGAAATAAAATAAATAAAATAACCATTATTTTAATAAATAATAATAATAATAATAATAATAATAATAATAATAATAATAATAATAATAACAACAACAAAAGTAAGTATTATTATTAAGTAATAATATTGTTGTTGTTGTTGTTATTAATTAATTAATAATAGTACTATTATTTTAATATAATGTTTATTGCTATTTATTATTGTTATTATTATTTATATTAATTATATTAATAATATTATTATTATTTTAATATAACTATTTATTATGTTAATATTATTAATAACTATATTTTTCACTATTATAATTATTTATCGTTAATAATTACATTTATTTATTATCATAAATATTATTATATTATTATTTATTATTATCATTATTTATTATCATCATTTTATTATTATTATTATTATTATTATTATTATTATTATTATTATTATCATCAATTTATAAGATAACAAATAAATAAGAATAATTTTGTTAGAAAAAAAAAGTAAATTTAGCTAATCCTATATCCACGAGAATAGCTAATACCATGGGGCAGGGAAGAAATGACTAATCTCATGTTCATGGAAATAAGCATTCTTTCGGGAATGGTGATTTCTGTCGTAAAAATCTTACCAGCTATATGATTGGGAATGAACGCAGTAATCACTATTCCATTCCTGCATACCAACCGGCAACTTATAGAGTACCTTGTTAAAAAATAAATAAAAGTATGTATGTCTTGGTTTGACCATTAGAATAGATATGGCTTAAAACATAATTTGTAGATTACTTAATTTCATAGGATTTTGATTTCCTTATTTTCCAGCTCTCAGTAAATAATCAATTTAAAGATAAATTATAATGGGAACCATCCGTAGAACAATCTAAACCACAATGTTTGGCTTCAATTAATTTAATTGATGCGGTTTAATTAGGTGATCTGATCACGTCATATGTAAGACCTAAAAAATGAATATTTTCATCATTGTTGGAAAGATAAGATGTCCACCTATTCTTATTTTCCTTCTTCATCTCAATACAACATAATATAAAATGTGCACGTGCGTAAACATGGACGTTACCTTTGGACCATCAACATTTTAATTAAAGTTGTGATGCACTAGTTAAGATGTACCCTACCACAAAATCATGCCCACTCTACTCCACTATTGAATATCGGTTGATATGAAATATAGATAGCTTCTTGAAATTTATAAAATTAAAGTCGCATCCCAACAAAATTGTCTAGTGACATAGATTTCAGTGACACCAAGAAAATTATTATAAAATATAGGGTTAAGTTTAATTTCCACGAACTTTTGTACATGACTTTCAAATCTTATTCTTAAATATACGTTTTAAATTACTTTACAATTTTCTTCTGATTTCACTTTCCAGCGAATTGAGTCTAATTTGAAAAATAACTGTATGACTTGAAAAACGTCAAATGATGTTGTTGGTTACATTAAATAAAAGTAAGTCATTTTGCAGTGAGCTTCAATTTTGTCAAAACAAGTTAAATCATGTGAAAATTACAAACTACGTAAAGTTTGTGTATTTAAGAACATAATTTTAAAGGCGGTTGAAAAATAAAAACCGGGACAAAGTTCATGTATTTTAAATCAATATACCATAAAATTTATTACTTCTTTAGGTTCATAAAATTTAGTTACATCCATACATGCATCTATAATTTTGTTACATATAAAATTGTAAGTAGATTTTGTTAAATTTAGCTGTGTAAATAACTAGTTACACCCTCAAACGACTCTAAATCTATGACATGTTTTTATTTTATGACACACATAATAGCTACTCATCACAAGATGTCACAATTTTGTTATACTTATTAAACTCATAATTCTTTAAAAATAATGTCACTACTGGAATATCTAATGCGGAACAAGTAGTTGATCTATATATGATGGCTAGAGATCGAATGAAATTTACTCATCGACAGAATTCGAAAAGCCCACAACTTTCAGCCTCATACTCGGAATCGTTATTATAATACCTTCTCGAGAGTGGGACGATGAGAAGAACATGACTCACTACTTTCTTATGATTTTAAGTCCATTCTATCATTTCAAAGGCATTTCGACCCAATTAGTAATTTTGTTAATTTTTTGAATTATTGTTATTTTAGATTTCGGATTTCTTTTCGAAGTTAGGTTCGTTTTAGGTTTTTAAATAGTTGTTTAGGAGTTTTGAAATTATTGTTATTATACTTTGAATTTTCAATAAACTTCATTTTTTCGTTAAAGAACATTTATCTTTTATATATATCTTCCTATATATCCATTTTGTTGAGTTTCATTTGGAATTCTACTATAATTTTATAATTATTTTAATTTTCATTCTATTTTTAATGGCTAATTTTTAGTAAAGTATATTTCGAGTTTTTGTAATTAGGTCATTTGTACATCGAATTTTCTGAGTTACTCCCGAACTTAGCTGTTACTAATTTTGTGAATTAATATAATTCTCTGAACGCTTTTTATTCGTGTAATACATGTTATATTACATCCTTGAATAAATTGGGTTAATTAATGTGTACAAATTGTTAATCTCCATTTGTTAATCTTTGTAACAAAGTCGATCTAAAAATGTATTTTGTTTCGTACACAAAGAGAACCCTGAATAACTAAATTTTGGCTAGGTTTGAAAATTTCGACTGAAGAGAAGCATCATCATGTTCACTCAAGATCGTACTACCCCCCTCCCAAACAAATAAAAATAGTGTTACTTTCCTATTTATTTGAAGTAAGAACTATGCACTTTCCCCTTTTCGATGTAAGATAATTTTCAAATTTATTTCATTCACGCGTCATGGAAATTTATCAATGTCGTTTCATGCTTGTCACATGTAACGCCCCAATTTCCTTTGAGAAATTAATATTGCAATTTAATTTAAACTTGAATAACAAATGAAAAATTTGTAAACTCAACAAATAAATATAAAGTAATTTTTTTTATTGAGTTTCTTAAAAAAGGACTGAAACAATCTTGTTTTCACAAGTGACCATAATAAACAAAATAATAATAAACTAAAAGATGTGTCAAAAAAATATTTTAATTTGAAACGACTTAACTAAAGAAAACTAACTTATGATTTTAATCAATATCGAAAATCTCATAACTCGAACTAAAATAAATAAACGACTTCTTATTGTACTAGTCATTCTCGTCTTCCATAGTTGTTTCGACTCCTCAACTGCAAAACTGAAAGAAGATAGGGGTGAGCATATCATAAATATACTCAGTGAGGAATAATGCAATTATCCACATATGTAATACATGTTAATCTTTCATATTGTCACATAAATAGAATTTAATATCATGAAAAATATATATATATAACTGTGGGACCTTAATATTATGTGAGATCTTAAAAATATATACCATGAGGCCTTAAATATAATAATACCATGCGACCTTAATATTCTTTGGGGTCTTAAATATAATAATAACATAAGACCTTAATATTCTGTTAGGTCATAAATATATATAGTAACATGAGGCCTTAATATTCTGTGATGCCTTAAATATAATAATAACATGAGACCTTAATATTCTGTGAGGTCTTAAATATACATTGAACATATAGTATAACATGAGAATATATATATTAACATAAACATCATGTAGTTAAAATAAAAACATATATTCATATAATCAATATGAATATAAAAACATATAAAACAATAGGGATAACATAACACAAGCATAAATTTTCCCACCTTAATTAAACTTGCCTTGACGTAGAAGATCATAGTTTCTCATTAGTCCAAAGAAATGTCCTTCGTCAGACACTTGGGCAAAGTTTTAATTTTTATTTTGTTTCTCCAAGTATGCGTGTCCCACTTGGGGTAAGAGGATTGATCCCTATTTATACTATTGATTTATGTGCTTTTGATAATGATCAAAAGTATGATCTAAATCTTTAATTTGTATAAGTGGACAACTAATGGAAAAGAAAATGTGAATCCGTATCCTACCTAAAGAGCTATGCATAATTAGTCAATCTTATATGAGAATAAAATTTTGTAGGTTTATACTTTATAGGGGTAGATTTATCAAGTTTACCGAGAGAAAAAGAACTCTATCACATAAGTTTAATTGAAAAAAATAAAGATATGTTTCACATTTGTTTTTGTTGGAAAGAAAAATAGATATACAATTGTATTTAATGTAAATCTCCTACTTAGATAATAGAAAAATAAATGAAGATATATTTTGCAAAATATGTCAAATCCTTATCCTACTTGGAAAAGAAGATAAATATCTCACTTTTTTTTGGCATGCATTTAAAGTTAAACTAATGATAAAAGACTTACATATATATATATATTTTCGTATGAGTATATTTCTCAAATGGGATTAAAATATTTCAATTCTTGCATTAATAAAGCTTAAATCACATGTATTTAATACTTAATTACTAACATCACTTTTGTAGATATGTTCTACACATATCTCACGTAATGCATGCCTCTTTGTAAATTTGAGTATCGTTTCTATTATCATTATTATTATTATTAGACTTCAAAAATTCAGGGTGTTACAATCTTACCCACTTAAGAAAAATTTCGTCCTCGAAATTTTAATTATCCAAAAATAAGATTCTATTGTTGGAATATAATGAAAATGTATTCCTATGTAGCATCTACTTGCATACTATATTATACTCTAAAGAAGCACCCCAAAAAAAAAAAATCAGCCTACATTCTACTCAACTCTAATGTTTGTACCACTTAAGTAGCTCATCACAAGTTAACAATTTCTTACTTTCCTAGTACACTGAAAATAAATTAAAATAATTCAATTAACACTTGAATCATGAAAGCATCGAAAATATAATTCAAATTTCATCAATAACTTTCAATGGACTTGTATAAAACTAAAACACATACATTAGAGTCGATGCAGCGTAAGAGTCTCAAATGACTAGGTTCAAAATTTTCTTTTCCATAAACATATTTAGTTTTATACTTAACACAAGTCTACAGGAACGTAGACCCGCTCTGATACCACTATGTAACGTCCCAATTTCCTAAGAGAAATTAATATTGCCATTTAATTTAAACTTGAACAACAAATGAAAAATTTGTAAACTCAAAAAAAATTACTTTATATTTATTTGTTGAGTTTACAAATTTTTCATTTGTTGTTCAAGTTTAAATTAAATGGCAATATTAATTTCTCTTAGGAAATTGGGGCGTTACATCACATATATCGCCACAAAGCATATTAAAAATGACCTGCACTACGATATAGTGAAAGGTTAAATAAAATGTCTAAACTATTTTACAAAACGGCGAATTATGCTCCACTGATTAAATTATTGATTAAATTGACAGCACGAGCACTAAAATACTCATGATTTAAATAGTCCAAAATATATGAGCTATATTGGGATAAGGTAATCATAGTTTTGAACTGAATCATCACCTTTATTTATGCATTTGAGACATTCCAATAATGTTTTACACGTGGGTGTTGACCTAGTGGTAGAGTGGTTAATACTCGAGGCAAAAGGTCTCGGGTTTGAGTCCACCGTGACGCAGCCTTTAAAATTTTTTGCATTAAATTGACAAAAAAAAAATTATGTTTTACACACAGTGGCGGAGCCACATGGAAGTATTGGTAGGCTCAAGCTCATGCAAA
Organism: Salvia rosmarinus; assembly: GCA_036937905.1. NCBI lineage: Eukaryota > Viridiplantae > Streptophyta > Magnoliopsida > Lamiales > Lamiaceae > Salvia > Salvia rosmarinus. The sequence continues at coordinate 57,266,671 of CM072813.1, forward strand.
TTCTTTTTTTTTTTAATATCGATAATCGCGAATTATTACCATCAGTCCATGTCAACCGCAGTGAACGAAAGGAGTAATTGTGCAATAAAGCCCCCCTCCCCTCCCCCTGGAAAAAACTGGCTACGCCACTGTTTATACACCTCCACTGAAACTTGGACATGGTGGAAACAATCCAAGTAGTAAGAGAGTAGGGTGTGTAAAAACATATGAAGCATCAATAGGAATACGCAATACGATACAATACGAAAATACATCCATTTTCCAAAAATCCAAATACGAATACGTTAAAAATACGATTATATTTTTTATTATATTTTTATATTTTATTAATATACAAAAGAGGAATCATAAGGAATTGGGCAGCGATTAATGGAATGGGCAACGATTACTATTCTGGAATGGGCAACAAAAACGAAAAACAGAAAAGGAATTACCAAATACTAATCCTAATCAAAAGGAATCAACAGGAAACGGAAAAGAAAAAGGAAAAAACAGCAAAAACGAAAAAAAAAGAAAAATAAAAACAGCAAAAACAAAAAAGATGAGTTAGGAACTTACCGAGCAGCAGCAAAGCAGACGACGGCTGAGGCGGTCCGAGTGGCTGTGGCGCAACGATCCGAGCTGTGGCATCTCATCTGTGAGGTGTGAGATAAATGAAATGGGTATTGTTTATTTTTGCTGACTTTTGTTTATTAAAACCTTAATTTACGTATTTGAATTTTATAAAACCTATTTCAACGTATTAAATACGTATTGCATTTATTAAAAAAATGTTTTTAATATGTAATTGATACGTATTTCAAACGTATTCATATTGAATACGTGTTTCCTAAATACTTTGCCTATTTTAACGTATTGGTGCTACCTAGGTAAAAACCGAATCGGCTGATTAAACCGATCGAAAACCAACTGAATTGGTCGATTCTTGTCGGTTTTTCTCATATCTTCTATTGGTTCGGTTTTTTTTTTTAAAAAATTGGTTATCGATCGATTTTTAGTTTACTGTATTTTAGATCTTTTGAAAACCGATCGACTGATCAATTTTTATTATTTCTAAATATTTTTATATTAGTATTTTAATTGTTTAGGGTTTAGGACATTATGATACCTTCTTTCTCACAACTTTCTAGCAGTGCGAGGACCGCATCTGTATCTCTTCTAATAGAGACTCTACGTGCTCCCCTGGCCTTCCTCATATGCATCTGCATCTTTGTGTGCTTCTCCCTCATCTCAGCAGCGCGAGCACTGCATGAGTCATCTATGCATGCTCTCTCATCACATCCATCTGCGTAAACCTTTACTTTCATCTCATCATAATACCATTAGACAATTGATCACTAGTGGTATAATGTGCATTCACTATGTAAGGTCAAAAGATAATGTAACATATCCGTTTACTAAAGGTATTAATCGTGATCAAATATACAATGCATTAAGGGGGATGAGATTAAAACCCACGTTTAAAGAACGTTCATAATGGTAACTCAACCATGATGATTGGAGATCCCAAAAATTTGGTTCAAAGAACAACTAAGTTATGAAGGTTCAAGTTGTACACTTGGAATCTCAATAATCCATTCTCGTAGCTACCCAAGTGTAACCTTGTGGTTCGTGGTAAAGGGTAGGTTATTTAAACTTTTAATGATTCATATAGCCTTATTGGTGGAGTATAGCAGGATACTCTTCATAGAAGATTAACAATCTAAGTGTGAAGTGTGGGACACTTCAAATGAATAATACTTATGAATCAAGATATGGTCCAAGACCAAAATGGACACAACATGAGAACGAAAGATATTGTATCTATTATTGTGTATGTGTTATTTTCTTGGTTTACACAAAAACCGACCAGTTCAAGACATCGTGTTCATCGAGTAGTGAGTAAATCTAATAACACTATACAAAGGAATGTACAAAGCCAACAACTACCTATCCTGATACAATAATAGATCTTCGGGACTTTTGGAAAACTTGCATTTGCATTAATCATCACTCATGTCGGGGATTGTTGGAAAAAAATTATATATGAGCTTAGATTTGGAATCTATATTTAGTAGATCAATTTAGTGTATTTATGTGCTCAAATCCGATGTGGGATGAATGAACAATTAATACACAAAGTTAGCCTCTTAATGGTTCTGAATTTAGTGTATCCCACATTGGAAAATATTGAAGTTCTAAGCTATATATAAATGAGTTCACACCAACAATGAGTAATCAAGTGTGCTCCAACCATGTGGAAATACACTAATATAGCCATCCAAGTTAAGGAATGTCAAATTATAGCCACGAACATAAAAATGTCAAATTATAGCTAAGTTGTTGGTCCTATTGGGACTATTATCACCAAATAGTACCGATAGGACCATTTGGTCCTATTGGTACTATTGGTACTATTTGGCTATAATTTGACATTTTTATGTTCGTGGCTATAATTTGACATTCCTTAACTTGGATGGCTATATAACGCTCGCGCTCTCCAACTATAGTGCACCCTAGTGGATTTTTAATTAGCTATTTTATGGCTAACCCAAATACCTACGAGGATGGTGTGAAGCACCATCTGAGTCCGAGTACGAGCACGTGTACATCGTACTTGTCGCAATGGGGCACTTCTGCTGAGGAGATGAAGGAGTCAGGATATGACCAATTGTCATACCAGAAGCTGGCTACCAGGAATCAAAGATGGCGTCTGGAAGTCAAAGCTGCTAAGCCATAGTTAAAGTTGTTGACAAGTAGTCAATGCTAGCGATACCAAGTCAAAGTTGACTATATCTACGTCGAGCTGAAAGCATCAAACTAACTCAAGTTTTTGAAGTTGGCAAAAGACGAGAGTCCAGTATGCTGAAGAAAGATGGAGCAGTCTCGATTGGCCCAACCTGAAGTCAACGTGTTGATAAAACATGGAGTCAATTCAACTGAAGAAACATAGAAGAAATTAATCATCGAGTGTTTGACTTGACACGTGTGGTATCATATCTGTAGAAGATCCTGACATGATAGAAGACTTGTTCACAAGTTACAAAGCTATAATGTACGATGATACAGATCCTAACAACGATGTACGAGGATTCTCAACGGGAAGAATTCAAACGATGAAATATAAGGATTTGAATGGTAGTCCCTCCAAAGATTCTATCTTATTCATCTCTATAAATATGCGTTGAATCCAATATTTGAAGATGACCGAAATGCTGCACAATTGAATAGTCAAAAATATTCAAGCTCAAAAATCAAATCTATTAAACAGCGATTTCGAAGAAGGAAGTTCATAGTGCTATAAGCAAATCTCAATAGCTCACATATACTTATCAGCTCGAGGTTTCAGCATACACTTCCTTAAGTCTAGGATATTTATCTTGTTTATCTTAAACCTATACATATGAAGTCTGACATCTGTGTCAACTTAAAATTTTAGTTGGAAACCCCTCTGCAAAACCCCCTAAAAAAGTTTGTGTAGAAGTTTGGGCAAGTAAGCAACGAAGTGTTTGTTGCTGAAAGTTTGGTTATCTTGTACTCGCAAGCTAGAAGATTAGGTCGACTGCACCTTTAAGCATTCAAAGGTTTTCTAGCACCCATAAGCTTAATAGGAGTGCCAAGTGAGGTAGGATATTGTTAGGTTAACTTAGTATCTACGTTTATATCTTGTACCCATAAACACGACCAAATCCCAAATTAGTGGATTGAATGAGCAATCAATCCATAAAGTATGAGTTAATTTCTACGAACCACGTAAACTCATTGTGTTATTTACTTTCAGTATCGTTATTTAAAATGCATGTTATTGAACTACCTCACCAACACACAACATCACATCATAGTTTTGAAACTCTCTATCAGTACTAGTTCAATACTTAAGAGATATAATTGAAAATGGTCTAAGCAATACTTGAATAAATGTTTCAAATCATTTCAAGTTTTCAGTAAGGTAATACAGTAACCACCATATTTCGCAAGTACATCAGTTATCAGTCCAACTGGCTTACTGTCTCAGCAGTCAGTAGGTTTGCTAACTGATATCATTCAGTATAAGACGCCCATTTTCTAAACTGACCAGCAGTAATGACATCAGTATTGGACTACCAGTTATCCGACCAACTACTGCTTATAGCTAGTCTGTCTCGTTGAAAGAAAAAGTCTTAAAATTTACCTAACTAGCGTATTCCCCTATTTTTCCCTCCATACATGTGACGACCCGACTTCCAAAGAAAGTACGGATCACATGGATCGTCACTGGTATGCTAAATGCAGTGGATATATATAATTTAAACCAATACGATTAACCAATCAATTACGAATAAATGCGTGATCGAAGGGATCTGTTGTATCGTGACAAACTCAAGTCACGAAAGACTTGCCAAAAGGTTCTATGTTCAAGTCTAACCCAATCGTATGCGCGTCGAGGGCGAGTACGACCTCCGGTTCAATACGATATGATAGCGATCATAATCAATGATACCAACGAAACATCGAGTTTGGCGGCAAATAAGCGTGTGAACATACATATGATGATGCATGCTCAAGGTTCTAGAAATCCTTTCAATTAAAGCAACAAAACCACTACCACTTTGCACCACCGCACCCATCATCAATCTTGCTCAACCCGCACATCAAAACGAATATGCGGGGCTAAGTACAAAAGTACTCGGTGGACTCGTTCTTGAAAATATTTTCTTTATAAAAGTTATTGAGCTGCCCACAATAGCACATGAGGATTTTAGTTGAAAAGACTCATGCCTATAAAATATTTTATCATTTTCCAAAAGTGTCCGCCGGACTATTTCATCCACGTTGTTCCATATCGGTAATTCATTCATCAATCATATCGTTCATTCATTTGCGCACTATGGGTGGCCACCTACACATAGTCGCCGTGACCGTCGAGGTAGCTAACCTTAACACACGGTCATCGCGTGTACACAATCCGAGTTAGTCATCAACTAAGTCGGATCCGATCGTTACCCTTTTTTAACGTTGGTGGACCAACTCATTTACATACCACATTGGATATACCAATCAATTCTCGTCCCACATTTGGACAAAACAACCTCAGATATAGACACAACAAAACATAAATATTTGGCAGTCAATAACAGTTCATACGATAATATTTCATAAAGCTTTTGTAAATCATGCTTTGAGTTATGCATAATCATTTTGTTTCAAGAAAAGCCCACCTCAAGAATTGTCCTTCTTGGAGTACGTGCTAGCGATCCTCCGTTGTTTTTGTTTACGCCCACGCTGGACCTTATCAACGCAAGAAATATGATTTAGTATGTCATTCGCTTCTTTCGAGAAGTATCATTAAGATTCGACAACTCGATATTTTTTTAGTCTTTGGGTTTTAGGATTTTCGTCATCGATATGACTTAATTAACATTTATTTTTCGTTAATTCGATTGGTCTCGTCATAACGATAGATGACACTTCGACATTGCATTCTTTCCCTCCAATGATGTTTCTCCGCATCGTTCCGTATAATTTATGAATCTTAAGTTCATAACTAATATTCGTCGTTTGTTAACGCGTATCAACGTTTTCGAGTTCTAAATCCTCATTCATTGCTAAAATTTCTTCGCCGCTTTTCTCGTCCCACACGTTTCACATATACTATTATAAATACCCATATCTATAGTACACTATCAATAAAGGTTTCTTATAAATCAATCATCTTCTATCAATCGTTCTATAATTTAGAGTTGATTAAAAATATTTCCTCAAGCATCTATTTGACATAATCAACTCATTACTTAATTAATTCTCCAATTTAATTAAGTAAATCCATAATTAAATATTAATTAAATGGATCAATTTAATAGTCCAATAATATTTGATTAATCAATCAAATTAATTTAATTCATCTTAGATATCCACTAATTAGAATTTATTTCTAATCACATCTTTGTAATAAATTACATAAGTCCATCTCATTACATAAGTAAATCACTTAAAAAGAATAATTCTCAAATTATTCTTTAACATAATTAATTAATTATGTTATTCAATTTCCAAAAATTAGACTTTATTCAATCTAATGAATTTAATTAGTTCAATCTAAATAATTGATATTTAGATTATTATTTAATTAATTAAGAATAGATCCAAAATTTAATTACTAAAATTAATCTCATATTTAATTAACATAGAATTTATTAAATCCATAATTTAATTTTAATGGATCATAAAATGTATTATGAATAGTTCAAGTCCTATTTCAAATTAAATTCTTACTATTGGACATTTAAAATAGTGTAAGTCCATATCAATTTAATTTCCGCCTTTTATTAAATCCATATCCATTTTAATTCCAAAGGCTCATACTAATTTAATTACAAAGGCCCATCTTATATAAGCCATATCCATTTAATAAAATTTTATTTTAAATAATCCCACATAAAATTTTATTTTAGTCCATTCTTGTCCATTCTTTTTTTTTCTGGCCCATAATCAAGGCCCAACAATTAATTTCTCGGCCCAAAGTCATAAGGCCCATACACAACAAACATGAGCTCAAAGTGTTGGCCTACAATTAAAATATACAAGGCCCAACCTATTTGGCCCAAATGGCCAAATCAATTAAAATCATCCCAAGTCAATTAAAGTCAGCCCAAATAAATTAAATTCGGCCCAAAAGAATAAGCCAATTTTCGGCCCAGACGAAATAAATTCAGCACAATCGAAATAAGAGCCCAAACAAATTAATATTTTGGCCCATGAAAATAAGGCCCAACACAATTAATTAAACGGCCCAAATACCTAAGCCCAACATAAATAAAATAAAACCTAAACCTAAACTGACCAAGTCAAGTAGCCTTTTTTAAAACTCATTTTGTCGCCTCTCTCTCTTCTCTAATCACACACGCACACACGCGAGATACGCCGCCGCCTCCACGTCTCCGGCGAGCCATCGCCGGTCGGCGAAGTGCGCCGCCACAACCAGCGCCTCCTCTCTTCTCTTTTCCGTTTCCTTTTCTTTCTCGCAATGTTTCACGCACACACACGTACAGATCTCATACAAACACACACGAACGCCGTGCATAACTCCCACTCGCAAATCTGCCTCGCCGTTGTCGATTCCGATCAGCGCGTCGTCGCGCCGTTGCCATCGTTTCTGGCCCAACGTCTCATCGTCTCTCTGTGAAAATTCGAAGCCATCATCGCGTGGGTTCAACCGGCGACGTGCTGTCGCCTCAGATCCAGCCGCGCCTGCCGATGTCCCGCCGTCGCTGGGCTCCGGGGAGGCCCTGTCGAGGATGCTTGGCGTCGCGCCGTGTGCAAAGTCACCGCCTAGCTGTGCCGCCGTGCTCCGGGAAGGCCCTGTCGAGGGTGCCGCCGTGCGCAATAGCTCGACAGTTCCACAGCCAAGCGGGACCACCCCCAACGACCCACAGCCGAGCCCTAGTGGCTCGGTCAAATTTTAAGAATTTTCTTATGTTCTGTATTGCTAAATTTCTACATTTTTATGATTTTTATTTGTTGGTTTGATTGTGTTGGTTTGTTTCCAAGAACATGTGTAGAAATAATTGTATCAATATACATGTGTTTGTACATATTGCTTCAGTACAGAAAGTATAGAATGAGGAGTTGAGAAAGATATACCCTTGTTGTTTGCTGAAATGAGAATGAGGTTTTCTTCCATTGCTGTCGGCAGACTTGGAAAATGAGAGGAAAATAGACTTGGAAGTGAGAGGAAAAAGTGTGTTGTATAAAAATTTTCATACGATGCTTAGATATGGAATGATGAGGTCTGAAAGAAAGATTATATAGGAAAAAAAATATTCTGAGGAATAAAAATGATGTGGTTTGACTAGACCATTTATCCCATATAAAAAAAATGTCTAACTCGATTTATAACTGTATTCGTTCTCCCATATTCGTTTAAATCTTTCTCGTTCAAAATAAAATAGAAACGTCGACGATTATAAAATTTAATAATCGCTCTACTCTCAAACATCGATTTAACTCAATGAATTAAATAAATCGAAGTTTTAAATTTTCCGGGGTATTACATACCATCCCCCTTAAAAAAATTTAATTTCGTCCCGAAATTTGTTAACCATGTAACAGATCGGGGTATTTCTCATTCATAACTGATTCTTATTCTCAACTTGCTTCTTGTCATATCCTCCATAGAACTTTCATCATGGTATTTCTTTGTTATTTTGTTTTGGATATATCGATCCAAAATTTACGTAAACGCTTCTACATAACTCATATTATCATCGAGGACAATATGTATCGGTAATATCACATGATTAGGGTCATGTGTGTACTTTCGAGTTGTGAAGCGTGGAACATATTATGCGTTTCCAAACTTGACGGCAATGCCAATCAGACGTTGTTGGTCATATCCTTTCCAATATTCCATAGGGTCCTACGAAATGTGGTCCCAATTTTCTTTCTTCTTTTCTTTTTTTGAACTTCATGATTCCCTTTAACGGGAAAATCTTGAGAAAACTTTATTTCCATATCAAAATATAACTCACGCGACGTTTGTCGGCGTACGACTTTAGTCGATCTTAGGTTCCTTTGATCCGTTGGCGGATCCGTCTGCATTAATCTCAATCATTTCTCCTATAGGGTCGGTCTTAATATTCTTCTTTCTCCCGCTTTATCCGAGGTAAAGTGGTGATCGACATTCTTTCCATAAAGCGTTTTATGCGGTCGTTCCACTAGTTGCTTGATAACCGTGGTTTACGAGAATTCCACAAGTAGTAACACTTGTTCCAATTTCATCCTCTATCCGGGACAACAGTCCTCAACATGTCTTCAGCGTTTGAATGGTCCTCTCGGATTGTCTATCCGTTTGTGGGTGAAACACGATCTTGAAATGCAATTGAGTTCTCAATTCCTGTTTATACTTATCCGAATCGGATGTAAATTTTAATCTTTATCGGATGTGATCGTCTTTAGAACTCCTTGCAAACTTATGATTTCTCGAGCGACGCTTTTATTAATATACGATCCACATATTATTAGAATCGTAAGAAATACCGCTCTTGGTCAAACGGTCGATGACAATCGATTGGCGGTATTTTCTTTTAGTGATCTGGGTAGCCGGTAATAAAATCAATGGCTATATCTTTCCATTTCTACTACGGTATGTCCAGCGGTTGTAGGGTTCCGTCACGCCGTTGGTGAAATGTTTTCACTCGTTGACACGTCGAACAACGTTTCTGAATGAAGCTACTGACTCGTTTCATTCCACCCCACCAAAATTTTCTCTTTGAAATCTCGATGCATTTGGTGCTTTTGGGGTGTGTAGTGTAAGGCGATCTCATGGCTTCTCTCAAGATCTCACTCTTAAGCCCTTCGTCTTTAGAAAATACACACTCTCCCATCATATAGCAAAACATCATATGTTTCTATTCTAAAATTCTTGTGGTCATTATTCTTAATTTTGACTCGTACTTCCTCCAACTTATTGCTCTTCTTCTGAGCTTCTAATATTCGAGCTCTTAAATCTGGGATTGCAATCAACGTTGCAATACAACCTTCTATCGTCTCAGGTGGCTTTAAAATTTCGATGTTCATCCTCTGAAATTCATTTATAAGCATCTCCTCGTGACTGAGGAGGCATTCGACTAGGGTGATATTTGCGACTCAAGGCATACGCTACATCATTAGCCTTATGCGGGTAGTAATTGATACCACATCGTAATATTTTACTAGTTCTAACCGTCTTCGTTGCCTTATGTTAAGATCTTTACGCTCGAAGAAATAATTCAGCTTTATGGTCAAGTATAGATCTTAAATCTAACTCCATAAAGATGGTGTCTCCAAATATTTAAGGCGTGTAAGGCGACTACAAATTCTAGATCTGCGTATGATAGTTTAATTAGGTAGGCGAATCGCATTGAAGCATAGGCAATAACTCTGCCTTCTTGCATCAGAACACATCCTAGCCCATTCTTCGAAGCGTCCGTGAAGATCGTGTACTCCTTATCTGCTTCGGGTACTGCGAGTACATGTGTTGTTGTCAGCAACTCTCTCAATCTCTGGAAACTAGCCTCACACTCGGTGGTCCAAGTGTACTTGATTCATTTTCTCAATAATTGGGTCATGTGTCGGGCTATTGTTGAAGATCCTTCGATAAATCTTCGATAGTAGCCGACAAGTCCTAAGAAGCTTCGAATTTCATTCGGGTTCTTTTGGTGACTCCCGTTCTCGAATGTCGATCCTCGATGGATCTACATTGATTTCCTCGTGGACATAATGTGACCTAAGAATGTCACCGCTAACCAAACTCACACTTGCTAAACTTGGCGAAGAGTTGCTCTTGCCTCAACGTTTGAAGCACAGTTCTCAAGTGCTCTTCGTGTTCTTGGTTATTCTTGGAGTATATTAGGATTTCGTCTATGAATACTAAGACAAATTTTACTAAGCATGGGTGAAATACCCTATTCATGATATCCATAAATACTATCGGGGCATTTGTAAGTCCAAATAGCATAACGATGAATTCGAAATGACCATACCTTGTACGGAAAGCCGTTTTAGGTACATCTTCGGGTCTAATCCTTAGTTGATGGTATCCCGACTTTAAGTCTACCTTAAAAAGACTCATGTTATCAAATATTTTATCATTTTCCAAAAGTGTCCGGCCGGACTATTTCATCCACGTTGTTCCATATCTGCTAATTCATTCATCAATCATACGTTCATTCATTCGTGCACTATGTAGGTGGCCACCTACACATAGTCGCCGTGATCGGTCGAGGTAGCTAACCTTAACACACAGTCACACGTGTACACAATCCGAGTTAGTCATCAACTAAGTCGGATCCGATCGTTATCCTTTTTTAACGTTGGTGGACCAACTCATTTACATACCACATTGGATATACCAATCAATTCTCGTCCCACATTTGGACAAAACAACCTCAGATATAGACACAACAAAACATAAATATTTGGCAGTCAATAACAGTTCATACGATAATATTTCATAAAGCTTTTGTAAATCATGTTTTGAGTTATGCATAATCATTTTGTTTCAAGAAAAGCCCACCTCAAGAATTGTCCTTCTTGGAGTATGTGCTAGCGATCCTCCGTTGTTTTTGTTTACGTCCACGTTGGACCTTATCAACGCAAGAAATATGATTTAGTATGTCATTCGCTTCTTTCGAGAAGTATTATTAAGATTCGACAACTAGATATTTTTTTTAGTCTTTGGGTTTTAGGATTTTCGTCATCGATATGACTTAATTAACATTTATTTTTCGTTAATTCGATTGGTCTCGTCATAACGATAGATGACACTTCGACGTTGCATTCTTTCCCTCCAACGATGTTTCTCCACGTCGTTTCGTATAATTTATGAATCTTAAGTTCATAACTAATATTCGTCGTTTGTTAACGCGTATCAACGTTGTCGAGTTCTAAATCCTCATTCATTGCTAAAATTTCTTCGCCGCGTTTCTCGTCCCACACGTTTCACATATTCTATTATAAATACCCATATCTATAGTACACTATCAATAAAGGTTTCTTATAAATCAATCATCTTCTATCAATCGTTCTATAATTTAGAGTTGATTAAAAATATTTCCTCAAGCATCTATTTGATATAATCAACTCATTACTTAATTAATTCTCCAATTTAATTAAGTAAATCCATAATTAAATATTAATTAAATGGATCAATTTAATAGTCGATAATATTTGATTAATCAATCAAATTAATTTAATTCATCTTAGATATCTACTAATTAGAATTTATTTCTAATCACATCTTTGTAATAAATTACATCAGTCCATCTCATTACATAAGTAAATAACTTAAAAGAATAATTCTCAAATTATTCTTTAACATAATTAATTAATTATGTTATTCAATTTCAAAAATTAGACTTTATTCAATCTAATGAATTTAATTAGTTCAATCTAAATAATTGATATTTAGATTATTATTTAATTAATTAAGAATAGATCCAAAATTTAATTACTAAAATTAATCTCATATTTAATTAACATAGAATTTATTAAATCCTTAATTTAATTTTAATGGATCATAGATGAATAGTTCAAGTCCATTTCCAAATTAAATTCTTAGCCCAACATTTAAAATAGTGTAAGTCCATATCAATTTAATTTCAAAGGCCCATATCCATTTAATTCCAAAGGCTCATCCTAATTTAATTACAAAGGCCCATCTTATATAAGCCCAATAAAATTTTATTTTAAATAACCCACATCACATAGTCCATTCCTTTTTTTTTCCTGGCCCATAATCAAGGCCCAACAATTATTTTCTCGGCCCAAAGTCATAAGGCCCATACACAACAAACATGAGCTCAAAGTGTTGGCCTACTGATTAAAATATCTGAGGCCTACCTATTTGGCCCAAATGGCCAAATCAATTAAAATCAGCCCAAGTCAATTAAAGTCAGCCCAAATCAATTAAATTCGGCCCAAAAGAATAAGCCAATTTTCGGCCCAGACGAAATAAATTCAGCCCAATCGAAATAAGAGCCCAAACAAATTAATATTTTGGCCCATGAAAATAAGGCCCAACACAATTAATTAAACGGCCCAAATACCCAAGCCCAACATAAATAAATTAAAACCTAAACTAAATGACCAAGTCAAGAACCGCCCCCCCCCCCAAACTCATTCTGTTGTCTCTCTCTCTTGTCTAATCACACACGCAAACACGCGAGATACGCCGCCGTCTCCACGTCTCCGGCGAGCCATCGCCGGTCGGCGTAATCTTGCCACAACAAGCGCCTCCTTTCTTCTCTTTTCCGTTTCCTCTTTCTCGCAATGTTTCACGCACACACACGCATGGATCTCATACAAACACACACGAACGCCGTGCATAACTCCCACTCGCAAATCGCCTCATGGTTGTCGATTCCGATCAGTAGCGTCGTCGCGCGTTGCCATCGTTTCGCCCAACGTCTCATCGTCTCTCTGTGAAAATTGAAGCCATCATCGCGTGGGTTCAACCGCGACGATGCTATCGCCTCGGATCCGGCCGCGCGCCGGCGTCCGCCGTCGGCGGGCTCAGGAGAGCCCATCGAGGATGCTTGGTGTCGCGGTGTGCAAAGTCACCGCCTAGCGTGCCGCCGTGCTTGGAAGGCCACTGCCGAGGGTGCCGTCTTGCAATAGCTCGGCAGTTCCATGACCAAGCGGGACCACCCTAAAGACCACAACCGAGCCCTAGTGGCTCGGTCAAATTAAGAATTTTCTTATGTTACGTATTGCTAAATTTCTACATTTTATGATTTTTATTTGTTGGTTTGATTGTGTTGGTTTGTTTCCAAGAACATGTGTGGAAATAATTGTATCAATATACATGTGTTTGTACATATTGCTTGATCTGAAAGTATAGAATGAGGAGTTGAGAAAGATATACCCTTGTTGTTTGCTGAAATGAGAATGATGTTTTCTTCAATTGTTGTCGGTAGACTTGGAAAATGAGAGGAAAATAGACTTGGAAGTGAGAGGAAAAAGTGTGTTGTATAAAAAATTTCATACGATGCTTAGAGATGGAATGATGAGGTCTGAAAGAAAGATTATATAGGAAAAAAAATGGAATATTCTGAGGAATAAAAATGATGTGGTTTGACTAGACCATTTATCCCATATAAAAAAAAATGTCTAACTCGATTTATAACTATATTCGTTCTCCCATATTCGTTTAAATCTTTCTCGTTCGAAATAAAATAGAAACGTCGACGATTATAAAATTTAATAATCGCTCTACTCTCAAACATCGATTTAACTCAATGAATTAAAGAAATCGAAGTTTTAAATTTTCCGGGGTATTACAATACACCAGTACGTTCACAACAGGAAACATCAATACTGAAATTAGGGATGTCAATGAGCGGGTTTAGCCGGACCAGAACCAATAAATAAGTATCGATTTTGATTCTGGACCCGACCCATTAGATGTCGGATTCAAACTGGACCCGGACCATCAACTATGGGTCTGAAACAGTCCAGATCTGAGCGGGTCTGGACCAGAATAAGACAATAATTGTAATATCCCAAAGAATTAAATGCCTAATTACGATATTTAAATTCGTAAATTAAGGTTTCGCCGAAATAATTGAATTAGTAATTTATCGAATAATGATTTCGATTAATTACGAAGTAACAAATTCCTATTTTATATTCACTAAGAATTGTGAATTAAGGAATAGAATTTTATTAAGTGTTTCGGCAGTATTATTTTAACGTCGATTGAGTATCGATAGTTAAAATTTCGTAAAATTTTCTAAGTGACGAAGCTTAGAATTTAATTCCATTATTTAATGGAATGATTTAATAAAGTGATTACGACTTTATTATGACCATTTTGAGATGAGTCGATAATTAATGTTTTGAGACGTTTCAAAGATGAATAGAAAAATGAGTTTAATGATCAAGGAATTATAATATTTAAATTCCTATGATTATTTTATGTAATTAGAGTATTATTTAGCATTATGATAATGCTAGAACATTAAGGATTAATTATTGGACAAGTTTATAATTTTCGAAAACCCTAATTCGAAAATTAGGGTTTTCTCACATGAAATGATAATAATAATTTTTCCTATGATATAATTTATCATCTAAAACATATATTATGATATATATTTATAATTAGCATGAAAATAAAATATGTATCAATTGCACAATGAAAGTGCCGTGAATATATGTTGGAGAAAATGATTTACGTGAGTTCTTGTATTGTTTTGCATGTTATGAAATCAAATGAATCAAGTGAGATATTTTGTACACTCTAACCAAGTAAATTAAGTAATGATCAAGTGGAGACCAATTTGATTGTGAGGGAGCCGCATATTTGTGTTGAAAAATGAGGTTGGAAGATATTACACAACTCTTGTGATGTATTGTGCATTTGGGAATGTGTATGACTTTAGGTTGTGTAAGACAAGAATTAAAAGCTTCATCTTTGTGTTCATTAAGAGAGGTGACCGACGGTGAAGTGTACCAAAATGTGAAGATGTTCAAGCTCAATTTTTACATAAAGAGCCGTGAGTTTTCAAGCCTTGATACATGATGATTAAGTTGTTTTTAATGAATATTATGATGAAATGTTGCTACATTATAGTAGATAAGCATTGAGTAATTTTGTTGGAATTTTATAAAAATGTTTAGTATTTATTTTGGACAAAACCGTGACCTTGAACAATGAATCCTTAATGAAGAAATGGAATATGTTGGACTATAGGTTATAAATATGTTATAAATTAATGTTGGAATTTTATACAAGGCCCCAACATTAATTTATAACATATTTATAACCTATAGTCCAACATATTCCATTTCTTCATTAAGGATTCATTGTTCAAGGTCACGGTTTTGTCCAAAATAAATACTAAACATTTTTATAAAATTCCAACAAAATTACTCAATGCTTATCTACTATAATGTAGCAACATTTCATCATAATATTCATTAAAAACAACTTAATCATCATGTATCAAGGCTTGAAAACTCACAGCTCTTTATGTAAAAATTGAGCTTGAACATCTTCACATTTTGGTACACTTCACCGTCGGTCACCTCTCTTTATGAAAATGATGAAAATGTTTAGTAAGCACAAGGCCTTTCAGATAAAACCCTTGTATCTTACCATAATGGGGCAGTGTAATTTAAAGAAGGTAAAATGTTTTTTGGCATAAGTCCACTGAGTGCATTATTTGTACTCAGCCCTGCATATTTGTTTTTAAATGTGCAGATTGAGCTGGTGATGCGATGGAGCAGTGTTGAGCAATAGGAATGTTGTCGCTGAAAAGTTTATACCTTGATAGTACATCGTCATATGTACATATCACATGTTTTCCGCTGCAAGAACATAAGTTATGTAGTAAAGTCCAAAAACATACTTGATATATGTATTACAGTTTAATGTTAAATGGTCTCATTGATTATTCATCCCTGTTTAGTGTAATAATCCCTGCTAAATCGTACTTAGGATTTAGGGGCTGTTACAGAGTGGTATCAGAGCGGTTCGCTCTTTGAACCTAAAATCTCCTTTGAGGTTAAGTCTAGATTGAGTCACTAGACTTCTAAAGGTCAGCTGACAATGCTCAACACTCCATCACATCAAGCTCAACCGAAATGAGGTAAATGTTTCCTTTTCAAAATTTTGAAATGAAAAGTTGAAAGAGAAAAAGGATCGAGATGATTTTTCAAAAGGAATGAAAGATGTGAAAGATGAATGATATGAAATGGAAGTTATGAATAATGTTGAGAATGGAAGTTATGCAAAGTGATCAAGTTAGAAATGAATGCTTATGATTGATAATGGGCAAAATGTGCCAAGAATGAAATGTTGAAATTGCAAAATTCAAGTAATACATGCATTCAATAAGTATGTTATGAAATTGAACAGAATTTTCAAGTTTTCATAACCAAATTTGTTCAAATTTCAAGATTATGTATAATGAATGAATATGCTTGAAATGAACGTGAATGGCCAAAGTTGGAATGATGAATTCTTCGAAATTCAAAGAAATGTGCATGTATAAATGAGCTATGTTTTCATTATTTGAAACTTTTAGTTTCAAATCTCAAGATTTATTATGACAAATGATATGTCATCTCAAGAAAAACATAGACGATATAAGAAGCATGATCACGTATTGCAAAAGAATATAAAAGTACGAACTTCCTTCCTTTAGGAGAACAAAAGAACGACATGAAAAACGAAAGGAAAGTTAGATTCAACCTCGGCGTGTGCGAATTCGACCTCGGCATATGCGACTTCGATTTCGACCTTGGCATGTGCGACCTCGACTTCGACCTCGGCATGTGTGACTTCGACCTCGGCATGGGCGACTTTGACTTCCACCTCGGCATGTGCGACCTCGACTTCGACCTCGGCATGTGTGACTTCGACCTCGGCATGTGCGACTTCGACCTCGGCATATGCGACCTCGACCCGACCTCGGCATGTGCGACTGACTTCCACCTCGGCATGTGCGACTTGACCTCGGCATGTGCGACCTCAACTTCCACCTCGGCATGTGCGACCTCGACTTTGACCTCGGCATGTGCAACCGACCTCGGCATGTGCGACCTCGACTTGACCTCGGCATGTGTGACTGACCTCGGCATGTGCGACTCGACTTCGACCTCGGCATATGCGACCGACTTCCACCCGGCATGTGCGACTTGACTTCCACCTCGGCATGTGCGACTTGATCTCGGCATGTGTGACCTCGACTCGACCTCGGCATGTGCAACCTCGACTTGACCTCGGCATGCGACCTCGACTTCAATCTCGGCATATGCGATCTTGACTTCCACTTGGCATGTGCGATCGTCGACTTTGACTTTGAAATTTATAACATCGATTTTGGCATCGTCGACCTTGGTAGCCTGTACTACCTCGGCATCGGCAACGGCATGCACGACTTGTGTCGGCATCGCCAACGATCTCGCGCGAGCGTCTGAATTTTCGCCTCGCGGTGATTTTGTCTTGACCCGTTCTCCCGTGTGAACTCCGGTTACGTATGGTTTTCGCCCACGTGCCCCTAATGCACTTTGATTTCTTTCTTGTGAAGGACCAAATCCCTGATTCCTACTCCAGAATTTACGAGAATCAGTTGAAGTTAGTTCTATGATTGTATAGAGTAAGAACGTTATAGTATAATAAGAATCTTAGAATGTTACTAAGAAAGTAAGATTTCGATGTCTGATGAAACCATGACGTACATGAGAACCTTTGTTGAAGACCTATTACGAGTATATAAGGTTTCAAATTATATTCATTACCCAAATTCTGTCATTGAGTTTAACTCTATGACCTAGATCAAATTGAGAAATCACTTGAGTTTCTCACTTTTTCTGAAGAAAATTTTCGACCCGAAAATTTATAAAGAATTCTCTGAAACCAAGCGTTGTGTGACTGAGAATATAATTGTGACGGGTCTGGCCAGCCCATATGACCAAAGAAATCTCAGTAGTCGTCATTCTGGTCTTCGGACCCTAGATCCCAATTATTCAGTCCAAAGAGCATATCGATTCAATCATTAAAAAGATGCTATTTTGATTTGTGAGACAGTACCTCTTGTAAGTAGTCGTGATAATTTCTCCTCGATTCTTGAAACCATCTAGTATGATAAATGTTGACTTACCTTGACACCTAAGTGCAAATTAGTAAAGCGATAAACATCAGGCATGAAATAGGTTGACTTATCTTAGCCACCTAAAAGTTTCAGATCAGTAAGGTGATAGACATCAAGAAATTATGATGTAAAGAAAATCTCGATGAGATGAGATATTTTCCTATGATACACATGGATGTGATGACCCTTGATGGGCTTTACAAAGATTGATAACAGTGAAGTTATACCTTCATGTGACTGTTATGATAATAAAGTTATGAATAAGATACTCTTTAGCATTGAATGCAAATGTAAAAGTAAATAAATGTATATGATATCCGTGGGATATAATTTCCCCTCACCATGTCATAACGAGAGAGAGATAACAACTTATCTTTAAGATAATTTTTGTCCCTAAACCCTCGTTAGTAGGTTGGACAGGTTTAAAAGAATGAAGATGCATGCAAGATATTCTTTTCAAAGAATATATATATATATATAAAGAAATGATAGCATCTCAGAAAATAAATCTCTCGCCTTATACCTCAATCAATGAGATTATGCTTGAGCATAATCGATTCCAAGTAATTGAAACTTGGTTAAACAAACGATAATGAGATTGAGGAATCATAATCCTTGAGATTGAGGATATCTCCAAAGCCAAGACATGGTAATAAGATGCTTAGAATTTAAGTTATGGTGTACGAATGTACTACCTTACCAAGCCATACGATAATAATGACGGTTCTAACCCTGAATGTGAGAACCGAGGTATAACGAAAGTAATATTACTTTCAGATACCATGTTCAAGAAAAAGGGACAAAAGTCAGGAATAGCTAAAGAAACTATGAGCTATACAATTATAAGATAGCCCACGACATGATATAAGCTTCAGAGACATGACTTCGATAAATAAGGATTTCTCTTGAAAAGAGTTTAAAGTAAGGATATATGAGAAATATATTCCTAAGATCGATAAAGTGAAAAAGAGAATTGAATCATTCATACTGGATTAGGAATGAATGATAGTGATAGAGACATGACGATCTCTACGATAAGATTTAATTATCGAAATATCAATATTAAAAGATAAGTTGATGTAGACCTAACCACGAATGCTATTGGTAAAAGCATAACGGTACTAATACCCGAGAAGTATAGGGTGAATGAGGCAACAGAAGGCCATATGAGGAACATGATGTCCCAATGGAAAGGACAATGACATGTGAAATAGATGTTTACTTGAATAGACGGAACATCGAGACCAAAGCCTATACTTCATCCGGCGAGCGAACAAAACCAAGAAGGCACGATAGGTATGAGAAAGATTTTTCAGCATACCTATAATATTTTCTTTACCTATAATATTTTGTTCGATATGGGTGCTTCATGTTCTAACATCGCACAAGTATGTGCAGAAACGATAGAACCTAATTCGGGATAAACGAATCAAGAAATGAAAATTTCTTCACCTATATGAGAATTATGGCCGTTGCAGGTGTTGTAAAGGTTTAGAATTGAACCTAGGATCACCTAAGGTTCTATCCAATGATTTGGATCATTATATCTATATGGATATGGAACGTAGATATAATTCTAGAAACAAGAAGTTTCGGAAATGGATGCCATTCACGCGATCAGTGACCTGGGCCTAGTCTCGTCGTTAGAGATTTTATGCGACAGGATTTTAGCACCCACTATTTGCTTATGCGAATAAATTTAGAGCGATATACGACTGAAGGTGTAAAACGTAAAATGAGTATTAAGATAAGTGTCATGAGTCGTGTCATAAGTTATCTACAAGTTATATATGTCTTAAAGTGTTTAATTCTTTAAGGAATCCTTCTTGTTTAAAATTTCCTCTATTTCTTTGATTTAAGTCTGAATTATCTAGAAATATTTGTTTACAGATGGCAGGAAAATGGAGTATTACGGGTAAGAAGATAACCACAAGGCTACAAGCTTAGAACTCACACACAGACGGCTCTTTTATTATAAAGCGGGCATGGATTTAGGACAGGTTTTGGAGGAATTCTGCACCTTTGGAAGGATGCTCAGAAGCGTGGAGTTATGGATGAGGATGGTATCCAAAGGCTTATTCGTCGGTTACCTGATGGCAAAGTTTGCAAAAGAAGTATCGAGAATATCTTACGTATGTAGAAAATTCCAAGACTTGGCGGACTTACGGTTGTCAACCGCTCAAGCACACATATTATGCGTATGGAGCGACACCGATGAACACTTGTCACGGTCCCGGCAAGTTTCACAGCATTATATAAAGGAACGGTTGTACCCTGATGTTCCAAACGCCGCCCCACGTCCTGTGCCGTCAATTATACCTGAAAGGGATGAGAATGGCCAAAGGACAAGATCTTACCGCCCTCGCGGATTAGGAGAATTACCGCTACTAACTCAACCTTACTTTTTGATAAAAGTAATACAAACTTCTGGTACTAAAGAAGAAACAGGGAGCAGCTTGACCCCTGGCTCTCTGAAGGAGAATGATCATCGGAAGTATGAAACAAAAACGTACTTGGAGAAAGGCAAGTTTCCAAATGAGGAGTACGATTCCGACGAAGGCCACTCAGAGACATAGAATCTTAGGATCATATGAGACTTATATATAGATAGTGAATATGTTAAAATGGTGTCCAAATTTTGAATGTAAAAAGAACTAGATGCCATGTAATCAGTCGGATTGATAGACCGACCCTCGTAATTAATGTAGGAAAAGTCCTCACTGAGGCATTTTGATGTAATATATTATATGGTCTTTGAAGAATGGTATCCGAAATCGAAACGAATTGTTAGAATAAGATATGGTTACTATGAGATAATAGTTAAGCCATTCGGACTAACAAATGCACTAGCCCTGATCATGAACCTCAAAAATCGAGTGTTCCATATATATTTAGACAACTTTTTCTTAATCCTTATGAACAATGTTCTTATCCATAAGAAGAGCGAGAAAGAACATAAGGAACGTCGAAGGACTGTCTTACGAATTTTAAGAGCCGGAAAATTTTTGCCTAGAACAGTATTGTGAATTTCGGCTTAAAGAAATATTCCTCACACACATAGTGTCTTTAGAAGAAATCAAAGTACATCTGGCAAAGGATAAAGCAATGTAAGAATAAAAGTCGTCAATGACCTAAAATGAGATCAGGAATTTCTTAGATTAATTGACTACTATCAGAGATCCATTGAGAACTCTCTAAAGTAGCAATGCCAATAACATAGCTAGCCCAAAAAGAAATCAAATTTACATGGATTAATTAAAGTAAAGCTATGTGTTAATATGAGAAAGATAATAGCTTACGCATCACAATGACTTAGATCACATGAAAGGAATTTCCCAACTCACGACTTGAAATAGTAACAATAGTATAAGTACCAAAGTCTTGGAGACATCACTCCTATGACCATAAGTTAAGAATCCGTTACAAATTACAAAAGTTGAATTAATTCTTCGAGCAAAGAAACTTGGATACGAGATAGAAAAGATGGCTCGAATCAGTAAAAGATTACAATTATGATATAAATTATCACCTACGGACGGTTAACGTAGAATTTAATGCCCCAAGTTATAAAATTCAGTCTAAATTATGGTATGTCCTTATAAAAAAAAGAAAACTCATTGGAGAGTTCAAGAAAATAAAAACAGAAATAGTCGGGCAATCAAGGACGAACGTGAGTTGTATTCTCACACCCAAGGTGACATATGACTAAAGAGAAAGGATGAAAATGAGAATAGAATACGAATTAAGATAAGGAATGAAGAGCTGAAGGATATTTTAAGGAACGCTGGACAATGTCATATTGTCTAAAGAAGGGATATACATATATATTTCAAGCAATAATAAGCTTAGAAATGAAATCATGAATGAAGTTCATGACCTTTCTCATACCGCCCAACCCGACAGCATTGAGAGATACTATGATTTACGAGAAAAGTTAAATAGTAAGGAATAAAATGAGATATAACCATATTGTCGAGCAGTGTCTCGGTTACCAACAAGTGAAGGCATTGTATCAATGACCTTATAAGAGGTTATAATCTCTAAAGATACACAGATGAAAATGGAATGATATAGCAATGGATTTTATAACGGGTTTTGCCAAAGTCATAAAGAAGTAACACTGCTATATGGGTAGCAGTGGATTGACTCACCAAATATGTTCATCTCTGCCTATTTAGATGACTCATAGATCTGATAAGTTAGCTTAGTCGTACATAAAGGAAATCGTATATTTACAGAGGATACTCAAAACCTATCGCTTCAGATAGAGACTCCAAGTTTACCTCTAAATTTTGAATTAACTCACAAAAAGGAGTTTGACACGAGGTTGAACCTTAACATAAATGTCCACTCACAGATAGATGGACAGTTAAAAAGGACAATGTGGACGTTTAAGCTCACGATAGAACATTAATGTTAAATCAAGGTACAAGTGGGAACGTATTGTGCCACTTGTTAGGTTCACGTACGACCATAGCTGTCAAGCAATGATCAATATAGCCTTATGAGGCATTATGTGGAAAGAAGTTATGACCACCACTTTATTAAAATAAAGTAGGTGAGAGAAAGTATAAGGTCCTGACAAGGTAAATGAAACGATTAAGATATCTGCCAAATGAGGCAAAGAATAAGAAAAGCTCAGGACAGACAAAAGTCTTACGCTAATACGCGTAGATCTGAACTGCATTTTAAATGCAGAAATAAAGTTTCTTAAGATTTCTCCATCGAGGGAAATTATAAAGTTCAGACACAAGAATGTGGAGATCACATTTTATAGGACTTTACGAGCTCCTAGTAATGATAGGCCTAGTAGCCTATAGATCGGTACTTCCACCAAATTTGGGGAAAGTACGTAATGTTTTCCACGTGTCACAGTTAAGGAAGTACGAAAATTGTCATGCCCCAATTCCCGAGGGAAGGCACGGATGCCGGGGTATGATTAGGGGTGAGGGTTAAGAAGCGGGGAAGAAGGGGGATACATATAACATACACGATAAGAAGATGTGACCATGAAATCGGGCAGCATCTCCTCTATAACAAGGACATATCCTGAAGGGGAGGGGTGCACAAACAATCCACCAACAGAATAATATCGATACCATAACTTTGATAGTCGTAATCTTGATTTATTGTAAGTAATGCAAGAAAGCAAAATAGCATTACATCCTGTCAACTAGACCGGTCAACCACATAGCATGCTCATATCGAGACTCACAGCAGAATAACATAACAAATCTTGTTCCCAATCAGAAAGAAAATAAGGGACAAGAATACATCAATATCAGAGTACGTATATAACACAACATCGCGGAAGCATAGCATGAAGAACCCAGACTCCACCCTCTCGAGCCGCCTGTCCAAACCCTCCTCCATACGTGAAAAGATTTGAAAAAGAGTTTGGGGTGAGTACTAGCGCACTCGGTGGGGTTTTATCATAAATCAAAAGAATCATGATGCGTGTTCGAGCACTTACCTTAGAAGGTTTTAAAGCGTAAATCCACTTCTAAGTAAGCAAAATAGATTTTTCATTTTTCGATACCGATCCGTTATTCCGTTATTCTCATCATAGAACCATGAACTACATTTCGGGCGTATCCCGCCATTGACCATCACATCTCATTCATTCGCCGGAACATATCCAATCGGCCCATGCCCGGGCGTATCCACCGGCTAACTCGGTGTGGACTTTAGGGTCAAACCCGTCGAATGTAATACCCGATTTATTAAAGCCCATTACGATAATAAAATCGTAAATTAGGGTTTCGTCTCGATAATTTGATTATTAAAATATCGAATAATGATTTCGATTATCTTTGGAATAATAAATTCCTATGTTTTATTCAAAGATGAATGTGAATTGAGAAATACGGATATGTAACGTATTTCAACAATATTATTTTCTACGTCGATTACGTATCGATAATTGAAATCTCGTAATCTTTTCTATGTTTTTAAACTTAGAATTTAATTCCATTAGTATTGGAATTATTTAATAATGTGATTACAGCCTTTTTACGACCATTTTGAGATGAGTCGATAATTAGGGTTTTGAAACGTTTCAAACGTTAACGTTTTGAGATGACTTGAGAATCAAGTCTAACGATCAAGGAATTATAATATTTAAATTCCTATGATTATTTTATATAATTAGAATATTATTTAGCATTGAATTAATGCTAGAAAATTTTGGAATTTTATTTTTGATTATTTAAGATTCTCGAAAACCCTAAATCGAGAATTAGGGTTTTCTACCTATGGATTGATTCCAATAAATTTTCCTATGATATAATTTATCGTCTAAGATATATATTATGATATATACATGTAAATGGCATGAAAAATCAAAATTTGGCACCTAAGATTGATAGTGCCGTGACCAATTATTTGGGAAACAATTGTTATGTGAAAAATTTTGCATTTTCACTATGTTATGAAATCAAATGAATCAAGTAGGATATTGTACACTCTTATCAAGTAAATTAATTGGAAGCAAGTGGGAAGCCTTATTGAGAGGAGTTACCGTCTATATTGACTAAGTATATATGTAAGAAGCTTTGTTAGGATTTAAATTGATGATTGATATTCATTTGGGAAAGAGTGTATCTAATACACTTGTGTAATAACACATCAAAATCTGAATTTTTCTTCCTACCACACTGGAGTCGACGGCAGTTTAAGGACAAAATAAATTTTGTTTCAACCAAAAAGCTTTAATAAAGCTTCCATGAAGTTAATACTTGTGTAAGGGATATTTTCTTCATGACATCACTTTGACCACTCCATTTTTAATTGTGTCTTGATTCATTTGTGTGAGAGAGCCGAGAGATAGTTAGGTGTGTGTCTTGCTTTTCATTTGTTTTATTGGCTAAATATATATTATGTATTGAACACTGAACACATCACAACACTCTCATCCTCATTTCTCCCTTTCTGCCGTAACCTTCCAATAGAAAACCAAACCATTTTCTTCATCTTTCCTTCTCATTTTGTTTGAATTTAATTTATCCTACAACCGATCGACTCCGATAACGAGGTTAGATATCGAACAAGCTTCGATAAAACCTATCTTTTTCAATAATCCTACGGTTTAAATTATTATTTTTAGCATGTATTATTTATGCAATAAATCATGTTAGCATGTTATAAGCTTAGGAATTATGTTACATATGTTAATATGTGCATAAATTATTAATTTACTAAGCTTAGCTATTTATTTAAATTATTCTAGTGATGCTCGAAAATTGCTAGGATGTTTATAATGTTGGATTATTGATCTCTAGTGTTGTAGGAGTGCATGGTATTAATTTAAGAATTTTTTGAAAATCATTTGTTTAAATGTTGAAAACTGCCGAAAATGCTTAAGCCTTGAACTATGGTGTATAATTTTTATATGCTTGATATTATAGCATATTATTGATCTAGGGTATTGATTAGGTGTTGTAGGAATTTATTAGAATTTTTGGACAATTGTAGCTAATTATTTTCAAAATGGCCGAACCATATAGTGTATGAATTAGTGGGTTATTTTGTGTTATTACATAATATTGTGATGTATTAATGCTATATGATAGCATATAAGCATAGTGTGATTTTATAGGATTTTATAAAAATTGTTTGGTATATATATACCTATAGTAGCCGTGAGCTACAATTGGATATTTCTTGGTGTATAGTTTGATTTTATTAAACTTTAGGTTATAATTATGTTATATATTAATATTTGAGGCTTTTGGATAATTATTAAAATTTTTGGAAAATTTTTGGATTAATTTTCATAAAAACCGTGGCCTATATAGTGTTATAGGTGAGTTCAAAATTTTTCTATATTGATATTAATACATATTAATGATCATAGTGTAAAATAATAAACTATATGAATTTAGAAGAATTTTTGGAACAAAGTTTGAGAAATTGTAATATAGCCGTGAGCTATATTGTGGAAATAAGGAATTTTAATTCCTTTTTAATCAAGAATAATAATTTATTATATGTCTAAAAATTATATTAGATATAATTGAATTTTCGAGAATTATTAAACATAGAATATTATGTTACGATGAAACGTTATATTAAATAACGTTAAAAGCATAAATAATGCTTAAATTATTAAAAGATTAATATTGGAAGAAAATATTAATCAGATTTATCGATTTGCGTGAAAAATCGAGAATTGAAAAGAAATCGATTGAAAATCGATTTATATTGAATTTATTCATTAAAATGTGATTTATTTGAGATTTATAAAGAAAAGTCAAAATGGTTGACTTTCGAAATTGACGTACGAAATACGTTCGTTAAATACGCTAATACGTGAAAAACGTATTACTTTTATCTGAATATCTCAATTGTGAGAAAAGATTTCAGAATTGAAATCATTTTATTGAATAACGTTATTATACGTTAATTATTTAACCAAAAAGGTTAAAATGAGACTGTAGATCATATTGCGTCTCTCTCGAAATACGAGAATTACTTTTATTTGAAATACGCGTTGAAACGACGTATTAAAGTTTATTAAGACTTCGAATTATTATATTATTTATCAAAGTTGAATGAACTTTGAAAATCTTGAAAAGCGTACAACGTGCTAAGCGTAAATTTTGCGTAAAGGTAGGGCGTGAAGGCTCACACGCAACTGAGGAGGAAGCACGTGTATCGAAAATCGAAGTTTAAAAGTAAAGGTGGGCTTTACTATACTCAAACTGGTAGAATTTACCAAATGATTTATTTATGATGCTTTATTGCAAGCAAATATTTATGAAATGATTTATTTAATTACCTGCCCAAAATGTTTATGTTTCATGATGTATCCAACCCATAATTGTTGATGCATAATGTTGGGTAGCTCCCACTTTATGACATGCTTGAATTGATTCTTGGAAGTACCCCAAGGATGATGGAGAATTCAGTATCCTGTCTTGAGATGACCGGATTTTGTGCACCGATTATTTTGTATTGTGTCTTTGAAAGGGTGCTCGGCGGTCACGGCGTCTGTGAGAGGAGGCCTCCTCCAACAAGGAATTATTGTGAAGGATATGGATCATACATACATGGAAAATGTCCGCCGCATTTAATCTTTATGGAAAATGAAAGAAAATATTTAGTAAGCACGAGTATTTCAAATTAAAACCTCGTGTATTCCGTGATGGGCGAGTAATTCAAATGTGATAAATTATTTGGCATGAGCCATCGAGTGTAATCTTGTACTCACCGCATGTTTGTTTTAAATGTGCGAGTTGAGCGAGATGATGGATGGAGATGTGTCGAGCGGTCGGAACCCTTTTGAATGCAATATATTAGAAACCTTGAATACACATCGTCATATGTGTATTCACACGTTTTCACCGCAATTGAATTAATTTATCTTATGATGTTGATTAGTTGAATACTTCGAACATATGAGTCTTGTATATATATGGATAAAGTTTCCTTAATTATTATTCCAAGTATTAGCCCGCTAAATCGTACTCGATTTGGGGGTCATTCTGTAACCATAACCACCTCATTACCATTTCCGTGTGGACTTAGGGGTCTATCCCTTCGTAACCATAACCACGTGTTCGGGTCTATCCCTTACGATCAATACTCAAGATGGTGATCAACCCACGAATAGAGATCCGTGCACAACCATGATAGAACCATATCTCGGATCGTAGAACAAGAATAACTTCATCAAAACATTTTACGGTAGACATGTTTTATTTTGAAATATCGAGTAAATAACTCAAAATAAGCATATATAACCCAACCTGAACAGACGAAAACGTCAACCGGGAGATATCTACGGATCCGATGACTTCACCGATCACACTGGTAGGTACCTGGTAACAAGACGGAACAACTTTTGGGGTCACATCCCACAAAGCAAAGCAACATCGTGATCCAAACGAAGATCGAAGCAAAACTAGGGTTTTCGACTTTCTGAACCCACATTTGGCACTCTCCGGGTTTTCAAATCAACTCGATGCAGAAGGAAAATATATTCAGGGCATCAAGACCTATAATAGGGTACTTTCAAAATATGCATGCATGCAAGTTGACTCAAATCTTAGCAGCGAAGAAGCTTCAAAAATCGATGCTATCCCGGATCTAGGATAAACCATCCAAAATCAATGCATGAAAATGGAAACATAAGCAATATGCATAAAGACGAGCATGGAATGACAAACTATGTTGAAAATGGATAACTTGGGCATGTCTTCCTTTAGAAAACTCAAGCAACGGAAAACATCCCACATGCGTAAACGCGAAAAATGTAAAACGGAATCGGTACTTTAGTAGAATGCATAGCCGGAACTCAAAACCTAAAGGACCAGAGCAAAGGTGGCTCGGTGGCCACCAAATCGGGTGACAGAAGGGTGATGGCCTTAACAATGGTGGCGGTTTGGCGAATAAGTGGCCTCGCCATTTTCGCCCGTCCCTTTAGAATCCCGAGTTCTATGCTATACGATCTACTAAAAGGCGAATCAAAACAAGAAAAGGACAAAACAGAAAACGGGGCTGTCGGGAGAGGTTGATCGGCGGTGGTGGCTCGGCAGCCAAGAATGGCGCCGCCGAGCCTCCCCGCTCGATCCCCACTCCTCCAGTAGCCTCAGCAGCACTGGAGCTGCTCGGCTCTTTCGTAAACACGAGAGGCGAAGGAAATGAACGTTGAAAATGAAGACCCTAGCCTCCTATTTATAGGAAAGCGGTCACAAGTTGCTTTGCAAGTGCCCTTTTTCGAAAACGCAAAAGCGACGCAACTTTTGCAAACGGACTCCAAATTTAGCAAACTTAGTACCCATGGACACGAAATAAAATACCGGACACAACGACTATAAACAAGATATGCTTTTAAAAGACCAATGAAACGTCCGATTTTTCGATAACTTCCCCGGAGTGCCAAACCTTCATGGGTGGTCGAAAACCTGCATACTTAGTGTTTATGAATTCGTCATAAGACATTCTTCTAACGCTTCGAGGTTTCGTGATGGTCGATCACGAAACAAAAGTCAACCTTTTGACCTTTCTCGAAAAACATGCCACGCAAAGTAAGCTTAGAAAAGACGGGTATTACATCCCTCCCTCCTTAGAAAAATTTCGTCCCCGAAATTTCAAACACGTGGAGAAAACAACTCAGGGTACTGAGCCCTGAACTTGTCTTCCAACTCCCACGTAGCTTCCTCCTCTCCGTGGTGATTCCACAACACCTTCACGAACGGAATCTGCTTGTTCCTCAACTCCTTGACTTCTCGTTCCAAGACAGCCATTGGTCTCTCCTCGTAACTCAGATCCTGAGCAAGAACCACTTGGTCATGCTTGATCACGTGTTTTGGGTCGAACACGTACTTTCTCAGCTGAGAAACGTGAAACACGTCATGAACATCTCCGATGCTAGGTGGCAAAGCTAACCTATAGGCAACGGGGCCTATTCTCTCAAGAACTTCGAAAGGTCCAACGAACCTCGGTCGTAACTTACCTCGCTTCCCAAAATGAACGACTCCTATCGTCGGGGAAACCTTAAGGAAAACGCGATCTCCGATCATGAACTGAAGATCCGTGTGACGCTTGTCCGCATAGGACTTCTGCCTGCCCTGAGCTTCCTTGATCCTTCGCTTGATCTGATCGATAACCTCGACCGTCTGCTGAACCATCTCTCGTCCTAACATCTTCCTCTCGCCCACTTCGCCCTAATAAAGTGGCGATCGACACTTCCTTCCGCATAACGCTCATAGGGAGCCATTCCTATGGTGGCACGATAACTTGTTGTTATAGGCAAACTCCACCAAAGGTAGTATCTCTTCCCAATTTCCTCCTCTATCGGCCACGACTGCTTGCAGCATGTCTTCCAAAACCTGAATCGTCCTTTCCGACTAACCGTCCGCTTGAGGATGGAATGTTGTACTAAGATTGACTTGGTCCCCATGGCTTCCTCGCACTCCTCCAAAACCTTGATGTGAACCTCGGTCACGATCCGACGAATCGATATCGGCACACCATGTAACCGCATCGATTTTTCGACGAAAGTCGAGCAAGCTTATCTAACCCGCACGTCATCCGAATCAGAAAATGAGTGACTTCGTCGATCTATCAACGACAACCCATATAGCGGTGTTTCATCTCACCGACCTTGGAAAACTCACCACAAAATCCATACCGATATGATCCCATTTCCACTCTGGGATTGGTAGCGGTTGCAACAATCCTGACGGACGTTGATGTACAGCTTTCACTTGCTGACAAGCCAAACAACGTTCCATATACGCGGCTACATCCTTTTTCATCCCTTCCCACCAAAAGTTCCTCTTAAGGTCTCTGTACATTTTGGTGCTTCCTGGATGAGCTGTATATGGTGCCTCATGAGCTTCACTCATGATTTTATCTCTCAATTCCCTATTGAGTGGCACACATAACCTTCCTCGGAATAGTAGCGCGTTGTCTTTCGCTTCTGTAAATCCCTTGCTATCTTCTAGCCTTGCTTTCAAACGCATCTTCTCCAGGAATTCGTCTCCTCGTTGCGCACTCACGATGGCTTCTCTCAGGTCCGGTTCAGCTGTCAAAGCCGCGATGAATCCTTGCACTGATTCCGGCGGGTGAATCACTTCCAGGCTAAGCTTCTCAAAATCTCGAATAAGCTCTTTCTCTTGCGTAAGAAGATATCCCAACTTCGCTCTCGACTTGCGACTGAGGGCATCTGCTACAACATTGGCTTTCCCCGGGTGATAACTGATAGAGCAATCATAATCCTTCACCAACTCTAGCCATCTCCTTCGCCTCATGTTCAACTCCTTTGTTCAATGAAGTACTTGAGGCTCTTGTGATCCGTGAAGATCTCACACTTAACTCCATAGAGATAGTGTCTCCAAATCTTTAACGCATGAACGACTGCTGCTAACTCCAGATCGTGAGTTGGGTAGCTCAACTCGTGCGGTTTCAACTGACGAGACGCGTAAGCTATAACCTTCCCGTTCTGCATAAGAACGCAACCTAAACCAAGCTTGGATGCATCAGTGTAGACCACAAACCCATCGCTCCTTCGGTATGACTAACACCGAACGGTTGTTAGCTTCTTCTTCAACTCTTGAAACTCGCTCACAAGCTTCGACCATGAAAACTTGATCCCTTTCACGAGTTGTTGTGTCATCGCCGCCAACTTCGAAACCCTTCGATGAAACGTCTATAATATCCGCCAAGCCTAGAAAGCTTCAACCTCATTGGCATTAGTCGGAACCTTCCGCTACTTACCGCTTCAACCTTCACCGGGTCGACTTTGATTCCTTCGCGGACACGATGTGTCCAAGGAACATCACTTCTTTGAGCCAAAATTCGCACTTACTATACTGGCATACAACCTCTCCGCCGTAACGTTTCCGAACGGCACGGAGGTGTTCTCTATGCAACTCGCATTCTTGGAATAGATGAGAATATCATCGATAAAAACCAAGACGAAACTATCCAGACATCGATGGAAAACTCAATTCATCGATTCATGAAGATCTGGCGATTGGTCAAACCAAACGGCATCACGATGAACTCGTAGTGCCCATACCTCGCTCTAAACGCGGTCTTCGCAACGCGTCTTCCCCGATCTTCGGTGATGGTAGCCTGACCTCAAATCGATCTTAGAGAAGACACTCGCTCCTTTGAGCTGGTCAAAAAGATCGTCGATCCTTGGAAGAGGATATCTATTCTTGATCGTCGACTTATTCGACTCTCGTAGTCAATGCACATCGCGTTGACCCATCCTTCTTCTTGACGAAGTAGGCGGGCGCCCCACGGCGACACGCTAGGTCGGATAAAACCTAGATCCAACAGCTCCTGCAACTGCGCTTTCAGTTCTTGCAATTCCTTAGGTGCCATTCTGTATGGTGCCTTTGATACTGGTGCTGCTCCTGGTTCCAAATCAATAGTGAATTCCACTTGTCTATCAGGCGGTAAACCTGGCAAGTCCTCGGGAAACACGTCCGGATATTCACACACCACTGGCTCCTCTTGCAACTGTTTGCGCTGTTCATCGTGCCCTGTCAAACTTACCAAGAAAGTTTGACAGCTTCCCTTCCTGATCATCCTCACTGCCTTGGTCGAGATCATTGGCACGCAAACACCCATCCTTATGCCGTGGAAACAAACTTCCACTCCTTCGGCTGTTCGAAAAGCAACTTCTCTCTCGAGACAACGTATAGTTGCCATGTGCTTTTCCAACCAATCCATGCCAAAGATGACATCGAAATCTTCCATTCCGATGACATGCAAATTGACAAGGACCTTCGCTCACGTATTTCTACCTCCGGTTCTCGGCAAATCTCTTTTGCCTTTAGCACTTCTCGACGGGATGCTAATTTGTGGTACCAAACCCAACCTCTCACACGCGATTCTCGAAACGAAAGAATGTGAGGCTCTCAGATCAAACAAAGCTTAAAACGGTATATCACTCATATGGATTATACCGCAAGATTTCCGGAGCTTGAGCTACTGCTGGCGATTCAAGCGTACACCTTGCTGCTGCGGTGGCCTTTGGTTTCTTGGCCTAGGGTGACCTCTGCGCTCCGTTGTTTGTCCTCGGAGAACTGATTACGCGCTCTGCGGGCTGGATGCTACCTTCTTGGCGATCGACCGCCGCCCTCCTAACGGACAATCTCGAGCGTAATGTCCGGACTTCTTACAACGATAGCACTTTCGGTGCTACCTTGCTCGCACTTTGAAATGATTCCTTTGGCATTTCGCACCAAGGTTTTTCCACACATGTCGCATGGGTTGGAAATTCCTTCCCAAGGTTGCCTTTTCTCACTTGAATACCTTGATTCCTTCGAATCATGGACCGCTTCTGGTTCCTGGAACACCGATTGCCTTTCCTTCGATCATCCCATTTCCTCTTACCTCTTCCTCCGTCATTTGGCTGTCCGGTGGCATTGTTTTTTCCGGGCAACATTGACTCAATGTTTAATGCCGGTTCAAGGATCGCGCGCACGCCGATCTCCCCGATCGACGAGCGAAATTCGATCTCGTGTGAGTCTCTCTCGAACTCATGCGCCTGGCGACCTCGGTGCCAACAGTGCGTAGCATAACGTGATGAGCGATTGAACGAGCGATTGTACTCGGTGACCGTCCTTTTCCTCGACGAAGATTCCGTAACTCGTTTGCCTTCTCCGCCTATAAACGCCGAGCACGTATTTTCCATGAGTTCTTCCTTGAAATCTTCCCACGATACCTTTCCCATCGTCACGGTGTTAGGGTCCTCCTCACGGATTCCCACCGTAAATCAGCCTCATCGGTTAGCCGAAAGATCGCGCAATTCGACTTTTTCGCTTCTTCGCACCGATGTATTCAAGATCCTTTCGTGGATCGTATCCGGTTCTCGGCGTCGATCGGTTCGCCAAGATCGTCGAACGTGGGGATTACGCTGCGAAAACTCTCGATCGCATGCCGCTGAACCAAAGGTGGTTCCTCGGCTTCTTCCACGTTATTTTTTCTCTGGTTCCTTGTTCTCGGCATTCTGTACCGACGTTTGAAACATTAGAAACGCGTTCGCATAGATAACCGGGTATCATCGCATAACATATATCATCACCCATATCATATATCACATATACCACATATCACGCACGATCACTTATAATCATGCAATCCTGTCAACATATCATCGTTATGCATTTCACATAACATTATCATCACACATCACATAGATCATATATCATCACGGCATAGCTCGTATCACATATAAGCATTAAACATAAACATCCCGTCATAGAGCGGCGTTAGTATCAAGAATATTCGGTGTCCATGAAGGATCACAAAATACAAGATCAAGGTATGTCGGTCAAAAGGTCGGATATGAGCAAAAGAATCGACTCGATTATCGTCAAAAGATGCCGCCTGTCCATGCTTCTAGCAGACTTCTGCTGCCATCCGCACACACCGACTACCTAGATCTCTGCCCTCCATATCCGCCCACTACTCTCCGTTCGTCCCGGCGGTTCCATTCGCCTCCTCATCCTCTCTTCCTTCCTATCGTGGCTTGAATTGGCCGCCGCCTAAAAGCGATCTGCATGGAAGCAAGCCTCGTGGGTATGATCCCATCCAAGCCGTGCCTCGATCGCTCGAGTATCGTGAAAGCGTGCTCGAGTCCTCGCTCTGCGCGCTGCCTTCCTCAACATGCCCGACCTCATCAGAGTCATCGGCTATCTGGATCACCGGGTCCTCTGAGTCCTCACTGTCCTCCTCATTCTCATCCGGGTCTTCCTCCTCCTCGGAGTCTCCTTCCCTGGATGCCAACTGTCTGATTCGGTGGCACGAAAATTCGATCCCGGCCTCTTTTCCCTCATCGTCGGATGGACAATCTCTCGCCCGGAGGTTCGCGCCCAAAATCGCTCCGGTCCTTCGGAAGGTAAGGATCGTCGATGGAGGTGTAGTGATGGTGTATCCGATTCACCGGTGATCGTTCGAGCGATGGTCGCTCTCCCAAAGGCTCTTCGGGAATATCATCCCTATCATCAATACGGATCGGTCCTCGAACATGCCTTGCTATCACATCCTCCTCGATGGTATACTCGATGATCGGTCCATGTCTCCATACTCGAGCAGCGAACTCGGTGAAATCCAAGGTAAGGTGTGCGGTGATAGGATCCACCCCGAACATCACGTATCCTTGCTTTCGCCCGGTACCGCCAACCTATTGGTAGCCTCTCACAACCGATAGTAAGCCTCATATTCTGATACTTTCCCACTATCTCGGATCTTTCTCCATAATCCAACAAATCTCCCCAGAAATACTCCCAACGGTTCATGGACATTCCTGGTACATTCCCTGAACTTACGGATATGCTCATCCATCCTGTGGAATCTTAACCAACGTTGTCTGGGCCACTGAATATCCATAAACCTACATGTTAGTTTATCAACATAACAACAAATATTCACGTTTCATTTTTCTGCCCCAGTCATCTGGGTAATCATGTTTCAAACACATGTTCATTTCAACACATATCAATATCAATATCGATATTTATCATAGTAATCACGTAAGCAAATACAGGATTTACTTAGAAGCACTCGTTTATCAAAATAAACAAGATTTTCAATCAACATTACATTGCTATGTAAACACATAGACTTACATCAACCATACGTGATCACATTAATCACATCATATCATATAAACGATTTTCACATCACAGTCGCATAGGCCCTTCCGTCCCATCGACAAATCATTTCCACATCCACATCAACACCTAACCATACCACATCCATCTCACCTCAACATCCACATCACGTTTACATCACGTAAACTCTTACCAGGCCAAAACACATGAAACCAAGATCACATCAACTCACATAACCACATAAAGCATCAGAAAATAAACACATACCTCATCCCCTTTTTAAAGGAGGCGGATGACGGTGGTGAGGGTAGTCAGATGCACGATAAACAGTTTAGAAGAACAAGTTCTAAACACTCAATTTCAAGAACGCACATGATATAAAGCAAACAAACTGCTTTGATATCGGATAACAAAGCTAGAGGTCAAAGCCAAGAACCATTGCTCTGATACCATGTTGTCACGCCCCAATTCCCGAGGGAAGGCACGGATGCCGGGGTATGATTAGGGGTGGGGGTTAAGAAGCGGGGAAGAAGGGGGATACATATAACATACACGATAAGAAGATGTGACCATGAAATCGGGCAACATCTCCTCTATAACTAGGACATATCCTGAAGGGGAGGGGTGCACAAACAATCCACCAACAGAATAATATCGATACCATAACTTCGATAGTCGTAATCTTGATTTATTATAAGTAATGCAAGAAAGCAAAATAACATTACATCCTGTCAACTAGACCGGTCAACCACATAGCATGCTCATATCGAGACTCACAGCAGAATAACATAACAAATCTTGTTCCCAATCAGAAAGCAAATAAGGGACAAGAATACATCAATATCAGAGTACGTATATAACACAACATCGCGGAAGCATAGCATGAAGAACCCAAGCTCCACCCCTCAGCGTCGCCCGTCCAGCCCTCCTCCATCCGTGAAAAGATTTGAAAAAAGAGTTTGGGGTGAGTACTAGCGACTCGGTGGGGTTTTATCATAAATCAAAAGAATCATGATGCGGTGTTGAGCACTTACCTTAGAAGGTTTTAAAACGTAAACCACTTCTAAGTAAGCAAAATAGATTTTCATTTTTCGATACCGATCCGTTATTCTCGTTATTCTCATCATAGAACCATGAACCACGGCTCGGAACGTATCCCGCCAGCCCATCACATCTCATTCATTCGCCCGAACATATCCAATCGGCCCATGCCCTAACGTATCCGGTGGGCTAGCGGGTGTGGACTTCAGGGTCAAATCCGTCGTAACCATAACCACCTCATTACCATTTCCGTGTGGACTTTGGGGTCTATCCCTTCGTAACCATAACCACGTGTTCGGGTCTATCCTTACGATCAATACTCAAGATGGTGATCAACCCACCGAATAGAGATCCGCACAACCATGATAGAACCATATCTCGGATCGTAGAACAAGAATAACTTCATCAAAACATTTTGGCGCACATGTTTTATTTTGAAATATCGAGTAAATAACTCAAAATAAGCATATATAACCCAACCCGATGCATTTAAAACGTCGGTGGGAGATATCTACGGATCCGATGACATCACCGATCGACCGGTAGGTACCGTAACAAGACGGAACAACTTTTGGGGTCACATCCCACAAAGCAAAGCAACATCGTGATCCAAACGAAGATCAAGCAAAACTAGGTTTTTCGACTTTACGAACCCACATTTGGCACTCTCCGGTTTTCAAATCAACTCGATGCGTAGGAAATATATTCAGGCATCAAGACCTATAATAGGGTACTTTCAAAATATGCATGCATGCAAGTCGACTCAAATCTTAGCGTGAAGAAGCTTCAAAATCGATGCTATCCTCGGATCTAGGATAAACCATCCAAAATCGATGCATGAAAATGGAAACATAAGCAATATGCATAACTACGAACATGAAATGACAAACTATGTTGAAAATGGATAACCTGCATGTACTTCCTTTAGAAAACTCAAGCAACGGAAAACATCCCGACATGCGTAAACGCGAAAAGCGTAAAACGGAATCGGTACTTTAGTAGAATGCATAGCCGGAACTCAAAACCTAAAGGACCGGAAGCAAAGGTGGCTCGGTGGCCACCAAATCGGCGGCCAAAGGGCGGCGGTCGGCGGCTTAACGGCGGGCGGCGGTTTGGCAAATAGGCGGCCTCCCCGCCGTTTTTCGCCCGTCCTTTAGAATCCCGAGTTCTATGCTATACGATCTACTAAAAGGTTGAATCAAAACAAGAAAAGGACAAAACAGAAAACGGGCTGCTGGGGAGAGGTTGATCGGCGGTGGTGGCTCGGCAAGAACATGAATGGCGCCGCCGAGCCTCCAGCCGATCCCCACTCCTCCAGCCTCGCAGCGTACTGAGCTGCTCGGCTCTTCCGTAAACACGAGACACGAAGAAATGAACCTTGAAAATGAAGGCCCTAGCCTCCTATTTATAGAAAAGCGGGTCTTGTTCTGTTGCAAAACGTCCTTTTTCGAAAACGCAAAAGCGACGCAACTTTTGCAAACGGACTCCAAATTTAGCAAACTTAGTACCCATGGACACGAAATAA
This sequence comes from Salvia rosmarinus, assembly GCA_036937905.1. Taxonomy (NCBI): domain Eukaryota; kingdom Viridiplantae; phylum Streptophyta; class Magnoliopsida; order Lamiales; family Lamiaceae; genus Salvia; species Salvia rosmarinus. Next base: position 57,304,410 of record CM072813.1, read on the forward strand.
AATACCGACACAACGACTATAAATAAGATATGCTTTAAAAGACCGATGAAACATCCGGTTTTCGATAACTTCCGAGTGCCAAACCTTCATGGGTGGTCGAAAACTGATACTTAGTGTCTATGAATTCGTCATAAGACACTCTTCACAACGCCTAAGGTTTCGTGACGGTCGCATCACCGAAACAAAAGTCAACCTTTTGACATTTTCTCGAAAAACGTGCCAGGCAAAACAGAAGCTTAGAAAAGACGGGGTATTACAAAAATGACCCATATCATGTGATCCGCCATGATGACGTGATCCTTAACTCAGATGAGTTGTGATGAAAATCTACGACCAATTTGATCGTACGATTCAACGATTAAAGAATCAAGTTTGGTTTTTAATGAAAGTCCAATGAAGGAATCATGGACAAAAAGAAATCACGTGAAAAATTTAAGATATTATGATGCAAAGATACCCCATACTTTTGAGGTATGCAAATTTCGGGACGAAATTTCTTTTAAGGGGGGTAGTAGAATGTAATATCTCAAAGAATTAAATGCCTAATTACGATATTTAAATTCGTAAATTAAGGTTTCGCCGAAATAATTGAATTAGTAATTTATCGAATAATGATTTCGATTAATTACGAAGTAACGAATTCCTATTTTATATTCACTAAGAATTGTGAATTAAGGAATAGAATTTTATTAAGTGTTTCGGCAGTATTATTTTAACGTCGATTGTGTATCGATAGTTAAAATTTCGTAAAATTTTCTAAGTGACGAAGCTTAGAATTTAATTCTATTATTTAATGGAATGATTTAATAAAGTGATTACGACTTTATTACGACCATTTTGAGATGAGTCGATAATTAACGTTTTGAGACGTTTCAAACGTCAACGTTTAGAGATGAATAGAAAAATGAGTTTAATTATCAAGGAATTATAATATTTAAATTCCTATGATTATTTTATGTAATTAGAGTATTATTTAGCATTATGATAATGCTAGAACATTAAAGGATTAATTATTGGACAAGTTTAGAACTTTCGAAAACCCTAATTCGAAAATTAGGGTTTTCTCACATGAAATGATATTAATAATTTTTTCTATGATATAATTTATCATCTAAAACATATATTATGATATATATTTATAATTAGCATGAAAATAAAATATGTATCAATTGCACAATGAAAGTGCCGTGAATATATGTTGGAAAAACATGATTTACGTGAGTTCTTGTATTGTTTTGCATGTTATGAAATCAAATGAATCAAGTGAGATATATTGTACACTCTAACCAAGTAAATTAAGTAATGATCAAGTGGAGACCAATTTGATTGTGAGGGAGCCGCATATTTGTGTTGAAAAATGAAGTTGGAAGATATTACACAACTCTTGTGATGTATTGTGCATTTGGGAATGTGTATGACTTTAGGTTGTGTAAGACAAGAATTAAAAGCTTCATCTTTGTGTTCATTAAGAGAGGTGACCGACGGTGAAGTGTACCAAAATGTGAAGATTCATTTTGTTTTGTTCAAAATTTGTGTAAGAGACATTAACTCCCATGACATAATCTTTGATGAGTCATAAAGTTATTTAGAAAAGGCTTCCAATTTGCTTGTGTTGTGAGTGTATAACCGAGAGAGAGAGAGAGAGAGTTGATTCAAAGTATAATTTAATTACTTAAGTCTTGGGTATCACAAAACAACTCATTTCCTCTCTCTCAAAACTAAAAGAACCGAGAGCTACACCATAGAAATACCTTGAGTGTTCATCTCTTTCCCTTAGCAAAAGCTTGATATCTAAAGCTTGCACATAAAATCAATACCGTTAAAAAGGTTAGAAATCGAACGAGCTTCGATTGTACACGAAGTTTTTAATTTTTCAATGGTTTGATTAAAATGTTAAGCATATGTTCTTAAGTAAGAAATTATGCTAATATGATAACTTGTTCATTAATAATGCATGTTATGATGAACTATAAGCATGTACCATGTTTAAATTGAAATTAAACATGTTATGAAATTATATGATGATGATCGAAAATGTCTTGAAGGATTTAAGGATGGATTATTGATATATGATGTTGTAGGAGTTCATAGTAAATTATTGGGAATTTTAAAAAAATCCTATGCTATTTATTTCAAAACTACCGAAAATCATGAAGAATGTTATGTTATTGTACAATTTTTATTTAAGAAATGTTATAGCATATTATTGATCTAGGACATTAGTTATGTACTACATGATTTTACGAGAATTTTTGGAAACCAATTGCTCAATTTTTACATAAAGAGCCGTGAGTTTTCAAGCCTTGATACATGATGATTAAGTTGTTTTTAATGAATATTATGATGAAATGTTGCTACATTATAGTAGATAAGCATTGAGTAATTTTGTTGGAATTTATAAAAATGTTTAGTATTTATTTTGGACAAAACCGTGACCTTGAACAATGAATCCTTAATGAAGAAATGGAATATGTTGGACTATAGGTTATAAATATGTTATAAATTAATGTTGGGGCCTTGTATAAATTAATTAGAATTTTAGAAAATTTATTGGATAATTTTTGAAGAATAACCGTGACCTATAAAGGTTAGATAGGTTATGTCCAAATTTTCTATAGTTAATGTTAATTCATATTAGTGATACTATGATAAAATAGTACACTATGTGAATTTAGAAGAATTTTTGGAAGAAGATTGAAATTTATAAGCTCAAGAAGCCGTGAGCTTGATTAAATATATTAAGGATTTTAAATCCTTAATATCAAGAAAAATAATACATTATATGCCTAGAAATTATTTTAGACATATTAAGAATTTATGAAATTTTATAAACATAGAATACTATGTTTATGGCGAAACGTTATATTAAATAACGTTAGAAATGAAAAATAATGTTTAAAGAATAAGTTAATTAATATTTAAGAAAAATATTAATAAAGTTTATCGATTTGCGTGAAAAATCAAGAATTAGGGCTTTATGAAAAGAAATCGATTGAAAATCGATTTATATGGAAATTAGATATTAAATATGTGAATTATTGAAGAATTTATAAGAAAAGTCAAAATTGTTGACTTTTGAAATTAACGTACGAAATACGTTCGATAAATACGCTAATACGTGTAAAACGTATTAAGTTTATAAGGAAATCTCTTTGGTGAGAAAAGATTTCATAATTGAAATCTTTATATCGAAAAACGTTAGAATACGTTGTACGTTTAACCTAAAGGGTTAAAATGAGATAGTTGAACATATCTCGTCTCTCTCGAAGTACGAGAAATATTTAGTTAAGATACGCGATTGGACGACGTATTGAATTCGTTAAGGAATTCAAATTATATTAGTATAAGTTATCAAAGTTTATATTAAACTTTGAAAATCTCGAAAAACGTGATGACGTCATCAAATCGTTTTACGTAAAGGTGAGACACGGATGCGATCGTTGGCATAAAAGGAAAACGAATTAAGAAAGCTTATGTACCAGGTGGGCTTCTTTTCTTATCCTCAAGGATAAAATGCTTTATTTACGATGCTTTCTTCGAAGTGAAAAGTATCTATTTATGATGGTCTCTTTTGAGAAATGTTGATGAAATGTTTATGAAATTACCTGCCCAAAATATTTATGTTTTATTTATGTATCCTATCCATGAATGAATGAATGAATGATGAATGTTGTTGGGTCGCTCCCAACTTATGAATGAAATCGATATCGGATCCTATGCCGGAAGGCTTATACCTGGCTAGGATTAACGTGTACACCTAATGGTGACTGTGTGTTGTAAGGACAATTCACGGCCGATCATAGCGACGTAGAGGGAGGCCTCCTTCTACGGCGTAAATGATAATGTTATGATGAAATGAAAGGGATATGGATCATACATACAAGGAAAATGTCCGGCGCATTTAACGTTTATGAAAATGATGAAAATGTTTAGTAAGCTGAGGCCTTTCGGATAAAAACCCTTGTCTTACCATAATGGGAAGTGTAATTTAAAGAAGGTAAAATGTTTTGGCATAAGTCCACCGAGTGCATTATTTGTACTCACCAAAGATATTTATTTTAAATGTGCGATTGAGTAGTGATGCGATGGAGCGGTGTTGAGCAATAGGAATGTTGTCATTAAAAGTTTATACCTTGATAGTACATCGTCATATGTACATATCACATGTTTTCCGCTGCAAGAACATAAGTTATGTAGTAAAGTCCAAAAACATACTTGATATATGTATTACAGTTTAATGTTAAATGGTCTCATTGATTATTCATCCCTGTTTAGAGTAATAATCCCTGCTAAATCGTACTTAGGATTTAGGGGCTGTTACAATAATCGAAACTGGAATAAAAAACGTTGCTTTAGAATTTAATGGGTTATGAGTGATTCCAGATCGATATGGGTAAAATCGACTCATTGACAAGCCTATTTAAGCTTAGGCTTGTAATAGACGGGTTTTAATCGGATAAAAAACAATAAATAAGTATCGGTTCTAGTTCTAAAACTAGAATCGAAATCGGACCGGATCGAACCATCAAACTATGGGTCTAAACGGTCCGAGTCTAAAGCGGGTTTAGAACCGGAACCAGAATCGGAACCGTTGTTTTAAAATTTAATGGGCTATGAACGGTTTCAGATCGGTCTGGATAAAACTCATTCATTAACATCCCTAACCGAAATTAATAGATAATTCATACCTATATATGCACGTAGTAATATTTATCTTTCATTCTCGTTAATCGTTCATTATAAGTTGAGTAATTAGTATTTCTAAATTAATTGTCCAATCAAGCTTAATTAATTATTATTTATTTCATAATAAAATAACCACTTTATAAAAATTCTCAAATTATACTATTAGGCATAAATGAATTTATTATGACAATCTCGATATCAATTAATTAAACTTAACTAAAAGCTCGAATTAATTAAGCCAGCCTCATCTCTAGTCCAATTAGCATACTTAATTAAGGCTTAACTTCTAAAAAGAATTAAAAAAACGCAAGCCCACAGTTTATTTATTTAGACATAAATGATATCCTTTTTTCTTTATTTGTGTACGACCCAACTTATTTTAATTAATAAAAGCCCAACTCTTTTATTCCTCTGTATTTCAACTCTGGTTTCTCTCTCTGTTATACATATGACGCTGAACTCACAGGAACTCTTCTCCATTCTCCTTCAATCGATCGCCGCCGACTTCCTTCATCTCCGGTGACCTAGATCTCGGCAGGCAACACCAATGCTGCCACAGAAAACCATCATCTTGTTCAGTTCCCATCTATGTCTCTCTCTTTCTCGCAGATCATTTAAACTTCCTTCAAATTCCTCGCCGCTGCCTATCCGGAATCCGACGACATCGTAGCCTCCTTCCTCCTCTATCCCTGCGAAACCATCATCACAACACCTCATCCTTCGGTACCTCTCTAATTGGTGTTACGATGCAGTGCATGCAAGGAAAGGAAGCTGTCGAGCAAGAGCGAGTACAGGATGCAGAGGAGGAAGCGAGTACAAGAAACAACTGAAGAAGACAATAACTAATTCTAAACCAAATCCTAACAACTCTAACAGCTCAACCGACGATCAACCAAGAAGCCAAGAGAGAGTTACACGTGGAACAGACGATTGGAGAAGTTACAATGAACAGACAGAGGAGAGAAGGAATCATCACATGCATGCAAGCAGTCTATAAAATGGAAATGAATTAGTTGTTAGAGGTTATCAAAAATACTATCTTTGTATCAGTTTGTTTACCAAGATCTTAATAAACTCATTCCATTCTATTGTCTCAACCTTCTTTTACGTACATTTACTTTGTTACGTAGCGAGGGGCGATTGATATAGTTCGGGATTGTCACGTAGCGCTACATTTGGTATCAAAGCCTCCACACGCCTCACCGTATGCCACAGAAACGAAGATGGAAAGCCGAGTTTCGAACGTGGAAGCACAATTAACACAGCTACAACAGTAGCAAATCCAACTGCAACAGCAGCAAGTGGAACTCAACCAATCGATGATAGCCGCAATGCAAATGCAGTTTGAAGAACTGAGGAAGGAAATGAAGGAAGAAAGGAGTAAACTGCAAAAAGAATGAGACAACTATGAGAAATAATGTAAGTCCAATGATAAAGGTAAATCACATAACTCTAGTACCTTGAGTTCGCGAATGCCTAGGATTGAATTTCCAAAATTCTCGAGAGATAATCCAATGCAATGGATTAGGAAATGTGGTAAATTCTTCGTGGTAAATCCCATGGAAGATCACGAGAAAATCTTTACTGCTGCAATGCATATGGAGGGATGGGCCGACTTATGGTACTTAGAGTATATTGAGGAGTTGGGAGACATTTCATGGCAGGAGTTCGGGAAGCTCGTAGTGGATCGATTCGTGAACGAGGAGGGCAAGAGTATAGTGGTGCAATTCAATCAACTTTGACATACTAGTGATGTACCCTCGTACACTAGTAAGTTCGAAGAACTTAAAGCATACATGGCTGTAGAAAATAGGAGCTTAAAGGAAAATTATTTCGTGCAATGCTACATTGGTGGACTCAAAGAAGAGATAGCAAGTGCAGTGGAAATGTTCAATCCACAAACCATGAGTCCAGTTATCAAATTGGCCAAGAAGCAAGAGCTCCAGATATTAGCCTTGGGGAGGGGGCCAAAACAGTTAAGTAGAACAATTGATGGAATGAATAAAAGAGTGGGAGATGATCAACGAAGTACGGCCATAACCAGCATAGCACCGAAACCAATTGGATTTAAGAAATTAACATCTGCAGAAATTGAAGAAAGGAGGAAAAAGAAATTATGTTTCAATTGTGACGAGCCGTATCAACTAGGCACAGATGCAAGAAGTTGTTTACCATCATATGCGAAGAAGGAGATGAAGGGACTGAACTAGTATTGTAGGAGGTAGAAAGCGAAAGGGAAGAATTTCAAATATCACTAAGTGCGTTAGCTGGGCAAATGGTTTCAGACACCATTAGACTCGAAGGAAAAGTGAATAAAAATGTTATTGCAGTGCTATTGGACACGGAAAGTACGCACAACTTCCTCTACGAAGGAACGGCCAGAAGGCTCGGATGCGAAGTCGAATGCACAAACCCGCTACTAGTGACGGTGGCAGACGAGGAAAGTTGGAATGTAACACCAAGTGCCCAATGATGGAATGGGAAATGGGAAGCTGTAAATTCAGCACTTCCATGAGGTTGTTACAGTTGGGAGGCTGCGACATGGTAGTAGGGGTCGATTTACTCAAGCAATTGGGCCCAGACACATTTGACTTCAACAAGCAATGCATAAGCTTCAATAAGGAAGGGAAGACAGTGGTGCTACAAGGGATCAAACCAGAGATTACGTTGAAAATGATCACCGGGAAAAAAATTCAAACGAGCTATAAGAAAGGGAAAATGTACGCTATTTGGCTGTTTGTGCATGGTTTCAACCGAGAAAGTCATGCAAGACTGTGATCCAAATCCTCAAATTAAGCCATTACTCAGTAAATATTTGCAGTGTTTTGATACACCTCGTCAATTACCTCCACAAAGATCCCACAATCATCAGATACCCATTAAACCAGATGCCACACCCTTCAAACAAAACCCTTATCGTTACCCATACATACAGAGACGTGAGATTGAAAAGTTAGTGCAGGAAATATTGGACACGGGTGTTATACGACCGAGTACCAGTCCTTTTTCATCTCCAGTGCTATTAGTGAAGAAGAATGATGGGAGCTGGAGATTTTGTACAGACTATAGAAAGCTCAATTCAATCACGGTGAAGGATAGCTTTCCTATACCACTAATTGACGACTTACTAGATGAGTTGGGGGAGGCAATGATATTTTCGAAGATTGACTTACGGGCAGGCTACCACCAAATAAGAATGAAGGAAAGCGATATTCACAAGACGACTTTTGCTACATCTAGCGGCCTGTATGAGTTTAGGGTGATGCCATTTGGACTCACCAATGCTCCAGCCACCTTTCAAGCCCTGATGAACTCTATTTTCAGACCTTATCTTAGTCGGTTCGTCTTGGTTTTCTTCGATGACATATTGGTTTACAGTTCCAATATTAAGGACAACCTGGTACATTTGGAAAAACGTGCTTTAAGTCATACAGTCACAGCATTTATATGCCAAAGCGTCGAAAAGTGTATTTGGCCAATCCCAAGTTGAATATCTTGGCCATATTATTAGTAACAGAGGAGTAGCGGCAGATTCAAGCAAAATACAAGCCATGGTGGAATGGGTTCAACCATGAACTCTTAAAATTCTGAGGGGGTTCTTGGGTTTGACCGGTTATTACAGAAAATTCATTAGAATATGGAACGATTACGCGGCCACTCAATGATCTCACGAAGAAAGGCAACTTTAAATGGAATGAGGAAGCAACTACGGCATTTGAAGCACTCAAACATGCGATGGTATTGGCTCCAGTACTCAAATTACCTAACTTCAAGCTTCCTTTTATCCTGGAGACTGATGCTAGTTATGGAGGTGTTGGGGTCGTGTTAATGCAAGAAGATCACCCCATCGTAAATCATTAGCTCCCAAGAATAAGGGACTGTCGACGTACGAAAAGGAGTTCCTTGCCATCATTATGGCTACAGAAAAATGGCGATCCTATCTACTTCACAACCAGTTTGTCATTAAAAACTACCATCAGAGTCTCAAATATTTGCTGGAGCAGAGAATTTCGAAACCTACACAACACAAGTATCTAACTAAATTATTTGGGTTCGATAATCGGATTGAGTATAAAAAAGGAAAAGAGAATCGAGTTACAGATGCTCTACCTAGAAGAGAGCATATCGGAAGTACAAGAGAATTATTAGCACTGTCCATTTATGTTCCAGAATGGATGACATAATTGATGAAGAGTTATATCAACGATGAAGTAGCACAAACTGCAATAGCTGAGTGTAGCACCATTGCCTACAATCTGTCATTCTTTTCATATAATGCGGGGCTGCTGCGTTACAAAGGAAAGCTATTTGTCGGTAGTAGTGAAGGTTTACGGGGCAAAATCTTAGAGTATATGCACAACTCTAGTTATGGTGGACATTCAGGTATCAATGCTACATATAAGAGGATCAAAGCCACATTCTTATGGCCTAGCCTAAGGAACGACGTGTAGCAGCAAATCACTCAACGTCATCAATGCCAAACTTGTAAGCATGAGAACACAAGACCCGCGAGCTTTCTAAAGCCATTACCAATTCCCACTAATGCTTGGCAGTATATTACTATGGATTTTATTGAGGGTCTTCCTTCGTCCAACAACAAAAATACAATATGGGTTTGTGACGACCCGACTTCCCAAGGAAGTACGGATCATATGGATCGTCACGGTATGATAAAGCGGCGGATATAAACATAGCTAATCAATACAATTAACCATTTAACTACTCAATAAGCATAGACTAAAAAGGGATAAGCTATTCAATACCAACTCAAGTCACAGAAGGACTCGCCAAAAGGTTCAAGGTTCAAATATAACCAAATCAGGGCACAATTCAAGGAACGAAGTACGACATCAAGTTCAATACGGTATGAAAACAGTTATAATCAAGACATCAAAATAATATCAGAGTTAGCTAGCAATAAACGTGTGGACATGCATATGACGATGCATGCCCAAGGTTCTAGAAATCCCTTCTAATTAAGCAACAAAACAACTTCTACTCTGCACCACCTCGCACCCATCATCAATCCTCGCTCAACATGCACATCAAAAACGAGATGCAGGGCTAAGTACAAAAGTACTCAGTGGACTCATTGCCGAAAACATTTTCTTTGTCAAAAGTTATTAACTGCCCACGATAGCGCATGAGGATTTTAGTTAAAAGACTCATGCCTATCAAACATTTTATCATTTCTCAAAAGTGTCAGGCCTGACTATTTCATTCACGTTGTTCCATATCTGATCATTCATTCATTCGCGCACTATGGAGGTGGCCACCTACACATAGTCGTCGTGATCGGTCGAGGTAGCTAACCTTAACACACAGTCACACGTGTACACAATCCGAGTTAGTCCTCAACTAAGTCGGATCCGATCGTTACCCTTTTTTAACGTTGGTGGACCAACTCATTCACATACCACATTAGATATACCAATCAATTCTCATTCCACGTTGGATTAACCAACCTCAGATATGATCACAACAAAACATAAAACATTTGGCAGTTATATAAAACATTTGGCAGTCAATAACAGTTCATGTGATAATATTTCATAAAGCTTTTGTAAATCATGCTTTGAGATAGATATGCATATCATTTTGTTTCAAGAGAGCCCACCGCTAGTTGAGCTAGTAAGTCAAGTGGGCGGGTGTGATTGTTCTTCCTCACGACTACGCACGATCAAACCCTTCATAAGAAAATAACATTTCTTAGATTCTTTCTATTGATCGAAGGTCGTTTATAAATTACGACTTAAAGTTCCCAATTAGGGTTTCTTTATGATTTCATGTGATTGTTTTAAGATAATTTCTATTATCTTACATTCTCAATTCCCAAACTATATTACTTCATTATTCATAGGTGAACTTCAACTTATGAATCACATACTCCGAGTCTATCCTCGACTCTTAACGTTAGTGTTACTCTAAACGTTATTACGTTGTAGATTGTCGGTAATCAAGTTATGATTGGTAAATTAGGATATTCTCAAGCCACTAACTAGACTTAACAATTGTAGTTACGCCCCAGTAAGTTATGCTCGACGACTTATCATATTAGCATGACAAATAAATGAGAGTCTTGACTTATGATTCAAGTGAGCACATGCTATCATGTAAGTAAGTACTTTAGGAATAGATGAAGTGCTTCGTGAATATTAACTCGACTTTTTGAGAGATAAGGATCGACATCTTATGTTTGAATCTTTGCTTATACATTACGACATTGTTTATTTCTCTTAACTCGTCGGGATTATATAAGTCAGATAATCGCTATTCGTTGTCGAGTTGTCTTAACGCCTAATCTAATATCGATTAGATTATTGTTGTTGAGTATTTAACGTTGTAACCGGTTTTTGGTTTCTTTAACTTAGGAACTCACGTTTGAGTAACCTATTATTAATAGAAAACCCTAATTTGTGTCTAACTTCGATTCTCGTTAATTCCTTCTTAAGTTATCGAAATTGCTCGATTTCTTTTGGATTCTCGTACATATAGTATTATGTTGTTTACGTTTGGGGTTTTGTTTGTCGGCATACATAAACATAACCATTCAACACCAAACAATACCATACACAACATAAACTATACTAAAGCATTAGAAAACCCTAATTTCTAACATAATGCAAAACCATTATGTATGTGTGTATAAGTGTTCCATCCATTCATCACAATCACAACCATCCATTCAAGCTTATAGATTAACTATCATAGCATCATTTATCATTAAAATTAAACTTATACTTAACCATTTTGCCATGTTTTCGATAATTAACAATAATTAGCATATGTACTCAATAAATTCCAATAAAATCATGTTATACTCCTATCATACTATAGAATTTAATTACTAACTCAATATCATCATATAAAATTTCAACCATAGGTTAAAAAGCCTCAAAGTTTTCGGCAATCATAAATTAATGAGCTTTGGTGTTCAATAAATTCCACAAAAATTATATCATGCTTATACCATATACTAAACATGAAATATCATTTCATATCATGCATTAAAAATTTAAATCCATGATTTTCACCACTTAAGCATTTTCGGTAATAATATAATATATGTATATATATTCAATAAATTACATTCCTTCACAATATGTTTATAATATGCAATAAACATGTAATATTAACTTTAATCCTCAACTAAATATTTATAATATGAACTAAATGCTTGGAATTCTTTTTGTCCTCACACATATATTATATATGTGTTCAATAAATTCTCAACAATGCATAATAGGTTCATATTATTTCTAAACATCATATATTATATTATTTTCAACAAATAAAAATCAAATAAATCTTAGAATATTTATACATAGTTTTGGCATTTTCATAAAAATAGGAGTAGTGTCTCAAAAATTTCAAGATTAATATATGATGTTCATATCATATATTAAACACTGTATCTCAACTATTTCTCAACAAATAAAATCAAACACTGGCTTAAAAATATTTAAATAAATTCTGCCTATTTTTGAAAAATAGGAGTAGTGTTTCAAAAATTTCAAGATTAATATATGATGTTCATATCATATATTAAACACTATATCTCAACTATTTCTCAACAAATAAAATCAAACAACTACAAGAAAATTTCCAAAAGTATTCTGAAAATTATCATATTTATTCTACATGATCCTAATACGTTAACAAGAAACAATATCAAATAATATTCACAATAAAATGCTTTATCTCATATAAAAGAAATAAAACATAAATCGAAAAATATTAAACATGCTCCAAAAATTCTCAAAATTTAACTAAAGCCTTAGAACATATTTCTAAGCATATTTAATTCATTTCTTGAGAGCATTTGGTGGCTCAAAAGTCACGAAAAGAAATGGAGAGCAAAACTAGGTTTTTTCATGAAATAATTCAAGAAAAATAAAAAAAAAATTCTATTCCATTATAAATGAAGAGAATGATGAATGATACCTTTGTATGATCTTAGAATAATTATTTGAGGGTTGGAAAGGTTTGGAAATGAGGATTAAAGATTAAAAACTTGAAGAACAAAAGAGAGAATTTGAATTTAGAGAGAGAAAATGAGTTCCAAAGTATGAAGGCTGTAATGGATGACCACACACTGTTTTGGCAGCCTAAAGGACTGTCATTAACCCATTTGGGGTGGTCTTGGTGGTAGTTGGGAGGAGGATTGGTCAAATTACCCGATTTGGCATGTTAATACCGATTCTTTAAGTTTTAACGCGCTTTCGATTGATTTCTCGGAACCTTAAGGTTTTATTTTATTAAATAAATTTTAAAAGACTTATTTCAATGTTTATAATAATTTCATGAAGTCAGGACGGCGTCCGATAAGTCAATTTCGAGTTATCGCGGAAAAACAGCGTTCATCGATTACATTATGCTCATTCGAAATTCTATTGAATTCTTGAGCTTTCATAATTTATTTGAGTCTTATAAATAATTTCTTATTGATTTAGACCCTTGGTTCGAGTTTCGGGTTGTTCGGATCAATTTAGAGTTTTCCCGGTATATTTTCCCGGCGTTCGGTTAAGTTCTTCAGGAATTTCTTTCAAAAATTGATTCTTATAATTTCTAAATTCATAATAATATATTCCTTCATGATTTTGATTTTTATCATTAATTATCATTATTAGCACGGACTGGAAGTTGATCCGGCTCGTAAATAGTACTTTTGAGACTGACCAGGCAAGCATGCCCGAAAATTCTCATTCTTTGGCTTCTCACATGTTTTCGTGAGAGGATTCTAGAAATAAAATTCTTTTGTTGAGATTCATTCTCGATCTTTCATTCTATGTTCAGGCTATTCAGAAAACCATAATCCGGTAGGACTAGTCACTAGTTTTTTATTTCTCTAGTTTTCGATCTTCGAATCGATTCTAATTCGTTTCGTTGTTTACCTTAAACATAATTAAGGTCTAAGCACCACAATTAATTGCTTTAAACATCACTAATAAAAGTTTTAAATTTTTCGGGTTATTACATACCATCCCCCTTAAAATAAATTTCGGCCCGAAATTTGCTAACCTTGGAAAAGATCTGGGTATTTCTCTTTCATAGCTGATTCCAGTTCCCAGGTTGCTTCTTCTTGTCCATGGTGTCGCCATAGAACTTTCACTAACGGTATTTCTTTTGTTCCCGAGCTTCTGGATACGTCGGTCTAAGATTTTCGTAGGCAGTTCTACATAACTCATATTATCATCGAGGACAATATCTGTCATCGGTATCACATGGCTGGGGTCATGTAAGTACTTCCTTAGTTGTGAAACGTGGAACACATTGTGCACGTTTCCAAAACTTGGCTGCAATGCAATCCAGAAGTACATGGCATTTGGTCCTATCATTTCCAAAATTTCATAGGGTCCTATGAAACGTGGTCGTAGCTTTCCTTTTATTCCAAACCTCACGATTCCTTTTGATGGAGAAATCTTCAAGAAGACTTTGTCTCCCACTTCAAAATACAGCTCTATGCGACGTTTGTCGACGTACGACTTTTATCGATCTTGGGCCTCTTTGATCCGTTGGCGGATCTGTCTCCCAATCTTGATCATTTCGCCCACAGAGTCAGGTCCTAATACTCTCCTTTCTCCCACTTCATCCCAGTAGAGTGGTGTGTTGGATTTGTATACTGAAAGCAGTTTGGTTGAGCTTGTATATAATGTTTCCTGTTACCACTATTACAATCTCCTATCTGAATTATTTACTTAATTGCATATGTATGTCCCTTTATCTCATATATAAGTTAGATCATACAGTGTGTTGTAGATCACAAAAGTCTGTATGATTGGTCAAGCTTAATGAGATATTAAAAGTATCACAGCTGAGACAACTTGAGGACGAGTTGTCGGTATAGGCTGCGGTGTAGATAAGAAGTAACTTGACTTGGTTGCTTGTCTATGCTGGTATGTCTCTGACGTATTGATGGATCACAGTGAGATGAGTTCTTCTATCTGACTATCGTGAAGAACCTAGATCTCGGAGACTTACGTTGATCTAAACCTCGATAAGGTATTAGGTGAGTATGAGTTGCTGACCATCACTTTGACTTGCTATGGGTGAGGGTTACATGAGATAACCCAGATTATCGCATCTTGGGTGGTGGCGGTCTTGTATGTCATGCTAGTTACTTGTGTCGAGTCACCGTATCCGTTTAGGATGATGGCGTCCCTTAAGGAGCTCAAAAGTTTATTGTACTAAACCCTGCGGTTGAGTTATCTCAAGTACAATAATAAGATTGAGTGGTACTACTAAGGAATTAAAGATATTAATTATTTTAAGCGATGAGCATTTGTAAATAATTAATGGACGACGATATCTTAAATACGGGATTCGTGAAGTCTAAGTGCAAGCCCGACTCAACTTTGGAAATAAAGGGGTAAGTCAGCATTTATTCTCTAGTGGCATGAATAAATGTTTATGAATTAATTTATGTTCTGGGCTGAACATAAGATAATTAATTTATTTTAGGCCCATCTTTATTCCTTGCATTTGATCCTGAATTTTGGCCCATCCAAACTGTTGCTTAGAGAATTTCGTCCACCTCCTTCTCGAGTCCCTTGGGACTCGACGATCCTCTCTATCTTAAGTGATATGATTATATTTATTAGATATGCATAAATCCTCTCATGATAGGATTTACGGTTGCATTATAAATATAAGGTGAGAGATATAATCAAGGCTAATCCTCAAGTTAGAATTTTCGATAATTATACTTCCAAAAGTGTGAGAAGGAAGAAGGTGATTTTCTATAGCATTCTCCATAGATTGTCCTCACTCGGCATTGGAGTTTAGGCAAACGGGATATAGTCCAGAAGATCAAAGCATGAGTCTTGATCTATTTATCCCAAGCAGTTCGCAGTAAACACGAGAAAACTCCTCGTGTTGCAATTAATTATATAGGTGCATGCTAGGAATATAATCAATGTATGGTGAATTAAACATCCAAGATAGATCCTCGGGAGAGGTTAAAATCGATTTCCTACAATTGGTATCGGCGAGGTTGATATCTTGGCTCTGTTGGATTAATTCACGTTTGATTATAACAGCGCAATTAATTAATTGTGAATCTGTCGTTCATCGTGGCTCGTTTTATTTTTGTCGGGTTTTATTTTTCACCACGAGAAAATCCGTGGTTAGATTAGATTTTTTCTTGTAAATCTTATCTGTAAAAGAAGAACGAAGACGAAAGCACGAAGAACGAGATGACGGAAGGTCACCGGAAAACTGGATGCACGGCCGAGGGTGTGCAGGCGACAGCATGCGGACGTGCTCGGTGCTCGCAGCGCACCGCTCGGCAGCGTGCGCGTGTTTTCTCGGCAGGCTTCGGCGGACAGGGGCGATGGCATCGGGCGCGCAGGGGTCGTAGGTGTCGGCTTGCCCCGCGGTCACGCCTGCAACCCCCGGCGGCGGCGTGCGGGTGATGCGGCGAGACCGGGCGGCATGGCTTGGCCGGCCGGGCGTGCGGGCGCGCTTCACGCACGGATGCCTCGGCGCGGCGTGGGTGCCCGGCGGTTCTCGGTAGATTGCGCCGGGAAACCTCAATGAGGTCTCGGCAGCAGCGGGCGACGCGGGTCGACACGCCTCGGTGAGTCGGGCTCGACGGTGCTCGGGAGCATGCGCAGGCGCTTCGACCGCCACGCGCACAGGTGCCTCGGCGGGCAGCACACAAGATCTTGCGCATGAAGCCGCGGCGCCTAGGAAAAGCAATGCAGACGGCTCGGTAGCACTTGGCGATGAGGGACGCGCGATTCTCGCGTGGGAAACCTCAACGCCCGAATTTCTCGGCAGCGCGAGCGAGGCGGGGTGCGTGATTTATGCGCAGATGTCCCGCTGACTCTCGGCAGTCCTCGGTGGCGCTCCTTGGCAGCTCTCGGCAGGCCGGGCGCGGCAAGACGCCTGGTGGCGGAAAGCTCTTGGCAGCGCATGGGCTGTGCCCTAGCGCGCGGCCCAGCCCTTTATGCTGACCCGGCTGTTTGGTATGAATTTGTGCTTATTCTTGGTATTGTTTTACATGTCATTTTCAGTGGTTTGTCCTATTTATGCCGTTGGTTTGATTAATATTTCTCGATTTGGACTTACCTCGTTTGTTTTGATGTTTTGTAGAGAAATGGCATTAAAATATGATGAATTGGATCTGCCAAGAATCAAGTTTATTGAAGAGCTTTAAGATAGGAGTTCATAGGCGAAAACGGTTTGCAATTCGGAGCTCGGATGCGAGAGAACGGATTGAAACATCATAGTTGCGCACGTGCGAACAACTCACCCCGCCGAACTCATGCGCACACCGAGCTCGCCTCGCCGAGCTTACCACGCCTCGCCCGACGCCAAGCGCCCGCTCACTCGGCGCGCTGTCAATCGCGTGTTGAGTGCGCGCCGCTCGCGCGCCGCGTCGCCCGCCCAGCGCGCCGCATCTCCGCCGGACGCCCGCCCCGCTGCTCGCTCGCTCTGGCGCTCAATCGCACGCGTTGAGTGGCGCCCGCTCACCGCACGCATGCGCCCGCCCGTCTGCGCCGCCTTGCCGAGCTCACCACGCCTCGCCCGACGCCCCGCGCCGGCTCGCTCTGGAAGCGCTTCCAATTCCCTCGCGTTGAGTGGCGCCCCGCGCACGCAGCCGCCCGCACCCGCATCTCCACCCGCCGCCTCGTTCGCCTACACGCCCGCCCGCACGCGCCCGTGGCTCGCTCGAGAGCACGCTGCCATTTTCCCTCACGCGTTGGAGTGGCGCTTCGCTTCGTCGTCCGCACGCCCGCTCACCCGCGCGCATGCCGCGCCATCTCCTCACGCACGCTCGACGCCCAGCGTCCGCTCGCCCTCTACGCGCGCGCTTAGCTTCAGCCGGCGCTCGTCTACTCTTATTATATAAATGTTATTTTTATGTTATTTTCGGGGTTCTGAGTTTTGGTTTTCTCTCGTTCCGCGCCGCGCAGCTGCTCTTGGAAGCTTTCTTTTCCTTTCAGATCAAGATTAACATTCTGTAACCGTTACTCAATTCCTTTGACTTTGATTTACGAATTCTAGCATCATCCTATGTTATTTTTGAGTTGGATTGAAAGTAATTTATCAGCTTATTTGTTCTACTGATCTTGATCAATTAGTTTACGTGTTGATTCTATATTATCGTGGAGTTGTTGGTTTCTTGATTGGTTCTTACTTTTCGGCTTTGATAATCTGAATTCTATGCAAGTGATATTGGAGTTTAATTTCATGTTGAATCGTTCTTGTTGAATTTCATCGTTTCGTGTTTGAAGATCTAGTTTAATTGCTTTTTGTTTAGCCTCTTGTTTCCGTGCTTAGTAGTTTTTCAACTAGGGGTTGACAACCTCTGGTTTAGATTTATTGCTTTATTAGTCTAGCTCGGGATTGACAAACCCTAGCTTAGGTTTGCTGTTTAATTCTCGTATTTCAATTCTCGTATGTTTTCAAAAACCCATGTTGGTTTTAGAGTGTCTAGGATTTACCGCTTTCTGTATTTGATACGAACAATAAGCCCTGTTAAGTTTTCCTTGAGAGACGACTAGGGTTAACTTTCCCTACTATAACACCTCATTCGATTAGGAGTCAATTAAGAGTATACTTTTGATTGAACAAATTTTGGCGCCGTTGCCGGGGAAAACTTTAGGCGTATTGTTTGTGTTGTTTGTTTTCTGTGTTTCTTTTCGTTCTGTTTGGTTATTTTCCCCCGTACGTGTGATCTTGTTTTTGTTGTGGGTGTCTGTTAATGCAGGGGTACTAGCAATACGAATATGGTCAAACAGGCTTGGGGGAGGAAAGTTCGTCGTATTGGACAAATTCTTCTTACGAAGAAGGAGTCCGGTTCGACCATGTTGAGGGATATCCGCCAGTTTATGAGCAAGAATATGATTCGGGATGGAATAACCAACCCAATTCAGAGTTTAGGACTCAACCCGGCCGGAAATATTGGAACCCACAACCCGATTTGGGGTGTTGGGATCCACAGCAGCAACAACCTCCACAACAACAGTGGTATGACCAGCCGCAGGAGTATTATTCACCACCACACCCACCACCACCTCAGAGGTCATCTTTTGAGGATTCGTTCGCCTAACGAATGGATCTATTAATTCACAGAATGGATGCTCAAGACTCCACACATCAGCGTTTAGAGACGCAATTGGGATAGATTAGTAGCATGCTTGACGAGCTGGTTCAACAAGAAGCACTGATGGAACAACAGCAGTATCAGCAAGCACCTCCACCACCACCTCAATGGTCTGCTTTTGAGGATATGATGACCCAAAGGATGGATGCTCAAGACTCCACAGATCAGCGTTTAGAGACGCAATTGGGACAGATTAGCAGCATGCTTAATGAGCTGGTTCAACAAGAAGCACTGATGGAACTTCCAAACCAACCCGATCAGGTTCAAACGGTCAATATTCTTGAAATTGACCCAATTATTGAGAATTGGGTGGAAGAGACATCGG
This sequence comes from Salvia rosmarinus, assembly GCA_036937905.1. Taxonomy (NCBI): domain Eukaryota; kingdom Viridiplantae; phylum Streptophyta; class Magnoliopsida; order Lamiales; family Lamiaceae; genus Salvia; species Salvia rosmarinus. Next base: position 57,323,534 of record CM072813.1, read on the forward strand.
ATGAGCCGTGCAGACGGAGAAGGTGGGCGAGGAAGAATGGGCACGTGAGGATGAGAAGCGGGATCAAAGCCACGAGGAAGTTGTTACGGGATGGCCGACGAGGAAGAGTGGGTCCGTGAAATTGATGACACGCCACAACCCACTATGGAAGTGAAAGAACTGCCTCAACAACTGTTCCCAGAGGAGGACAAAATGAGAACAAAGGTTGAGGTAACATCAATAATTTGTCAACATCCTAATTCACCAAAGTATCGTGCTTTGGGAATTGTAGTTATCTATTTTTCTTTGGAGAATAGGATGTTTGACTTGAGCTTAAATGATTCGTTGTTTGCTTTCTTTACTATCCTCTGTTCTTATATGGTTTCTACTAATGCTCTGGCTGAGATGGTATTCCTGCAAGTAAAGGACTATGGATAGTCCGTTGTTGACCGGAATACGTCGGGCTCACGACGTTAAACTGAGTACTACGTGGTAGTTAACCCACGGATTTTTATTTTCTTTTTCTTTCTTTCTTTTTGTTTTGTTTCGTTGTTCTTGTTGATCTGTCTGTTGTCGTTAAGTTTGTTTTGTTCAGAATTGGAACGTTGGAAGCAGTGTGGTGAAGCCGTGACACTCCAACTCTGCCGTGCACGCTCACATTCCAACCCTGCCACTGCCATCTATTATCAGGGAAGTCTCCTCATCTTTTGGCTCTTTTTGTGTTATTCGTGTTTTGAGCACTGGGGACAGTGCTCGAATTTAGTGTGGGGGAGTGAGTATTTGGTTTTGTGGGCGTTATATATATTTTTGTATGCTTAATGATGTGCCCTTGTGCTTATTTTGATTGTTTGGACTTAAGCTTTGTCTATGCGAGTAAGTTAGAATTTTGATTTGTGCAACTGAACTCTGTGGTAATGGTCAAATTGATTTTGAATTTCCGAGATTTTTGGTGATATATGATTTGAGTGTAATGTGAATTGACGAGATTGTGATTGATAGAAAATGAATAGGGGAAAATTGATGTGATTTGTCCGGCTAATGTTAGGGGTAGTGTTAACATTGTGGTCGTCTATATAGTTGTCTCCTTATATTAATAAAAAAAAAAGAAAAAAAAATGGAAGAGAAAAAGGAAAAGAAAAAGTATGAATTTGTTTTATTGAGATTGTTGAAATGGAGGATGGGATTCTGTCCTCTTCTCGTAAATTGAGAAATGGACATGGGAAACCACGATAGGAGACTCGAGTTCATCGAGTTCACCTTCGAATATTATTCAAAATCTGTTAAAACATTCTTTGTGCTTTAAAAGGAACTTGTTGCTAAAGATGACCACATTAGTTAGTTCACCCTAACGGAGAGTTGGAGTGCAGCAGAGGTTACCCTTTTATTTATTGGAAATCAATTGCCGTCCTAGATTTATTTCACATTATCTTTGAATTAAGTAAACACCAAGTGTGGGAGAAAAGCAATTAAGTTTGATTGATTAGACTAAGAGTGAAGTTCGAGAATTATCTTCTATTCTTATTTGTATAGACTTTGCTTGAGGACAAGCAAATGGATAAGTGTGGGGGAGTTGTTTGGTATGAATTTGTGCTTATTCTTGGTATTGTTTTACATGTCATTTTCAGTGGTTTGTCCTATTTATGCCGTTGTTTTGATTAATATTTCTCGATTTGGACTTACCTCGTTTGTTTCGATGTTTTGTAGAGAAATGGCATTAAAATAGGGTGAATTGGATCTTCCAAGAATCAATTTTATTGAAGAGCTTCACGATAGGAGTTCATAGGCGAAAACGGTTTGCAATTCGGAGCTCGGATGCGAGAGAACAGTTGAAACATCATAGTTGCGCACGTGCGCCCAACTCACCCCGCCGAACTCGCGCGCACACCGAGCTCGCCTCGCCGAGCTCACCACGCCTCGCCCGCGACGCCAGCGCCGGCTCACTCTGCAGCGCTTCCAATCGCGCGTTGAGTGGCGCCACCGCACGCGCGCGCCCGCCGCGCCCGCATCTCCGCCCGCACGCTTCGCCGCCGAGCTCACCACGCCCGCCCGCACGCCGGCGCCGGCTCACTCTGGCGCTGCGCTTCCATTCCCTCGCGTTGAGTGGCGCCGCTAATCGCACACGTCGCCCGCCCGCGCACCCGCATCTCCGCCCGCGCCGCCTCGTTCTCCTCGCCGCCTCGCCCGCACGCCAGCGTCGGCTCACTCCGGCGTGTTGCCGCCATTTTTCGCTCGGCGTTGGAGTGGCGCTTCGCTTCGTCGTCTGCACGCCCGCTCACCCGCGCGCATGCCGCTCCATCTCCGCATGTGTGCTCGACGCCCAGCGTCCGCTCGTCCTCTACGCGCACGCTTAGCTTCAGCCGGCGCTCGTCTACCCTTATTATATAAACGTTATTTTTAGGTTATTTTCGGGGTTCTGAGTTTTGGTTTTCTCTCGTTCCGCGCCGCGCAGCTGCTCTTGGAAGCTTTCTTTTCTTTTCAGATCAAGATTAACATTCTGTAATCGTTACTCAATTCCTTTGACTTTGATTTACGAATTCTAGCATCATCCTGTTTTTTTTTGAGTTGGATTGAAAGTAATTTATCAGCTTATTTGATCTATTGATCTTGATCAATTAGTTTACGTGTTGATTCTATATTATCGTGGAGTTGTTGGTTTCTTGATTGGTTCTTACTTTTCGGCTTTGATAATCTGAATTCTATGCAAGTGATATTGGAGTTTAATTTCATGTTGAATCGTTCTTGTTGAATTTCATCGTTTCGTGTTTGGAGATCTAGTTTAATTGCTTTTTGTTTAGCTTCCTGTTTCCGTGCTTAGTAGTTTTTCAACTAGGGGTTGATAACCTCTGGTTTAGATTTATTGCTTTATTAGTCTAGCTCGGGATTGACAAACCCTAGCTTAGGTTTGCTGTTTAATTCTCGTATTTCAATTCTCGTATGTTTTCAAAACCCATGTTGGTATTAGAGTGTCTAGGATTTACCGCTACGTGTTTGATCTGAACAATAAGCCTGTTAAGTTTTTTTCGAGAGGCACTAGGGTTAACTTTCCTACTATAACACCTCATTCGATTAGGAGTCGATTAAGAGTATACTTTTGATTGAACACCGACCAGTTTTGTTTTGGGCCGACCCGACCCGATTTCGTACGACCGATTTTTCACCCAGATTGAAATTTTGACCGGTTCCATTTTCGAACCGGTTCGACCTGCTTCAATGATCCGCCCGTTTTTATTTTTCGCCCAAACCAGCTTTTGATTGAATCCGGTCCGTGCCCGTGCACGCGAGGCCCGTTTTCGAGTTTGAAGATCTGTACTTTGCAAATTTATGTAATAAATTAGGTAGGGATGTACAGGATCCACGAGTAGGCCGCAATGAACGATTTTATTTTAGTTTTTATCGTTCAAAGCATGTCGTGGATGCTTAAATTATGTAGAAGCATGCTATGTATGTTTAAATTACGTAGATAAACATATTATATGTTTTCGTGATTGGATGCGCATAGTAAGCATGCTAGGTTTATCGCGTTTTTCAAGCTTATTTTTGAATTCTGCGAGCATGTTTACATGTTGAGTTCTATAGAAAAGCATGCTAGGATTACGTGATCTGCATGGACAAACCTTTTGAAATAAAAGACTAAGCAAGTAACCCGACATATTAATTTTTTAAATTAAAATGTCAAGACCTCCACTTTTTGATATCTAAACAAAGTGATACGCATTGTGAGTAAACGTCCACACGCGTGGCTTGCTTGCACTTTTTGTCATAAGTTTGTTAGATGAGATTTCTAAATAATACATTTTAATCTATTGAGAAGTGGGAGTTTCATGTGTAAACGTCCACACGCGGGGCTTGCATATGCAATTTTGTTGGATTTGTATACTGAAAGTTGTTTTTGTTGAGCTTGTATACAATGTTTCCTGTTACCACTATTACAATCTCCTATCTGAAATGAATACTTGATTGCATATATCTGTGTCCCCTTATCTCATATATAAGTTAGATCATACAGTAGAAGTCTGTATGATTGGTCAAGCTTAATGAGATATAAAAAGTTTCACAGCTGAGACAACTTGAGGACGAGTTGTCGGTATAGGCTGCGGTATAGATAAGAAGTGACTTGACTTGGTTGCTTGTCTATGCTAGTACGTCTCTGACATATTGAATGATCACAGTGAGATGAGTTCTTCTATCTGACCGTCGTGAAGAACCAAGATCTCGGTGACTTACGATGATCTAAACCTCGATAAGGTATTAGGTGAGTATGAGTTCTTGAACATCACTTTGACTTGTTATGGGTGAGGTTATATGTTCTAACCCAATATTCTCCGCATCTTGGGTGGTGGCGGTGCAGTATGTCATGCTAGTTATCTCAGATCGAGTCACCGTATCCGTTTAGGATGATGACGCCCTTAATGAGCTCAAAATATTTATTGTACTAAACCCCGCAGTTGAGTTAGCTCAAGTACAATAATAAGGTTGAGTGGTACTACTTAAGGAATTAAAGATATTAATTATTTTAAGCAATGTAATACTATAAATAATTAATGGACGCTCGATATCTTAAATACGGGATTCAGAATGTCTAAGTGCAAGCCCGACTCAACTTCGATAATAAAGGGTAAGTCAAGATTTATTCTCTAGTGGCATGAATAAATATTTATAAATTAATTTATGTTCGGGTGAACATAAGATAATTAATTTTTGAGGCCCATCTTTATTCCTTGTATTTGATCCCTGGCTGGCCCATCCGGGTCCGTAAGCTAGGCAAAATCGGCCCCTATGCTCTACAAGGCAAGAATTTGATTCTCTTTATCCTATAAGGATATTATTATATTTATGGGATATGCATAGATCCTTTCCATATAAGATTATGGTAATAATCCTTTCCATAAAGGTTTATGGTAATTTGCATATGGGATTATGGTAATTTTCATAAAGGATTATGGTAATTTCCATATGAGATTATGGTAATTTTCATATAGGATTATGGTAATTTCCGTATGGGATTATGGTAATTTCCATATAGGATTATGGTAATGCATTATAAATATGAGGTAAGAGATTAAATCTAGGTGATGATTAATAATCATCATCATAATTTTCGAGACTCCCATTGTTCTTGGGAGAGAATTTTGAAAAAGTGTAGAGAGGATAAAGGGTGATTTTTCCAAGCATTCTCCATAGATCGTCCTCACTCGACGTTGGAGATTGGGCAACCGGATACTGATCCGAAGGTCAAAGCACGAGTCTCGATCCATTCCGCCTCGGATTCAAAGGTAAACACGAGAAAACCCCAACGTGTTGCAATTAATTATATAGGTGCATGCTAGGTATATAATCAATGTATGGTGAATTAAACATCCAAGATAGATCCTCGGGAGAGGGCTAAACATAGTTTTTCCCTACAAATTTTTCATAAGTTCTCTAGAGATAGATTTAAAATGAGATAACAAAGGAATTTGGATTGGAAGCGGTATGGTCCTAGTGAGTATGCCAATTCTAAGAATTCATTTTCTGCTGTTAAAATTGTGGTCATTGCTTAGACATCACCTCAAGTACAACTTCCCGCGAGTCCCTTCTTGCGATAGTGATGTGGTCTAGTAAGGTCCAATCATTAATTTCATTTTTCATAAGGATAAGTTGACATGGATTGAAATTAAACGACTAAAAGGTATATTTTAGACTGGTCGAGGGGTTCATGTGTAAACGTCCACACGCGTGGCTTGCATGTGGGATTTCTTGGGCGATTGGAGGTTTCAATTAATATTGTTTTATCAAAAGGTTACAATATTATTGTTACAAATTATGTGCGATTGTATGCTTATGTGTTTACATTACTTTTCAGATATGTCTCTTACACCGATTATCAATATGCTCGCACAAAATCCTCTATCCTGTCCAAATTTTATCGAGTGGAAACGAAAAATTGAGATTGTACTTACTGCCGAAGAAAATTTATTTGTACTCACTACACCCCGTCCCAAACCTCTAGACGATTAATCTAATGATGAGGAGCGCAAGGAGCACGAGAAATGGGACAAATCAAATAGAATGACAAAGTGCCTTCTTTTGGTCACCATGTGCGAGTCCCTGCAACTCCAGCATCAAGAGATGGAAGATGTAGCCACAATATGGATAAATCTCATGAAATCGTATGAGGAGTCGGACAGAATCGCTTGTCATAATTTGACAAAATCAATAATTTCAAGTTCAATGAAGGAAAGCGATTCAGTGCATGACCATGTAGAGCAAATGATCAATCTCTTCGGAGAGCTCGAATTGGTTGGAGGATATATTGATGACGTAGTCAGAATCGATATGATTCTCAACACTTTGCCCAAGTCTTTTGATGACTTTCGTTATGGAGTAGTCCTTTATGATAAGAGTTATACTCTAGATTCATTGCAAGAGGATCTAGTAACGGAAGAACGCAAAATGGGCAAGGTGCATGATCTTTTTAACGCACCTCAAAGATAACCACTGCTTCATCGAAAGATGAAAAGGGAAAGTGGAATTCAAGAGATGCTAAGGCTAAAGAAAAGAGTGGGAGTAATACAAAGGGCTCTACCAGTGGTTTGAAAAAGCCAAAGGAGAAGGGCAAATGCTTCAAATGCGGTGAGACTGGGCATTGGAAAGCTAAGTGCCCCAAGCTCAAGGCTCAAGGTACGCCATTTGCTTTAGTAACGGAAACATGTTTAGCGACTTGTTCTACTCATTCATGGGTAGTAGATACGGGTGCGACTGATCATGGTTGTTACACCTTGCAGGGGTTCATACGGACAAGGGAGCTGTGTGATGGCGAGATAACGATCTCCATGGGCAACGCGGCGAAAGTCGAGGCCGTTGCAGTCAGAGATGTTACTTTATGTTTTGATAGAACTGTTTTAGTATTGAAAGCGTTTTATATATGCCGGAGTTTTGGCGAACCTTATTTCTGTTTCGAAACTATTTATTCATGGATATTCAGTTGTTTTTGATAGTGGTGTTTCTATCATAAGAAATGACGAAGTTATCTGTGGTGGCACTTTATATAATTCGCTTTATACTATTTACGCCAAACATAATACCTTTAATTATGTTGCATCTACATCAAACCTTAAAAGATAAAGTTTTCTTCAAGATGACACCACATTTCTCGGCATCTTAGATTAGGTCACATCAATCTAAATAGGATCCAAAGGCGGCTAAGAATGGGCGTTGGGTGATCTAATGATTCTGCTCAGTTCGATCTGCGAATCATGTATAGAAGGAAAGATGTCGACCAGACCCTTCAAAGCGAAGGGTTATAGAGCCAAAGAAGTATTAGAGCTAGTTCATTCTGACCTGTGTGGACCTATGTCAACACAAGCTCGTGGAGAATACGAGTATTTGGTCACTTTCATTGACGATTACACAAGGTACGGATACATATACCTGCTTCACCGCAAGTCTGAATGCTTTGAGAAATTCAAAGAATTTAAGGCAGAAGTGGAGCGAAGCTTGATAAAAGTATCAAGTCATCATGGTCCGATCGCGGTGGCGAATACCTCAGTAACGAGTTTATGGACTATTTGGTGCAATGTGGGATTACTTCCTAGGTCAATACACTGGGCACACCACAACAAAATGGTGTGTCAGAGCGAAGAAATATGACTCTTTTAGAAATGGTTAGATCGATGATGAGTTATGCAACGTTGCCTATTTCGTTCTGGGGATATGCCTTGGAAACAGCGGCATACTTGCTAAATCTAGTACCATCCAAGTCATTCGAAAAGACCCATTTCGAGTTGTGGTTTGGGAAAAAGCCTAGTTTAAGCCACATAAGGATATAGGGCAGTCCAGCACATGTGCTAAACAAGAAGGCTGACAAGTTGGAGTCTATATCTGATGCAAGGCTGTTTATTGGCTATCCTAGAGGAACGAAGGTGGTTATTTCTATAGTCTAAGGATCGAGAAGATCATTATTAGACTAATGCCCGATTCTTAGAAGAGGATTATATGAAAACCACAAACCAAAGTTGAAATCATTCTTCAAGAATTAGAAGATGATCGTATTCCACCACCGATTAAGCCAAAGGTACGAGATATCGGTTCAGTGGGAGGATCGACACCGATACTTCAAAAATTGAAGTGGGTCGAGTTCCTTTGAGATATCACTGGCCGTCAGTGGCTCCTATCCGAAGAAGTTGTGCAAGATAGAGAACCACAAGTTACTGCACCCACCGTTGTCATTGTGCCAGTAGCGCCTCGTCGTAGTGGGAGGGTTGTTCGTCAACCCGAACGATTTATGTTCGTGGGTGAATCTTCGGATTTAGTCCCAAGAAACGAGCAGGCAATAATCAACCCATGGACATACAGTGAGGCGATACAAGACATTGATGCAAGATCATGGCACACCGCTATGGACTTAGAAATTGAGTCCATAACAGCTATGGATGTATCGAAAAGACACCACTACCGGATGGCGAGGAAGCCATAGGTAGTAAGTGGGTATCAAGAGGAGAGAGATTCAGATGGAGAGGTTTCGCTTTTAAAGCCGTGCTCAGGGCGAAAGGGTACACTCGATTGAGGGCATCGATTTCGATGAGACCTTTCACCGTAGCAATGGTCAAGTCCATCGATTCTTTTGGCTATAGCAGCCCACTTAAACCTTGAGGTTTGGCAAATGGATGTGAAAACCGCTTTTCTAAACGGTTACCTTGAAGAAGGTAGAGACATCTATATGCAGCAACCCGAAGGTTATGTTGTGAAGGGTGAAGAGCATCTAGTATGGAAGCTTCACGATCCTGGAACTTACGCTTTGACGAGGTGGTAAAGTCCTATGGATTTACCCAATTGCCTAGCGAAAGTTGTGTGTATCGTTTAGATGTCAACGGTGATGTGGTATTTCTTGCACTTTACGTAGATGACATCCTTCTACTTGGCAACAATGTGAAGTTGTTATCAGACGTAAAGAGTTGGTTATCCGATCAGTTTCAAATGAAAGACTTAGGAGATGCAGCGTACATTCTTGGGATCAAGGTTTACCAAGATCGCAAGAGGAAAATATTGAGCTTATCTCAGGCGTCTTATATTGATATTGTGATTACTCGTTTTAGTATGCAGACCGCCAAGAAAGGATTACTACCTTTCAGACATAGTGTTCCTTTATCTAAGGAGCAGTCACCTATGACTGCGAAGGAGATAGAGGAAATGAGACAAGTTCCTTACGCTTCGCCGTAGGAAGTCTCATGTACGTTAATGCTATGTACGAGACCGATATACGCTATGCGGTGAGGCATAGTAGCTAGATATCGCCTAACCTCGGACAAGCTCATTGGATCATGCGGTAAAGCATATACTCATGTACACGAAAAGGACTCGAGATTATGGGCTAGTTTACCATGCGGATAGTCTAATGCCTTTGGGGTATTGGACTCGATTTCCAAGTGACCGTGATGAGAAGAAGTCTACCTCGGGCTATGTGTTTACCTTGGGAGGAGGAGCCGTATCTGGCGGAGTGCAAAGCAATGATGCATTGCGGACTCTACCATGGAAGCGAATATGTAGCCGCTTGGAGGTCTGCTAAAGAGGTCTGTATGGTTCAAGAACTACCTCATGGATCTAGATGTGGTACTGGTTTGCCCAAGAGTATCATAGTTTCATCGTGATAACTCGTGTTGATGCGAACTCGAGAAGGAACCACGGACCCACAAGGCAACGAAACACATAGAGAGAAAGTACAATGTCATACGAGAAATCGTTAGACTAGGTGATGTGCTTATTGAAAAGATTGGTACTAAGGATAACCTAGCTGATCCATTCATGAAGAGCCTGCCGTAAAAGTCTACGAAGAGCATATTCGAGGACTTGGATTGCGCAAGATGGCACCCACTTAGAAATGAAACTCTTGTATAAGTGGGAGAAACAAAGTGATGGTGTTGTTTGTAATAACTAGTAGAGAGACACATTGTATACTAAATGTTTTCTTTAGTATAAGTGGGAGATTGTTGGATTTGTTTACTGAAAGCAGTTTGGTTGAGCTTGTATACAATGTTTCCTGTTACCACTATTACAATCTCCTATCTGAATTGTTTACTTAATTGCATATGTATGTCCCTTTATCTCATATATAAGTTAGATCATACAGTGTGTTGTAGATCACAGAAGTCCGTATGATTGGTCGAGCTTAATGAAATATTAAAAGTATCACGGTGAGACAACTTGAGGACGAGTTGTCGGTATAGTCATGTGTAGATAAGAAGTGACTTGACTTGGTTGCTTGTCTATGCTTTGGTGCGTCTACGACGTATTGATGGATCACATTGAGATGAGTTCTTTTATCTGACCATCGTGAAGAACCTAGATCTCGGAGACTTATGTTGATCTAAACCTCGATAATGTATTAGGTGAGTATGCCTTGCTGACCATCACTTTGACTTGCTTTAGGTGAGGGTTACATGAGATAACCCAAGATTCTCTGCATCGTGGGTGGTGGCAGTGCTTGTATGTCATGCTAGTTACCTGTGTCGAGTCACCGTATCCGTTTAGGATGATGACGTCCCCTTAAGGAGCTCAAAAGGTTTATTGTACTAAACCCTGCAGGTTGAGTTATCTCAAGTATAATAATAAGGTCGAGTGGTACTACTTAAGGAATTAAAGATATTAATTATTTTAAGCAGTCAGAATGCTGTAAATAATTAATGGAGGTACGATATCTTAAATACGGTGATTCGTGAAGTCTAAGTGCAAGCCCGACTCAACTTCAGAAATAAAGGGATAAGTCAGCATTTATTCTCTAGTGGCATGAATAAATGTTTATGAATTAATTTATGTTCTGGACTGAACATAAGATAATTAATTTATTTGAGGCCCATCTTTATTCCTTGCATTTGATCCCTGGGCTGGCCCATCCAGGCCTGTTGCTTAGAGAATTTCGTCCACCTCCTTCTCAGAGTCCCACTAGGACTTAGCTTGATCCTCTCTATCTTAAGTGATTTGATTATATTTATTAGATATGCATAAATCCTATCATGATAGGATTTAGGGTTGCATTATAAATATAAGGTGAGAGAGATAATTAAGGCTAATCCTCAAGTTAGAATTTTCGAGAATTATACTTCCAAAAGTGTGAGAATTTTCGAAAATTTTGTGAGAAGGAAGAAGGTGATTTTCTATAGCATTCTCCATAGATTGTCCTCACTCGGCATTGGAGTTTAGGCAAACAATATACAGTCCAGAAGATCAAAGCACGAGTCTTGATCTATTTATCCCCGACAGATTCGCAGGTAAACACGAGAAAACTCCTACGTGTTGCAATTAATTATATAGGTGCATGCTAGGAATATAATAAATGTATGGTGAATTAAACATCCAAGATAGATCGTCGGGACAGGGTTAAAATCAGATTTCCTTACATGGTGATCGACATTTCTTTCCATAAAGAGCTTCGTACGGGGCCATTCCAATAGTTGCTCGGTAGCTGTTATTGTAGGCGAATTCCATAAGTGGTAACACTTGTTCTCAACTTTCTCCTCTATCGAGGACAACGGTTCTCAATATGTCTTCAAGCGTTTGAATGGTCCTCTCGGATTATCCGTCCCTCTGTGGGTGGAACGCGGTACTAAAATGTAGTCGATTCCCCAATTCCTTTTGTAAACTCATCCAGAATCTGGATGTAAATTTCGAATCTCTATCAGACGTGATAGTTTTTGGAACTCCATGTAGACGTATGACCTTTCGAACGTACAATTGTGCTAGTCTGTTCGATCCATGTGTTATCGGAATGGGTAGAAAATGCGCGCTCTTGGTCAAACGATCGACGATGACCCAAATAGCGGTATTTCCTCTTTGTGATTTGGGTAGCCCGGTAACAAAGTCCATGGCTATATCATCCCATTTCCATTACGGTATGTCTAGCGGTTGTAAGGTTCCATACGGTCGTTCTTTGGAGTGCTTTCACTTTTGGCACGTCAAACAACGTTTCTACGAATGAAGCTACGCCTCGCTTCATTCCATCCCACCAAAATTTCTACTTGAGATCTTGGTACATTTTGGTACTTCCGGGGTGTGCGGTGTAAGAAGTCTCATGGGCTTCTTTCAAGATCTTGCTCCTAAGCCCTTCGTCTTCTGGAACACACACTCTCCCATCATACAACAAAACGTTATCTGTTGCTTCTTTGAAATTCTTGTGGTTGTTTTCCTTGATCTTAGCTCGTATTTCCTCTAGCTTCTTGCTCTTCCTCTGAATTTCTAAGATTCGGACTCTTAAGTCTGGGATTGCAATCAACGTTGCAATACGACCTTCTATCGTCTGAGACGGGTCTATGACTTCGATATCCATCTTTTGAAATTCCTTTATAAGTGTCTCTTCATGACTGACGAGACATCCCAGACTAGGGTGGGATTTACGACTCAAAGCATCGGCTACAACATTAGCCTTGCCTGGGTGGTCATTGATACCACAGTCGTAATCTTTCACTAGTTCTAACCATCTACGTTGCCTCATGTTAAGATCTTTCTGTTCAAAGAAATACTTCAGGCTTTTATGGTCAGTATAGATCTCACATCTAACCCCATAGAGATGGTGTCTCCAAATTTTCAAGGCGGTACGATCATTTGCTAATTCGTGTCGTGCGTGAGGATAGTTCAACTCATGTAGGCGTAATCGCCTTCAAGCATAAGCAATAACTCTGCCTTCTTGCATCAGAACATATCCTAGCCCATTCTTCGGAGCGTCTGTGTAGATTGTGTACTCCTTATCTTCTTGCATCTGAGTAGCATGATACAGTCTTTGTTGTTAGCAACTCCTTCAATCTCTGAAACTACCCCACACTCGGCGATCCAAGTGTACTTGATTCCTTTCTCAAAAATTGGGTCATGGGTGGGCTATCGTTGAAAATCCTTCGATAAAATAATAGCCGCAAGCCCTAAGAAGTCTCAATTTCATTCGGGTTCTTTAGTGATTCCATTCTCGAACCCAGACGATCTTGAGGATCCACTTTGATTCCCTTGGCGGACACGATGTGACCTAAGAATGTCACGTCCCCACTCCGGATAACCCGGACTGGAGGGTGACTAATACTAGGAATAGTATTTAGGGTTCGCAAAGGCTAATATAAAGATGCATATCAAATATAAACTAGCTTGCTTTGAACATAACATACGATGCCAACATACCAAAGTCAACAAAGTCAACAAAGTCAACAATTTTCGTACGTTGACTTTTAAATAGTAATTTCTTACGCGTATTAGCGTATTTATCGAACGTATTTTCGTACGTTGACTTTTAAAAGTCAACAAAGTCAACAATTTTGACTTTTCAATAGTAATTTCTTACTAATTCATTTGTAAATCGATTTTCAGTCGATTTCTTTCGTAAGGTCCTAATTCTCGATTTATCACGTAAATCAATGGACTTTATTAATATTTTCTTAATTATTAATCCATTAAATCATTAAACCACATTTTCGTTTATAACGTTATTATATATAACGTTTTGTCACAAACATAGCAAACTATGCTTATAAAATTTTATAAAATCCAAATATGTCTAACATAATATTTAGACATATCATATATTATTAAACTTAATTAAAAAGGATTTAAAAATCCTTATAATTATTGAATAACTTACGGTAATTATAAAATAATTACCAAATGGTTTTCAAATTTTTTTCTAAAATTAATATAGTGTATTATTATACACTATGGTCATTAATATATATTAATATCATCTAAATGTCATTCGATCATTACCTTATAATTTTTATAATGTCACGGTAATTTTAAAACTTTGTCCAACAATTTCAAAAAATTTATACAATTAGTACAAGGTTCCAACATCAATATATAACACATTTATAACCTATAGTTCATCATAAACAATTTCTTCACCAAAGAATTAATCTCATATACTCACGGTAATTACAAGATAAATATCAAACAATTCCTAAAATTTCCAATAAAATTATAACATGCTCAAACATTATAGTATAACAATATAATATCATAACATCTACCAAAATCATTTGAAATCATCACCATATGGAGCAATAAGCTCTCGACTTTTTTGATTTATTAGGTGTTTGGTTTCCAAAAATTCTAACAATTATACACTATGCTTATATACTATAGTATAACATTATAACATCATAACATTCATCAAAAACCATTTGAATCATCACCTTAAGGAGCTCAAAGCTCACGGCTTTTTTGATAAAAAATGGTAATTGATTTCCAAAAATTCCAACAAAATCATGTAACACATAATCAATATACTAGATCATCAATATACCATTGCATGTTCAAAATAAAAATCATACACCAACATATAACTTTTAATAGCTCACGGTATCCCAAAAAAAAATGTGCATTTGGTTATCAAAAATTCTAATAAATTCATAGAATATATAATCAAGGTCCTAGAGCATTAATATGCCATTGCATGTTTAAAATAAAATCATACACCAAGGTACACATTTAAATAGCTCACGGTATTTTCCAAAATAGGGCATAGATTTTTCAAAAATTCCAAATAAATTACTATGAACTCAAAACATATCATAGATCAATAATCCATCCTCAAAATAATTTCAAAACAATCGGTCATCAACAAATATTTTTATAAATTTTCGAAAATAATTTTTAAACATGCTCTAAGGTTCAAACATTATATATTTAGGCTAGATCCTTTCAAACATTTCACATGCAATAACATATGTCTATTCTATCATACATTTCCTCATTTTTAAAAATAAAATCATCAAGAATATAAACATAAACAATAGCTCATACATAAGAACATTTGAAACATACATATACACAATGAACAAGCTTTCGAAAATTTTGTACAAATGAGAGCAAAAATCGAAACCATGGTCCATGTTTTACCTTTGGAAATAGTGGGGATTCAAGAACAATGGCTAGGGTACCAAGCCTTGGGTGAATGGAGACGAAGAAGAGAAGAAATTTTTTAGAAAAATGGAGAGGAAGCTCTCGGTTTTTGGCTGCAGGTGGGAGAGGAAATGGAGTTTTTTGTGTGTTCCAAAAGTTTGAATGAGAGAGTATAATGAAAAGTGGGGTGAATGGGAAGAGTCCCTCCCCTATATCATCTTCCTCCCACACGGCTAACACACAAAAAATGAATACATAAATTGCAGCATTTTAGTTAGTGGGTTAAGTGATGATTAGAGGGTGCTAAAAAGGCTCTCCATGCATTGGGTAATAGAAAAGTAGAAATCATGCTTATGGGAGAAGCATAGCCGTCGGTCATGGGGGTTCCAAAGGGTGGTTTTAATTTTTCTTATACCATAATACTATGTATTAATCCATATATAAATCATAGATATAAAATACATGTCAATTAAATAATTAAAACATCACATAGTGAAATATTCAAAATAACGTGAACTAGGCTATAAAAATATAACTCACGCCATTTATCATTTCAATAGTCATTTTCGTGCCAAATATATGTCACAACATATAGTTTAGATAATAAATAATAGCATAGGATAATTTAATGGTATCATTTTATGTGAGAAAACCCTAATTTATGAAACTAGGGTTTCGAAATTTACATATATACACTATCGAGTTCTCTATGCTTTAATATTGATTTTAAAGCTTAATAATACTCTAATTATATAAAATAATCATAGGAAATTAATTATAATAATTTCCGGATCATAAATCCTAATTTTCAAAACGTCTCTAGACGTTGACGTTCAAAACGTTCATAATCGACTCATCTCAAAATGGTCGTAGTAAGTTCGTAATTTCTTTATAAATAATATTCCATTGGTATAGGAATTAATATGGAAATTAATTCCAAGCTTCGCTGCTTAGAAAATTTCATAAAATTCTGACGTTCGATACGCATTCGACGTTAAAATTATACTATCGAACTACTTCATGATATTCTATTCCTCAATTCACAATTCTTAGTGAATATAAAAAGGAATTCGTTATTTCGTTACTGAATCAAAATCAATATTCGATGTTATACAAAAATAATATACGGCAAAACCCTAATTTACGGGTTTAAAATACCGTAATTAGACGTTCGTTTCTTCGGAATATTACATTTCACCCCCCTTAAAAGAAATTTCGTCCCGAAATTTGCATACCTCTAGAAAAATAAATCGGGGTATCGTTCTTTCATGGCGTCTTCAAGTTCCCACGTGGCTTCTTCTTGTCCGTGGTGTCTCCACAGCACTTTGACTAGCGGAATCGACTTGTTCCGTAGTTGCTGAACTTTATGGTTGAGTATCGCTGCAGGTTCTTCTTCATAGCTCATGTCTGGCTTGAGGATCACATCGTCTCGATGGATTACGTGCTTTGAATCGTGTACGTATTTTCGTAATTGTGACACGTGAAACACATTGTGAACATTCCCCAAATTTGGCGGAAGAGCCAACCTATAAGCTACTGGACCTATCCTCTCTAGGATCTCATATGGTCCTATAAAACGGGGTCTTAGCTTTCCTTTCAGTCCAAACCTGACAATTCCTTTCGATGGAGACCTTAAGAAATACTTTGTCTCCATTTTCAAAGCTGCATTTCGGATCTACAGACGTCAGAGGATTTTCGCCTCATCTTGAGCTCTTTTATCCTTAGCCTAATTTGTCTGACGATCTCAATCATCTCGCTCACGCTTCGCCCTATGATTTTCCTCTCACCCACTTCATCCCAATAAAGTGGTGATCTACATTCTTGCCATACAAGGCTTCGTATGGGGTCATACCAATCGCCGCTGATAGCTATTGTTGTAGGCAAACTCGATAAGGGTAAAATATCTTCCCACTTTGCCTCGATCCATCACTCATCGTTCTCAACATATCCTCTAGTGTACGGATCGCTCGTCCGACGCGTCCATCCGTCTGCGTGGGTGAAATGCCGTCATCAAGTTCAATTTCGCACTCCAATTCTTTTTGTAAGCTAATCCAAAATCTGGATGTGAACTTGGAGTCTCTATCAGAGGTAATAGATTTTGGCACTCCATGTAGTCGTATAATTTCCTTAACGTACAGCTGGGCTAACTTGTCAGATCCATAGGTACTTTGAATTGGTAGAAAATGAGCACTCTTGGTAAGTCTATCAACAATTACCCATATGGCTGTGTTTCCTTTTTTTGATTTGGGTAAGTTCGTAACGAAATCCATCGTTATCTCATCCCATTTCCACTCGGGTATTTCCAACGGCTGTAACTTTCCGTATGGACGTTGGTGCAACGCTTTCACCTCTTGGCAAACAAGACAGCATTCTACGAAAGAAGCTATGTCTCGTTTCATGCCTTCCCACAAAATTTTTCCTTCAGGTCTTGGTACATCTTAGTACTACCTGGGTGGGCGGTGTAGGGTGTATCGTGAGCCTCACTCATTATCTCATTCTGGAGCTCTGCGTCGTCCGGAACGCATATCATTCCTTCAAACAATAAGGCGTTGTCCGACGCCTCTTGGAAATTCTTAAATCCTCCAGACCTTACCCTTTGTCTGATCTTTTCTAACTTTTCCTCCATCCTTTGTCTCTCGACAATCCTTTTTCTTAAATCAGACGTCAATGTGAGTGTAGCGATACAACTCATGATCGTCTCTGGTTGTTCAACCAATTCAATTCTCATTCTTTCAAACTCCTCAACGAGTTTCTCTTCTTGTGTAAAGAGACATCCTAGCTTGGTTTGATTCTTACGACTTAAGGCATCGGCTACTACATTCGCTTTGCCCGGGTGATAGTTAATACCACAGTCGTAATCCTTTACTAGTTCAAGCCATCTTCGTTGCCTCATATTTAAGTCTCTTTGTTCGAAGAAGTACTTCAAACTCTTATGGTCTGTGAAGATCTCACATCTCACTCCATAGAGATGGTGTCTCCAAATTTTCAGTGCATGAACTACTGCGGCTAACTCCAAGTCATGAGTTGGGTAGTTCAGTTCATGTGGTCTGAGTTGTCGAGATGCATAGGCTATCACCTTTCCTTCTTGCATCAAAACACAACCCAGTCCAGTCTTAGAAGCATCCGTATAAACTACATATTCTTTGTCCGCTCGGGACCGCTAGCACCGTGCACTTGTCAACTTTTCCTTGAGTTTTGAAAACTTCGCTCACATTCGTCGATCGGTTGAACTTGATTCCTTTTCGGAGTAGCTGGGTTATTGGCCCTGCGATTTTGGAGAATCCTTCGATGAATCTCCGATAGTAACCAGCTAATCCTAAGAAACTCCTGATCTCGTTCTGAGTTCTCGGCGGCTTCCATCCTTGTACCGCTTCTACTTTGGCTGGATCCACTTTAATGCCTTCTACAGACACGATGTGTCCAAGGAACATTACTTCCTTCACTAAAACTCGCATTTGCTAAACTTAGCAAAAGTCTTTCATCTCTCAAGGTTTGCAATCATTGTTCTTAGATGTTCCTTATGATCCTCTTCATTCTTGAATAGATAAGGATATCATCTATGAAGACCAAAAGCAATTTATCCAAGTATGGATGAAATACTGCTCATAAGGTCCATAAATACGGTGGTGCATTGTTAGTCCGAACGGCAACACTATGAACTCATAGTGGCCATATCTCGGTTCGAATGCGCCTTAGGTACATCTTCGCATCAGATTTTCGGTGATGGTAACTCGACTTGAGATCAATTTTCGAGAACACGCCTGCTCCTCGTAATTGATCAAACAGGTCATCAATCCTTGGTAAATGGTATTTGTTCTTTAGTGTCATCTTGTTTAGCTCCCAATAATCGATGCACATCCTTAAAGAACCATACTTTTTCTTGACGAACAAAACAGGCGCTCCCCAAGGTGAGACACTAGGTCTAATGAAACCTAGATCCAACAATTCCTGGATTTGGATCTTCAGTTCCTCTAATTCCTTTGGGGCCATCCTATAGGGCGCCTTCGACACTGGAGCCGATCCGGGTTCCAAGTCGATGGTGAACTCTAATTGTCTATCAGGAGGTAATCCTGGTAGATCTTCGGGAAATACATACATCCGAAAATTCTCGAACAACTTCTATGTCCTCAATCCTCGCTTCTGGTTTATCTTTCCCGTTCAGGTAGACAAGAAACGCATGGCATCCTTTCTGGTTTATCATCCTTCTCGCCTTCAGTGCTGACACAATCGGGATTCTCCTTCCCATGCTGATTCCATGAAAATGCGTAGCTTCTTGTCCAGGAAAGTGAAACGAAATTTTCCTTTCCTTGCAAAGAATCGTGGAATAATTCTTAGCTAACCAGTCCATTCCTAGGATTATATCTACGTCACCCATAGGTATTATGTTCAGATCATTTGCCAGAACTTTAAGTGATCCTAGTGTCAATTCTAGGTTCGAGCAGATATGTGTAACAGTCATAATCCCTCCTATAGGTGAAGAGATTTTCATATCCTGACTTGCCTTTTCAGACTTAAGTCCCAACATTTCTACGCATGATTTTGCTATAAAGGAATGCGAAGCACCCGTATCGAACAATATTATAACAGGTATGTTGAGAAGAACTCCCATACCTGCCAGGTTTCCCTGATTTTGTTCGTTCTGCCTCCGGTGTAAGGCATACGCTCTAGCCTGGGCCGGCTGAGGCTGACGGGGTGCTTGCCTTCTTTGATTCGCCGCCGCTCTGCACAAATTTCTTCTTCTTTGGCGTTGTCGTGGTGGTGGTCGCCTTGGTTGTTGAGGTTGCTGCCACTGCTTTTGGATTCTTGTTGGGGTTCTTTGTTGAAATTGGCCGGAATTGTTCTTGAGGTTGGGCCGAAACCGATATAGCCCTAGCGCCGGGCGTGCCGGGCCGACTTGCCCTCACAATCGTGTAAAGGCGCACTCGGCAATTGTTGGCGTAGTGCCCTCTCATTCCGCACTTAAAGCAATTCACATTGCCTGCCATGCACATTCCTTCGTGCATCCTATGGCATTTAGGGCATGGAGGAGCCCTCACTTGCTCTTGTGGGCCTCTTGCCGGAGGAGCAAAAGCTGCCCTCTTCCAACCCTGCCCTGGTTGGACCATGTTTCCTTGCCATGGGCGTTTATGACTTGTATTCTCATAGTTTCCCCTATTGCTATTTCCGCGACTTGCTTCCCACTTCCCTTTTCCTTTGTCCATTGTGTGCTGTGTCTGAGCCGACACTGACTTGTCTTCAGGCATTGCTGCCTCAATGTCCAGGGCTCGTGCCAGAGCCTCGGTGTAGGTCAGGTCTCCATGGCTGGCGAGAGACATCCGTATCTCTGGCCTTAGACCTGATCTGAATTTCTCCAACATTTTCAGGTCGGTGTCTACTTGTTCCGGTGCATATCTCGACATGTCGCAGAAAGCGCGATCATAGTCGGTTACTAACATCTTTTCTTGCTTCAGCATGAAGAATTCATGCTCTTTCCTCTTCCTGTAGCTCTTCGGTATGTACTTACCATACACTTCTTTCTTAAAGTCCTCCCACGAGAACTCTTCCAGTTGTTCAGCGGTGAAGGTTTTCTTCCGCCTCCCACCGTAAATCGCAGTCCATTCGGTTGAATGTTACACATGACGATCGCTCAGACTTTGTGCATCTTAGGAAGTTGAAAATTCGCTCAATGGTTCTCACCCATTGTTCAGCTTCCTCTGGACTTCCTTTTCCATTGAAGACATGAGGGTTCTGTCTTAGGAACAGTTCCTCTATCCTGCGGTCAGGTTGAGATGGAGGTGGTTGGGGTATATCCTCTGCTTCTTGTTCGGGGATTCTACCTCTTCCCCTTGGTCTTCCTCGTCCTCTGCCTCTAGCTTCTTGTTCCGGGTTTCTTCTAGGAGGCATTTTGATATATAAGGCATATAATCGTCAATCACTCATCGCTTTCATAGCTTAACATACATAATATCAACATAGCCTCATTGTAAAACGATCTTAAATAAAACATTTCGTCCTCGACATAAACAATTTTGCCATAAAAGCCCCTCGGGGTCATAGATATATGTATAATATTCAAGAGCTCGCCAGAGGCGAGATGTTCAAAACCAATGGTCATATAATAAAACATAAATCCCGCTCACACGGCCTTTCAAAACATCGAAGTTTCCCATCAACCGGACATAAAAGGACTAGCATACCGCTAATCATAACAAAAATCTAATTAAGACTTCATCTAATGCCTTCATCAAGCATCTTCCTACTCTTCATCCTCCTGGGTCCTCTTCCTCTTGGGATCCTCTCTTCATCGTAATCATCTTGGCGCACGCATTTCTAGATGGTCCTGTTCCGTAAATCGCGCATGGGGTCAAGTCATCGCCGCCATACAAGTCGTAGTCATGGCGAATCGGGCTGTAGCCATCGAAAGCATCCGATACGCTCATCCGCGCTGTCCGGCGGAAAGGCTCTACTGGTGGTAGTGGAGCGGTGGTAGAGGTGGTAGTGGTGGACGTACGGGATGTCCAAAAGCTAATGGAGGAAAAACCGGCTCTCCCAATGCTCTCGGGCGTGCCGCTCTTTCCAAACGAGCGGGCCTGCCCTCATCAAACAGTATGGAGGCACCTTGGGTCAATCTGCTCTTGACCTCAAGATATAGCCACTCCGGCGATTCATCCCGCCATGTATACTCTCGTGGAGGGAGATAAGGTCCCCTCGGTGCGGCTCCATAGATGTCAGATACGTAAGTCGACGACTCACGAACTCGGCGAGATCTCCAACCGATCAGAATCGCCAACCGCACGGTATATGTAATCCCTGATATCTCCCGAGCATAGTCCTCCCAATCACAGGGAAGTATGGCTAAGAGACGTCTGATGCCGTCATAATCAGTCGCACCGTAGGCTCGGGCATTCCTCCAAAGCCGAAGGTAATACATCAGGAACTCGCCTAGGTCCTCACCAACGCACATCCAACTCTCACGATAGGTGCGCATCACTTCCTCGGGGGTAGGGTGGGGTCCTAGCTATGTATCGCATCTCCTCCATCTGTCACAATTAAAACTAACATAAGTCAAACTAACGTCATCCGATAAGCAGATAAGGATATCTTAAGAACATCAGATAAGCAACTAGGTTAAACTAAACAATCTATAAGGTAGATACACGTCACAGGGTATAGCACATATCATATCTTATATTCCATTCTACTCGGAAACGTATATCCAAAAGCGTTCTAAGGTATAGGCTATGCTATGAGATCCTTGTTCTAAACCAAACACTTGAACTAACATTCAAAAGACTCTAACGTATTCTGGAGACAGAATTAGGAATTCTGTTCTTCATAACAAATGAAGTTCAGGACGTTAGGAGTACGTAGGCGAAAACCATGCGTAAATCAGAGTCCTAACGAAAGAGAACGAGCTAAAAAAAACACTGCGCAAAGCAGTTTTCTGTTGACGCCGAGGCCGAGGTTGTCGTTGTCGAAGTCAATATGTCGACTCCGGGTAAAAGACAACGAATGTTAAAAATGCCGAGGTCAAGAAAAATTAAAACATAACTAACGACGTCACAGGCGCCGAGGTCATGGATGTCGAGGTCAAGAGTGACGACGTCGATAGTGATAATGCCGGGGTCGAGGTCGAAGCTAATGCCAAGATCGAGGTCGCCAATAAGGTTGAGGTCGGTGATGATAATGTCGACGTCAAGGTTGTCGCCGAAGTCGAAGTCACAATTGTCAACTCTGAAGTCGAAGACGTTAAACGCCGAGGTCGATGGGGACGACGCCGAGGTCGCACTTCGGCATCCTAGACGGCGCCGAGGTGTTTGGTATGATTTTGTGATGATTCTTGGTATTGTTTTACGTGTCATTTTCTATGGTTTGTCCTATTTATGCCGTTGGTTCGATTAATATTTATCGATTTGGACTTACTTGCTCGCCCCGATGTTTTGTAGGAAAACGGCATAAAATAGGATGAATTGATCTGCCAAGGATCAGATATAATTGAAGAGCATCTCGACAGAGTTCATAGCGCAAGCGGATCGCAAATCGGAGTTCGGATGCGAGAGAACGAGCCAACGTCGAAGTCGCAGACGCGTGCGACGAGCGCCCGCGCGCCAGCGCACGTCCGCCGCCTGCCCGCTGCCCGCCGCCCGCGCCCGCGCCCAAGTCCGGTCACCCACCAAGGCGCTAACCGAGCGCAGCATGAATTTTTCGCGCGTTCAACAAGAGCGCCGCCGCCCGCCTCGTCACGCCCGGCGCCCGCCCGCCGCCCGCCCGGCGCCCATAACTCGCACGCCCGTCCGACGCTGGTATACGGCGCCGCTGCCTCCCACTCGCGCCCAATCTTCAAGACGCCGCGACCTCCACCCGGCGATGGCGATGCCGGCGCCGCCGCCCGCCCATCCGACGCTAGCTTCCCAACCGGCCGCACCGCCCACCAAGCGCCCGTCCGCGCTGCCCCAAACCGCTGGCAGACGCCGCCCAACAAGACACGTAATCACTCAGCCGGCGTTCACCTTGAGCTGGCGCTCACAAATGAGGCAGTGAGTTTTCTGAGCCGGCGCTCAGCTTGAACCAGCGCTCACTCCTATTTAATATATATATGCGCGCTAGGTCTTTTTACGAGGGGGCCGTTTCACAGTTTCAGTTCTTATTTTTGGAGAGGGACCGCGGCTGCTCTTTTTCACCATGATTCTTCAGGAAGCTTTTCAACGACTAAAAACAGATAAATCTTAGTTTAATTCTTGCTTTTAGTTTATTGAATGAATTCTTTTAACCAAGTTATATTCTTTGGATTATCAGTTCATGTTTCTGGATTCAACAGTTTTTTCAGAATCAATTTCATAGTGTTTTGTTTGATGGTTTCTGTGGGATTCAATTTCATAAGTGACAATGAAGTGTTCTCGTGTTTCCATCAATTTATATTACGTAATGATTTCCTGCTTTCGTTTATTTGCAATTAGATTCAGATTAGGGATTGACAAACCCTAAGAATAATATGATTGCTATCGCTTTCGATTTATCGCTTATAGTTCAACTAGGGATCGACAACCCCGGTTTAGATTTATCGCTTTATTAGTTTAGCTCGATTGACAACCCCGCCTTAGGATCATTGTTTACTTTCTCGTATTTTAATTCTTGCATGTTCAACCCCGTTGGCATTAGAATGTTTAGGTTTTAATCGCTTTCTGTGTGCGACACGAACAATCGCCCTGCTAAGTTTTCCTTGAGAGACGACTCGTGTTAACTTACCACGCTACGATTACCTCGTACGATTGCGAGTGAATTTGAGTGTGTTTATAGCTCGATCAATTTTGGCGCCGTTGCCGGTGAAAACTTTAGGCGTATTGTTTGTGTTGTTTGTTTTCTGTATTTCTTTCCGTCCTGTTTGGTTATTTTCTCCCCCCGGTGCGTGTGATCTTGTTTTTGTTGTTGGTGTCTGTTAATGCAGGGTTACCAGCAATGCGAGTATGGTCAAGCAGGCTAGGGGGAGAAAAGTTCGTCGTATTGGGCAAATTCTTCTTATGAAGAAGGAGCCCAGTTCGACCATTCTGAGGGATATCCGTTGGGCTATGAGCAACAAGCATATGATCCCTGCTGGGATCAACCACCTCCACCACTCTATGAGGATCAAGCCTCCAATCCCTATTGGGATCAACCACCTCCACCGCAGTACGAAGAAGGAGCCCAGTTCGATCATGTTGAGGGATATCAGCCTGTTTATGAGCAACAATATGGTTCGGGGTGGAATAACCAACACAACTCAGAAATGTGGATTCAACCCGACCAGATTATTGGGATCCACAAAGAAGCAGAGCCGCCTCCTCACCGACTGGGATGGTGGGAACCACAACATGATTATGGATGGTGTGATCCACATCAGCCACAACCTCCACCGCAGTACGAGGATCAAACCTACATTCAATATTGGGATCAACCACCTCCGCCGAAGTATCCGTACTCACAACAACCACCTTCATCTCAAGATTCATACTCGCAGCAGCCCACCTCCACCTCAAATGCCACTGGGATGTGGATGCCGACGACACCAAAATCAGCGCCATGTTTAAATTAGAAATGATGACCGAGAAGTGGACGAGTTGTCGCAACAAGATGCAATAGGGGAGCCTCCAAGCTCACCCTATGAGGCTCAGGCGACCACTGACCATCAGAGTTCGCCATTGGATGATAGAGACGCAACTCTTGAGCATTTAGAGGCACAAATGGGACTGATTGCTGCTAAGTATGTTGAGTATCAACGGCAACTTGCAATGAGGGAACTTCCAAACCAATCCGGTCAGGTCCAGGCGGTCACTGTTCTAGAAAGTGACCCAATTATTGAGAATTGGGTGGGAGAGACACCTGTCGAGCCGCTGCAACCAGAGGAGGTGGAAATGGTGGAAGAATGGGTACGTGAGGATGAGGTGCTAGATCAGAGCCACGAGGGAGTTGTTACCAGGATGACTGACGAGGAAGAGTGGGTGCATGAAACCGATGACACGCCAAAACCCACTCTGAAAGTGAAAGAGCTGCCTCAACATGTGAAGTACGTGTCCCCTGAGGAGGACACAGTGATAACAAAAGTCGAGGTAACTTCTATAGTATGTCAACATCCTAATTCACCAAAGTATTGTGCTTTGGGAATTGATGTCATCTATTTTTCTTTGGAGAATAGGATGTTCGACTTGTGCTTAAATGATTCGTTATTTGTTGTCTTTATTGCCCTCTATTCTTGTATGGTTCATACTGATGCTTTGGCCGAGATGGTATTCCTGCAGGTGAAGGACTATGGATAGTCCGTTGTTGACCGGAACACGTCGTGCTCACGACGTTAAACTGAGTACTGCGTGGGAGTTGACCCACGGATTTTTATTTGCTTTTTCTTTCTTTCTTTTCTTTGTCTTGTTTTGTTGTTCTTGTTGATCTATCTGTTGTTGTTGAGTTTGTTTTGCTCAGATCTGGAAAGTTGTCAGCAGCGAGATGAAGCCGTGGTGCTCCAAATCTACAAACACATTACATCGATTATCGTGAAGTATCATCCTCTATAGTCATTTTGAGCTTTTATCGTTTTGAGCATCGGGACAAGTGCTCAATTTTGTGGGGATGTTTACTCAGTTTTGTATGCGTGATGTATTGTTTTGTTGCTTAATGACGTGCCCTTGTGCTTATTTTGATCGTTTGGACGTAAGCTTTGTCTATGCGAGTAAGTTAGGATTTTGATTTGTGCAACTGAACTCTGTGGTATTCATTAAATTGATTTTGAATTTCCGAAACTTTTGGTGATATATGATTTGAGTATAATGTGAATTGACGAGACTGTGATTGATAGAAAATGAATAGGGGGAAATTGATGTGATTTGTCCGGCTAATGTTAGGGGGAGTGTTAACATTATGGTTGCCTATATACTTGTTTCATTTTATATATATATAAAACAAAAAATGTGAAAAAGAAGAAGAAAATGAGGAGAATGAAAGCTCTAGTATTTTGTTGAGATTGTTGAAATGGAGGATGGGATTATGTCCCTCTTTCTTGTAAATTGAGAAATGGACATGGGAAACCACGTTAGGAGACTCGAGTTCATCGAGAGTTCACCTTTCCAATATTGTTCCAAAATCTGTTAAAACACTCTTTGTGCTTTATAAAAGAAACTTGTTGCTAAAGGTGACCACATTAGTTAGTTCACCCCTAACGGAGAGTTGGGTCTGAGCAGAGATTACCTTTTTATTTATTGGAAATCAATTGTCGTTTTTGATTTATTTCGCATTATCTTTGAATTCGTAAACACCAAGTGTGGGGGAAATGCAATAAGGTTTGATTGATTAGAATAAGGGTTAAGTTGCATGAGTTATTTTCTAATTTTATTAGTATAGACTTTGCTTGAGGACAAGCAAATGGATAAGTGTGGGGAGTTGTTTGGTATGATTTTTGATGATTCTTGGTATTGTTTTACGTGTCATTTTCTATGGTTTGTCCTATTTATGCCGCTGGTTCGATTAATATTTATCGATTCGACTTACTGCTTGTCTCGATGTTTTGTAGGAAAACGGCATAAAATAGGATGAATTGGATCTGCCAAGGATCGATATAATTGAAGAGCATCTCGACAGAGTTCATAGGCGCAAGCGGATAGCAAATCGAAGTTCGGATGCGAGAGAAGCGAGCCAAACGTCGGTCGCAAGACGCGTGCAGCGCCAGCGCCGCGTCAAGACGCCGCGCCCGCCGCCGCCGCCCGCACACCCACGCCCAAGTCTCGGTCACCCAGCCAAGGCTAACCGAGCACGCGCTCATGAATTTTTTCGCGTTCAACAAGAGTGCGCGCTCGCCGCCTCGTCACGCCTCGGCGCGCGCCCGCCGCCCGCCGCCAACGCCGCGCCGCCCGCCCGGCGCCCGCAACTCCGCACGCCCGTCCGGCGGCTGGTATCGATGCCAGCTGCGTCTCCGCTTCCCGCCCAATCTTCGCGACGCCGCGACCTCCATCCGGCTGGCGATGGCGATGCCCAGCGCCCACCGCCTCGCCCATCCGGGCGCTAGCTTCCCAACCGCGCCGCACCGCCCGGTGAAGCGCCCGTCCGTGCGCTGCCCCAAACCGCCGCTGCAAGACGCCACCCAACTCACGTCGTCCAACAAGACACCGAATCACTCACCGGCGTTCACCTTGAGTGGCGCCACAAATGAGGCAGTGAGTTTTTCGAGCCGGCGGCCTGAATCAAGCGCCACTCCTATTTAATATATATATATGCTTAGGTCTTTTACGAGGGGCCGTTTCACGCTTTCATTCTTATTTTGGAGAGGACCATGGTGCTTTTTTCACCATGATTCTTCAGAAGCTTTTCAACGACTAAAGCAGATAAATCTTAGTTTAATTCTTGCTTTCAGTTTATTGAATGATTTCTTGTAACAAGTTATATTCTTTCGATTATCGGTTCATGTTTCGGATTAGCTTTTTTGAGAATCAATTTCATAGTGTTTTGTTTGATGGTTTCGGGATTCAATTTTCTTGACAATGAAGTGTTTCGTGTTTCCATCAATTTATATTACGTAATGATTTCCTGCTTTCGTTTATTTGCAATTAGATTCAGATTAGGGATTGACAAACCCTAAGAATAATATGATTGCTATCGCTTTCGATTTATCGCTTTCATAGTTCAACTAGGGATTGACAACCCCTGGTTTAGATTTATCGCTTTATTAGTTTAGCTCGGGATTGACAACCCCCAGCTTAGGATCGCTGTTTACTTTCTCGTATTTCAATTCTTGCATGTTCAACCCCTGTTGGCATTAGAATGTTTAGGTTTTAATCGCTTTCTGTGTGCGACACGAACAATCGCCCTGCTAAGTTTTCCTTGAGAGACGACTCGTGTTAACTTAGCACGCTACGATTACCTCGTACGATTGCGAGTGAATTTGAGTGTGTTTTTAGCTCGATCACGAGGTCGCACTTCGGCATCCTCCTCACTTCAGCTCGGCTTCGGTTTTCACTCCAGTTCTCACTTCGGTATTTCCTCTTCAGCTCGCGCTTCGTCAGGTCGTTTCTGACTTGCTTCAGTTCGCCCGCGGCGGTTGCTTGCTTTAGCTCGCCTACGGTAGTTCGGCAATTTGCCGCAGTTCGTTGTTGGCACTTCTATACCCATGCCGAGGTCGTTTATTTCCAAGGTTGAAGTCGTCCTCGTTTATCTTCACACTCGTCTTTTGTCGTTCGAGCTCGAAGCTATTGCTACTTGCATTCTTCCTATCGTTCTCGTAAGGGAAAGATAGCTCGTATTTCTATGTTCTTTCACAATATGTGATCATGCTCCATAGAGTCTATGTTCTTCTGGTGATAACATATCGTTCATCATAAATTTTGAAATTTGGAAATAAAGTTCCAAAACAACGACGTAAACAATTCATACATGTTATATCAATTTGAAATCATCCTTCCAACATTGATCAATCAATACAGTTCAAACATATATTTTCATCTCAAAATTTGATCACTTGCATAACTTCTCGTTTGATTTCAAAATCAAAGTTTTTGAAAATTTTCTTGATCATACATTCATTTTCATCCTCAAAACATCATAATATCATAATATCATAACCTTTCTTTCAAAAATCCTTCCAATCTTGATCATCATTCAAAACTCTTCATTTCACGAGTTGGAGAAAGAAATTCAGTTACCTTTTTCCCGGTTGAGCTCGATGTGATGGAGTGTTGAGAGTAGTCAGCAGAGTTCTAGAAGTCCAGTGACTTAATCTAGACTTAATTTTGGAACGAATTTTGGGTTTCAAAAAGCAACAGTGCTCTGATTCCACTCTGTCACGTCCCCACTCCGGATAACCCGGACTGGAGGGTGACTAATACTAGGAATATTATTTAGGGTTCGCAAAGGCTAATATAAAGATGCATATCAAATATAAACTAGCTTGCTTTGAACATAACATACGATGCCAACATACCAAACCATGTGGGTTAGACTATCAGACCCAAAGAATAACAATGATCTGACGGACCTCAATAGTATATGTCACATTATCCTCCAACAGGTCCAAAAGACATTAATGACCTGAAGGACTTCAACAATTCAAAACATCATACATAACATAAGTAAGTTCAGAGTTGCAGCGGAAAGTGTGTGAATACATATATGAAGATATGTATTCAAGGTAAAACCCAATTCTCAACAAAACAACAAGGACACTGGACTCCTCAACACTCCTCCATCACCATCATCAGAGCTCAACCTGCACATTTAAAAACAAACATGTAGGGCTGAGTACAAGAAATGCACTCAGTGGACTCATGCCGAAAATATTTTATCATAAATGAATTACACTGCCAATATCATGGTAAGACACAAGGGTTTTAGTTGAAATGCCTTGTGCTTACTAAAACATTTTAATCAGTTCGTAAAAGTCGCTCGCCCGAGCATTTTTCTTGGTGTGTATGATCCATATCCCACATCCTCATTTCATCATAACAACATAGTTCGAACGTCGTGAAGGAGGCCTCCCTCTACGATGCCGGGACCGGCCGTGAATTATCCTTACAAAGACACGTCCCCCAGGTGTACCGTTAACCCTAGCTGGGCATTGTCTTCCCAAGAGGATCCTATATCGATTTCATAACTGGGTTGGGCGCGACCCAACAAAATTCATCTCATTTCATATCATCTCATAACATTTCATATCATTCATTCCGGATAGGATCCATACACAAAACAGAAACATTTTTGGCAGGTAATCTTGTAAACAGTTTATCAACAGTTGAAGGTAAGCAACGTAAATAACTTCATTTGGAAATAAGTTTAAATAAGAAAGCTCATATTTTATTTGGAAAAGAAGCCTCACCTGGACTATGGTTCGTCTTAACTCGAGTCCTAAGTTTGATTGCTCGTCAATGTCCGGTCGTCACGTTCGCGTTCACACCTTTACGTAAAAGCGATATTTTAGTACGTCGTTCACGTTTCTCGAGACTCTCAAAGTCTAAGATAAACTTCGATATTCTATATCGATATAAACTGAATTCCTCAACGCATTCGATACGCTTTTCAATTACGTAATCCAATTGAACAGTTCTCGTTCTTCGAGACACGTTCAACTACTTCGTTTTAACCTTTCCGGTTTAAACGTTCAACGTATATAAATACGTTTCTCGATATAAGGATTTCAATTACGAACCCTTTTCTTACTAATGAAGTATCTTGAATCAATTAGTATATCTTACGCGTATTAGCGTATTTATCGAACGTATTTTGTACGTTGACTTTTAAAAGTCAACAAAGTCAACAAAGTCAACAATTTTGACTTTTCAATAGTAATTTCTTACTAATTCATTTGTAAATCGATTTTCAGTCGATTTCTTTCGTAAGGTCCTAATTCTAGATTTATCACGTAAATCGATGGACTTTATTAATATTTTCTTAATTATTAATCCATTAAATCATTAAACCACATTTTCGTTTATAACGTTATTATATATAACGTTTTGTCACAAACATAGAAAACTATGTTTATAAAATTTTATAAAATCCAAATATGTCTAACATAATATTTAGACATATCATATATTATTAAACTTAATTAAAAAGGATTTAAAAATCCTTATAATTATTGAATAACTTACGGTAATTATAAAATAATTACCAAATGGTTTTCAAATTTTTTTCTAAAATTAATATAGTGTATTATTATACACTATGGTCATTAATATGTATTAATATCATCCAAATGTCATTCGATCATTACCTTATAATTTTTATAAGGTCACGGTAATTTTAAAACTTTGTCTAACAATTTCCAAAATTTTTATACAATTAGTACAAGGTTCCAACATCAATATATAACACATTGATAACCTATAGTTCATCATAAACAATTTCTTCACCAAAGAATTAATCCCATATACTCACGGTAATTACAAGATAAATATCAAACAATTCCTAAAATTTCCAATAAAATTATAACATGCTCAAACATTATAGTATAACAATATAATATCATAACATCTACCAAAACCATTTGAAATCATCACCATATGGAGCAATAAGCTCTCGGCTTTTTTGATTTATTAGGTGTTTGGTTTCCAAAAATTCTAACAATTATACACTATGCTTATATACTATAGTATAACATTATAACATCATAACATTCATCAAAAACCATTTGAATCATCACCTTAAGGAGCTCAAAGCTCACGGCTTTTTTGATTAAAAATGGTAATTGATTTCCAAAAATTCCAACAAAATCATGTAACACATAATCAATATACTAGATGTCACGCCCCAATTCCCGAGGGAAGGCACGGATGCCGGGGTGTGATTAGGGGTGGGGGTTAAGAAGCGGGGAAGAAGGGGGGGATACATATAACATACATGATAAGAAGATGTGACCATGATATCGGACAACATCTCCTCTATAACTAGGACATATCCTGAAGTGGAGGGGTGCGCAAACAATCCACCAACAGAATAATATCGATACCATAACCTCAGAAAACATGATCTTGGTTTATAATAAGTAATGCAAGGAAGCAAAATAGCATTACACCGCATTGACTAGACCGTCAACCACATAGCATGCTCATATCGAGACTCACAAAGATAATAATACATGACAAATCTTGTTCCCAATCGAAAGCAAAATAAGGGACAAGAATACATCAATATCAGAGTACGTATATAACACAACATCGCGGAAGCATAGCATGAAGAACCCGCAGCTCCACCCCTCAGCGTCACCCGTCCAGCCCTCCTCCATCTGTGAAAAGATTTGAAAAGAGTTTGGGGTGAGTACTAGCGCACACAGCTGGGGTTTTATAATAAATCAAAAGAATCATGATGCCGTGTTCAGAGCACTTACCTTAGAAGGTTTTAAAACGTAAATCCACTTCTAAGTAATAACTTCACCAAAATATTTTACGGTGCACATGTTTTATTTTGAAATATCGAGTAAATAACTCAAAATAAGCATATATAACCCAACCCGAACAGAGCAGAAAACGTTAACAGGGAGGTATCTACGGATCCGATGACTTCACCGATCGCCTTTGGTAGGTACCGGTAACAAGATGGAACAACTTTGGGTTACATCCCACAAAGCAAAGCAACATCGTGATCCAAACGAAGATCGTAGCAAAACTAGGGTTTCGACTTTCTCGAACCCATATTCGCACTCTCCGGTTTTCAAATCAACTTGATGCGAAGGAAATATATTCAGGCATCAAGACCTATAATAGGGTACTTTCAAAATATGCATGCATTCAAGTTGACTCAAATCTTAGCGTGAAGAAGCTTCAAAATCGATGCCTATCCTCGGATCTAGGATAAACCATCCAAAATCGATGCATGAAAATGGAAACATAAGCAATATGCATAACGGCATCTAACATGGATTGACAAACCACGTTGAAAATGGATAACCGGGCATGTACTTCCTTTAGAAAACTCAAGCAACGGAAAACATCCCATGCGTAAACGCGAAAAATGTAAAAACGGAATCGGTACTTTAGTAGAATGCATAGGCTGAACTCAAAACCTAAAGGACCCATAGCGAAAGGTGGCCGTCGGCCACCAAATCGGGCGGCCAACAGCCACGGCGGCGGCGACGATTCGGCGGAGGTTCGTGCCAAATTGTCGGCCTCCGCCGCTTTTCCGTCCGTCCCTTTAGATTCCCGAGTTCTATGCTATACGATCTACTAAAAGGCGGAATCAAAATAAGAAAAGGACAAAACAAAAACGGGCTGCCTGGGAGAGGTTGATCGGCGGTGGTGGATCGGCAGCAGCGCAATGGTGCCGCCGCTAAGCCTCCCCGGCTCGATCCCCACTCCTCCAGTGCTTCCGCAGCGTACCTGGAGCTGCTCGGCTCTTCCGTAAACACAGAGAGACGAAGGAAAATGAACGTTGAAAATGAAGGCCCTAGCCTCATATTTATAGGAAAGATGGGTCACATTTCTTGCAAGCGACCCTTTTCGAAAACGCAAAAAGCGACTCAACTTTTGCAAAAGGACTCCAAATTTAGCAAACTTGGTACCCATGGACACGAAATAAAATACCGGACACAACGACTATAAACAAGATATGCTTTTAAAAGACCAATGAAAAGTTCGGTTTTTCGATAACTTCCCCGGAGTGCCAAACCTTCATGGGTGGTCGAAAACCTGCATACTTAGTGTCTATGAATTCGTCATAAGACACTCTTCACAACGCCTGAGGTTTTGTGACGGTCGCTTCACCGAAACAAAAAGTCAACCCTTTGACCTTTTCTCGAAAAACGTGCCATGCAAAACAGAAACTTAGAAAAGATGGGGTATTACATCCCTCCCTCCTTAGAAAAAATTTCATCCCCGAAATTTCAAACACGTGGAGAAAACAACTCAGGGTACTGAGCCCTGAACTTGTCTTCCAACTCCCACGTAGCTTCCTTCTCTCCGTGGTGATTCCACAACACCTTCACCAACGGAATCTGCTTGTTCCTCAAATCCTTAACTTCTCGTTCCAAAACAGCCACTGGCCTCCTCGTAACTCAGATCCTGAGCAAGAACCACTTGGTCATGCTTGATCACGTGTTTTGGGTCGAACACGTACTTTCTCAGCTGAGAAACGTGAAACACGTCATGAACATCTCCGATGCTAGGCGGCAAGGCTAACCTGTAGGCAACTGGCCCTATCTTCTCGAGAACTTCGAAAGGTCCAACGAACCTCGGTCGCAACTTACCTCGTTTCCCAAAACGAACGACTCCTTTCGTTGGGGAAACCCAAGGAAAACGCGATCTCGATCATAAAGCGAAGATCCGACGACGCTTGTCCGCATAGGACTTCGCCTCGCCCCGAGCTTCCTTGATCCTTCGCTGATCTCGATCGATAACCTCGACCGTCTGTTGAACCATCTCTCGTCCTAACATCTTCCTCTCGCCCACTTCATCCCAATAAAGTGGCGATCGACACTTCCTTCCGCATAACGCCTCATAGGAGCCATTCCTATGGTGGCTCGATAATCGTTGTTATAAGCAAACTCCACCAAAGGTAGTATCTCTTTCCAATTCCCTCCTCTATCGGCCACGACTGCTCGCAGCATGTCTTCCAAGACCTGAATCGTCCTTTCCGACTGACCGTCCGTTTGAGGATGGAATGCTGTACTAAGATTCAGCTTGGTCCCCATGGCTTCCTGTAGACTTCTCCAAAATATTGACGTTAACCTCGGGTCACGATCTGACGTAATCGATATCGGCACACCATGTAACCGTACGATTTCTCTAACGTAAAGCTGAGCAAGCTTATCTAACCCGTACGTCATCCGAATCGGTAAGAAATGAGCTGACTTCGTCAGTCTATCGACGACAACCCATATAGTGGTGTTTCCTCTCGCTGACCTTGGAAAACTCACCACAAAATCCATACCGATATGATCCCATTTCCACTCTGGGATTGGTAGCGGTTGCAACAAACCTGACGGACGTTGGTGTACAGCTTTCACTTGCTGACAAGCCAAACAACGTTCCACAAACGCGGCTACATCCTTTTTCATCCCTTCCCACCAAAAGTTCCTCTTAAGGTCTCTATACATTTTGGTGCTTCCTGGATGAGCTGTATATGGTGCCTCATGAGCTTCACTCGTGATTTTATCGCTCAATTCCCTATTGAGTGGCACACATAACCTTCCTTGGAATAATAACGCGTTGTCCTTCGCTTCTGTGAAACCTTTGCTATCTTCTAGCCTTGCTTTCAAACGCATCCTTTCCAAGAACTCGTCTCCTCGTTGCGCACTCACGATGGCTTCTCATCGACCCATCCTTCTTCTTGACGAACAGAACTGGCGCTCCCCACGGCGACACGCTAGGTCGGATAAAACCTAGATCCAACAACTCCAGCAACTGCGCTTTCAGTTCTTGCAATTCTTTAGGTTCCATTTTGTATGGTGCCTTTGATCATCGTGCCGCTCCCGGTTCCGGATCAATAGTGAATTCCAATTGTCTATCAGCGGTAAACTGGCAAGTCCTCGGGAAACACGTCAGGATATTCACAAACCATCGACTCTTCAGAATCGCTACTTCAACGCCTCGTCAAACTCACCAAGAAAGTTTGATGACTTCCTTCCCGATCATCCTCACCGCTTCGGTCGAGATCATTGGCACGCAAACACCCATCCTTATGCCGTGGAAACAAACTTCCACTCCTTGGCCGCTCGAAAAGCAACTTCTCTCGAGACAACGATAGTTGCCATGTGCTTTTCCAACCAATCCATGTTAAAGATGACATCGAAATCTTCCATTCCGATGACATGCAAATCGACAAGGACCTACGCTCACGATTTCTACCTCTTGTTCTCGCAAATCTCTTTTGCCTTTAGCACTTCTCGACGGATGCTAATTTCAAGGTACTCTGTGATTTCTTGGGTACCAAATCCAACCTC
Organism: Salvia rosmarinus; assembly: GCA_036937905.1. NCBI lineage: Eukaryota > Viridiplantae > Streptophyta > Magnoliopsida > Lamiales > Lamiaceae > Salvia > Salvia rosmarinus. Next base: position 57,359,226 of record CM072813.1, read on the forward strand.
TCACACGCGATTCTCGAAACGAAAGAATGTGAGGCTCCTGTATCAAACAAAGCGAAAATGGGTATATCACTCATATGGATTATACCTGCAAGATTTCCGGGAGCTTGAGCTGTCTGCTGCTGATTCAAGGCGTACACCCTTGCTTGCTCCGGTGGCCTTTGGTTTGCTGGCCTAGGGTGACCTCCTGCTCCGTTGTTTGTCCTCGGCGGAGCGTGATTCTGCCTCTGCGGAGCTGGATCTGCCTTACTGGCGGCTGCACTGCTGGCCCTCCTAATGGACAATCTCGAGCGTAATGTCCGGACTTTACAACGATAGCACTAGGTGCTACCTTGCTCGAATTTCGCACCAAGGTTTTCCACACCGCCGCATGGGTTGGAAATTCTTCCCAAGGTTGCCTTTCTCTCACTTGAATGCCTTGATTCCTCGAATCATCGACCCTTCTGGTTCCCTCGAACACCGATTGCCTTTCCTCGATCTTCCCATTTCTCTTACCTCTTCCTCCGCCACCGGCTGTCCGGTGGCATCGTTTTTCCCGGGCAACATTGACTCAATGTTTAATGCCCGGTTCAAGCATCGCGATACGGCGGATCTCCCTGATCGACGAGCGAAATTCGATCTCGGTGAGTCCTCTCTGAACACATGCGCCTGGCAGCCTCGGTGTCGACAGTGCACGTAGCATAACGCGCTGCAGACGATTAAACGAGCGATCGTACTCGGTGACCGTCCTTCTCCTCGACGAAGATTCCGAACTCGTTTTGCCTTCTCTGCGCTCAGAACGCCAGCACGCATTTTCCATGAGTTCTTCCTGAAATCTTCCCACGATACCTTCCCCATCGTCACGGTGTTAGGGTCCTCCTCACGGATTCCCACCGTAAATCGGCCTCATCGGTTAGGCGAAAGATTGCGCATTCACTTTTACGCTTCTTCGTAGCCGATGTATTCAAGATCCTTCGTGGATCGTATCCGGTTCTCGGCCGATCGGTTCACCGAGACCGTCGAATGTGGGGATTACGCCACGAAAACTCTCGATCGCATGTCACGAACCAAAGGTGGTTCTTGGGCTTCTTCCACGTTATTGTTCCTCTGGTTCCTTGTTCTCGGCATTCTGTACCGATGTTTGAAACATTAGAAACACTTTCGCATAGATAATCGGGTATCATCGCATAACATATATCATCACCCATATCACATATCATCACATATACCACATATCACGCACGATCACATATAATCATGCAATCCTGTCAACATATCATCTTTATGCATTTCACATAACATTATCATCACACATCACATAGATCATATATCATCATGACATAGCTCATATCACATATAAACATTAAACATAACATCTCGTCATGACAACGTTAGTATCAAGAATATTCAAGGTCCATGAAGGATCACAAAATACAAGATCAAGGTATGTCACCAAAAGGTCGATATGAGCAAAAGAATCGACTCGTTATCGCCAAAAGATGCCGCTCGTCCATGCTTCTAGCAGATCATGATCACACTGCACACACCGACTACCTAGATCTCTGCCCTCCATATCCGTCCACTATTCTCCGCTCGTCCCAGCGGTTCCATTTCGCCTTTCCTCATCCTCTTTCCTTCCTATCGTGGCTTGAATTGGCCGCCGCTGTAAAAGCGATCTGCATGGAAGCAAGCCTCGTGGGTATGATCCCATCCAAGCCGTGGCCTCGATTGCACGAGTATCGTGAAAGGCGTGCTCGAGTCCTCGCTCGCGCTTGACCTTCCTCAACATGCCCGACCTCATCGTAGTCATCGGCTATCCGATCACCGGGTCCTCACGAGTCCTCACTGCCCTCCTCATCCTCCTCCGGTCTTCCTCCTCCTGAGTCTCCTCCTCGATGCCAACCCGATACGGTTCGGTGGCTTAAAATTCGATCCCGGCCTCTTTCACCATCGCCGATGGACAATCTCTCGTCCGGGAGGTTCCTACCTCAAAATCGTTCCGGTCCTTCGGAAGGTAAGGATCGTCGATGGAGGTGTAGTGACTGGTGTATCGATGCATTTGGTGATCGTTCGAGCGATGGTGCGCCTCCCAAAGGCTCTTGGGAACATCATCCCTATCATCAACTGGATCGGTCCTCGAACATGCCTTGCTATCACATCCTCTCGATGGTATACTCGATGATCGGTCCACTTGCCTCTATACTCGAGCAGCGAACTCGGTGAAATCCAAGGTAAGGTGTGCCGTGATAGGATCCCGACGAACATCACGCACCTCGCTTTTCGCCCACGGTTGCCAACTTTGTTGGTAGCCTCTCTGTCAACCGATAGTAAGCCTCATATTCTAATACTTTCCCACTGTCTCGGATCTTTCTCCATAATCCAACAAATCTCCCCAGAAATACTCCCAACGGCTCATGGACATTCCTGGTACATTCCCTTAACTTACGGATCCGCTCATCCATCCCGTGGGATCTTAACCAACGTTGTCGGGCCATCAATATCCATAAACCTACATGTTAGTTTATCAACATAACAACAAATATTCACGTTCCCTTTTTCTGCCCCAGTCATCTGGGAAATCATGTCTCAAACACATGTTCATTTCAACACATATCAATATCATTATCGATATTTATCATAATAATCACGTAAGAAAATACAGGATTTACTTACAAGCACTCGTTTATCAAAATAAACAAGATTTTCAATCAACAACGCATTGCTATGTAAACACATAGACTTACATCAACCATACGTGATCGCATCAATCACATCATATCATATAAACGATTTTCACATCACAGTCGCATAGGCCCTTCCGTCCCATCGACAAATCATTTCCACATCCACATCAACACCCAACCATACCACATCCATCTCACCTCAACATCCACATCACGTTTACATCACGTAAACTCTTACCAAGCCAAAACACATGAAACCAAGGTCATATCAAGCTCATATAGCCACATAAAGCACCAGCAAATAAACACATACCTCATCCCCTTTTTAAAGGAGGCGGCCTGACGGTGAGCTGAGGGTAGTCAGACGATAAATGTTTAGAAGAACAAGTTCTAAACACTCAATTTCAAGAACGCACATGATATGAAGCAAACAAAGCGCTTTGATATCAAACAATATGAACACATACCTAAAGCTGAATCGCTCGATACCAAGCGGTATCGATAACAAAGATAGATGTCGGGCTAAGAACATCGCTCGATACCAAGTCGGTATCGACGACAAAGCTAGATGTCAAAACCAAGATCGTTGCTCGACGATGCAAGTGTCACCCCAATTCCCGAGGAAGGCACGGATGCGGGGTGTGATTAGGGTGGGGGTTGAGCGGGGAAGAAGGGGATACATATAACATACATGATAAGAAGATGTGACCATGATATCGGACAAGATCTCCTCTATAACTAGGACATATCACGAAGGGGAGGGTGCGCAAACAATCCACCAATGTAATAATATCGATACCATAACCTCGTAAAACATGATCTTGGTTTATAATAAGTAATGCAAGGAAGCAAAATAGCATTACACCCATTGACTAGACAGTCAACCACATAGCATGCTCATATCGAGACTCACAAAGATAATAATACGACAAATCTTGTTCCCAATCGAAGCAAAATAAGGGACAAGAATACATCAATATCGTAGCACGATATAACACAACATCGCGGAAGCATAGCATGAAGAACCCGCAGCCCACCCCTCGCCGCGAGTCGGCCCTCCTCCATCCGTGAAAAGATTTGAAAAGAGTTTGGGGTGAGTACTAGCGCACTCGGTGGGTTTTATCATAAATCAAAAGAATCATGATGCGTGTTGAGCACTTACCTTAGAAGGTTTTAAACGTAAATCCACTTCTAAGTAAGCAAAATAGATTTTTCATTTTCGATACCGATCCGTTATTATGTTACTCCCATCATAGAACCAAGAACCACGGCTCGAACGTATCCCGCCAACCCATCACATCTCATTCATTCGCCCGAACATATCGATCGGCCCATAATATCTTGCCCGAACATATCCATCAGCCCCGCCCTAACGTATCCGGTAGGCTAACTCGGTGTGGACTTGAGGGTCAAACTCGTCGTAACCATAACCACCTCATTACCATTTCGTGTGGACTTCCGGGTCTATCCCCTTCGTAACCATAACCACGTGTTCGGGTCTATCCTCACGATCAATACCGAGATGGTGATCAACCCACCGAATAGAGATCCGCACAACCATGATAGAACCATATCTCGGATCGGAGAACAAGAATAACTTCACCAAAATATTTTACGGCGCACATGTTTTATTTTGAAATATCGAGTAAATAACTCAAAATAAGCATATATAACCCAACTGAGCAGCATTTAAAACGTTAACAGGGAGGTATCTACGGATCCGATGACTTCACCGATCGCCTTTGGTAGGTACCGTAACAAGACGGAACAACTTTGGGGTTAAATCCCACAAAGCAAAGCAACATCGTGATCCAAACGAAGATCGTAGAAAACTAGGTTTTCGACTTTCGAACCCATATTTCGCACTCTCCGGTTTTCAAATCAACTCGATGCGTAAGGAAATATATTCGTGGCATCAAGACCTATAATAGGGTACTTCCAAAATATGCATGCATGCAAGTTGACTCAAATCTTAGCAAAAAAAGCTTCAAAAATCGATGCTATCCCGGATCTAGGATAAACCATCCAAAATCGATGCATGAAAATGGAAACATAAGCAATATGCATAACGATGAACATGGAATGACAAACTACATTGAAAATGGATAACTTGGGCATGTCTTCCTTTAGAAAACTCAAGCAACGGAAAACATCCCGACATGCGTAAACGTGAAAATGTAAAACGGAATCGGTACATTAGTAGAATGCATAGCCCGGAACTCAAAACCTAAAGGACCCGTAGCCAAAAGGTGGCCCGTCGGCCACCAAATCGGCGGCCAACAGCCACGGCGGCGGCGGCGATTCGGCGGAGGTTCGGACAAATGGCCGTCCTCGCCGCTTTTTTCCGTCTCGTCCCTTTAGATTCCCGAGTTCTATGCTATACAATCTACTAAAAGACGGAATCAAAACAAGAAAAGGACAAAAATAGAAAAACGGGGCTGCCGGGGAGAGGTTGATCGGCGGTGGTGGCTCGGCGGCAAGAATGGCGCCACCGAGCCTCCCGGCTCGATCCCCACTCCTCCAGGCTCAGCAGCGTGCACTGGAGCATCTCGGCACTTTCGTAAACACAGGGAGACGAAGGAAAATGAACGTTGAAAATGAAGGCTCTAGCCTCCTATTTATAGGAAAAGTGGTCGCACAATTGCTTGCAGAAGCGTCCTTTTTCGAAAACGCAAAAAGCGACGCAATTTTTGCAAACGGACTCAAAATTTAGCAAACTTGGTACCCATGGACACGAAATAAAATACCGGAACAACGACTATAAACAAGATATGCTTTTAAAAGACCAATGAAAAGTCCGATTTTTCGATAACTTCCCGAGTGCCAAACCTTCATGGGTGGTCGAATACCTGCATACTTAGTGTCTATGAATTCGTCATAAGACACTCTTCACAACGCCTGAGGTTTCGTGACGGTCGCATCACCGAAACAAAAAGTCAACCCTTTGACCTTTTCTCAAAAAACGTGCCATGCAAAACAGAAGCTTAGCAAAGATGGGGTATTACACTAGATCATCAATATACCATTGCATGTTCAAAATAAAAATCATACACCAACATATAACTTTTAATAGCTCACGGTATCCCAAAAAACAAATGTGCATTTGGTTCTCAAAAATTCTAATAAATTCATAGAATATATAATCAAGGTCCTAGAGCATTAATATGCCATTGCATGTTTAAAATAAAATCATACACCAAGGTACACATTTAAATAGCTCACGGTATTATCCAAAATAGGGCATAGGATTTTTCAAAAATTCCAAATAAATTACTATGAACTCTAAACATATCATAGATCAATAATCCATCCTCAAAATAATTTCAAAACAATCGATCATCAACAAATATTTTTATACATTTTCGAAAATAATTTTTAAACATGCTCTAAGGTTCAAACATTATATATTTAGGCTAGATCCTTTCAAACATTTCACATGCATTAACATATGTCTATTCTATCATACATTTCCTCATTTTTAAAAATAAAATCATCAAGAATATAAACATAAACAATAGCTCATACATAAGAACATTTGAAACATATATATACACAATGAACAAGCTTTAGAAAATTTTGTACAAATGAGAGCAAAAATCGAAACCATGGTCCATGTTTTACCTTTGGAAATAGTGGGGATTCAAGAATAATGGCTAGGGTACCAAGCCTTGGGTGAATGGAGAAGAAGAAGAAGAAGAGAAGAAAAAATTTAGAAAAATGGAGAGGAAGCTCTCGATTTTGGCTGAAGGTGGGAGAGGAAATGGAGTTTTTTGTGTGTTCCAAAAGTTTGAATGAGAGAGTATAATGAAAAGTGGGGTGAAGGGGAAGAGTCCCTCCCCTATATCATCTCCCTCCCACATGGCTAACACAAAAAATGAATAAATAAATTGCAGCATTTTAGTTTGTGGGTTAAGTGATGATTAGAGGGTGCAAAAAGGCTCTCCATGCATTGGGCAATAGAAAAGTAGAAATCATGCTTATGGGAGAAGCATAGCCGTCGGTCATGGGGGTTCCAAAGGGTGGTTTTAATTTTTCTTATACCATAATACTATGTATTAATCCATATATAAATCATAGATATAAAATACATGTCAATTAAATAATTAAAACATCACATAGTGAAATGTTCGAAAATAACGTGAACTAGGCTATAAAAATATAACTCACGCCATTTATCATTTCAATAGTCATTTTCGTGCCAAATATATGTATATATGTCATAACATATAGTTTAGATAATAAATAATAGCATAGGATAATTTAATGGTATCATTTTATGTGAGAAAACCCTAATTTATGAAACTAGGGTTTCGAAATTTACATATATACACTATCGAGTTCTCTATGCTTTAATATTGATTTTAAAGCTTAATAATACTCTAATTATATAAAATAATCATAGGAAATTAATTATAATAATTTTCGGATCATAAATCCCAATTTTCAAAACGTCTCTAGACGTTGACGTTCAAAACGTCTCGAAACGTTCATAATCGACTCATCTCAAAATGGTCGTAGTAAGTTCGTACTTACTTTATAAATAATATTCCATTGGTATAGGAATTAATTTGGAAATTAATTCCAAGCTTCGCTGCTTAGAAAATTTCATAAAATTCTGACGTTCGATACGCATTCGACGTTAAAATTATACTGTCTAACTACTTCGTGATATTCTATTCCTCAATTCACAATTCTTAGTGAATATAAAAAGGAATTCGTTATTTCGTTATTGAATCGAAATCAATATTCGATGTCATACAAAAATAATATACGGCAAAACCCTAATTTACGGGTTTAAAATACCGTAATTAGACGTTCGTTTCTTCGGAATATTACAAAGAATGTCACCTCGCCTAACCAGAACTCACACTTGCTAAACTTGGCGAAGAGTTGCTCTTACCTTAATGTTTGCAGCACCGTTCTCAAGTGCTCTTTGTGTTCTTAGTTATTCTTAGAGTATATTAGGATATCGTCTATGAATACTAGGACTAATTTGTCTAAGTACGGGTGAAATACCCTATTCATGATATCCATAAATACTGCTGGGGCATTTGTAAGTCCAAAGGGCATAACGATGAATTCGAAATGACCATACCTTGTACGGAAAGCCAATTTAGGTACATCCTCTGGTCTAATCCTTAGTCGATGGTATCCCGACTTTAGATCTATCTTTGAAAAGACTCCTGCTCCTTTAAGCTGATCAAACAGATCTACAATTCGGGGCAAAGGATACTTATTCTTAAGAGTTATCTTGTTTAGCTCTCGATTGTCTATGCACATTCTCAGTGTACCATCATTCTTCTTCACAAAAAGGACATGTGCTCCCCATGGAGACACACTAGGTCTAATGAAGCCCAACTCCAAGAGTTCTTGCAGTTGGATCTTCAATTCTTCCAGTTCCTTAGGTGCCATCCGGTATGGGGCTTTTGACACGGGGGCAGAACCTGGTTCAAGGTCGATCGTGAATTCCATCTGTCGGTTTGGTGGTAATCCCGTAGTTAAATGCGAAATACATCGGGATACTTCCTCACGATGGGACGTCTACTATTCTTCTCTCATGCTGCTCTTCCTCATGGAGATAGACGAGGTAGGCGTGGTTCTCTGTCTTGTTCAGTAACGTCCTTTCTTGTAGTGCGGATATGATTGGGACTCTCCTTCCCATGTTGATCCCGTGAAAGTCTATAGGTTTCTCTCCGGATGTTGGAAAGAAATTTTCCTTTCATTACACAGGATGGTCGCATTATGTTCGGTTAACCAATCCATTCCTAGGATTATGTCCACATCTGTCATAGGTATGACATGAAGGTTATCTGTCAAGATCTTAAGTGAGCCTAGTCCAAGTTCTAGGTTCGAGATGTGGGTTATCGTTCTTATGCCTCCCACCGAGAAGAAATTCTCATGATTTGTTCGGCGTTTAGGATCTAATCTAAATGCTCTCCATGTTTAGGATAAAAGAAATTCTCATGATTTGTTGGAGGGTATTCCCATACCAGGTTTCTTGATTTGGCGGTTCTAGGAATTACGGTGGTGGAGGGCGTTGTTGTTGTGGTGGTTGTTGTTGTTGTTGTTGCGGTTGTTCTTGTTGTTGTTGTTGGCTGTCGGTGCTGCTTCTTTGTGGTCGCCGCCATTGTTGTTGTCGTTGTCGCCGTGGTTGATATGGTCATTGATTAATTTGGTAGTCTTGAGCGGGGATGTTGTTGGAACGGTTGAGCTTGAATAGCCGGATCGGCCGGACTCGGTTGGGCACATTAGGTGACCATTTCCCTCTGGCGTATCCTAGGGCAATCTCCGCCACACTGAAGCATTCGTCATTTGTAAACGCATGCCCATTGTGACTCCTATGGCACTGGGGCATACGGGAGCCTCACAAATTCTGGTTTCCCATGATTCGGGTACCATGGGGCGTCCATTTCCTTGCTCGTGCCCAGATGACACGTTGTTCCCTTGCCATGGCCTCCTGTCGGCCTGGCCAGTGTTGGATCCTTGACTTTGGTGGGGTCATTCCCACTTCCTCTTTCCACGATCCCCTTGGTGATTCGGGGGATGTACAACGACAGTCCTATCCTCAGGCATAGCAGCCTCGATGTCCAATGCCCGAGTGAGGGCCTCACGGTAAGTCAGATTTTTATGACCAGCTAGCGACACCCTGATCTCGTGGATGAGTCCCGCCCGAAACTTCTCAGTCCTTTTCTCGTCGGTGTCGACCAACTGAGGTGCATACCGCGACATCTCGCAGAATACACGGTCGTAATCTGTGACCGTTGTCTTTCCTTATCGCAGGTTGTAGAACACATGTTCTTTCCTCTTCCGGTAACTCTTAGGAATGTACTTCTCGTACACCTCCTCCTTAAATTCCTCCCAGGAGAAATCTTCTAATTCCTCCTCGGACAGAGTCATCCTCTTTGCCTCCCACCAGAAGTCGGCGACACCAGTCATCTGGAAGGCAACGCATGACAAGCGTTCTTGAGAGGTGCAGTGAAGGAAGTTAAAGATTCGCTCCAGCGCACGAATCTAAAGTTCAGCATCCACGGGATTCCCAATCCCGTTGAAAGTTGGCGGGTTATGCTTGAGGAATAGTTCCTCAGCCCTTCTTGCCGACGGTGGTGGTGGTAGAGTGTCATCTCTTTCGGGTGTTACCTCACTGTTTCTCGACTACATTCTATCTTTCATAAATATACGTAATTAAATATCTTCTTATACCATCCGTCAGGATCATATATCTTAGCACGGTATGTATATATGATCATAAGCATAAATTTAGCACGTCATCGAAGTCCACATATCATAACCTAAAACCAAAGCTCTCGGGGAGCTATCATCATATCTAATCAAATGTCTCGACGAAGACTTTCATCATCGCTTTTAAGTTCCACAAAAGGTCAGGTACAAAGTATGATGCTCCAAAAATTAACATCAACATCACTCAGTGTACCTAGTCACGGTGCATACAAAAATCTAAATGCTACCGTGGTCATCAGAATAAGGTTTCATGTCGGAACGACTCATCGTTTCCGTAGGCATCAAAAGATATACAAGGGTATATAGACAAACACCATCTTGTCCTAATAACTAGATCCATAATCGCCCGGGGTGTAGACATGGCTCATCGTGTCGGAGTTAGAAGCGGGAGTCTGGGTACTGTGTACTCCTTCTATCTCATCGTCAGCAGGCAGGTCCTCCTCAGGGTCTTCCTCTGGATCCTCCTCCTCTATGACCTCAGCATCGAATGTGGGAGCCACGAGCTCTCGAACTCTAATGACCCTAGCTTCTCCTATAACAGCCAGGTCTCGGTGGATCTCAGTCGTGATCTCCTTGAAAGCAACGGCTAAAAACGGAGCATTAGTAAGCTCCTCTCACAATGCCTGTAGCTAGGCCACATGGATCATCAACCTCCACAGTATCATGGTACAAGGGTCCGTGCGGGGGCGGGGACAACTGAGCTAGGGGAGCGCCAGTAGGTAGAGACGGATGCTGACATAGAATGATCGGTAGCGATTGTCTGGGCTGTTAATGACGGGGCTCGAATCCTACTAGCGGTAGGACCGAAAAAGTGAGTTGTCGAGGAAGGGAAGGTCTAGCCTCGAACATATTCCTACCACTGCCGGGCAAGAATACGGGTCCGTCGGCTGCCAATCGGGGCACCTCCGGGTGGAGACACTCCGGAATCTCATCGCGCCAAGTGTATTCCCATGCGGGGAGATTTGGTCCACGTGGTGCAGCTCCGTACACCTTGAATACATAGCTCAGATGGCTAGCAAAGTGAGGCAGGTCCGCCTCCAGATCGAAGCTATCTCGGCGTCGATAGATGTAATCCGTTGATATCTCGCGGCATACCGCCGATCGGATGATAGTCTCATGATAAGTCAAGCACACCGTCATAATGAGATGTCGTCGGGCGTGTGCAGCTGCCCAATGACGGGTGAAGTACGCCAAGAACTCGCCGAGGTCGTCTCCTCGGCACATCTCGGTAGAAAGCGGTAGGGCGCACCTCTCTCCTCGGGTGTGACTCTAGAAGATAAAGGGAGCCTAGTCGTAAAAACCGTCCTAACATCTTATATTCCTAAGTTCTTATGAAACTACTTTCATGGTTTGGTCTCTAGGAAGAGACTGCATGGTTCCTTAGGATAGAACAAACGTTCGATGTCTAGCCTTCGGGTAAAGGCTAAGTGGTCACCCTTTCTCATTGGGTCCTGAATTCCTTATTTCTATTCGCATTATAACATCGATCATATGTGTTCTTTCAATAGTTACAATTAGATCTTTCTTTGCATACTTTCATAACGTTATACTTTGATTTTTCGTTATCGCCACGATAGAGATAGCACGTATGGTGTTCGGAATTCCTTCACATATAGATGTTGGGATTCATAGCAGTGCGAACCTCCAGTTAAGTAATCGCTTCATCATCATAAACTCATCACGTTGTCATCCTCAGATCCGTTCGTATTGGGATTCTTATAATTTCTATGTTCTCGTTCTTCCTTAGGATTCCGTTCCATCGGGGATACCTTATGTTCTCATACTAAGTTCGGCTCAATATGGATAATGTGTCTTAAGAGTCTATGTTTTCATGGGGAAACATACTCATTTACATTATGCCTCTAGCATGCTTTGCATATAGGAGTAAACACAACTCATAACATATATTGCGATAAACAGGTATTCTCATATCATTCTTTTATCAATCTCCCAGAGTTTTCAACTCTTTTCAACCTAACAACCAGTTATTTTGAAAATAACTTTTCAATTTCAATCATTCATTTTTTTTTTCCAAAATCCTTAGAAACAACAACTCCATTTGAAATTTTGAGACTTTTCTCCTTTCAAACATATTTCAACCTTCAAAACAATGCGACTTTTGTAAGTCCATTTCACATTTCATAAACTTCCATCATTTCAAAACAATTTTCAGTTGAGATAGTTACCTTGTTCCTCGTTAAGCAGGACGACGATGGAGTGCAGTGTAGTAGCAGTCAAACATAAACAATTTCTAGACTCGACTTTCAACTTAGGATTCAAGGAAAGGATTTCTAGGGTTCAGAGCGAACAAGTGCTCTGATACCACTTTGTGACGACCCGACTTCCCAAGGAAGTACGGATCATATGCATCGTCACCTGTATGATAAAGCAACGGATATAAACATAGCTAATCAATACAATTAACCATTAACTACTCAATAAGCATAGACAAAAAAGGGATAAGCTATTCAATACCAACTCAAGTCACAGAATGACTTGTCAAAAGGTTCAAGGTTCAAATATAACCCAATCGGGGCACAATTCGAGGGCAGTGCGACCTCAAGTTCAATACGGTATGAAAAGCGGTTATAATCAAGACATCAAAATAATATCGAGTTAGCGACAATAAGCGTGTGGACATGCATATGACGATGCATGCCCAAGGTTCTAGAAATCCCTTCTAATTAAGCAACAAAACAATTGCTACTCTGCACCACCTCGCACCCATCATCAATCCTCGCTCAACCTGCACATCAAAAACGAGATGCAGGGCTAAGTACAAAAGTACTCAGTGGACTCATTACCGAAAACATTTTCTTTGTCAAAAGTTATTAACTGCCCACAATAGCGCATGAGGATTTTAGTTAAAAGACTCATGCCTATCAAACATTTTATCATTTCTCAAAAGCGTCAGGCCTGACTATTTCATTCAGGTTGTTCCATATCTGATCATTCATTCATTCATTCATTCATTCGCGCACTATGGAGGTGGCCACCTACACATAGTCGCCGTGACCGGTCGAGGTAGCTAACCTTAACACACAGTCACACGTGTACACAATCAGAGTTAGTCCTCAACTAAGTCGGATCCGATCGTTACCCTTTTTTAACGTTGGTGGACCAACTCATTCACATACCACATTAGATATACCAATCAATTCTCATTCCACGTTGGATTGACCAACCTCAGATATGATCACAACAAAACATAAAACATTTGGCAGTCAATAACAGTTCATGTGATAATATTTCATAAAGCTTTTGTAAATCATGCTTTGAGATAGATATGCATATCATTTTGTTCAAGAGAGCCCACCTGCTAGTTCGAAGCTAGTAAGTCTAAGTGGGCAGGTGTGATTGTTCTTCCTCGCCGACTACGTACGATCAAACCCTTCATAAGAAAATAACCTTTCTTAGATTCTTTCTATTGATCGAAGGTCGTTTATAAATTACGACTTAAAGTTCCCAATTAGGGTTTCTTTATGATTTCATGTGATTGTTTTAAGATGATTTCTATTATCTTACATTCTCAATTCCCAAACTATATTACTTCATTATTCATAGGTGAACTTCAACTTATGAATCACATACTCCGAGTCTATCCTCGACTCTTAACCTTAGTGTTACTCTAAACGTTATTACGTTATAGATTGTCGGTAATCAAGTTATGATTGGTAAATTAGGATATTCTCAAGCCACTAACTAGACTTAACAATTGTAGTTACGTCCTAGTAAGTTATGCTTGACGACTTGTCATATTAGCATGACAAATAAATGAGAAGTCTTGACTTATGATTCAAGTGAGCACATGCTATCATGTAAGTAAGTACTTTAGGAATAGATAAAGTGCTTCGTGAATATTAACTCGACTTTTTGAGAGATAAGGATCGACATCTTATGTTCGAATCTTTGCTTATACATTACGATATTGTTTATTTCTCTTAACTCGTCGGGGATTATATAAGTTATATAATCGTTATTCGTTGTCGAGTTGTCTTAACGCTCAATCTAATATCGTATTAGATTATTGTTGTTGAGTATTTAACGTTGTAACCCGGCTTTTGGTTTTTTTTAACTTAGGAACTCACGTTTGAGTAGCCTATTATTAATAGAAAACCCTAATTTGTGTCTAACATCGATTCTCGTTAATTCCTTCTTAAGTTATCGAAATTACTCGATTTCTTTTGGATTCTCGTACATATATTAAGTTGTTTACGTTTGGGGTTTTGTTTGTCGGCATACATAAACATAACCATTCAACACAAAACAATACCATACACAACATAAACTATACTAAAGCATTAGAAAACCCTAATTTCTAACATAATGCAAAACTATTGTGTATGTGTGTATAAGTGTTTCATCCATTCATCACAATCAAAACCATCCATTCAAGCTTATAGATTAACTATCATAGCATCTTTTATCATTAAAATTAAACTTATACTTAACCATTTTGCCATGTTTTCGATAATTAACAATAATTAGCATATGTATTCAATAAATTCCAATAAAATCATGTTATACTCCTATCATACTATATTAATTTAATTACTAACTCAATATCATCATATAAAATTTCAACCATAGGTTAAAAAGCCTCAAAGTTTTCGGCAATCATAAATTAATGAGCTTTGGTGTTCAATAAATTCCACAAAAATTATATCATGCTTATACCATATACTAAACATGAAATATCATTTCATATCATGCATTAAAAATTTAAATCCATGCTTTTCACCACTTAAGCATTTTCGGTAATAATATAATATATGTATATATATTCAATAAATTACATTCATTCACAATATGTTTATAATATGCAATAAACATGTAATATTAACTTTAATCCTCAACTAAATATTTATAATATGAACTATCTTTTTGTCCTCACACATATATTATATATGTGTTCAATAAATTCCCAACAATGCATAATAGGTTCATATTATTTCTAAACATCATATATTGTATTATTTTCAACAAATAAAAATCAAATAAATCTTAGAATATTTATACATAGTTTTGGCATTTTCATAAAAATAGGAGTAGTGTCTCAAAAATTTCAAGATTAATATATGATGTTCATATCATATATTAAACACTATATCTCAACTATTTCTCAACAAATAAAATCAAACAACTACAAGAAAAATTCCAAAAATATTCTGAAAATTATCATATTTATTCTTCATGCTCCTAATACGTTAACAAGAAACAATATCAAATAATATTCACAATAACATGCTTTATCTCATATAAAAAGAAATAAAACATAAATCGAAAAATATTAAACATGCTCCAAAAATTCTCAAACTTTAACTACAGCCTTAGAATATATTTCTAAGAATATTTAATTCATGTCTTGAGAGCATTTGGTGGCTCAAAAGTTACGAAACAAAATGGAGCAAAACTAGGGTTTTTCATGAAATAATTCAAGAAAATCTAAAAACAATTCTACTCCATTATAAATGAAGAGAATGATGAATGCTACCTTTTTATGGTCTTATAATAATTATTTGAGGGTTGGAAAGGTTTGGAAATGAGGATTAAAGATTAAAAACTTGAAGAAGAAAAGAGAGAATTTGAATTTAGAGAGAGAAAATGGGTTCCAAAGTATGAAGGCTATAATGGACGACCACACACTGTTTTGGCAGCCTATTGGACTGTCATTAACCCATTTGGGGTGGTCTTGGTGGTAGTTGGGAGGAGGATTGGTCAAATTACCCGATTTGGCATGTTAATACCGACTCTTTAAGTTTTAACGTGCTTTCGATTGATTTCTCGGAACCTTGAGGTTTTATTTTATTAAATAGCCTTTAAAAGACTTATTTAAATGTTTATAATAATTTCATGAAGCTAGGACGGTGTCCGATAAGTCAATTTCGAGTTATCGCGAAAAAACAGCGTTCGGCGATTACATTATGCTCATTCGAAATTCTATTGAATTCTTGAACTTTCATAATTTATTTGAGTCTTATAAATCATTTCTTATTGATTTAGACCCTTGGTTCGAGTTTCGGGTCGTTCGGATCAATTTAGGGTTTTCCCGGTATATTTTCCCGGCGTTCGGTTAAGTTCTTCAGGAATTTCTTTCAGAAATTGATTCTTATAATTTATAAATTCATAATAATATATTCCTTCATGATTTTGATTGTTATCATTAATTATCATGATTAGCACGGACTGGAAGTTGATCCGGCTCGTAAATAGTACTTTTGAGACTGACCGGGCAAGCATGCCCGAAAATTCTCATTCTTTGGCTTCTCACATGTTTTCGTGAGAGGATTCTAGAAATAAAATCCTTTTGTTGAGATTCATTCTCGATCTTTCATTCTATGTTCAGGCTATTTAGAAAACTCTAATCCGGTAGGACTAGTCACTAGTTTTTTTATTTCTCTAGTTTTCGATCTTCGAATCGATTCTAATTCGTTTCGTTGTTTACCTTAAACATAATTAAGGTCTAAGCACCACAATTAATTCCTTTAAACATCACTAATAAAAGTTTACATTTTTCGGGTTATTACAGGGTTGTGGTGGATCGCTTCACTAAGTACGCCCATTTTCAGCCTATAAAGCATAGTTAGTGATCGTGATAGAATCTTCACGAGTCATTTTTGGAGGGAATTATTTCAGATACTAGGCGTTGCGCAACACCTCAATTCGGCATATCACCAACAATCCGATGGCCAAAGCGAGCGGGTCAATCAATGCCTTGAAATGTACCTACAATGCATGTGTAGCCACAGCCCGAAGAAGTGGGCGCAATGGCTTCCATTAGCTGAATTCTGGTACAACACATCGCATCACTTCGCCATCAATACGACTCCATTCGAAGCTTTATATGTCTATAAGCCCACCCCTTTGGCCCTTGATTCATATGTTCAGCCAAAGATGATAGGAGTCGAAACAACTCTAAATGAAAGGAAGGAGATTCAAATGTACGTGAAGAAGGCTCTACGGTAAGTGCAAGATCGAATAAAGATTACGGCAGACCGAAAAAAGATGTCACCTAGAGTTCAAGGTGCATGATTGGGTTTTTCTTAAACTCAAACCATATAAATTACACTCTCTTCGATTATATAAGGTGTGGAAACTTAATCCGAGGTACGCTGGGCCTTTTCAAGTCACCCGACCAACGTATTGGCCCCGTCGCTTATGAGCTGCAACTTCCACCTACTTCCAAAATCCATCCAGTATTCCATGTCAGTGTGCTTAAACGCAGCGTGAAAGCTGCTCATTCTGTGTCTCCCACCCTACCGGACTTCGACGAAAATGGTCATATCTTACTACAGCTAGTGCAGATTTTGGCACGGCGCCTTATTAAGAAAAACAATTCTCCACGCACGGAAGTTTTGGTGCTATGGGCGCATTTACCGGAGACTAAAGCGACATGGGAGGATTATTCAACTATGGAGAAAAATACCAATCACTATTTGACTTGAGGAAAAGTCAAATGCAAGGAGGGGGCAATGTTACGATGCAGTGCATGCGAGTAAAGGAAGCCGTCGAGCAAGAGCGAGTACAGGATGCAGAGGAGGAAGCGAGTATAAGAAAAAACTAAGAAGACAATAACTAATTCTAAACCGAATCCTTACAACTCTAATATCAACCAACGATCAACCAAGAAACCAAGAGAGAGTTACACGTGGAACAGACGATTGGAGAAGTTACAACGAAGATGGTTGGAGAAGTTACAATGAACAGGTAGAGGAGAGAAGGAATCATCATATGTATGCAAGCAGTCTATAAAAGGGAAATGAATTAGTTGTTAGAGGTTATCAAAAATACTATCTTTATATCAGTTTGTTTACCAAGATCTTAATAAACTCATTCCATTCTATTGTCTCAACCTTGTTTTACGTACATTTACTTTGTTATGTAGCGAGGGATGATTGATATAGTTCGGGATTGTCACGTAGCACTACAATTGGCTCGAATCTCATGCAGAATGGAGAAATCCCCCTATCGAAAAATCCCTATCTCGATCTAAAAATCGACGAGCAGCTGCAGCGATGTAATATCCCAAAGTTTTAATGTAATATTCCGAAGAAACAAGTGCTATTTACGATATTTAAATCAGTAAATTAGGGTTTTGCCGAGTATTAAAATTTGAAAGACATCGAATATTGATTTCGATTCAGTCACGAAGTAACGAATTCCTATTTAATATTCACTAGAAAGCGTAAATGAAGGAATGGATATTTATAAAGTGTATCGACAGTATCATTTTAACGTCGATTGCAAATCGATAGTTAAAATTTCATGAAATTTTCTAAGTGTCGAAGCTTAGAATTAAATTCCATTATCAATGGGATATTTTAATAAAGTGAGTATGACTTTATTACGACCATTTCGAGATGAGTCGATAACTAACGTTTTGAAACGTTAACGTTTAGAGAGGAAATGAAAGACGCGTTTAATGATCAAGGAATTATAGGAATTTATTTCCTATGATTATTATGTGTAATTACAGTATTATTAAGCATTAAAACAATGCTAGATCATTACGGATTCGATAATGATCATTTTTCAAATTTTCGAAAACCCTAATTCGAAAATTAGGGTTTTCTCACATAAAATGATACTATTAATTTTTCCTATGATATAAATTACTATCTAAGACATATGTGATGATATATATATATATCCATGAATGGCACGGAAATAAAATATGTATTCCTTGTGATATATAAATGCCGTGACTTATGTTATAAATAATATAATTCACGTTACTTTGGTATACACTATGCTATGTGATGTTTTAATTATTTAAGTGATATCTATATTATACATTAACCTAATATAAATCAATAATGTATTTTTATATTTAGGATTTGTATCTTGATTAATATATAATATTAATACATGAATTAAAAATCATCATCCTTGGTTTCCACTAAGAGCCGTCGGCTCTTGCCCCTATTTTTTCATGGTTTGAGTTTTTCAAAGTCCATCATTGTGTAAGGAGTGTTAACCCCATGTTATGATCACTAAGTGAGTCATAACCCACTATTAGAAGGCTCCATATTTTATTTATTTATTTGTGAGGACCAGGGGTGAGAGAGAGATAGAGTGGGATCCTTCTTTCCTCCTTCATTTTCACTCACTCAACACTTTGCAAACACTCAAACTCTCCTCTTCTCTCCCAAAATCTGCAAAAAGGCCGAGAACATCCCCCCCTTGTTTTAAAAATTTTTAGTGTTCATTCCTTCTTCTTCTTCACAATGTTTGATACCTTAAACATATCTCCTAAAAACCATACCATTGTAAGGTGAGGATCGACCAAGGCTTCGATTTTTCTTAAAAAATTTACAAAAATTCGAAGGTTGGTTCTATGTTGATGCATGTGTTCTTGATGTTATTGTTTATAAGATCTTACTAGTGCATGTGTTCTTGATGATTGTTGATTGTAAAAAAATAGCTAATGCATGTTAAGATTGATCTAGGTTCATGCATGTGTCTTGATTGTAAAGATTTAGCCAATGCATGTTAAGTTTGAAGCATAGATCATGTTTAGAAATTTATTTGGATATACCATGGGATTTTTGTTGATGATCGAAATTTTTAAAAACTATTTTAAGGTTAAATTATTGATCCATGATGTTATAAGTGTTCATAGTGATTTATTTGAAATTTTTGGAAAATCCTATGATATTCTTTGAAAATACCGAAACCAAACAAAATTCTATCTTGGTGTATAATTTTATTTTGAGACATCTGATGGCATATTAGTGATCTAGGACCTTGATTATGTATTACATGAATTTATTAGAAATTTTGAAAACCAAATGCTCAATTTATTCAAAAGGCCGAGAGCTATGAGTTGGAGTTTGATGATTTGTGTGTTGTTCTAGTATGATATCATGATGTATTAGTGTTATACTATAGTATTTGAGCATGGTATAATTTAATTGAAATTTTATAAAATGTTTGGTGTAAAGTTTGGAGAAACCGTGAACCATTGGACAATAATCCTTGATGAAGAAGTGAAATATGATGGACTATATGTTATAAATGTGTTATAAATTAATGTTGAGACCTTGTACTAATTATAAAGAATTTTTGAGAATTATTGGACAATTTTTAAAAATAATACCGAGGCCCTTTTAAATGTAAAAAGGTGTTGTTCAAATTTTCTATAGTTCATATTAATACATATTGATGACCATAGTGTAAAATAATACACTATATGAATTTAGAGAAATTTTAAAACAAGTTTGGAAATTTTTGAACATATAGCCGAGAACTATATTGTTAAGGATAAGGATTTTTTTTTTTAAATCCTTTTTAATCAAGAATAATAATATATTATAAGTCTAAAAATTAATTTAGACATAATTGAATTTTATAAAATTTTATAAACATAGATTACTATGTTTATGACGAAACGTTATGTTAAATAACGTTATAAATGAAAAATAATGCTTAATGAATAAATTGATTAATATTTAAGAAAAATATTAATAGAGTTTATCGATTTGCGTGAAAAATCGAGAATTAGGACTTTACAAAAAGAAATCGATTGAAAATCGATTTATGTTGATTAATTATTAAGAATATGAATTAGTAAAGAATTTACTAATAAAAGTCAAAAATTTTTACTTTTGAAGACAACGTACGGAATACGTTCGATAAATACGCTAATACGCGTAAGACGTATCAGTTTAGCGATGAAATCTCGTTGATACGAAAATTTTTCATATTTAAAGTCGTTGGATTGAGAAACATGAGAAAACGTTGAACATTTTACCCAAAAGGGTAAAATGGTAATTGATGAACATGTCTCGAAGAACGAGAAAGGTTTAGATAAAATACGCAATTGAACAGCGTATTGAATTCGTTAAGGAATTCAAATTATATCGATATAGAATATCGAAGTTTATTCTAGACTTTGAAAGTCTCAAAATACGTGAACGACGTACTAAACATCGCTTTTACGTAAAGGTGTGGACGCTGACGGGACGACTGGACGTTGACGAGTAATCAAGTTTAAGACGATCAAGTAGTCGGTGGGCTTTCTTTCTAAACAAAGCGTGGTGTGCTATACTTTCCAGTGAATTTATTTATGATGCTTATTTATTTGTTGAGAAAATGTTTACAAGATTACACGCCAAAAATGTTTATGTTTTGTGTATGTATCCTATCACGAATGAATGATATGAATGTGTTGGGTCGTTCCCAACTTATGAATGAAATCGATATCGGATCCTATCTTGGGAAGGCTTATACAGCTAGGATTAGCGTGTACACCTAAGGTATTTGTGTCTTTGTAAGGACAATTCACGGCGGTCACGGCGTCGTGAAGGAGGCCTCCTTCACGACGTTCGACTATGATGTTATGATGAAAGGATAAGGGATATGGATCATACATACAAGAAAAATGCTTGGCCAAGCAAATGTTTATGAACTGAGAAAATGATTTAGTAAGCATAAGACATTTCAAATAAAACCCTTATGTCTTACCTTGATGTGGCAGTGTAATTTAAATATGATAAAATATTTTCGGCATGAGTCCACTGAGTGCATTCTTGTACTCAGCCCTGCATGTTTGTTTTAAATGTGCGGGTTGGTGATGATGATGATGATGATGGAGGGTGTTGAGGGTCGAGACGACTTTTGATTTTATATGTTGGAAACCTTGAATACACATTGTCATATGTGTATTCACACGTTTTCCGCTGCAATTTGAACTATGTTGTATGGTAATATGTTATTAACAGTTGAAGTCCAGCAGATCATTTTTATTCTTTTGGGATCTGTTGGTCTAGCCCACCCGGTATATCCAGTTATTAACGTATATTATGTTCCAAGCATGATAGTTTACATGTGATTTGCATCCTCATAATAGCCTTTCATGAACCCTAAGTGTTGTTCCGTCAATCAGCCCTCCCTAATCTGTCCTTAGGATTAGGATGTTTAAGGCGGGCTGCGACAGAGTGGTAACAGAGCAGTTCGCCCTTTGAACCCTAAACTCTTCTTTCAAGATTAAGTCTAGATCGAGTCACTAGACTTCTAGAAATTAGCTGACTATACTCAACACTCCATCACATCTAGCTCAACCGGGATGAGGTAAATTATTTCTTTCTCAAACTCTTGAAATGAAAAGTTTATTTATGAACAAGATTGAAACCATATGTTGAAGGAAAAAGGGAAATTTCAAAACTCTGTTTTTGGAAATCAATGAAAGTAGACCAATGTTGGGAAAGAAAGAGATGTTATGATGTTATGTTTGAAATGAAAATTTTGAGTAAGAAAAGAATTTCAAAATTCGATTTTGAAATTAACGGGAGATATGCAAAGTGATTGAATTGGAAGTGAATGTATATGTTTGAAATGAATGTGAACAGTCAATGTGGAAATGATGAATTCAAAGAAATACGTATGTATGAATGAACTGTATTGTCATTCTTTGAAATTTTAGTTTTAAATTCCATGTTGGATTATGACGAATGATATGTTATCACAAGAAGAACATAGACGAGTAAGAAGCATGATCACGTGTTGCAAAAGAACTTAGACGTATGAACTTCTTCCCTTTACAAGAACACAAGAACGACAGGAAGAACGAAAGTAACTATAGCCTCGAGCTTCGAACGGAAGAAGACGAATGTCAAGATAAAGGAGAACGACTTTGACTTTGGAAATGAACGACGTCGGCATTGTCATCACAATTTCGACATGGGTGACCGTCGACTTTGACTTTGACTTTAGAATGTCAAGCATCGACTTGAATACGTGGACATGGTAGTCGTACTACGTCGGCATTTGCCTCGAATTTTGGCACGATCGCACAATTTTTCTGCACTGTGCAGTAATTTTGTTTTATTCCGTTCTCTTTCGTTAGGACTCCGATTTACGCGTGGTTTTCGCCTGCGTACTCCTAACGCACTGAAATTCATTGGTTATGAAGAACAGAATTCCTATTTCTGTCTCCAGAATGCACTAGAGTCTGTTGAAAGTTAGTTCGAGTTTTATTTGGAACGAAAATCTCATAGCATAACATGTATCTTAGAACGTTATTAGATAATTAGTTTCCAAGTAGAATCGGAAAGTTATGGCATGTGATGTACCTAATGACACTTACTTACCTTATAGACTGATCAGTTTATTCTAGATGCTTAATCGATGTAAGTAAGTTATCGTATCCGTCTATCGGATAATGTTAGTTGACTTATGTTAGTTTTGATCGTGACAGATGGAGAAGATGCGATACACTGCTAGAAGAAGGATAGGATCGAACGCTACACCCGAGGAAATGGTGCACACATACCGAGAGAGTTGGATATGCTAGGGTGAGGATCTAGGGGAATTTCTGACGTACTATCTCCGACTTTGGAGGAATGCCCGAGCATATGGCGTGACAGATTATGACGGCATCAAGCGTCTCTTGACCATACTTCCATGTGATTGGGAGGATTACACCGAGAGGTATCAGGAGACTACATATACCGTGTGGCGGAGGCTATGACTTGATCGGTGATTTACAGTTAAATCGGTCATCGGCGTGCGTATCTGACGTCTATGGAGTTGCAGGGGACCCTATCTCCTCCACGAGAGAACACTGGCGCGATGAGTCGCCGAATGGTTATACTGCGAGGTTCCATGGCGGGTTGATCGGTAATACCCGATGCACGATTGATGAGGCGGGCTCGCCCAGTGGATGAAGCGGCGAGACCAGGGGCTTTGGGAGCTCTGTCTTCCTCCGTTGACATTCGGACATCCGTTGCATCCACCACTACCACCTCTACCACCGATGGCGGCTCCACTACCTCTAGTAGATCCCTACCGCGAGACAACGAGGATGCGAGTGTCGGACCCATGGGATGGTTATAGTCCGTCGTGCGATTACGGTCGATGCGCGGGACTACGGACGATCTTGCGACATACATATGGTAGGAGATAGCGGGCGGGACCATCGAGTACATGCCGAGATGATGACTCGGCGAGGAAGAAGATCATGAAGAGGATGAGGACGAGGAAGATTCCAGATGAAGACAGTGAAGTGAAGACTTAAGTAGATATGTAGTAGTATATGGTTGTGATCTGGGTATGTTTTGTTTTTGTAAGAAAGTGGTGAAAAGGAAAAACTTGATGTTTTGTAAGGCTATAAAAGCCAGTATGCATGTGATTTCTTTTGTAATGCTTTATAAGCCGGTATGTAAGTAACTTCCTTTGTAAGTAACTATTGATCCTAAACAGCTTTTCCTATGGTACAAATTTTTCAATATATATATGACCCTGAATGGGCTTTTGCGGCAAATTGTGTATGACAAGGATGAAATGTTTTATTAAAGTTGTTTAGACAAGCTCCTGAACAAGGAATTAGAGGCAGAGGAAGAGGAAGACCTAGGGGAAGAGATAGAATCCCAGAACAAGAAGATGAGGATATACCACAACCACCCCCACCTCCACCTGATCGTAGGATAGAGGAACTTTTCCTTAGACAGAACCCTCTTGTCTTTAATGGAAAAGGAAATCCTGAGGAAGCAGAACAATGGATAAAAGCGATGGAACGAATCTTCGACTTTCTAAGATGTACAGCGCAGGAGCGTCTGTCATGTATTACCTTTCAGCTAAATGGACTGCTGACACGGTGGGAAGCGGAAGAAAGCTTTGACAATGAGCAGATGGAAGAATATACTTGGGAGGATTTCAAGAGGGAGATGTATGACAAATATATCCCAAAAAGTTATAGAAAGAGGAAGGAGCAAGAATTCTACGTGTTAAAACAAGAAAAGATGTCTGTAACCGACTATGATCGCACCTTCTACGACATGTCGAGATCGCTCTGGATCAAGTCAACACAGTTGAAAATGTTGGAAAAGTTTAGGTCGGGTCTAAGGCGGAGATCGGGATGTCTCTGCTTGATCATGGAGACTTAACCTATACCGAGGCTCTTGGACGAGCTCTGGATATTGAGGCAGCGATGCCTGAAGACAAGTCGGTATCAGCTCAGACGCAGAATATAATGGATAAGGGAAAAAGGAAGTGGGAAGCAAATCAGGGTAATAGTAACAGGGGAAATTTTGAGAATGTGAATAACAAAGACAGCGGTGGCAAGAAACATGGCACATCGGGGACGGGGTTGGAAAAGGACGACTTTGTTCCTCCGACAAGAGGCCCACAAGAGCAGATGAGGGCTCTTCCGTGCCCGAAATGCCAGAGAATGCACAAAGGAATGTGCATGGCAGGCAGTGGGAACTGTTTTAAGTGCGGGATGAAAGGGCATTATGCTAATTTTTGCCCAGGGACACGTTCGGAAACAGTTGTAAGGCCGAACCAACCCAGCAATGTCCAACCGCTCAGGGCTATTCAATTCCAGCCCCAACCTCAGCCACAATTCCAGCAACAGCCTCAACAGCAATTCCAGCAACAACAATGGCAGCAACCTCAACAACAAAGGCGACAACCACAGCGACAACGCCAGCAGCAACAACCATAGCAACAGCCGCAGAATCAACAAGGGCAAGCACCCCGTCAGCCTTAGCCGGCCCAGGCTAGAGCATATGCCTTACATCGGAGGCAAAATGAACAGAACCAGGGAAACCTGGCAGGTATGGGAGTTCTTCTCAACGTACCTGTTATAATATTGTTCGATACGGGTGCTTTGCATTCCTTTATAGAAAAATCATGTGTAGAAATGTTGGAACTTAGGTCTGAAAAAGCGAATCAGGATATGAGAATCTCTTCACCTATAGGAGGGATTATGACTGTTACACATATCTGCTCGAACCTAGAGTTGACTTTAGGATCACTTAAGGTTCTGGCGAATAATTTGAACATAATGCCCATGGGTGACGTAGATATAATCCTAGGAATGATCTGGTTAGCTGAAAATCATTCCACGATTCTCTGCAAAGAAAGGAAAATTTCATTTCATTTTCTGGACAAGAAGCTACGCACTTTCACGGAATCGGCATGGGAAGAGAATCCGATTATATCGGCAGAGAAGGCGAGAAGAATGATAAACCAGAAAGGATGCCATGCATTTCTCGTTTACCTGAGCGGAGAAGATAAACCGAAAATAAAGATTGAAGACATAGAGGTTGTTCGAGAATTTTGGACATATTTCCTAAAGATCTACCAGGATTACCTCACGATGACAATTGGAATTCACCATCGACTTGGAACCGGATCGGCTCCGATGTCGAAGGCACCTATAGAATGGCTCCAAAAGAATTGGAAGAGCGAAAATCCAAATTCAAGAATTGTTGGACCTAGGTTTTATTAGACCTAGTGTTTCGCCTTGAGGGGCCTTTGTTTTATTTGTCGAGAAAAGGATGGTTCTTTGAGGATGTGCATAGATTATCGGGGCCCGAACAAGATGACGCTCAAGAACAAATACCCTTTGCCAAGGATTGTGATCTGTTTGATCAATTACGGGGAGCAAGTGTATTTTCGAAGATTGATCTCAAGTCAGGTTATCACCAACTCAAAGTACGGCCAAAAGATGTACCAAAAACTGCATTCCGAACCAGATATGGCTACTATGAATTCATAGTTATGCCGTTCGGATTAACCAATGCACCACCGTATTTATGGACCTCATGAGCAGTGTTTCATCCATACCTAGACAAGTTTTCTTGGTCTTAATAGATGATATTCTCATCTATTCAAGGAATGAGGAGGACCATAAGGAACATCTAAAAGCGGTGTTGCAAACCTTGAGAATTGAAGGCTTTTGCTAAGTTCGACAAATCGATTCGTGAAGGAAGTAATGTTCCTTGGACACCTCGTGTCTGCAGATGGAATTAAAGTAGATCCGACCAAGGTGGGCGATGCAAGAATGGAAATCGCGAGAACTCGAGAATGAAATCCGAAGTTTTCTAGGATTATTTGGTTATTCTGGGAGATTCATTGAGGATTCTCCAAGATAGCAAGACCACTAACCGATTACTCAGAAGGGAATCAAGTTCAATTGAATTTGAAGAATGTGAGGCGAGTTTTGAAGCTTAAGCAAAAGTTAACAAGTGCACGGTGCTAGCTTGATTAGGAAGCGGACAAGGATTATGTAGTTTATCTGAGATGCTTGAAAAATGGACTAGGTTGCGTTTTGATGCAAGAAGGAAAAGTGATAGCATATGCATCCCGACAACTTAGACCACATGAACTAAACTATCCAACTCACGACTTGGAATTAGCGGTGGTTCATACCTTGAAAATTTGGAACACCATCTCTATGGGTGAGATGTGAGATCTTCTGAGATCATAAAAGTTTGAAATACTTTTTGAGCAAAGAGATCTAAATATGAGGCAAAGAAGATGGCTCGAACTAGTGAAGGATTACGATTGTGGTATTAACTATCACCGGGTAAAGCGAATGTAGTGGTGCGCCTTAAGTCGTAAGAATCAAACCAAACTAGGATGTCTCCTTACACAAGAAGAAAAACTCGTTGAGGGTTTAAAGAATGAGGATTGAATTGGTTGAACAACCGAGAGGCGATCACGAGTTGTATCGCTACACTCACGTTGATGTCGGTCTAAGAAAAAGAATCATAGAGAAACAAAGGATGGATGAAAAGTTAGAAAAGATAAGAGAAAGAAGTAGGCGGCGGATTGAAGAATTTCAAGAAGCATCGAGACAATGCTTTAATGTTTGAAGGAAGGATATGTGTTCGAGGCGATCGACCTTGGAATGAAATAATGAGTGAGGCTCACAACACACCCTATACCGCCCACCCAGGCAGTACTAAGATGTACCAAGACCTAAAAGAAAAGTTACGGTGGGAAGGCATGAAGCGAGACATAGCTTCTTTTCGTAGAATCTTGCCTTGTTTGCCGGCGGTGAAAGCGTTACATCAGCGTCCCTACGGAAAATTCTGACGTTGGGAATACAGTGGAAATGGGATGAGATAACAATGGACTTCGTACAATTTACCCAAATCAAAAGAGGAACACGCTATATGGGTAGTTGTTGATAGACTCACAAAATGTGCTCACTTTCTACCAATTCAGAATACTTATGGATCTGATAAGTTAGCTCAGTTGTACGTAAAAAAATTATCTGTTGCATGGGTGCAAAATCTATTATATCTGATAGAGACTCCAAGTTCACATCAAGATTTTGGGTTAGCTTACAATGAGAATTGGGCACGAAATTGAATTTCAGCATAGCATTTCACCCACAGTGATGGGCAATCGGAAAGAACGATCCAGACACTTGAAGATATGCGTTGAGAACAGTAGTATTGGATCGAGGTACAAAGTGGGAAGATGTTTTACCTCTTATTGAGTTTGCCTACAATAATAGCTATCAGCGACGATTAATATATTGTCTGAAGCCTTGTATGGAAAGAAATGTAGATCACCACTTTACTGGGATGAAGTAGGTGAGAGAAAAGTCGTAGGGCCAGAAGCTGTAAATGAAATGATTGAAATCGTCCGACATATTAGGCAAAGAATAAAAGAAGCTCAAGATAGACAAAAGTCTTACGCTGATACGCGTAGATCTGAACTGCAATTTGAAAGTGGAGATAAAGTGTTTCTTAAAATCTCTCCATCGAAAGGGATTATCAGGTTTGGATTGAAAGGAAAACTAAGACCCCGTTTTATAGGACCCTATGAGATCCTAGAGAGGGTAGGTCCGTAGCTTTATAGGTTGGCTCTTCCGCCAAATGGGGAATGTACACAACGTTTTCACGTGTCACAACTAAGAAAATACGACACGATCCAAAACACGTGATCCATCAAGGCGGCGTGACCCTCGATCTAGATATGAGTTATGAAGAAGAACCCGCGACAATTCTAGACCATAAAGTCCGGCAATTAGAACAAGTCGATTTAAGCTGGTCGAAGTCTTTGTGGAGACATCACGGAGAAGAGGAGGCCACGTGAGAACTTGAGGGCGCTATGAAAGAACGATACCGGATTTTCTAAAGGTATGCAAATTTCGGGACGAAATTTCTTTTAAGGGGGTAGAATGTAATATTCCGAAGAAACAAGTGCCTATTTACGATATTTAAATCAGTAAATTAGGGTTTTACCGAGTATTAAAATTTGAAAGACATCGAATATTGATTTCGATTCAGTCACGAAGTAACGAATTCCTATTTAATATTCACTGGAAAGTGTAAATGAAGGAATGGATATTTATAAAGTGTATCGACAGTATCATTTTAACGTCGATTGCATATCGATAGTTAAAATTTCATGAAATTTTCTAAGTGTCGAAGCTTAGAATTAAATTCCATTATCAATGGGATATTTTAATAAAGTGAGTATGACTTTATTACGACCATTTTGAGATGAGTCGTTTTGAAACGTTTTCAAACGTTAACGTTTAGAGACGAAATGAAAGACGCGTTTAATGATCAAGGAATTATAGGAATTTATTTCCTATGATTATTATGTGTAATTATAGTATTATTAAGCATTAAAACAATGCTAGATCATTAAGGATTCGATAATGATCATTTTTCAAATTTTTGAAAACCCTAATTCGAAAATTAGGGTTTTCTCACATAAAATGATACTATTAATTTTTCCTATGATATAAATTACTATCTAAGACATATGTTATGATATATATATATCCATGAATGGCACGAAAATAAAATATGTATTCCTTGTGATATATAAATGCCGTGACTTATGTTATAAATAACATAATTCACGTTAATTTGGTATACACTATGCTATGTGATGTTTTAATTATTTAAGTGATATCTATATTATACATTAACCTAATATAAATCAATAATGTATTTTTATATTTAGGATTTGTATCTTGATTAATATATAATATTAATACATGAATTAAAAATCATCATCCTTGGTTTCCACTAAATGATCGGCTCTTGCCCTATATTTGCATGGTTTGAGTTGTTCAAAGTCCATCATTGTGTAAGGAGTGTTAACCCATGTTATGATCACTAAGTGAGTCATAACCCACTATTAGAAGGCTCCATATTTTATTTATTTATTTGTGAGGGACCGGGGGTGAGAGAGAGATATAGATTGGGATCCTTCTTTCCTCCTTCATTTTCACTCACTCAACACTTTGCAAATACTCAAACTCTCCCTCTTCTCTCCCAAAATCTGCAAAAAGGCCGAGAACATCCCCTCCCCACTTGTTTTAAAAATTTTAGTGTTCATTCCTTCTTCTTCTTCACAAAGCTTGATACCTTAAACATATCTCCTAAAACCCATACCATTGTAAGGTGAGGATCGACCAAGGCTTTGATTTTTCTTAAAAATTTTACAAAAATTCAAAGGTTGGTTCTATGTTGATGCATGTGTTCTTGATGTTATTGTTTATAAAATCTTACTAGTGCATGTGTTCTTGATGATTGTTGATTGTAAAAAAATAGCTAATTCATGTTAAGATTGATCTAGGTTCATGCATGTGTCTTGATTGTAAAGATTTAGCCAATGCATGTTAAGTTTGAAGCATAGATTATTTTTAGAAATTTATTTGGATATACCATGGGATTTTTGTTGATGATCGAAATTTTTAACAACTATTTTAAGGTTAAATTATTGATCCATGATGTTATAAGTGTTCATAGTGATTTATCCGAAATTTTGGAAAATCTACGATATTCTTTGAAAATACGAAACCAAACAAAATTCTATCTTGGTGTATAATTTTATTTTGAGACATGCAATGGCATATTAGTGATCTAGGACCTTGATTATGTATTACATGAATTTATTAGAAATTTTGAAAACCAAATGCTCAATTTATTCAAAAGGCCGAGAGCTATGAGTTGGAGTTTGATGATTTGTGTGTTGTTCTAGTATGATATCATGATGTATTAGTGTTATACTATAGTATTTGAGCATGGTATAATTTAATTGAAATTTTATAAAATGTTTGGTGTAAAGTTTGGAGAAACCGTGAACCATTGGACAATAATCCTTGATGAAGAAGTGAAATATGATGGACTATATGTTATAAATGTGTTATAAATTAATGTTGGGACCTTGTACTAATTATAAAGAATTTTTTAGAATTATTGGAAAAATTTTAAAAATAATACCGAGGCCCTTTTAAATATAAAAAGGTGTTGTTCAAATTTTCTATAGTTCATATTAATACATATTAATGACCATAGTGTAAAATAATACACTATATGAATTTAGAGAAATTTTAAAACAAGTTTGGGAATTTTTGAACATATAGCCGAGAGTTATATTGTGAAGGATAAGGATTTTTTTTAAATCCTTTTTAATCAAGAATAATAATATATTATATGTCTAAAAATAATTTTAGACATAATTGAATTTTATAAAATTTTATAAACATAGATTACTATGTTATGACGAAACGTTATGTTAAATAACGTTATAAATGAAAAATAATGCTTAATGAATAAATTGATTAATATTTAAGAAAAATATTAATAGAGTTTATCGATTTGCGTAAAAAATCTAGAATTAGGACTTTACGAAAAGAAATCGATTGAAAATCGATTTATGTTGATTAATTATTAAGAATATGAATTAGTAAAGAATTTACTAATAAAAGTCAAAATTTTTGACTTTTGAATCAACGTACGGAATACGTTCGATAAATACGCTAATACGCGTAAGACGTATCAGTTTAACGATGAAATCTCGTTGATACGAAAATTTTTCATATTTAAAGTCGTTGGATTGAGAAACGTGAGAAAACGTTGAACCTTTTACCCAAAAGGGTAAAATGGTAATTGATGAACATGTCTCGAAGAACGAGAAAGGTTTAGATAAAATACGCAATTGAACAGCGTATTGAATTCGTTAAGGAATTCAAATTATATCGATATAGAATATCGAAGTTTATTCTAGACTTTGAAAGTCTCGAAATACGTGAACGACGTACTAAACATCGCTTTTACGTAAAGGTGTGGATGCTGACGCGACAACTGGACGTTGACGAGTAATCAAGTTTAAGACGATCAAGTAGTGCAGGTGGGCTTTCTTTCTAAGCGAGCGTGGTCGTGCTATACTTTCCAAATGAATTTATTTACGATCTTATTTATTGTTGAGAAAATGTTTACAAGATTACCCGCCGAAAATGTTTATGTTTTGTGTATGTATCCTATCCGGAATGAATGATATGAATGTGTTGGGTCGTTCCCAACTTATGAATGAAATCGATATCGGATCCTATGGAAGGCTTATACAGCTAGGATTAGCGTGTACACCTAAGGTATTTGTGTCTTTGTAAGGACGATTCACGGCGATCACGGCGTCGTGAAGCGAGGCCTCGCTTCACGGCGTTCGACTATGATGTTATGATGAAAGGATAAGGGATATGAATCATACATACAAGAAAAATGCTTGGCCAAGCAAATGTTTATGAACTGAGAAAATGATTTAATAAGCATAAGGCATTTCAAATAAAACCCTTATGTCTTACCTTGATGTGGCAGTGTAATTTAAATATGATAAAATGTTTTCGGCATGAGTCCACTGAGTGCATTCTTGTACTCGATACATATGTTTGTTTTTAAATGTGCAGGTTGAGCTGTTGATGATGATGATGGAGGGTGTTGAGGAGTCAAGACAACTTTTTGATGTTTATATGTTAGAAACCTTGAATACACATCGTCATATGTGTATTCACACGTTTTCCGTTGCAATTTGAACTATGTTGTATGGTAATATGTTATTAACAGTTGAAGTCCAGTAGATCATTTTTATTCTTTTGGTATCTGTTGGTCTAGCCCACCCGGTATATCCAGTTATTAACGTATATTATGTTCCAAGCATGATAGTTTACATGTGATTTGCATCCTCATAATAACCTTTCATGAACCTACGTGTTGTTCAGTCGATCGACCTTCCTAATCATCCTTAGGATTAGGATGTTTAGTACATTTAAAGCTAAATTACGATAATATAAATCGTAAATTAGGGTTTAGTTTCGATAATTGGAATAGTAACTTATCGAGCTCAATTTGACTATCCATGTCTGAGGATTTTCATATCATATTCACTAATGATTAGTGAATTAAGGAATATAGTTTATATTATCCATTGAAAGTATTATTCTAACGTCGATTAAATTTCGATAGTTAGTCTTACGTTATTTTCTAAATGACGAAGCTTAAAATTTAATTCCTTATTAACAAAGAATGAATAAAGTGATTACGATTTCATTATTGACGTTTTAGAGACGATTCGATTATCAACATTTTGAGATATTTCGAATGTCAACGTTTTGAGGCAATTCGAAAACTTAGTATAACGATTAAAGAATTATAATATTTAAAGTCCTATAATTATTTTATGAAATAAGAGCATTATTTTTATATAATCCTTAATTAAAATAATCTTTAGTGATTTAAGGAATAAAGATTGGATAATTTATTTTTATATTTGAATAAGTGTTCAAAAATTTCAAAGTGTGACATAGAATTGTTCTTAATTATTTTTCCTATGATTTAATCTATCATCTAAGACTTATATTATGTTACATTGCTATTAATTAGAAAAAATAACATATGTAGCATAATATATATATATAGTGACTGAAAATTTCAAAGTTTAAGTGTTAAATGAGGAAAATTCCATTCTTTTGATAATGATGTGTAATAATTATGATAGTGAGATATTGTTAATGTATAGGATAAGGTGAATTATTAAAGAAACAAGTGGGATGTATTTTTGTTGTGTAGTAGCTGAAAATTTGGAAGAAAAAAAAAAGAGGAAGAAAATTGAAAGCTTATGATAGTGATAGGTTATGATGTTGATAATGATATATTAATTCTTGTATGCTAGTATAAAACAAATATAATTCATCTCACCTTATGAAATGGCGAAACATGTAATAACCATGATTTAAAAGCTAATTACGGTTTTTAAAACCCGTAAAATAGAATTTCGCCGTGAAATCAAATCAGTCTGAGATTGAATATGAATTCGATCTACCTTACAAAGGAATGAATTCTTGTTATAAATTCACTGAAAATCGTGAATTTAAGAATCGAAGACTATAACGTTTATCGGCGGTATATTTCAACGTGGGCTACGTATCGACAGTTGAAATTTCATAAAATTTTCTAAGCAATCAAGCTTAGAATTTTATTCCTTTATTAATGATTTATATTAGTAAATTTATTACGAAATTATTACGACCATTTCGAGATGAGTCGATACGTAACGTTTTGAGACGTTTTCAAGCGTTAACGTTTAGAGATAAAATGAAAGATGGTTTAAATGATCAAGAAATTATAGGAAATTATTTCCTATGATATTTTTGTATAATTAAAGTATTATTAAGCATTTAAATAATGCTTGAACATTAGAATTAATAAAAATCACAACCTAGTTTTCGAAAACCCTAAATTTTTAAAACTAGGGTTTTCTTCATAAAATAACGACTTTTAATTATCCTATGATATTAATTATCATCCAATTCAGATACTATGATGTATATATCCATGTTTAGCATGAAATAAAAAAATTTATACTATAGTTTGGCCTAATGGCCGAGAACTACACATAAATGTGTAACAAATGTATAATTTTATTATTTCCACTCTTGCATGTACATTTTTAAATTGCTGCATATTTTATATCAATTAACTTCCCCACTAATAATATATTTAGCTAGTTTCAAGATTCATCATGTAAGACACAAATGATTAACCTCCACTATGGCAATAAAATAGTATTAGGACTTGAAGGGTCTCACTTGTGAGAGAGAGAGAGGCGAGACATGAGTATGGGGGGTTTATTCAGATTTTTACAACACTCAAACACTTACACACTCCACACCTCTCATTTCTCTCAATCCTCCACATTCTCTCTCAAGCTTCAGCTTCTTCCCGTTTTACGCAAAAAGCCGTGAGCTTCCACTCCCATGCTTGAGCTAATTTTTTCTTCTCTTCTTCCATACCAAGTGTAAAACCTTGAACATTGTTCCATTTAATCCATACACCAAGGTAGGTGTCGACTAGAGTTGGAATGTTCTTGTTTTTTTTTTCAAATCTTTCGAAAGTATTACAAGAACATTGCATGTGTTCTTGAGGCATTGTTTTGAAAGACTTTGTGTATGCATGTTTGTTGATGATAAAAAAATATATAGATGCTTATGTTCTTGTCTTAAGGGCCTTGCATGTATGAATAGATTTCGAAAATTTTGAATCTATAAGTATGTGAAGTGTTAAGAATATGTAACATGATGTTTTGAAACTTAGATTATGTTTTAAGAATTTATTTGAACATAGTTGAAAATGTTGTGTAATGGCCGAAACATGAGGGAATGATTTGGAGCATGAGTTGTAAATTTATAATGTTATATATATGTTCTTTGAAAATTTCTTGGATTTTGGAATAATTATGTCAAAAGAACCGAAGCATATATATGTGTCAATGTGGTAAATGATGTTTTTGTTTTGGACATGCAATAGCATATTCTTGAATTATAATGTATTAAAGTACATGGAAATTTATTTGACATTTTGGAAGAACCTATGCTATTTTTTCAAATGGCGAGACATATATGGAATTATGAGTGGGTGTAAAAATTTATTTCTCACATCTGATGACATATTCTTGATTTATGATGTGTTGAGAATGCATAGCAATTTATTGGAAATTTTAGAAAGTCTATACTATATTTTTCAAAATAACCGTGAATGTTATATAATTATATGTTAATGAATGATTTTATATGAGACATGCAATGACATATAATTACTCTATGATGATATAAAAGTCATAGTAATTTAATTAGAATTTTGGAAAATTCTATCTAATTTTTAAATAGGCCGAGACATACGTATATAAGTATGTTGACATAGGATTTTCATTTAAGACATGCAATGATGTTTTATTAATCTAGGATATGATTTATGCACCTATGATTAAATTGAAAATTTTAGGAAAATCTTACCTATTTTTGTTAAGAATGCCGAGACATGCATGTATGTATATGATGGTGTGTGATTTTTATTTGATACATGCAATGTTATATTATTAATCTAGGATATGATTTATGCATCCTATGTTTTGTTGAATTTTTTGAAAATCAATTACAAATTTTGTTCAAATAAACCAAAAGCCTTGAGCTCAACTTGGTGATGAATAAAATTGTTTTTGATGTCTATTAAGATTAAGTATTGCTATACTATAGTTATAAGCATGTTATGATTGTTGGGAAATTTTATAAAAATGTTTGACATGTTTTGTGAAGAGGCCGAGAGCTATGATACCATTTATATGGTATAGAAATGTTAGATCATGGATTATATATCATAAATATGATATATACTAATGTTTGGACCTTGTAGTAATTTATTTAAATTTTAGAAAATTGTTGGGCATTTTTTTCAAAAATGCCGTGACCTTATAAAATAAATAAGGTGATGTTCGAAGGTTGATTGGTTGATATTATAACATATTAATGACCATAGTGTATAATAATACACTATATAAAATTAGAAAAAATTTTGGACACCATTTGGTAATTTCTAATAATTATCGAGAATTTTTAAGGATTTTTAAGGATTTTTAAATCCTTTTTAATTAAATTTAATAATAAATTATATGTCTAAATATTATTTTAGACATATTTAGATTTTATAAGAAACTTTCGGAAATATTTAAGTATAAAAGGTTAAAATAATAGTGAGCTATTTTTTTTAAATTTTGAATGAGGATTTTAAATCCTTAAATTCATTATTTATAATGAATTATATGTTTAAAATTATTTTAAACATATTAATGAGTTTATAAAAGAAATCAATTGGAAATTGATTTTGTGAAAATTAGATATTAAAGTATGACTTAGTAATTAAATTACTAAGAAAAGTCAAAATTGTTGACTTTTGAAATTAACAAGCGAAATCGTTCGATAAATACGCTAATCTGGCGTAAGCCGTGTCGGTTGCTAATAAAATCACGTTAATACGAAAAGATTTCTTGTTTGAAGTCGTTTGATCGAAAAGCGTGAGAAAAGCGTTGAACCATTTACGAGAGGGTAAAATGGTAATTTCGAACATATCTCGTCTCTATTGAAGGACGAGAAATGTTAAACTTAGTATCGCCAAAAACAACGTATTGAATTAGTTAAGAATTCAATTTATATCGATATAGAATATCGAAGCTTATTATAGACTTTGTAAGTCTCAAATACGTGAACGACGTACTAAAACATCCTTTTTATATAAAGGTGTGGATCCGACGCAACAATTTGGACGTTGACAAGTGTGGCGTTAAAGGCGAACAATAGTTTCGGTGGGCTTTATTTCTAAAACAAAATGTGTCTTGACTAATTATTTGATAAACTTTATTTATGATGCTTATTTGACTATTGATTAAAATGTTTACAAGATTACACCTTAAAATTGTTTATGTTTTGTGTATTGTATCCTATCCATGAGATTGATATGAATGATATAAATGTTGTTGGGTAGCTCCCAACTTATAAATGAAAATCGATATCGGATCTATCTTAGGAAGGCTTATACAGCTAGGATTAACGTGTACACCTAAGGTATTTGTGTCTTTGTAAGGACAATTCACGGCGGTCACGTCGTCGTAGAGGAGGCCTCGCTTCACGGCGTTCGACTATGATGTGACAATGAAATGATGACATGGGATATGGATCATACACACGAGAAAAATGCTTGGCAAGCAACTTTTATGAGCTGTTGAAAATGTTTTAATAAGCCTGAGGCATTTTCAACTAAAACCCGTGTGTCTTACCATAATGTTGGCGATGTAATTCAAAACGATAAAATGTTTTGGCATGAGTCCACTGGGTGCAAATTTTGTACTCGACCTTGCATGTTTGTTTTTAAATGTGCGAGTTGAGCTCGGATGTTGATGATGGAGGAGTGTTGAGGAAGTCGGTGTCCTTGATGTTTTGTTAAAATTGTTAACCTTGAATACATATCGTCATATATGTATTCACACACTCATTGCAACTACGAACTAATTTATGTTATATACATTGATGAGATAATATGAACTATGAAGCCCTTGATCTTAATATCCTTTGGGATCATTGGTCTAAACCTTTTGGTCGAGATATTATAAATGTATATACGGTCCCAGTATTATATCTCACATGTGATAAGCTTGTTGTAATAGTCTTCGCATCCATAAATACTATTCCTAGTACCGATCCACCCGATCCGGGTTATCCAGTGGGGCCGTGTGAGTGGTATCGAGCCGTTGCTCTTTGAAACCAATTCCTTCCAAAATTAAGTGCGGATTGAGTCGGCTGGACTTACAGAAATCTCTGGCTATTCTCAACACTCCATCACATCGAGCTCATTGGGAAAAGGTGGCGGTTCTTTTAAACTTATGAAGTGAAGAATTCTATATGTTGATCAAGTTTGAAAGGATTTGAAAGAAAAAGTTATGGCGTTATGATGATAGAAATAAAAAGTTATGAGCAAGGATTTTCTAAAATTTTAATTCTTGAAATTAATTGGTAATGATACGAAGTGGTTAAGTTGAGATGTATGTTTTGAAACAAATCAGAATAATTAAAGACGAATGTATGAAAGCAAGTTGATATGTATAAGTACGTATAAATGAGCTATGATGTTATTTTGAAGTTATAATTGTGAATCATGAAATTTATGTTGATAACTAGATATGCTATTCTCTTAAGAAGAGCGTAGAGCGATATAAGAAGCATGCTCACATATTGAAGAGAACAAAAGAGCGATAGAAAGCATGAATGTAACTTTAGTTTGACTATTTTTCGGCGTCGAAAGTCGAGCGTAAAGATGATCGAGAACGGCGTTGACCATGAAGAATGAAGGAGATTGATATTGTCATTGCAACTGTAATGTAAGCGACCGCAATCACAATTTAAACATGCATGACCGTTGACTTGGACTTCAGAATGCTAAGCATCAACCTGAATACGTGGATGTAATAGTTGTACTACGTCGGCAGCAGCCGTAGAGTGCACAACTTCGTCGTCGGTATTGCCTCGAAATTTTGCCACGATCGCGAAAATTTTCTGCCTGCGCAGTAAATTTGTTTTAGATCGTACTCTTTCGATAGGACTACATTTCTGGCGTGGTTTTGCTGCGTACCCTAACACTCTGAACTTCATTTGTTATGAAGGAAAGAATTTCTTTCCGTCTCAGAATACACTAGAGTCTGGTTAAGATTTAGCTCGAGTTTTAATTAAGCGAGAAAACTTATGGTATCTCGTATACCTTAGAATCTCATTAGGAGGTTTGTTTCTAAGTAGACTAGGAATGTTATGATCATGTACTACCCGTTAGTATATATTTGTCTTATGGATGGGATAGTTCGTTCTAGGTTTGCTTATGGATGTACTAAATTACCTTATCCAACATAGGATATTATTAGTAGTGATATTAGTTTTGATCGTGTCGGATGGAGGAAATGCGCTATATCGCGAGGAGAAGGATAGGATCAAACCCTACTCACGAGGAAATGGTGCGCACATATCGAGAAATTTGGATGTGTTGTGGAGAGGATCTAAGGGAATTCACGATGTACTATCTCGGGCTACGGAGAAATGCACGATAAGCGCGCATTTTACCGTTTATAGTTGATATTTGAAGATGAGTTTAGCTCATTTAATGTGCGTTTACGTATCGATTCTAATGTTGGGTCTATTTTAGAAGATCTTGCTCTTGGGTGTTCTTTTGGTGTTGTGTAGGTATATATGTTGAAAATCGAAGCAAGGAGCAGCCGCAGGCAAAACACAATCTGGCGTGTTTCTAGCGACCATCTGGCGGTCGCTAGGCGGCCCGCTAGGAAACTGCGAGAACCCAGAGACCGCGACCGCGAGCAGCGCCAGCGAAGCCTAAGCGAGAAAGCATTTGGGCGATTTCTAGCGACGGATCGGACTTCTAGCGGCCGCTAGGTGTGGTGTGAACCAACCAGCGGGCGCAGAGGCGTCGCGGGCGAGAAGGCAGCGAGGATTACCTCGCGACCACACCTAGCGATCGCTAAGGGTGGTCGCGAGGCAGCATGGCGCAGAAGGAAAATTAGGGTTTTGGGGTGTGCTATATATATGTGCACCCCGCGCGCCCCAACTTCACAACCACGATTCGAGCCTCTTTCTCGGTTTTACATCGGTTTTCAGAGTTTTAGCTTTAGGTTCCATATAGTTTCATTCTAGATTTATTTTACGTATTGTTCTCCGTTAGTTTACGTTTTGTTTACGATCAGGAGCGTTTCGTCCGGACGAATTCTGCAATTTTCCGTTTTTTTGAGGTTGGGATTGAGCCAGCGTGTTCATCAACGCTACATCACGGGTTTTATATATTTAATTTTTGTCTTTATGATTAAATCGTATTTCATTTCGTTTATTATATGCGGGTAGTTTTCGTTCTAATCTAGGGTTTGCATGATTCGATCCTATATGTTGTGATTCTGTTATCGTTATTTACCGTCCATGCATTGATTCATGATTCGATTGTGCTTAATTATATGTGTTGGTTTGATCAATCTCGATGCATATTTGGTTGTCGGTTAATTACGTAATTGTGTTAATTGTCGATCGATATCGAATGCGTGATACGAATGAGCATGAGTCGTGGTGAGATAGGATATTCGTAGGAAGCATATTCTTTGTGATCCGTTTGGGTTACTTGTTTTCACCTAGAGCGTAATGATAATAGGAAAACTAGTAATCTCTGACCGCTTTTTAATCGTAATAGAAATTATCGGTTACATATGTGATCTTCCATTTTATGCGGATTAAAAGTGGTTAATAAGAACATGATAAACATCGTTGTGGATTGGATTAATGCAGCACAAGGGTTAGTCGTCTTTCTGTTTTCAAACATCCAGTGTTTATTGCTTTAATTTACTTTCATTTTGTTACCCTTTGCTTTGGATTGAGTCCGAAGCCCTAAAATCTCACAAAACCATATTTGTTACTTGGATAATGATGAATCCTTGTTGAGTTAGCCACGTATTTTAGTATTACAATCCACATGGATACGATGCTTAACTTACCCTATATTTACACCTTTTAGTGTTAGAAAATAAGCGATCAAATTTTGGCGCGTTCTTGAAGTTATTAAGATCATATAGGAATAACATCAATTTGGAATTATTAATTCAAGTTGTACTTTTAATTTTATTTTATTTTTATTCCTTGCAATCGATTTCCTTCTTTTCTCCGGGTAGTTTATGTTCACAAGGTCCCAAGGACCTCACGAACTACACTTTGATCAGGAAATCGAGAATTCACAAAAGGAGAAGGAGAAGAGGCGAAGAAAGGAAGCAATGGCAAATCGAGAATAGCAGGCGTTCATCCGGTAAGCCCTTACGCCTTTGTTAGCGGTTTCGAAATGCGGCGCCAATTGGCGACTATGGGACTCGTTGTCCACTGCTCCGGAGAATGCGAGGCCGCTGAATTACATGTCTGAGACCTCCTGCAGGCAATTTCAAGGAGGCGGATGGGGCCCAGTAAATGCTAACAATTTGGTTGCCGGCCCTAATCGGCATGGTTCGAGGAGCAGTTCGGAGGAGGAGTCACGGAGGATCCGAATGCCCGTCTGAGACCTATCTCGACATTTGTGACACCATCAAGCAGAATGGGGTGCCACAAGACACAATCCGGATCGTATGTTCGGATTCTCTGCGAAATCAAGCGAAGGATGGTTGAGACCTTAGATAAATGCGGGCGTCAGCAGTTGGGCGATTACGTGAGAAATTCCTTTGAGTACTTTCCTCCGGCTAAGGCACGAAGATCATAGCCGAGATTTCCCACTTCTCCCGGTTAGGAGATGAATCGTTGTTGAGTCGTGGGAAGATTCGGGGCCTATTGAGAAGGTGCCACGGCATGGATTTTCGAGAGGCGTGATTACCGGTTTCTGATGGTGACACCTCACGAGGAGTATTGTTGGCCGTCAGCGGGGTTGCCTTTTGAGCAGGCGTGTAGGCGAGGCCGGCCGCATCATAGAAGAGATGGCGGCTACTTGATTATCGATGGCGATGGAGAACACCGGTGGTGAAGGCGCAGCAGTTGAAAGTGACTCAAAATCGACAATATTATGGGCGATTCACCTTGTTAAAAAGCGATTTGAGAAAGAAAGGAAAGGAAAAGGCGTGGCTCGGATAAATCTGCAGTCGAGATGATGATCGGTGAGGGGCGTGAACTACATCAATCGGAGGAACAACGTCACGGGGAATCCGGTACAATCCGAACAGCAATCACCCAAATTTCGTCATGACCCGATAATTTTCAGCGACCTCATGGTTTCTCGATTCGAGCAGGCGTGATTCGAGGCGAAGAAGCCGAGTCTAGAGGATATGATCTGCGAGTTGGTTGTAAGCAACCAACAATTGTAACAATCGAGTCGTTTATAAGCAACAAGGCGGAAGATCAATCATTTGGAGTCCTTGTGGCGGCTATGGGAAAGCACGTGAAGATGATGGAGAATCAAATAAGTCGGATAGCCGCTGAGAGAATGGGCGGACACAAGTCGGGCCAATTTCAGAGTGTCTGAGGTAAACCCAAAATCAACGTAATGCCATTCATTTGAGGTGGGCGAGCTTATCAAAGTCACGAGGCGAGCAGACAAGCGGGCAAAAGAGAGAATCGCGACCGAGCTCGCGACCATGAGCCCGGCCGCGAGGAAAAAGCGGCGGAGTTCGCGGCGGCTCGTGCCAGGCGCAACAAGTCAGCAGCGCCCGCGACATCCGAGGACCTAGCGGCGACCTGGCGGTCGCGAGTCGTTCTGGAGAGGTCGCGAAATCATCTGAAGCTTGAGCGCTTTAGCGCGCGAGAACGCCAGCCTTGCGCCATGACGAAAGAAGACAGCGTGCATGTACCTAGCGACCGCTTTGCGTGATCGCGGTCAGCTCATGAAGAGCCGGCTTTGAAGAAATTTCCGGCGTCGTGCCTCAATTCCGTTTCCAAGCCGTTTAGCGAAGCCCAATCGGCGAAGTTGACCAGATTCATGGAGATGTTTCAAAGGTGCACATCAATATTCCTTTACTTGATGCACTTGAGATATGCGGGGTATGTGAAGTTTTTGAAGGATGCCGTTGCCGATAAGAAGAAGCTTGGAAAGTTCGAGGGCGATAAATCTGTCTCAAGAGTGCGATCTTGTCTTGCAAAAAAGTTGCCGCTCAGCGAAAGATCCGGGCGCTTCACCATCGCATGTGTCATCGGAGACGGACATTCTCGAGGTTACATGTGATTTGGGGGCAAGCATCAATCGATGCCGTTGTCCATTTTAACCGATTGGAGATTGGGAGATCGAGCCGACCACCATAGCTCTTGGATGGCGACACCTCGGTGACTTATCAGAAGGGGATAGTGGAGGGCGTGCTTTCGTGAAAGTTCGAGATTTCATCTTCCGGTGATTTAATCGTTCTCGACATGCGGAGGATGGGAATACACCTCTTATTCTCGGGCGACCATTCCTAGCTACCGTGAGCATTGATAGGCGTGCAAGATGGAATCTCACCTTCCGAGTCGGCGGCGAGGAGATGAATCTCTATATATGATGCTATAAGCGACTGACGAGAAGACCATGGAAGATTGTCGAGTTATAGGCATTTGTCGCCCCTCACTTTCAATCGGTGATCGGTGGAGTTTTGTATGCGAACTCGATTTTCTCATCCATGAGACCTTGATGGGCGTGTGGCGAGATTTTAGAGTATCTTGAGTCCATCGATGAAGTCGAGGCCCTCCCCGAGTCGATGCCTTATTTGGATGTGAGGAAGCCGATTGGAGGAGAGGGCGCGTGGTGAAGAAGGAAGAGACTACACGAAGATGGAGTTGAAAAGTTGCGGACCACTGCAATATGCCTTCTTAGGCGGCGATGAGGCGTGCCGGTGATAATATCTTACGCTTTGGTGATGAGGAGACACTGAAACGATGGTCGTGTTGAGCGGTACAAGTCGGCGATTGGGTGGGCGATTTACGATATCGAGGGTCAGCCCTCGATTTGCATGCACGGATCTGTTGGAGAATGAATACAAGCGAAGGTGCAACCTCAGCGCCGATTGAATCCGGCAATGCAAGAGGTCGTCGAGAAAGGAAGTGTTGAAGCTCTTAGGCGGGCATGATCTATGCCATATCCGGCGGCGAGTGGGTTAGCCCTACTCAGTGGTATCGAAAGGGGTATCACGGTGATCGAGAGGCGAGGCGAGCGAGCTTGTGGCAACAAGACTACGTAACGAGGATGGCGGTTGCATCGACTATCGTGCTCACGAACACGACCACGAGGAAAGACCATTTTCCCCGCCCTTTATTGATCGGATGTTGGACAGACTAGCGGGGTATGAGTTCTCTTGTTTTCTCGATGGATATTGAGGGTACAATCAGTTGCCATCGCAGAAGATCGACACAAGGCGGCGTTCACTTGTCGGTATGGGTTTTCGCCTATAGGCGAATGCCGTTGGATTGTGCAATGCTCGCGCCACGTTCAAGGTGCATGATGTCCATCTTCCATGGGTTGATCGAGAATATTATGGAAGTCTTTATGGGCGACTTTTCCGTGTTCGGCTCTTCGTTCGACCATTGTCTCCATAACTTGTCACAAGTCTTTGCAAAGATGTGAGGAGGCGAATCTTGTTCTCAATTGGGAGAAGTGCCATTTCATGGTGAAGGAAGGTATCGTGCTTGGTCACAAAGTCTCGGCGAGGGTTTGGAAGTGGATCGAGCAAAGATTGTCGCTGTCGGCCGCCTCCGCCTACAAATGTCAAATCGGTGAGAGTTTTCTCGGTCGCGCGGGTTTTATAGAGCGGTTCATCAAGTTTCTCGGCGATCACGAAGCCATTGTGTGGATTGCTCGAGAAGATATGAAGTTCGTGTTCACGAAGGAGTGTTTGGGCGTTCGAGAAATTGAAGGTGGCCACGATCTCGACTCGGTTTGATCTCTTTGATTG
The DNA here is from genome assembly GCA_036937905.1 of Salvia rosmarinus. Classification (NCBI taxonomy): domain Eukaryota; kingdom Viridiplantae; phylum Streptophyta; class Magnoliopsida; order Lamiales; family Lamiaceae; genus Salvia; species Salvia rosmarinus. The sequence goes on from CM072813.1 coordinate 57,403,913, forward strand.
GAGTCAACCGTTCGAGTGATGTGTGATGCGGTGATTGGGCGATTGGTCTTTGTTTGGGGCGAAGCGAGACAAGCTTTTCGAGTCGTCTATTACGCAAGTAAGACTCTCGACTACTGCTCAAATGAATTACACCACCACGGAGAAGGAATTGCTTGCGTGGTCTATGCTTTCGATAAGTTTAGACCTTGTTTGGTGGGCACCACACCATCGTGCACTGTGACCATGCCGCCATTAGCCATCTGTTCGCGAAGAAGATTGAAGCGAGATTGGTGAGATGGATCCTCCTTCTTCAAGAGTTCGACATGGAGATCAAAGATAGAAAGGGCTGCGAAAATGTGGTAGCCGACCACTTGTCGAGATTGGAGAAGCCGATCGAAGGAGGATAGGAAGATTGGCATAAAGGAGAACTTCCCGACGAGCACATCTTGGCGTCGTCGATCACACACCATAATGCGCTGATTTTGTCAATTACTTGGTGATTGGGTTATACCTCCATCGTGCAAAGGTCGTTTGAAAAAAGTTTCTCCACGATGTTAAGTTCTACTATTGGGACGATCCTCATCTCTACCGCCGATGTGCCGATGGTTTGATCGTCATTGCGTTCCCCAAGGAGAATGGGAGAACATAATCCACGAGTGCCATAGTTAGTTAGCGGCGGCCATTTTGCGTGGCAAAGGCAGTGACAAAGATTTGCCACGATGGTTTCTTTTGGCCTTCGATCTTCAAAGATTGTCAATCATTTATCAAGAGTTGTGATCGTTGTCAAAGAGTGGGGAATGTCACTAAGAAAGGCGAGATGCCACGAGAAAACCATCATGGAGGTGGAACTATTTGGCGTATGGGATCGACTTCATGGGTCCGTTCGATGTCTTGTGGCTACATATATTCTTCTTCTTTGTGGAGTCGTCTCCCGTTGGGTAGAGCGATTCCGGTATCGCGAGCGACTCGAAGGTTGTAATCAAGTTCCTTCACAAGAACATTACGACTCGATTTGGAGTCGGGGCGTTGATCGGTGATGGGGATCGCACTTCAATAATAAGTGGCTAGCGGCGTTCAGCCAAATATGGTGTGAAGCGTCGAGTCACTTCCTACCATCCACAAGCAAGCGGGCAAGCCGAGCTCGCCAACCGAGAGATCAAGCGATTCTAGAAATCGGTTGTTCGACGCAAAGATTGGGCTAAGCGGTTGACGACGCTCTTTGGGCTTCTGGGACTGCGTACAAAGCTCCCATCGGGCTATCTCCATATCAAATGGTATTTGGTAAATCCGCCATTTACCGGTTGAATTGGAGCACAAAGCGTGTTAGGCGACTAGGAGAATCAACATGGACTTGAGGAGGCCGGTATGATGAGGTGACCAAGCTGTTAGAGCTCGGCAGGTGGAGGAATGAGCGTTCGAGAACTCTCGGATATCTGAGCGAGCCGGAAATTTCACGACCTCCACATTCGTCCAAAAAGTTTTCGCGGGTAATGAAGTCCTGCTTTACAATGCTCGACTTACCGTCTATTCCGGAAAGCTAAAGTCAAGATAATTGGGGCCGTACTTTGTTTACCGTCGTTTGCCAATGGAGATTCTGAGCTCCTAGACTCGGGGCAACATCTTTAAAGTGAGCGGCGATACCTCAAGCATACTTGAGTCACACTTGGCCGAGAAGTCAGGTGATGACTAAGCGAGCCGTGATCGAGTGCCGTCGAGCTAGCGGCGATAATTCTAACGGTTGGGAGGTAACCAGCAGTTTACTCTTTTGTTTTGTTGCTTTCGTTTTTGTTTTTGGTTGTGTTTCTTTGTTTGTGTCGTGTTTGGTTGTCTTGTTAGATCCCTAGCGACAGCGAGTATCAAGGGGTGGCGAGAAATTGGGCGAGAATGTTTTGTTGTCGGCGACGAGCTCGCGGCCAAGCTTCGCGATCGCGAGCTCGACCCTTGAGATCCGTCGCGACCAGCGCCCTCGACCAGCGCCCGCCGTGACCCGCTTTTATCCTATTTCTCCCAAAATTCTAACCTACACACACACACGCGTTTTTAAAACAAAGAGCAAACCACCCTCTCGAGCACACAAACACCTATTTCCCCAATTTTCTTGCATTTCTCGTCAAATCCACCCAAGGTATGCTATATTCGTTTAATTCTTCATGGGTTTACATTTATTGAGCATGATTAGGAAGGATTTGTTCATTTATCCTCTTGAGGTGGGTTTAATTTACTTGAAGAGACTAGGGTTTATTTTGCTAGATTTGTGTGGTTTTGAGCATGATTTGTCCAATGATAGGTTTATTCACGTTTATACCGTATATTATTAATCGAATGTGCCTACATTGTTGATTTGGGTTTATAACTTGTGAAAATAGCCTTGAAAAGCTTAACGTCGTCTGTACATGACGACCTGATTCTCATGATGGCTGGTGCCTTTGCGTCTGGCATTGGCGCTCATGCTGTGTGTGGCTTCGTCAGGCCCGTCGAGCGGCAGTGCGTGCTTGCGATCTCCTAGCGACCGCTGGGTCATGAAGGGTGATCGCTAGTTTTCTTGAGCGTCGATTTTGAATTTTTTGGCTATGTGGGTGTTTTCCCATTGTATGTTATCTTGCGAGATCATATGATAATATGGAAATAATTTGATTAAGTTGAAGTTTGGGGATCTATATTGAGCATTTTGGGTTGTGATGTTTTGATGGTTTCATTCATACAGGCTAACTTTGAAATTCTTTTAGGTACAAATATGCCGCGTACTCGCGGTCCTGGCGAAAAGCAAAGCATTGTCTCCACCTCCTCTGACGAAACACGGGATGATTTCAAGATCGCATCATGATGAGCATCACGGCGAGCCACGCATGGCACCACGGATGAATTCGATCCGAAAATTTTGAGGTCCGGCGCCAGTGACTCGTCGAAGCCGTTGGGATAGATTGGTGCGACTACGGCATGAGCACTCACGTTTCATGTGCCTCACCACGTGTCGAGATGGGCATCACCAATGATGTGGCGTGGTTAGCGAGAGAGGTCGGGTTGTACTCGATTATCACGACGATTATCTCACATCGGATCCTCACTCTCGAATTCTTGTCGACTCTCCATGTTCACAAGACAAAGCGGCATGCGGACTATATCATGTTTGACTCGACAATGAGCCGTCAACTCTCCGTGAGCGAACTGATGGAATCATCAATGGAGATCCGGACGGAAATTACATAGGGACGTCGAGTACGATCCAAGCATATGGCGAAGTTCATGGATGCGGACTCGAGCACACTCCGTATTATGATGCCTCGAGATCGAAGGCTAGCTCGATTCGAATCCGTGATCCGTTACTTCCACGGCTACTCACATTCACCTTGCATGGCGTTCGACGCGCGCACCTTGTCCTTCGCAAGATATGAGCATTACGATTGGAGCCGTGTTCAACGGAAGATGCATGCCGGCATGTTCTTAGCTCAACATTTCCATATCGATCCACGGTTTGGGTAATTGAAGATTTGTATAGGGATTCGTTGCGATTGCCGATTTCTTTGGGATTACGATTCGAGAGAGTCCGATCTCTCACGACGTCTTCTGGACAAGGCGTGCCTATATGTCGAGCGTTCTGAAGAGGCACCCAAGCGATACTTGTGGGGTTATATGATCGAGGCGGCCAATCGATCTTCCGCCCTTGATCCCGAGCTCACAAGCATAGCCGATGCTTTACTCGGATGTAAGCTGGAACATGAGCGGAGCTGCACATTATCATGGGCGCGCGTAAGCGCGCAAGGCGAGGCCGGTGAGCAACGGCGCGAGGAAGCAAGCCGAGCAAGCCGAGCAAGCCGAGCAAGCCGAGCGAAGTTGCTCACGAAGCAGTGACATATTGCACCGCCACCCGTTCGGCGACCGGGATTTATGATCGATTGGATCACATAGATGGTCGTCTCGACCATATTGACGAGGAACTTGACATCGATTATGGAGCAGCGACAAGCCATCTCGCCCAACAACGAGCACATCTCGAGCAACAACGAAGATGATGGAGATGATGCGGCAATGGAATGAGTGGCGTGGATTTTATCCACCACGGAATGTACGACTTTGAGGTAAGTTTTCTCTCCAACTACTCTTTACGCAAACCTTATTGTTTCCACATGTTCACAATAAGTTTGGGGGTAAACGAGTTTAGTTGGTTGAGAATCTGTTTATGTTTTCTATGCTTTATAGATTTAGTTGTTATGCTTTGGGGTCTTTTGTCGTTTGTTGTTGGTTTTGTTTTGTTTTCGTTTTAGGTATGCGTCGATCAACGAGTTAAGTGAAGTATGTTAATCCATGTGGCCAATGGCGATAGAAATTTTGGTGAAGTTTGATGATAGTGCGCATGTTATGTTAGAAAATAACGCATGAATGGCGTGAGATGGCTTGAGAACATTGTTTTCACCATTTGCTTATCTGTGAGACTTGAGCTTCCTTTGTATACATATCTTGATCTGAGTTTACATTAATTGTGTGATATCGTGCATGTGATTGTCTTCTAGAACTTGCCGTGTTTACGTGTCGAGATTGCGATATGTGTTTGAATTTGGAAAGGATAAAGGCCATCATTGTTAACCACTTATCACCCAAACACTAACCCGATGATATATACCATTTGTCGCCTTCTTTGAGCCTTTATTAGACTTTTCTTTCGATTAACGGATGATAGGAGGTGAGGATGGATATGGGAATCAAAGGGTGAAATTTTGATGTAGTGATGATGAGAAAAGTTTCGTTTAGAAAAACACATCGTGGTGAAGATTTGTACCTTTGTTGTATAAGATAAACCCTATAAGCTCTAGAAAAGAAAAGAAAAGAAAATGTTAAGTTCCTTTGTGAGTGTTGAGCATAAAGGGTCTTCAATCAAAGTATAGGTACATACGTGGAATTGAAAGCGTTGATTTAGCACGTTGGGAAAGAAGAGAAAATGAGCAGAAGTCCATATGTGTCGAATAGTATAAATGGGGTGTTTGGAATGTTTTGAGTCACTTAGCCATATTTTATCCTACCTTAACCAATGTGCCTACATTCTGACCTATGAAAAGACCTCTTTGATCCTAATTTGAACACAATGGCGTGGTGGAGATATTGAAGCGGCAAGCCTATGGTAAGATGTTGCATTGCATTGATCGTTGAGTGTATACCGTCTATATTTCTATATGAGTTGAGTGTATCCTATAGTTTACACACGCCGTTGTGAGGTTGAATTAAATAAGTTTTAGCGTCAATTGTTGTTTGTGTTGAGTTGGCTAGCGTCGTCATGTGCACTAATGTTTTGAGGCGTTGATATATTTACGAGGGCTAGAATGGTTATCATCTTTACTCGCTCGTTGATCTTTCCGTTGTGTCTTTCTGTTTTGGTTTTGTTTGAGGACAAACAATGATTTAAGTTTGGGGGTTTGATAAGCGCGCATTTTACGTTTATAGTTGATATTTGAAGATGAGTTTAGCTCATTTAATATGCGTTCGTGTCGATTCCTAATGTTGGGTCTATTTTTAGAAGATCTGCTCTTGGGTGTTCTTTTGGTGTTGTGTAGGTATATATGTTGAAAATCGAAGCAAGGAGCGGCGCGAGGCAAAACACAATCTGGCGTGTTTCTAGCGACCATCCTAGCGGTCGCTAGGCGGCCGCTAGGAAACAGCGAGAACCCAGCGCCCGCGACCGCGAGAGCGCCGCGGCGAAGCTGGCGAGAAAGCAGTGGGCGATTTCTAGCGACGGATCGAGACTTCTAGCGACCGCTGGGTGTGGTGTGAACCAACAGCGGGCGCAAGGCGTCGCGGGCGAGAAGGCAGCGCGGATTACCTCGCGACCACGCTAGCGATCGCTAAGGGTGGTCGCGAGGCAGCCAGCAGCGAAGGAAAATTAGGGTTTTGGGGTGTGCTATATATGGCAACACCCCGCATAACTTCACAACCACGATTCGAGCCTCTTTCTCGGTTTTACATCAGTTTTTGAGTTTTAGCTTTAGGTTCCATATAGTTTCATTCTAGATTTATTTTACGTATTGTTCTCCGTTAGTTTACGTTTTGTTTACGATCAGGAGCGTTTAGATCAGGACAGAATTACGCAATTTTCCGTTTTATTTGAGGTTGGGATTGAGCCCAGCGTGTTCATCAACGCTACATCACGGGTTTTATATATTTAATTTTTGTCTTTATGATTAAATCGTATTTCATTTCGTTTATTATATACGGGTAGTTTTCGTTTCTAATCTAGGGTTTGCATGATTCGATCCTATATGTTGTGATTCTGTTATCGTTATTTACCGTCCATGCATTGATTCATGATTCGATTGTGCTTAATTATATGTGTTGGTTTCGATCAATCTCGATGCATATTTGGTTGTCGGTTAATTACGTAATTGTGTTAATTAATCGATCGATATCGAATGCATGATCTGAATGAGCACTTGAGTCGTGGGCGAGATAGGATATTCGTAGGAAGCATATTCTTTGTGATCCGTTTGAGTTACTTGTTTTCACCTAGAGGCGTAATGATAATAGGAAAACTAGTAATCTCTGACCGCCTTTGTCGTAATAGAAATTATCGGTTACATATGTGATCTTCCATTTTATACGGATTAAAAGTGGTTAATAAGAACATGATAAACATCGTTGTGGATTGGATTAATGCAGCCCTAGGGTTAGTCGTCTTTCTACGTTTTCAAACATCCAGTGTTTATTGCTTTAATTTACTTTACGTTTTGTTACCTTTGCTTTGGATTGAGTCCGAAGCCTAAAATCTCACAAAACCATATTTGTTACTTGGATAATGATGAATCCTTGTTGAGTTAACACGTATTTTTAGTATTACAATCCACGTGGATCGATACTTAAACACCCTATATTTACCTTTTCGTGTTAGAAAATAGCGATCAATGCCGAGTGTGCGGTGTGGTGATTATGGCGGTATTAAGCGTCTTGACCATCCTTCCATGTGATTGGGAAGACTACGCCCGTGAAGTGTCAGGAGATTATATCTACCGTGCGTGACCGGAGGTTATGACCTAATAAGCGATTTACAGTTGTCGACCACTTGATATATGTACAACATTTATGGCGCAGCAAGAGGACCTTATCTCACTCCACGGGAGTACACATGGCGTGATGAGTCACACGAGTGGGTGTACAGAGGTTCCACGGATAGTCGACCGGTGGTACCTCGCTATCGGATGTCGAGCGAGACTCGTCCATGCGGATGGGCGGCCGGACTAGAGCTTTGGGGCTCACATTTTCCTCGCGATGTTTGGACACCTGTCGTTCTGCACCCGTCTCTACCACCGATGGCGGCACCCCTACCGCGGATGAGAGTTTAGTCGGACGACCACGGATAAGTGTGTGGTACCCTCGATGGTTATAACCCGATCCATGACAGCTACGGTCCGATTAAGTGTTGATTATGGTCATTGCGGGACATTCATATGGTAGAGAATAATGGCTGGACCCTCAGAGCACATGGCGGCGATGACTCGGATGAAGAAGAAGACCCGAAGAGGATGGCGAGGAGGAAGATTCTAGATAGGGACATGGAGTGAAGACACGAAGGATTTTGATGTTATTTTATTTCTATTTTGGTTATGTTTATTTTTAAAAACAATGATGAAAAGGAAACATGATTTTTGTAAAATTTATAAAAGCCAATATGCATGACTCCTTTTGTAATATTTTGAAAGTCGGTATGTAAGTAACTCTGTTATAATGACTTTTGATGCAAGTACTTTACCTATGGTACTTTTGCCATTATATATATATGACTCGGGGGCTTTTGCAACAAAATCGTGTATGATGAGGATGGAATGTTTTATTTAAGTTATTTTCAAATGTGGCTATGATGATATTGTATATATTCAAGTTATAAAAATAATGTATGATCTAATGATATATTTTATATAACGAGAATGCCTCCTAGACAAGATCTGAATGAGGGAGTAAAGGGGGGGCGGACCTGGAGAAGAGGTAGAACTCACGAACAAGAAGGGAGGATATACCTCAACCACCTCCACCTCAACCCGATCGCGGGATAGAGGAATTGTTCCTAAGACAAAACCCTCCTACCTTCAATGGGAAGGGTAGTCAGGAAGAAGGTGAACAATGGATAAGAACCATTGAAAGGATTTTCACCTTTTAAGATGCACAACACAAGAGCAGTATCATGTGTAACCTTCGATTGAATGGACTGCTTTGATTTACGGTGGGAGGCGGAAGAAAACCTTCTGTTGAGCAAATGGAAGAGTTAACATGGGAAGACTTTAAAGAGAAATGTATGATAAGACGTTCCAAAAGTTCTGAAGAAGAAGGAACATGAATTTTTCTTGTTAAGCGAGGAAAATATGTCGGTAGCCGATTATGATCGCACATTTTGCGAGATGTCGAGATATGCCTTGGATCAGTGGACACGGACCTAAAATGGCGAGAAAAATTCGAGTCGGGTTTAAGGCGAAATAAGAATGTCTCTGTGGTCTCGGAGACATGACCTATCTGAGAGAGCTCTTACGAGCTCTAGACATTGAGGCGACAATGCGGATGATAAGCCATCGGCTCGGATCTGAGTCTGATGGACAAGGGTAAGAGGAAATGGGATACAAGTTTAATGTGACAATAAGGAAGTTTTGAGCAGGAATAGCAGACAGCGATGGCGAAGATCTGACAAATCAAGGACAATGATGGAGGAAGCCGACTTTGTTCCTCCAACAAGAGGTCCACAAGAGCAAAGAAGGGTTCTTCCGTGCCCAAAGTGCAGCGCACACAGGAATGTGCATGGCGGGCGTGAGGCTGATTTTAGGTGTGGGATGAAAGGACACTATGCAAATTTTGCCGAGAGTGCGTTCGGAAGCGATCGTGAGGTCGAACCAACACAGCAATGTTCAACCACCGAGGGCTATCAATTTCATTTAACCTCAACAACAAGTACAACAACAACAATGGCAACCACCTCCGCAACAACTCGGCCAACAACCACGGCGACAACAGCGGCAAATGCACGGCGGCGGGGCAACCACCTCGACAACGAAGGCCACAACCCCACAGGCAGCGCCCGGAAGACAACGAGCCCGGACAACGACAACGACCAAGGTATCAAGGGTGGTGGCGAAATTGGGCGAAATGTTTTGTTATGCGGCGGCGGGCTTCATGCCAAGCTCGCGATCGCGAGCTCGACGCGAGATCCGTCGCGACCAGCGCCTCGACCAGCGCCCGCCGTGACCCGCTTTATCCTATTTCTCCCCAAAATTCTAACCTACACACACACACACGTTTTTAAACAAGAGCAAACCCTCCTCTCGAGCACACAAACACCTATTTTTCCAATTTTCTTGCATTTCTCCGTCAAATCCACCCAAGGTATGCTATATTCGTTTAATTCTTCATGGGTTTACATTTATTGAGCATGATTAGGAAGGATTTGTTCATTTATCCTCTTGAGGTGGGTTTAATTTACTTGAAGAGACTAGGGTTTATTTTCTTAGATTTGTGTGGTTTTGAGCATGATTTGTCCAATGATAGGTTTATTCACGTTTATACACGTATATTATTAAGTCGAATGTGCCTACATTGTTGATTTGGGTTTATAACTTGTGAAAATAGCCTTGAAAAGCTTGCGTCTGGCATGACTGACCTCACTCCTTGACGGTGCCTTGCGATCGGCGGCGTGGCGCTCATGTGTATGTGTAGGCTTCGTCATGGCCCCGTCGGCTGACATTGCCGTCTTAGCGATCTCCCTAGCGACCGCTGGGTCGCGAAGGGTGATCGCTAGTTTCGCCAGGCGTCGATTTTGAATTTTTGGCTATGTGGGTGTTTTTCCATTGTATGTTATCTTGCAAGATCATATGATAATATGGAAATAATTTGATTAAGTTGAAGTTTGGGGATCTATATTGAGCATTTTGGGTTGGCGATGTTTTGATGGTTTCATTCATACAGGCTAACTTTGAAATTCTTTTAGGTACAAATATGCGCGTACTCACGGTCATGGCGAAAAGCGAGCATTGTCTCACCTCCTCTGACGAAACACGGGATGATTTCAAGATCGCATCATGATGAGCATCACGACGAGCCACGCATGGCACCACGGATGAATTCGATCCGAAAATTTTGGGGTCCGGCGCCAAGTGACTCGTCGAAAGCCGTTGGGATAGATTGGTGCGACTACGGCATAGGCACTCACGTTTCATGTGCCTCGCACGTGTCGAGATGGGCATCACCAATGATGTGGCGTGGTTAGCGAGAGGTCGGGTTGTACTCGATTATCACGACCAATTATCTCACATACGGATCCTCGCTCTCGAATTCTTGTCGACTCTCCATGTTCACAAGACAAAGCGGCATGCGGACTATATCATGTTTGACTCGACAATGAGCCCGTCGACTCTCGTGAGCGAACTCAATGGAATCATCAATGGAGATCCGGACGGAAATTACATAGGGGCGTCGAGTACAGTCAAAGCATATGGCGAAGTTCATGGATGCGGACTCGAGCACACTCCGTATTATGATGCCCGAGATCAGGCTAGCTCGATTCGAATCCGGTCCGTTACTTCCACGGCTACTCACATTCACCTTGCATGGCCGTTCGAACGCAAGCCTTTGTCCTTCGCAAGATATGAGCATTTCGATTGGGCCGTGTTCAACGGAAGATGCATGCCGGCATGTTCTTAGCTCAACATTTCCATATCACGATCCGGTTTGGGTAATCGAAGATTTGTATAGGGGATTCGTTACCCGATTGCCGATTTCTTTGGGATTACGATTCGAGAGAGTCAGATCTCTCACGACATCTTCTGGACAAGGCGTGCCTATATGTCGAGCGTTCTGAAGAGCACCCCGGCGATACTTGTGGGCTGTTATATGATCGAGCGCCGATCAATCTTCGCGCGCAATCCAGAGCTCACAAGCATAAGCCGATGCTACTCCGGATGTAAGCTGGAACATGGCGGAGCTGCACATTATGCATGGACGCAGCGCAGTACGCGTAAGGCGCAAGGCGAGGCGGTGAGCAACGGCATGAGGAGCAAGCCGAGCAAGCCGAGCAAGCCGAGCAAGCCGGGCGAAGTTGCTCACAAGCAGTGGCATATTGCACCGCCACCCGTTCGAGGCGACCGGGATTTATGATCGATTGGATCACATAGATGGTCGTCTCGACCATATTGACGGAACTTGACATCGATTATGGAGCAGCGACAAGCCATCGCCAACAACGAGCACGTCTCGAGCAACAACGAAGATGATGGAGATGATGCGTGAATGGAATGAGTGGCGTGGATTTTATCCACCACCGAGTAAGCGGCTTTCGAGGTAAGTTTTCTCTCCCAACTACTCTTTTACGCAAACCTTATTGTTTCCACATGTTCACAATAAGTTTGGGGAGTAAACGAGTTTAGTTGGTTGAGAATCATTTATGTTTTCTATGCTTTATAGATTTAGTTGTTATGCTTTGGGGTCTTTTGTCGTTTGTTGTTGGTTTTGTTTTGTTTTTCGTTTTAGGTATGCGTCGATCAACGAGTTAAGTGAAGTATGTTAATCCATGTGGCCAATAGCGATAGAAATTTTTGGTGAAGTTTGATGATAGTGCGCATGTTATGTTAGAAAATAACAGCATGAATGACGTGAGATGGCTTAGGCATTGTTTTCACCATTTGCTTATCTGTGAGACTTGAGCTTCCTTTGTATACATATCTTGATCTGAGTTTCATTAATTGTGTGATATCGTGCATGTGATTGTCTTCTAGAACTTGCCGTGTTTACGTATCGAGATTGCGATATGTGTTTCAATTTGGAAAGGATAAAAGGCCATCATTGTTAACCACTTATCACCCGAACACTAACCCGATGATATATACCATTTGTCGCCTTCTTTGAGCCTTTATTAGACTTTTCTTTCGATTAACGGATGATAGGAGGTGAGGATGGATATGGGAATCAAAGGGGTGAAATTTTGATGTAGTGATGATGAAAAGTTTCGTTTAGAAAAACACATACATGGTGAAGATTTGTACCTTTGTTGTATAAGATAAACCCTATAAGCTCTAGAAAAGAAAGAAAAAGAAAATGTTAAGTTCCTTGTGAGTGTTGAGCATAAAGGGTCTTCAATCAAAGTATAGGTACCTTACATGGAATTGAAGCGTTGATTTAGCACGTTGGGAAAGAAGAGGAAAATGAGCAGAAGTCCATATGTGTCGAATAGTATAAATGGGGTGTTTGGAATGTTTTTGATCCTTAGCCATATTTTATCCTACCTTAACCAATGTGCCTACATTACAACCTATGAAAAGACCTCTTTGATCCTAATTTGAACACTGATAGCGTGGTGGAGATATTAGAGAAGCAGCAAGCCTATGGTAAGATGTTGCATTGCATTGATCGTTGAGTGTATACCGTCCTATATTTCTATATGAGTTGAGTGTATCCTATAGTTTACACACGCCGTTGTGAGGTTGAATTAAATAAGTTTTGGCGTCAATTGTTGTTTGTGTTGAGTTGGCTAACGTCGTCATATGCACTAATGTTTTGAGGCGTTGATATATTTACGAGGGCTAGAATGGTTATCATCTTTGCTCGCTCGTTGATCTTTCCGTTGTGTCTTCTGTTTTGGTTTTGTTTGAGGACAAACAATGATTTAAGTTTGGGGGTTTGATAAACGCGCATTTTACGTTTATAGTTGATATTTGAAGATGAGTTTAGCTCATTTAATGTGCGTTACGTATCGATTCCTAATGTTGGGTCTATTTTAGAAGATCTTGCTCTTGGGTGTTCTTTTGGTGTTGTGTAGGTATATATGTTGAAAATCGAAGCAAGGAGCATTTACGAGCCAAAACACATCTGGCGTGTTTCTAGCGACCATCCTGGCGGTCGCTAGGCGGCCGCTAGGAAACACTGCGAGAACCAGCAGACCCGCGATCCCGCGAGCAGCGCCGTGGCCGGCTAGCGAGAAAGCCAGGACGATTTCTAGCGACGGATCGGACTTCTAGCGACCGCTAGGTGTGGTCATGAACCAACAGCGGGCGCAAGAGGCGTCGCGGGCGAGAAAGCAGCGAGGATTACCTCGCGACCACACCTAGCGATCGCTAAGGGTGGTCGCGAGGCAGCGAAGGAAAATTAGGGTTTTGGGGTGTGCCTATATATGGCAGCACCCCTCGCCAACTTCACAACCACGATTCGAGCCTCTTTTCGTTTTACATCGGTTTTTGAGTTTTAGCTTTAGGTTCCATATAGTTTCATTCTAGATTTATTTTACGTATTGTTCTCCGTTAGTTTACGTTTTGTTTACGATCGGAGCGTTTCGTCAGGACGAATTGCAATTTCCGTTTTATTTGAGGTTGGGATTGAGCCCAGCGTGTTCATCAACCTTACATCACGGGTTTATATATTTAATTTTTGTCTTTATGATTAAATCGTATTTCATTTCGTTTATTATGTACGGGTAGTTTTCGTTTCTAATCCTAGGGTTTGCATGATTCGATCCTATATGTTGTGATTCTGTTATCGTTATTTACCGTCCATGCATTGATTCATGATTCGATTGTGCTTAATTATATGTGTTGGTTTACGATCAATCTCGATGCATATTTGGTTGTCGGTTAATTACGTAATTGTGTTAATTGTCGATCGATATCGAATGCATGATACGAATGAGCACTTGAGTCGTGGTGAGATAGGATATTCGTAGGAAGCATATTCTTTGTGATCCGTTTGGGTTACTTGTTTTCACCTAGAGGCGTACTTGATGTGGGAAAACTAGTAATCTCGACCCGCTTTAATAAGTAATAGAAATTATCGGTTACATATGTGATCTTCCATTTTATGCGGATTAAAAGTGGTTAATAAGAACATGATAAACATCGTTGTGGATTGGATTAATGCAGCCCTAGGGTTAGTCGTCTTTCTCATTTTCAAACATCCGAGTGTTTATTGCTTTAATTTACTACGTTTTGTTACCCTTTGCTTTGGATTGAGTCGAAGCCTAAAATCTCACAAAACCATATTTGTTACTTGGATAATGATGAATCCTTGTTGAGTTAGCTTACGTATTTTAGTATTACAATCACAGTGGATACGATGCTTTATTTACCTATATTTACCTTTTCGTGTTAGAAAATAGCGATCAATGCCGAGTGTGCGGTGTGGTGATTATGGCGGTATGGCGTCTTGACCATCCTTCCATGTGATTGGGAAGACTACGCCCGTGAAGTGTCAGGAGATTATATCTACCGTGCGACCGGAGGTTATGACCTAATAAGCGATTTACAGTTGTCGACCACTTGATATATGTGTACAACATTTATGGCGCGACACAGAGGACCTTATCTCCTCACGGGAGTACACATGGCGTGATGAGTCACACGGTGGGTGTACAGGGTTCCACGGATAGTCGACCAGTGGTACCTCGCTATCGGATGTCGAGCGGACTCGTCCATGCGGATGGGCGGCCGGAACTAGAGCTTTGGGAGCTCTGTTTTCCCTCCAGCGATGTTTGGACACGTCGTTCACCACTCCCGTCTCTACCACCGATGGCAGCACCCCTACCGCCAGATGAGAGTTTCCGTCAGACAGCACGGATAAGTGTGACAGGTACCCTCGATGGTTATAACCCGATCCATGACAGCTACGGTCCGATTCGTGTTGATTATGGTCATTGCGGGACATTCATATGGTAGAGAATAATGGTATTGGACCCTCAGAGCACATGGCCAGGCGATGACTCGGATGAAGAAGAAGACCCGAAGAGGATGACGAGGAGGAAGATTCTAGATAGGGACATGGAAGTGAAGACCTGAAGGATTTTGATGTTATTTTATTTCTATTTTGGTTATGTTTATTTTTTAAAAACAATGATGAAAAGGGAAACATGATTTTTGTAAGGCTATAAAAGCCAATATGCATTGACTCCTTTTGTAATATTTTGAAAGTCAGTATGTAAGTAACTCCTGTTATAATGACTTTTGATCGCAAGTACTTTACCTATGGTACTTTTGCCATTATATATATATGACTCGAGGGGGCTTTTGCAACAAAATCGTGTATGACAAGGATGGAATGTTTTATTTAAGTTATTTTCAAATGTGGCTATGATGATATTGTATATATTCAAGTTATAAAAATAATGTATGATGCTAATGATATATTTTATATAACAGAATGCCTCCTAGACAAGATCTGAATGAGGTAAAGGCGGCGGACCTAGGAGAAGAGGTAGAACTCTGAACAAGAAGGGAGGATATACCTCGACCACCTCCACCTCAACTGATCGCGGGATAGAGGAATTGTTCTAAGACAAAACCCTCCTACCTTGATGGGAAGGGTAGTCAGGAAGAAGGTGAACAATGGATAAGAACCATTGAAAGTTTTCACCTTTTAAGATGCACAACACAAAACGATTGTCATGTGTAACCTTCCGATTGAATGGACTGCTGATTTACGGTGGGAGGCGGAAAAGAAAACCTTACTGTGAGCAAATGGAAGAGTTAACATGGGAAGACTTTAAGAGAAATGTATGATAAGTGCGTTCCAAAAGTTACAAGAAGAAGAAGGAACATGAATTTTTCTTGTTAAAGCAGGAAAATATGTCGGTAACCGATTATGATCGCACATTTTGCGAGATGTCAAGATATGCCTTGGATCAAGTGGACACGGACCTAAAAATGGCGAGAAAAAATTGGTCGGGTTTAAGGCCGAAATAAGAATGTCTCTCATTGGTCTGGAGACATGACCTATCTGAGAGCTCTTACGAGCTCTAGACATTGGCGACAATGCGGATGATAAGCCTTGACGATCATTTCGGATCTGATCTGATGGACAAGGGTAAGAGGAAATGGGATACAAGTTTTATGTAACAATAAGGAAGTTTGAGAGCAGGGAATAGCAGACAGCGATGGCGAAGTCTGACAAATCAAGGACAATGATGGAGGAAGCCAGCTTTTGTTCCTCAACAAGAGGTCCACAAGAGCAAAGAGGTTCTTAGTGCCCAAAGTGCAGCGCACACGAGGAATGTGCATGGCGGGCGGCGGGAAGCTGTTTTAGGTGTGGGATGAAAGGACACTATGCAAATTTTGCCGAAGTGCGTTCGGAAGCGATCGTGGTCGAACCAACTGCAATGTTCGACCAGCGAGGGCTATCGATTCATTGTACCTCAACGACAAGTACAACAACAACAATGGCAACCACCTATCGCAACAACTACGGACAACAACCACGCGGCAACCGCGCGACAAAAATGCGGCGGCGGGGCAACCACCTCGACAGCGAAGGCCACAACCCCTAGGCAGCGCCCGGCCAGCGGCGGCCCGCATAACGACAACGGCTTGACAAGGGCAAACACAGCGTCGGCCTCGGCCGACCAAGGCTGGGGCATATGCTGTGGCGGCGACGAGCGAGGGACCGGGGAAACTGGCGGTGTAGAATTCTTCTCAACATACTGTTATAGTATTGTTCGATCACGGTGCCGCACTCCTTCATAGCAAAATCATGCGTAGATTTGTTGGGACTTAGTGCTATAAAAGCAAATCGGGATATGAGAATCTCTTCACCTATAGGAGGGATTATGGTATTACACATTTACCTTTCGAACCTAGAGTTGAACTTAGGATCACTTAGGGTTACGGCAAATAATTTGAACATAATACCCATGGGTGGCGTAGATATAATCCTAGGAATGGGTGGTTGGCTGCAAACCACTCCACGATTCTTTGTAAGGAAAGGAAAATATCATTTCATTTTCACGGACAGAAGCAACGACTTCCATGGAATTAGCATGGGAAATAGAGTCCGATTGTGTCGCATTGAAGGTAAGAAAGATGATGAATAAGAAGGGATACCATGCTTTCTCGTTTATACGAATGGAGATGAAAAGCGGAAGCGAAGGTAGAAGACATAGAAATTGTCGGAATTATCCGGATGTATTCCCTAAGGATCTACAGGATTACCTCGATAGACAATTAGAATTTACCATCGACTTGGAACCGAGGATCGGCTCGATGTCGAAGGCACCCTACGAATAGCCCCAAAGGAATTGGAAGGCGAAAATTCAAATCCAAGAGCTGTTGGACCTAGGTTTCATTAGACCTAGTGTTTCTCCTGGGGGGCGCCCGTGTTGTTTGTCGAGAAAAAGGATGGATCTTTAAGGATGTATATAGATTATCGAGAGTTGAACAAGATGACGCTCAAGAACCAATACCCTTTGCCAAGAATTGATGATCTGTTTGATCAATTGAAAGAAGCAGACATATTCTCAAAGATTGACCTCAAGTCAGGGTATCATCAACTCAAAGTACGGCCTGAAGATATAGCTAAAACTACATTCCGAACAAGATATGGCCATTATGAATTTGTAGTTATGCGTTCGGATTAACAAATGCACCGGTATGTATTTATGGACCTCATGAACCGAGTGTTTCATCCGTGCTTAGACAAGTTTGTCTTGGTTTTCATAGATGATATTCTCATCTATTAGAAGAACGAGGAGGACCATAAAGAACATCTAAAACGATGTTGCAAACTTTGAGGGTGGAGCGACTATTTGCTAAGTTAAACAAATGCGAATTTTGGTGAAGGAAGAAATGTTCCTCGGACATATTGTGTCTGGCGATGGAATCAAAGTAGATCAGAGCAAAAGTAGAAGCGATACAAGAATGGAAATCACCGCGAACTCGAATGAGATCCAGGAGTTTTCTAGGATTGGTGGCTATTCTGAGAGATTCATCGAGGATTCTCAAGATAGCAGACCGATGACCCAACTACTCGAAGGGAGTTAAGTACACTTGAATTTGCAGAATGTGAGTTTTCAAAACCTCAAAGAGAAGTTAACAAGTGCACGGTACTAGCGATGCGAGCGGACAAAGAATATGTGTTTTATCTGACGCGCTTGAAGAGCGGACTAGGTTGCGTTTTGAGGCAAGAGGGAAAAGTAATAGCATCGCATCCGACAACTTAGACCACATGAGCTGAACTACCCAACTCATGACTTAGAATTAGCGGTGGTTCATGCAGCGAAAATATGGAACACCGTCTCTACGGAGTGAGATGTGAAATCTACAGATCATAAGAGTTTAAAATACTTCTTTGAGCGGAGAGATCTAAACATGAGGCGAGAGAAGGTGGCTCGAACTAGTAAAGATTACGACTATGGTATTAACTATCACCCGGTAAAGCGAATGTAGTGGTAGCGGCGAGGTCGTAAAATCAAACTAAATTGGGATGTCTCGCTTACGAAGATAAACTCATGAGGAGTTTAGAAAATTGAGGATTGAATTGGTTGAACAACGAGAGGCGATCACGCATCTTGTGTCGCTACACTCACCGTGGCGCTGATTTAAGAAAAAGGATCATTGAGAGACAAATGATGGAGGAAAAGTTGGAAAAGATAAGAAGAAGGGTGAGGCGGTGAATTGAAGGATTTCCACGAAGCATGAGATAATGCTTTAATGTTTGAAGGAAGAATATGTGTTCGAAGATACTAAAATTGAGCGAAATAATGAATGAGGCTCACGATACACCTTACACCGCCCACCAGGTAGTACTAAGATGTACAAGACTGAGGAAAAATTACGGTGGGAAGGCGTGAAGCGTGACATAACTTCTTTTCGAGAACGCCTTATTGCCCGACAAGTAAAGCTTTACATCAACGTCCCTACGGGAGATTCTGACCGTTGGGTATACAGAGTGGAAGTGGGATGAGATAACGATGGATTTCGTTCTGATTTACCCAAGTCGAGAAAGGGAACAACGCCGTATGGGTAGTGGTGGATGAACTCACAAAATCGCTCACTTCCTACCAATTCGAATACTTACGGATCCGATAAGCTAGCCCGGATATATGTAAAAGAAGTCATCGACTACATGGAGTACCAAAATCTATTACATCGGATAGAGACTCCAAATTCACATCAAGATTTTGGGTAAGCTTCTGAGAGAATTGGAGTACGAAGTTGAACTTGATCAACATTTCACCCTGGCGATGGACGATCGAGAAAGGACAATCAAACTACGGAAGATATCTCGAGAACCATAGTACTAGATCGAAGTGCAAAATGGGAAGACATTTACCTCTCATCGAGTTTGCCTACAATAATAGTTATCAGCGACGATTGATATGGCCCCCATCTGACCTTGTATGGCGAAATGTAGATCACCGCTTTCTTGAGATGAAGTGGGTGAGAGGAAAGTAGTAGGGCGAGCGGTGAATGAAATGATTGAAATCGTTCGACAAATTAGGCAAAGAATAAGAAGCTCAAGATAGACAAAAGTCTTACGCCGATACGTGGATCACAGTGTAATTTGAAAGTGGAGACAAAGTATTTCTTAAAGTCTCTCCATCAAAGGGATTATAAGATTTGGTGTTAAAGGAAAACTAAGACCCGTTTCATAGGACCATCGAGATCTAGAAAGAATAGGCCCGATGGCTATAGGTTGCTCTTCCGCCAAACTTGGAAAAGGTGCATAATGTTTTCCATTATCTCGATTAAGAAAATATGTACACGACCGAAACATGTGATTCGTCGGGACGGCGTAGTTCTCAACTCGGACATGAGCTATGAAGAGGAACCTCTGACAATAATAGACCATAAAGTTCAACAATTGAAAACAAATCAATTTCCTTTGGTCAGTCTTTGTGGAAACATCACGGACGAAGAAAAGCGTGGGAACTAGAAGACGCAATGAAGAGCGATACCCAGTTGTTTTACTAAGGTATGAAAATTTGGGATGAAATTTCTTTTAAGGGGTAGGATGTAAAACCATGAGTTTAAAAGCTAATTACGGTTTTAAAACCCGTAAAATAGAATTTTGCCGTGAAATCAAATCGATGCGAGATCGAATATGAATTGATCTACCTTACAAAGGAATGAATTCTGTTATAAATTCAACGAAAATCGTGAATTTAAGAATCGAAGACTATAATGTTTATCGGTATATTTCAACGTCAATTTGCGTATCGACGAGTTAAAATTTCATAAAATTTTCTAAGCAATCAAGCTTAGAATTTTATTCCTTTATTAATGATTTATATTAGTAAAGTGATTACGAAATTATTACGACCATTTCGAGATGAGTCGATCACGTAGCGTTTTGAGGCGTTTTCAAGCGTTAACGTTTAGAGATAAAATGAAAGATGGTTTAAATGATCAAGAAATTATAGAAATTATTTCCTATGATATTTTAATATAATTACAGTATTATTAAGCATTTAAATAATGCTTGAACATTAGAATTAATAAAAATCACAACCTAGTTTTGAAAACCCTAAATTTTCGAAAACTAGGGTTCTTCATAAAATAACGACTTTTAATTATCCTATGATATTAATTATCATCAATTCAGATACTATGATGTATATATCCATGTTTAGCATGAAATAAAAAATTTTATACTATAGATTGGCCTAATGGCGAGAACTACTACATAAATGTGTAACAAATGTATAATTTTATTATTTCCACTCTTGCATGTACATTTTTAAATTGCTGCATATTTTATATCAATTAACTTCCCCACTAATAATATATTTAGCTAGTTTCAAGAAGATTCATGTGTAAGACACAAATGATTAACCTCCACTATGGTAATAAAATAGTATTAGGACTTGAAGGGTCTCCCTTGTGAGAGAGAGAGAGAAGCCGAGACATGAATATAGGAGGGGGTTTATTCAGATTTTTACAACACTCAAACACTTACACTCCACCCTCTCGTTCTCTCTCAATCCTCCACATTCTCTCTCAAGCTTCACCTTTTCCCCATTTTTACGCAAAAGCCGTGAGCTTCCATTCCCATACCAATGTTTGATTTTTTCTTTCTTCTTCCATACCAAGTGTAAAACCTCGAACATTGTTCCATTTATTCCATACACCAAGGTAGGTGTCGACTAGAGTTGGAATGTTCTTGTTTTTTTTTTAAAATCTTTCGAAAGTATTACAAGAACATTGCATGTGTTCTTGAGGCATTGTTTTGAAAGACTTTGTGTATGCATGTTTGTTGATGATAAAAAAATATATAGATGCCTATGTTCTTGTCTTAAGGGCCTTGCATGTATGAATAGATTTCGAAAATTTTGAATCTATAAGTATGTGAAGTGTTAAGAATATGTAACATGATGTTTTGTGTCACGCCCCAATTCCCGAGGGAAGGCACGGATGCCGGGGTGTGATTAGGGAATTGAGGGGTTAAGAAGCGGGGAAGAAGGGGATACATATAATATACATGATAAGAAGATGTGACCCTAAAATCGGGCAAATCTCCTCTATAACTAGGACATATCACGAAGGGAGGGTACAAACAATCCTGTGAGAATAATATCGATATCATAACCTCGAGAAAACATGATCTTGGTTTATTATAAGTAATGCAAGAAGGCAAAATAGCATTACATCACGTCAACTAGACCGGTCAACCACATAGCATGCTCATATCGAGACTCACGTGAGAATAACATAACAAATCTTGTTCCCAATCGAAAGCAAATAAGGGACGAGAATACATCAATATCGGATTACGTATATAACCTGACATCGGCGGAAGCATAGCATGAAGAACCAGCTCCACCCCCGGCGTCGCCGTCCGACCACTCCTCCATCCGTGAAAAGATTTGAAAAGAGTTTGGGGTGAGTACTAGCGCACTCGGTGGGGTTTATCATAAATCGAAAGAATCATGATGCGTGTTGAGCACTTACCTTAGAAGGTTTTAAGCGTAAATCCACTTCTAAGTAAGCAAAATAGATTTTTCATTTTCGATGCACGATCCGTTATTCTCGTTATTCTCATCATAGAACCATGAACCACGGCTCGGAGCGTATCCATGACCCATCACATCTCATTCATTCGCCGGAACATATCCGATGGCCCATGGGCGTATCCGGTAGGCTACCGGCTTTCGGTGTGGACTTGAGGTCAATCCTCGTCGTAACCATAACCACCTCATTACCATTTCGTGTGGACTTAGGGGTCTATCGCCCGAACCATAACCACGTGTTCGGGGTCTGTCACTTCGATCAATACTCGAGATGGTGATCAACCCACCGAATAGAGATCCGTGAACAACCATGATAGAACCATATCTCGGATCAAGAACGATAATAACTTCATCAAAACATTTTACGGCGCACATGTTTTATTTTGAAATATCGAGTAAATAACTCAAAATAAGCATATATAACCCAAGCACGAGTATTTAAAGCGTCGGCGGGAGATATCTACGGATCGATGACTTCACCGTCGCCTTTGGTAGGTACTGGGTAACAAGGCGGAACAACTTTGGGGTCACGTCCCACAAAGCAAAGCAACATCGTGATCAAAGCGACGATCGTAGCAAAATTAGGGTTTTCGACTTTACGAACCCACGTTTGGCACTCTCGGGTTTCAAATCAACTCGATCTGAAGGAAATATATTGAGGCATCAAGACCTATAATAGGGTACTTTCAAAATATGCATGCATGCAAGTTGACTCAAATCTTAGCGAAGAAGCTTCAAAATCGATGCCTATCCCGGATCTGGATAAACCGTCAAAATCGATGCATGAAAATGGAAACATAAGCAATATGCATAACGACGAACATGGAATGACAAACTATGTTGAAAATGGATAACCGGGCATGTACTTCCTTTAGAAAACTCAAGCAACGGAAAACATCCGACATGCGAAGCGAAAAAAAAGCGGAATCGGTACTTTAGTAGAATCATGGGGAACTCAAAACCTAAGGACACATAGCCAAGAGGTGGCTCGGTGGCCACCGTCATCGACCAAAGGCGGTCGGCGTATATACGGCGGTTTGGCGAAATAGGTCGACCTCCGCCGTTTCTCGCCCGTCCTTTAGAATCCGAGTTCTATGCTATACGATCTACTAAAAGCGGAATCAAAACAAGAAAAGGACAAAACAGAAAATGGGCTGCACGGGGATGGTTGATCGGTCGTGGTAGCTCGGCGAAGAGCGCAAATGGCGCGCCATTGCCTCCCCGGCTCGATCCCCACTCCAGTAACTTCCGGCGTACTGGAGCTGCTCGGCTCTCCATAAACACGGAGAGGCGAAGGAAATGAGCGTTTAAAATGAAGGCCCTAGCCTCCTATTTATAGGAAAAGCAGGGTCACAGCATTAACTTCTATAGCATGCGACCCTTTTCGGAAGCGCATAAGCGGCATAACTTTTATAAGCGGACTCCAAATTTAGCAAACTTAGTACCCATGGACACGAAATAAAATACGGACACTTGACTATAAACAAGATATGCTTTTAAAGATCCATGAAAAGTCGGTTTTCGATAACTTCCTGAGTGCCAAACCTTCATGGGTGGTGAAAACACTCATATACTTAGTGTCTATGAATTAAGTCATAAGACACTCTTCTAGCATTCGAGGTTTCGTGTCGGTCGCATCACCTGAAACAAAAGTCAACCTTTTGACCTTTTCTCGAAAAACATGCCATGCAAAGCGAGCTTAAAAGGACGGGTGTTACATCCTCCTCCTTAGAAAAATTTCGTCCCGAAATTTCAAACACGTGGAGAAAACAACTCGAAGTCTTGAACCTGAACTTGTCTTCAACTCCCATGTAGCTTCGCCATATAGTGGTGATTCCACAACACCTTCACCAACGGAATCGCTTGTTCCTCAACTCCTTGACTTCGGTTCAAGATATCCTTTGGCATTTCCTCGTAACTCGGATCTGAGCAAGAACCACTTGGTCATGCTTGATCACGTGTTTTGGGTCGAACACGTACTTTCGGTGAGAAGCGTGAAACACGTCATGAACATCTCCGATGCTGGGTGGCAAAGCTAACCTATAGGCAACGGGCCTATTCTTCAAGAACTTGAAGGTCAGCGAACCTCGGTCGTAACTTACCTCGCTTTCCAAAGCGAGCGACTCGCTTCGTTGGGAAACCTTATAAGAAAGCGATCTCCGATCATGGGCGAAGATCCGTCGACGCTTGTCCGCATAAGTTCAATGCATCACGAGCTTCCTTGATCCTTCGCTGATCGATCGATAACCTCGGACCGTCTGTTGAACCATCTACGGTCCTAACATCTTCCTCTCGCCCACTTCATCCCGATAAAGTGGCGATCGACACTTCCTTCCGTATAACGTTTCATTGGGAGCCATTCCTATGGTGGCACGATAACTGTTGTTATAGGCAAACTCCACCAAGGTAGTATCTCTTCCCAATTTCCTCCTCTATCGCCACGACTACTGTGACATGTCTTCCAAAACCTGAATAGTCCTTTCCATCGATCGTCCGTTTGAGGATGGAATCTTGTACTAAGATTCGAACTTGGTCCCCATGGCTTCCAGACTTCTCCAAAACTTTGAAGTGAACCTCGGGTCACGATCGGCGTGTCGTCTTGGCACACCATGTAACGTCGATCTCTCTAGCGTAAAAGGCTGAGCAAGCTTATCAAACTCAGACGTCATCCGAATCGGTATGAAATGGTGACTTCGTCGATCTATCGACAACAACCCATATAAGCGGTGTTTCTCTCGTGACCTTGGAAAACTCACCACAAAATCCATACCGATATGATCCCACTTCCACTGGGATTGGTAGCGGTTGCAACAAACCGACGGACGTTGGTGTGCGGCTTTCACTGGCGACAAGCGAACAACGTTCCACAAGCAGTTCATCCTTTTCATCCCTTCCCACCAAAAGTTCATTTTAGGTCTCTGTACATTTGGTGCTTCTGGATGAGTCAGATCACGGTGCCTCATGAGCTTCACTCATGATTTTATCTCTCAATTCCTATTGAGTGGCACACATAACCTTATCGGAATAGTAGCGCGTTGTCCTTCGCACACGGAACCCTTGCTATCTTCTAGCCTTGTTTTCAACGCATCCTTTCAAGAATTCGTCTCCTCAGCTGCGTGCTCACGATGGCTTCTCATGGACCCATCCTTCTCTTGACGAACAGCTGGCGCTCCCACGACGACACGCTTAGGTCGGATAAAACCTAGATCAACAGACTCGCAAGCTGCGCTTCGGTTCTTGCAATTCTTTAGGTGCCATTCGTATGGTGCCTTTGATCTTGGGCTCACGGTTCCGGATCAATAGTGAATTCCACTTGTCTATCGGTGATGTAAACACAGCAAGTCCTCGGAAACACATCAGGATATTCACACACCGCGGCTCTCTCTGCTTTGCTTTTGCGCTCTTGATCGTGCCTGTCAAACTTACCAAGAAAGTTTGACGACTTCCTTCCCGATCATCCTCACGCCTTGAGGTCTTGAGATCATGACGCGCAAACACCCATCCTTATGCCGTGGAAAAAACTTCCACTCCTTCGTGTTCGAAAAGCAACTTCTCTCGAGACAGCGTATAGTTGCCATGTGCTTTTCAACCAATCCATGCCGAAGATGACATGAAATCTTCCATTTCGATGACATGCAAATTGACAAGGACATACGCTCACTGATTTCTACATCCCGGTTCGGCAAATATCTTTTGCCTTTAGCACTTCCCGATGGGATACTAATTTCAGGTCTTTGTGTGATTTCTTGGGTACCAAACCCAACCTCTCTGCGCGATTCTCGAAGCGAAAGAATGTGAGGCTCTGTATCAAACAAAGTGAAAGCGGGTATATCACTCATATGGATTATACGCAAGATTTTTGGGAGCTTGGTGCTGCTGGCGATTCAAGGCGTACACACTTGCTGCTCTGATGGCCTTTGGTTTCTTGGCCTAGGGTGACCTCACCTTCCGTTGTTTGTCCTCGCGAACTGATTACGCCTCTGCGGGCTGGATCTTTGCCTTCTTGGCCGCATAGCTTGCCCTCTAACGGACAATCTCGGCGTAATGTCCGGACTTCTTACAACGATAGCACTCGGTGCTACCTTGCACTCGCGAAATGATTCGCTTTGGCATTTACGGCAAGGGTTTTCCACACCACCGCATGGGTTGGAAATTCCTTCCCAAGGTTGCCTTTCTCTTACTTGAATGCCTTGATTCCTTGGAATCAACTGGACCGCTGGTTCTTGGAACACTGATTGCCTTTTCCTCGATCTTCCCATTTCCTCTTATCTCTTCCCCAATTTGGCTGTCACGTGGCATCGTTCTTTCTGGGGCAACATTGACTCAATGTTTAATGCCGGTTCAGGGCTAGCATACGTCGGATCTCACGGTGACGAGCTGAAATTCGATCTCGGTGGTCCTCTCTGAACACATGCGCCTGGCGCCTCGATTTGCCGACCAGTGCGTAGCATATGACGAGATGATTGAGCGGCGATCGTACTCGGTGACCGTCCTTCTCCATGACGAAGATTCGAACTCGTTTTGCCTTCTCTGCACATGGCGCCAGCACGTATTTTCCATGAGTTCTTGTGAAATCTTCCCGTATACCTTCCCCACATATCTTGGTGTTAGGGTCCTCCTCACGGATTCCACAAAAATCAGCCTCATCGGTTGGCGAAGATCGCGCAATTGACTTTTACGCTTCTTCACGGCGATGTATTCGAAGATCCTTCGGTGGATCGTATCCGGTTCTCGTCGTCGATCGGTTGAGACCGTCGAACGTGGGGATTCACTGCGAAAACTCTCGATCGCATGTATTTGAACCAAAGGTGGTTCTTGGGCTTCTTCACGTTATTGTTCCTCTGGTTCCTTGTTCTCGACATTACGTATCGGCGTTTGAAACATTAGAAGCGTTTTCACATAGATAACGGGTATCATCGCATAACATATATCATCGCCCATATCATATCATCACATATGTCACATATCACGCACGATCACATATAATCATGCAATCTGTCAACATATCCTCGTTATGCATTCACATAACATCATCATCACACATCACATAGATCATATATCATTCGGCGTAGCTCATATCACATATAAGCATCAAAACATAAACATCTTGTCACGAGCGGCGTTAGTATCAAGAATATTCGGTGTCCATGAAGGACTGTCAAAATACAAGATCAAGGTATGTCAGTCAAAAATGTCAGATATGAGCAAAAGAATCTGACTCCGGTTATTGTCAAAAGATGCCGCTTTGTCCATGCTTCTAGCAGACTCTGCATTGTCCGCACACACCGACTACCTAGATCCACATCCTCCATATATGTCCACTACTCTCCGTTCGTCCAGTGGTTCCATTACTCTCTCCTCATCCTCTCTTTCCCTTCCTATCGGGTCAATTGAATTGCCGCTTGAGCGATCTGCGTGGAAGCAAGCCTCGTGGGTATGATCCCGTCAGTCGTGCCTACGATCGCTTTGAGTGTCGGTGAAAGGCGTACTGAGTCCTATCTCTGCGCTTGCCCTTCCTCAACATGCCCGACCTCGTCGAGTCATCGGCTGCTCTGGATCACGGGTCCTCTGAGTCCTCACTTGTCTTCCTCATTCTCATCAGGGTCTTCCTCCTCCTGAGTCTCTTCCGCGGATGCCTGACCGATGCGATTTGGTGGCATGAAGATCACGATCACGGCTTCTTCCCGCCAGCATCGGATGGACAATCTCTCGCCGAGGAGGTTTACGCCTCAAAATCGTTCGGGTCCTTGGAAGGTAAGGATCGTCGATGGAGGTGTAGTGGCGGTGTATCTGATGCACCGGTGATCGTCGGCGATGGTTGCTCTCCCAAAGGCTCTTGGGAACATCATCCCTATCATCAATCTAGATCGGTCCTCGAACATGCCTCGCTATCACATCCTCCTCGAGATGGTATACCTCGA
This sequence comes from Salvia rosmarinus, assembly GCA_036937905.1. Classification (NCBI taxonomy): domain Eukaryota; kingdom Viridiplantae; phylum Streptophyta; class Magnoliopsida; order Lamiales; family Lamiaceae; genus Salvia; species Salvia rosmarinus. Next base: position 57,431,528 of record CM072813.1, read on the forward strand.
TGATCGGTCCACCTTGTCTCCATACTCGAGCAATGAACTTCGGTGAAATCAAGGTAAGGTGCACGGTGATAGGATCCGTCTCAACATCACGTATCCTTGCTTTCGCCCACGGTTGCCAACTGTCGGCAGACCTCTACATCAACCGATAGTAAGCCTCATATTACGATACTTTCCCCTTGTCTCGGATCTTTCTCCATAATCCAACAAATCTCCCGAGAAATACTCCCAGCGGTTCGTGGACATTCTGGTACATTCCAGAACTTACGGATATGCTCATCCATCCTGTGGAATCTTAACCAACGTTATGCAGGCCTTTGAATATCTATAAACCTACATGTTGGTTTATCAACATAACAACAAATATTCACGTTTCCTTTTTCTGCCCCAGTCATCTGGGTAATCATGTCTCAAACACATGTTCATTTCAACACATATCAATATCAATATCGATATTTATCATAATAATCACGTAAGCAAATACAGGATTCACTTACAAGCACTCGTTTATCAAAATAAACAAGATTTTCAATCAACAATACATTGCTATGTAAACACATAGACTTACATCAACCATACGTGATCACATTAATCACATCATATCATATAAACGATTTTCACATCACGACCACAGGCGCTTTTTTGTTCCATCAACAATCACTTTCACATCCACATCACCATCCAACCACATCTCATCCACATCACATTTACATCACGTAAACTCTTACCAGGCCGAAACACATGAAACCAAGATCATATCAAGCATCACGTAACCACATAAAGTATCAGCAAATAAACACATACCTCATCCCCTTTTTAAAGGAGGCGGCCTGACGGTGAGCTGAGGGTAGCTGTACCTGATAAAGAGTTTAGAAGAACAAGTTCTAAACACTCAATTTCAAGAACGCACATGATATAAAGCAAACAAACTGCTTTGATATCGGATAACAAAGCTAGAGGTCAAAGCTAAGAACCATTGCTCGACGATACCGTCTTGTCGCCCCAATTCAGGAAGGCACGGATCGGGGTGTGATTAGGGGTGAGGGGTTAAAGCGGGGAAGAGGATACATATAATATACATGATAAGAAGATATGACCACAAATCGGGCGACATCTCTCTATAACTAGGACATATCACGAAGGGAGGGTGCAAACAATCCACCAACAGAATAATATCGATATCATAACCTCGGAAAACATGATCTTGGTTTATTATAAGTAATGCGAGAAGCAAAATAGCATTACATCCTCGTCAACTAGACGGTCGACCACATAGCATGCTCATATCGAGACTCACGTGAGAATAACATAACAAATCTTGTTCCCGATCGAGAAAGCAAATAAGGGACGAGAATACATCAATATCATAACACAACATCGGCGGAAGCATAGCATGAAGAACCATGACTCCACCCCTCGATGCGCCCGTCGATACTCCTCCATCCGTGAAAAGATTTGAAAATGAGTTTGGGGTGGTACTAAGCGCCTTTCGGTGGGGTTTATCATCGTCGAAAAAATCATGATGCCGTGTTGGAGCACTTACTTAGAAGGTTTTAAAGCGTAAATCCACTTCTAAGTAAGCAAAATAGATTTTTCATTTTAGATACGATCCGTTATTCGTTATTCTCATCATAGAACCATGAACCACGGCTCGGGCGTATCCATGAGCCCGTCACATCTCGTTCATTCGGCCGGAACATATCCGATTCGGCTACGCCGGAGCGTATCCGAATGGCTCACTCGGTGTGGACTTGGGGCCCGAATCCCGTCGATGCCATAACCACCTCATTACCATTTCCGTGTGGACTTAGGGGTCTATCCCTTCGTAACCATAACCACGTGTTGGGTCTGTCACTTACGATCAATACTCGAGATGGTGATCAACCCGCGAATAGAGATCCGTGCACAACCATGATAGAACCATATCTCGGATCGAGATAATATAACTTCATCAAAACATTTTACGGCGCACGTGTTTTATTTTGAAATATCGAGTAAATAACTGAAATAAGCATATATATTGACACGAGCAGGGCAACGTCGGTAGGGAGATATCTGGATCCGATGACTTCACCGATCGCCTTTGGTAGGTACACGGTAACAAGGCGGAACAACCTTTGGGGTCACGTTCCACAAACCAAAGCAAAATCGTGATCAAACGGCGATCGTAGCAAAATTAGGGTTTCGACTTTACGAACCCACATTTGGCACTCTCGGGTTTTCAAATCAACTCGATGCGAGAAGGAAATATATTCGGGCATCAAGACCTATAATAGGTACTTTCAAAATATGCATGCATGCAAGTTGACTCAAATCTTAGCGTGACTTCAAAAATCGATGCCTATCCTCGGATCTAGGATAAACCATCCAAAATCGATGCATGAAAATGGAAACATAAGCAATATGCATAACGGCGAACATGGAATGACAAACTATGTTGAAAATGGATAACCCGCATGTACTTCCTTTAGAAAACTCGAGCAACGGAAAACATCCAGACATGCGAAAGCGAAAAAGTAGAAAAAGCGGAATCGGTGCTTTAGTAGAATGCATGGCCGGAACTCAAAACCTAAAGGACCAGTAGCCTAAAAGGTGGCTCGGTGGCCACCAAATCGGTGACGAAAGGCGTGAGCGGCGGCGCTATAATGGCCGGTTTGGCCAAATAAAGCCTCGACTATTTCTCGCCGTCCCTTTAGAATCCCGAGTTCTATGCTATCGATCTACTAAAAGGCGGAATCAAAACAAGAAAAAGACAAAACAGAAAAGGCTGCGGGGGTGGTTGATCGGCGGTGGTAGCTCGGCGGCGCAATGGCGCCTTGAGCCTCCCGGCTCGATCCCCACTCCTCCAGCTTGGCATAGCGCTGCACAGGCTGCTCGGCTCTTCCGTAAACACGGAGGCGAAGAAAATGAGCGTTGAAAATGAAGGCCTAGCCTCCTATTTATAGGAAAAAGCGGTACATTTGCTTGTAAGCGACCGGCTTTCAAAACGCAAAGCGACGCATAGCTTTGCAAACGGACTCCAAATTTGTAAACTTAGTACCCATGGACATGAAATAAAATACCGGACAACGACTATAAACAAGATATGCTTAAAAGATCCATGAAAAGTCGGTTTTCGATAACTTCCGGTGCCAAACAACTTCATGGGTGGTGAAACACCGCATACTTAGTGTCTATGAATTCATTATAAGACACTCTTCCTACGCTACGAGGTTTCGTGGACGTCGCATCATCGAAACAAAAGTCAACCTTTTGACCTTTTCTCAAAAAATGTGCCATGCAAAACAGAAGCTTAAAAAGGACGGGGTATTACATTTTGAAACTTAGATTATGTTTTAAGAATTTATTTGAACATAGTTGAAAATGGCCGAAACATGAGGGAATGATTTGGAGCATGAGTTGTAAATTTATAATGTTATATATATGTTCTTTGAAAATTTCTTTGATTTTGGAATAATTATGTCAAAAGAACCGAAGCATATATATGTGTCAATGTAATACCCCGATTATATAAAAACCTAATTACGATATTAATTTCGTAAATTAGAGTTTTATTTTGAGAAATTGATTAATAAAGTATCGAAGAACGATTTCGATTATTTTAGAATAATAAATTCCTATGTACAATTCACGAATGAATGTGAATTGAGAAATACGAATGTGTAACGTATTTCAACAGTATAATTTCAACGTCGATTACGTATCGATAATTAAATGCTCGTGATATTTTCTAAGTTTTTAAGCTTAGAATTTAATTCCATTATTATTGGAATAATTTAATAAAGTTATTACTGACTTTATTACGACCATTTTGAGATAGTCGATATTTAACGTTTTGAGGCGTTCAAACGTTAACGTTTAGAGATGACTTGAGAATCAAGTCTAATGATCAAGGAATTATAGTATTTAAATTCCTATGATTATTTTATGTAATTAGAGTATTATTTAGCATTAACACAATGCTAGAATATTAAGGATTTATTTATGAACAATGCACTAATTTTCGAATACCCTAGTTCGAAAATTAGGGTTTTCTTGTATGAAATGATACTAATAAATTTTCCTATGATATAATTTATCATCTAAAACATATATTATGATATATATGTATAATTAGCATGAAAAAAAATTATATACCTCTTGTAGAATGAAAAATGCGTGAGTGTTGTGTTCAATACACACATTCACGTCAATTTGGAGCATAAATTGCTACTTTGTGAATTAATTTATGCAAGTAGATTCTAATATACACTAATCAAGAAATTAACCAAGTGGGATATATATTTGTGAGAGGAGCCGAAAATGTTGACTAAATTTTGTACAAAAAGCTTGATTTTCCTACCTCTTGATTACACAATATTTGGGAAGAGTGTAATAAATACACTTGTGTAATAACACAAAAAATCTGAAAATTTCTTCCACACACACCATGGAGGTCGTGGCACTTCTTGTGCATGAAACAAAATTTATTTTGTTTTTAACAAACCTTTATTAAAGCATGCCAAGAGTTAATTTGTGTAAGGGATATTTGTGATACATGACATAATCATCTTTGACTACCAAATTCATTCATTTGTGTCTTGAATTTGTGAGCCGAGAGAGAGAGCTTAGGTGTGTGTCTTGCATTTCATTTTTTTGCCTAAGTATTTATTATCTTGAAACACCCAAACACGTCACACAACTCCTTCTCATTTCTCTCAACTCTGCCGTGAGCATCCATAAGCAAAACCAAACATTTTTCTTCTTTCCTTCCTAAGCCTTGGTTTGAGTTTAAATTATCCACGCAACCGATCGACTCCGTTAGCGAGGTTAGATATCGAACAAGCTTCAATTATACCTTAAGTTTTTAATTTTCGATGGTTTGATCATAGTTTTCAAGCATGTGTTCTTAAGTATAATTTATGCTAAGTATGATATTGTTTATTAATTATGTGTATTCATATATAATGAAAGCATGTAGCATGTTTAGAAATTAATTAAACATGCTATGAAATTATTTTATGGGTGTCGAAAATTTCCATGGATGAATTAGGGTTGGATTAATTATATATGTTGATGTAGGAGCCTATAGTGAATTATTGAGAAATTTATAAAAATCCTAAGCTATAGTTCTCAAATTACCAAAAATGCATGAAAAATGCTAGGTTGTTGTATAATTTTTATTTGAGAAATGTAATAGCATATTGTTGATCTAGGGTATTAATTATATGATATTGGAATTTACTAAAAATTTTGATGGATATATGGTCATTTTTGTTCAAAGAACCGAGGGCTTCTAAGCTTGATTAAGGTGTGATTAAGTTGTTTTTAGTTGATGTTATGATGTATTAGTACTATACTATAGTATATAAGTATAGTGTAATTTAATTGGAATTTTATAAAAATGTTTAGTGTATTTTTGGAAAGAACCGTGGACCATGGGACATAATTTAGTAATGTTCAAAATTTTCTATAGTTAATATTAATTCATATTAGTGATACTATGATAAAATAGTACACTATATGAATTTATAAAAATTTACGGAAAAGAATGAATTTATAAACAAAACCGAAAGCTTATAAATATATATTAAGATTTTAAATCCTTAATATCAAGAAAAATAATAAATTATATTTCTAGAAATTAACTTAGACATATTAACAATTTTCGAGAATTATTAAGCATAGTATATTATGTTTACGACGAAACGTTATATCAAATAACGTTAAAAGCATAAATAATGCTTAATGTATTAAAAGATTAATATTGAAAGAAAATATTAATCAAATTTATCGATTTGCGTGAAAAATCGAGGATTTAAGCTTTATGAAAAGAAATCTATTGAAAATCAATTTATATTGAATTTATTCATTAAAATATGTTTTATTAAAATTTATAAAGAAAAGTCAAAATGGTTGACTTTCGAAATTGACGATGCAAGTGCGTTCGTTAAATAATCTAATACGTGAAAAACGTGTTACTTTTATCGAATATCTCAATTGTGAGAAAGGATTTCATAATTGAAATCATATTATTGAATAACGTTATTATCGTTAATTATTTAACCTAAAAGGGTTAAAATGAGGCGTAAATCATATTGCGTCTCCTCGATACGAAATTATTTTTATCGAAGCGTCATTTCTACATATAGAGTTTATTAGAACTTGAATTATTTTATTTATCAAAGTTGAGCGAACTTTGAAAATCTCAAAAGCGATATAGCGTCTAAACATAAATTTTGCGTAAAGGTGGGACGTGAAACTCACGTATGAAAGGAGAAGAACACGCATACCAGATTCGAGTTTAAAAGTCGAGGTGGGTTTACTATACTCAAGCGGTAGAATTTACCAAATGATTTATTTATGATGGTTTATTGCAAGCAAATATTTATGAGCGGTTATTTAATTACACCGCCCAAAATGTTTATGTTTTGTATGGATTGATGATAAAAAATATATAGATGTATGTTCTTGTCTTAAGGGCCTTGCATGTATGAATAGATTTGAAAATTTTGAATCTATAAGTATGTGAAGTGTTAAGAATATGTAACATGATGTTTTGAAACTTAGATTATGTTTAAAATTTATTTGAACATAGTTGAAAATGTTGTGTAATGGCGAAACAGGGAATGATTTGGAGCATGAGTTGTAAATTTATAATGTTATATATATGTTCTTTGAAAATTTCTTGGATTTTGGAATAATTATGTCAAAAGAACAAGCATATATATGTGTCGATGTGGTAAATGATGTTTTGTTTTGACATGCGATAGCATATTCTTGAATTATAATGTATTAAAAGTACATGGAAATTTATTTGACATTTTGGAAGAACCTATGCTATTTTTTCAAATGGCGAGACATATATGGAATTATGAGTGGGTGTAAAAATTTTATTTCCTCATGTATGACATATCTTGATTTATGATGTGTTGAGAATGCATAGCAATTTATTGGAAATTTTAGAAAGTCATACTATATTTTTCAAAATAACCGGAATGTTATATAATTATATGTTAATGAATGATTTTATATGAGACATGCAATGACATATAATTACCTTGATGATATAAAGTCATAGTAATTTAATTAGAATTTTGGAAAATTCTATCTAATTTTTAAATAGGCGAGACATACGTATATAAGTATGTTGACATAGGATTTTCATTTAAGACATGATGATGTTTTATTAATCTAGGATATGATTTATGCACCTATGATTAAATTGAAAATTTTAGGAAAATCTTACCTATTTTTGTTAAGAATGCCGTATGACAGCATGTATGTATATGATGGTGATTTTTATTTGATACATGATGTTATATTATTAATCTAGGATATGATTTATGCATCCTATGTTTTGTTGGAATTTTTGAAAATCAATTACAAATTTTGTTCAAATAAACCAAAAGCCTCTGAGCTCGACTTGGTGATGAATAAAATTGTTTTGATGTCTATTAAGATTAAGTATTGCTATACTATAGTTATAAGCATGTTATGATTGTTGGAAATTTTATAAAATGTTTGACATGTTTTGTGAAGAGGAGAGCTATGATACCATTTATATGGTATAGAAATGTTAGATCATGGATTATATATCATAAATATGATATATACTAATGTTTGGACCTAGTAGTAATTTATTTAAATTTTAGAAAATTGTTGGGCATTTTTTCAAAAATGCCGTGACCTATAAAATAAATAAGGTGATGTTCGAAGGTTGATTGGTTGATATTATAACATATTAATGACCATAGTGTATAATAATACACTATATAAAATTAGAAAAATTTTGGACACCATTTGGTAATTTCTAATAATTACGAATTTTTAAGGATTTTAAGGATTTTAAATCCTTTTTAATTAAATTTAATAATAAATTATATGTCTAAATATTATTTTAGACATATTTAGATTTTATAGAAACTTTGGAAATATTTAGATGTTAAAATATATAAATAGTATTTTTTTTTAAATTTTGAATGAGGTTTTAAATCCTTAAATTCATTATTTATAATGAATTATATGTTTAAAAATTATTTTAAACATATTAATGAGTTTATAAAAGAAATCAATTGAAATTGATTTTTGTGAAAATTAGATATTAAAGTATGACTTAGTAATTAAATTACTAAGAAAAGTCAAAATTGTTGACTTTTGAAATTAACAAGCTAAATCCTTATAAATACGCTAATAGCCAGTAGTCGGTTGCTAATAAAATCACGTATATCGAAAAGATTTCTTGTTTGAAGTGTTTGATCAGAGCGTGAAAAAGCGTTGAACCATTTACAGAGGGTAAAATGGTAATTTCGAACATATCTCGTCTTTGAAGGACGAGAAATGTTAAACTAGTATCGCCTAAAAACAACGTATTGAATTAGTTAAGAATTAATTTATATCGATATAGAATATCAAGGTTATTATGACTTTGTAAGTCTGAAACGTGAACAGACGTCTAAAACATCCTTTTATATAAAGGTGGATGGACGCAATGGACGCTTGACAGTAGCGGCGTTAAAGGCGAACAATAGTTTCGGTGGGCTTTATTTCTAAAACAAAATGTGTCTGACTATTATTTGATAAACTTTATTTATGATGTTTATTTAGACATTGATTAAAATGTTTACAAGATTACCACCAAAATTGTTTATGTTTTTGTATTGTATCCTATCCATGAGATTGATATGAATGATATAAATGTTGTTGGGTAGCTCCCAACTTATAAATGAAAATCGATATCGGATCTATCTTGGGAAGAACTTATACAACTAGGATTAACGTGTACACTAAGTATGTGTCTTTGTAAGGACGATCACGGCGGTCACGTCGTCGTAGGAGGCCTCGCTTCCGACGGCGTTCGACTATGATGTGACAATGAAATGATGACATGGGATATGGATCATACACACGAGAAAAATGCTTGGCACAACTTTTATGAGCTGATGTTTTAAAAGAGGCATTTTCAACTAAAACCCATGTTTACCATAATGTTGGCATGTAATTCAAAACGATAAAATGTTTTCGCATGAGTCCCTTGGGTGCAAATTTTGTACTCGATTGCATGTTTTTTTAAATGTGCAGGTTGAGCTCGGATGTTGATGATGGAGAGTGTTGAGGAAGTCGGTCGTCTGATGTTTTGTTAAAATTGTTAACCTTGAATACATATCGTCATATATGTATTCAACACTTACTCATCAACTACGAACTAATTTATGTTATATACATTTGAGATAATATGAACTATGAAGCCTCGATCTTAATATCCTTTGGGATCTGTTGGTCAAACCTTTTGGTCGATATTATAAATGTATATACGGTCCCAGTATTATATCTCACATGTGATAAGCCTTGTTGTAATAGTCTTCCGTCCATAAATACTATTCTAGTACCATCCACCGGTCCGGGTTATCCGGAGTGGGCCGTGGAGTGGTATCGAGCCTGTTTTGAAACCAATTCCTTCCAAAATTAAGTGCGGATTGAGTCGCGGACTTCTAGAAATCCGTGTATTCTCAACACTCCATCACATCGAGCTCATTGGAAAAGATGGCGGTTCTTTTAAACTTATGAAGTGAAGAATTCTATATGTTGATCAAGTTTGAAAGGATTTCGAAGAAAAAGTTATGGCGTTATGATAGAAATAAAAGTTATGAGAGGATTTTCTAAAATTTTAATTCTTGAAATTAATTGGTAATGATACAAGTGGTTAAGTTGAGATGTATGTTTTGAAACAAATCGAATAATTAAAGGCGAATGTAGAAAGCAAGTTGATATGTATAAGACGTATAAATGAGCTATGATGTTATTTTGAAGTTATAATTGTGAATCATGAAATTTATGTTGATAACTAGATATCTATTCTCTTAAGAAGAAGCGTGAGCGATATAGAAAGCATGCTCACATATTGAAGAGAACAAAAGAGCGATAGAAAGCATGAATGAACTTTAGTTTGACTATTTTTGAGCAGAGTCGAGCGTAAAGATGATCGAGCGGCGTTGACCATGAAGAATGAAGGAGATGATATTGTCATCGAATCGAATGTAGCACGCTAATCACAATTTAAACATGCATGACCGTTGACTTGGACTTGAATGCTAAGCATCAACCTGAATACGTGGATGTATAGTTGTACTCGCGGCGACGCGGGGTGACGTTGCGCGGTATTGCCGAAATTTTGCATCGCGAAAATTTTCTGCTCTGCGCAGTAAATTTGTTTTAGATCGTACTCTTTCGATAGGGACTCTTTCTGCGTGGTTTTGCCTGCGTACTAACACTCTGAACTTCATTTGTTATGAAGGAAAGAATTTCTTTTCGTCTCAGAATACACTAGAGTCTGGTTAAGATTTAGCTCGAGTTTTAATTAGAGCGAAAACTTATGGTATCTCGTATACCTTAGAATCTCATTAGGAGGTTTGTTTCTAAGTAGACTAGGAATGTTATGATCGTGTACTACCCGTTAGTATATATTTGTCTTATGGATGGGATAGTTGTTCTAGTGTAGGATGTACTAAATTACCTTATCGCTATAGGATATTATTAGTGGTGATATTAGTTTTGATCGTGTCGGATGGAGGAAATCGCTATATCGCAGAGAAGGATAGGATCAAACCCTACTCCACGAGGAAATGTGCGCATCATATCGGAAATTGGATGTGTTGTGGAGAGGATCTAAGGAATTACGGTACTATCTCCACTCGAGAAATGCCCCGATAAAGCGCGTTTACACGTTATAGTTGATATTTGAAGACTGAGTTTAGCTCAGTTTAATGTGCTACGGCGATTCTAATGTTGGGTCTATTTTGAAGATCCTGCTTCTGGGTGTTCTTTGGTTGCGTGTAGGTATATATGTTGAAAATCGGCGAACGAGCAGACGAGCCAAAACACATGATCTGGCGTGTAGCGACCATTGAGGCTTGAGGTCCGGCTAGCGCCGAAACTAGAGAACCGCGGAACTGACGATCCGATCAGAACGTCACGCGAGCGAAGCTCAAGCAGAAAGCCACGGACGATTTCTAGCGACCGGATCGATTTCTCTCTAGCGATCCGCTTGTGGTGCTAACCACCAACGGGCGAGTGGCTGAGCGAGAAGAGCGTCCCGAGGATTACCTCTGCGACCACCTAGCGATCGCTAAGGGTGGCGCGAGCGTGCGCGAGAAAATTAGGTTTTGGGGTGCTTCATATGTGCAACGCACCTCGGCACCCAACTTCACAGACCACGATTGCGAGCCTCTTTTTCGTTTACATCGCGTTGAGTTTTAGCTTTAGGTTCCATATAGTTTCATTCTAGATTTATTTCACGTATTGTCTCCGTTAGTTTCGCTTTTGTTTATTGATCCGGACGCTTCAATGGCCGGCGACGTCTGCAATTTTCCGTTTCACTTGAGGTGGGATTAAGCCCAAGCGTGTTCATCCAACGCTACATCACGGGTTTTATATATTTAATTTTGTCTTTATGATTAAATCGATTTACTTTCGTTATTATGTGCAGGTAGTCTCTAACTCTGGGTTGTATGATTCGATCCTTATGTTGTGATTCTGTTATCGTTATTTACCGTCCATGCATTGATTAATGATTCATTGTGCTAATATTATATGTGTTGGTTTTATCAATCTCGCATGCATATTTAGTTGTCGTAATTACGTAATTGTGTTAATTGTCAATCGATATCGAATGCATGATACGAATGAGTTTCGATCGAGTCGTAGATAGGATATTCAGTGGAAGCATATTCTTTTGTGATCCGCTGTTGTTGTTTTCACCAGAGCGTAAGATGTAAGGGAAAAACTAGTAATCTCTGACCGCACTTTAAGTATAATAGAAATTGTCGGTTACATAGTGATCTTCCATTTTGTCATGGATTAAAAGTGGTTAATAAGAACATGATAAACATAACGTGTGGATTGGATTAATGCAGACCTGTGGTTAGTCGTCTTCTGCTTTTCAAACATCGAGTGTTTATTGCTTTAATTTACTGTTTTGTTACCCTTTGCTTTGGATTGAGTCCGAAGCCAAAATCTCACAAAACCATATTTGTTACTTGGATAATGATGAATCTTGTTGAGTTAACCAGCATTTTAGACATAATCCTCGTGGATACGATGCTTAACCCCTATATTTACACCTTTGTGTTAGAAAATAGCGATCAATTTGCTGTTGGGAGTTGATTAAGATCATATAGGAATAACTTGTCAATTTGGAATTATTAATTCAGTTGTACTTTTAATTTTATTTTATTTTTATTCCTTATGATTTCCTTCTTTTCTCCGGGTAGTTTATGTTCACAAGGTCCCAGGACCTCACAACTACTTTGATCAGAAATCGAGAATTCACAAAGGAGAAGGAGAAGGGCAAGAAGAAAGGAAGCAATGGCAAATCGAATAAGGGCGTTCTCCCGGCACAGACGCCTTGGCATGTTTCACAGAAATGCGCCAATTGGCGACTATGGGACTCGTTGTCCACTGCTGCAGGAGGCAATTACATGCACGACTCTCCTACCGCAGGCAATTTCAAGGAGGCGGATGGGGCCCGAGTAAATGCTAACAATTTGTAGTGCCCACCGCACAAGATGTACGCGAGATTCGGAGGACATGGAGGATCCGATGCCCATCTCGAGACCTATCTCGACATTTGTGACACCATCAAGGAATGTACAAGACACAATCCGGATCGTATGTTGGATTCTCTGCAAATCAAGCAAGGACTGGTTCAAGACCTTAGATCGATCGGGCATCAGCAGTTGGGCGATTACGTGAGAAATTCTTTAGTACTTTCCTCCAAGGCACGAAGATCATGGCCGAGATTTCCCACTTCTCCCGATTAGAGATGAATCGTTGTTCAGTCGTGGGAAAGATTCGGGCCTATTGAGAAGGTGCCCACGGCATGGATTTGAGAGCGAGATTACCTGGGTCTAACACCTCCACGGAGTATTGTTGCGTCACGGGGTTGCCTTTGAGCAGGCGTGTAGCGAGGCACGCGATCATAGAAGATGGCGGCTACTATGCGTCGATGGCGATGGAGAACACCGGTGAAGGCTACGCGATTGAAAGTGACTCAACGACAATATTATGGCAGCTTCACCTTGTTAAAAAGCCGATTTGAAAGAAAGGAAAGGAAAAGGCGTGGCTCGGATAAATCTTTCGAGTCGGGGAGATGATCGAGTCGAGGGGCGTGAACTACATCAATCGGAGGAACAACATCGGGAATCCGGTAATCGAACAACAAATCACCCAAATTTCTCAGCGCACCCAATAATTTTCACCTCGCCAGTTTCTCGATTCACGGCGTGATTCGAGGCAAGAAGCCGAGTCTAGAGGATATGATCTGCGTTGGTTGTAAGCAACCAACAATTGTAACAATCGAAGTCGTTTATAAGCAACACAGGCGGAAGATCAATCATTTGAGTCCTTTGCTGGCTAGGGAAAGCACATGAAGATGATGGAGAATCAAATGTCGGATAGCCGCTGTGAATGGGCGCACAAGTCGCCATTTCAGTAACTGGAGTAAACCTCAAAATCAACGTAATGCCATTCATTTGAGGTGGGCGAGCTTATCAAGTCACGAGGAGGCGAGCGAACAAGCGGGCAGAGAGAATCGCATCAGCTGACCGCTGAGCCCGGCCGCGAGGAAAAAGCGGCGGAGTTCGGCTGTCCGAGCGCAACAAGTCAAAGCCGCCCGCGACATCCGAGACTAGCGAGCGACGAAGCTGCGTAGTCATTCTGGAGAGGTCGCGGAAATCATGAAGCTTCAGACGCCGCTACGCGAGAACAACCAGCCTTGCGAGACGAGAAGACACATGTTGCATGTATCGCACGTCGCGAAGTCGATCGCCAAGACCAGCCTTTGAAGAAATTTCCGTCGTGCTCCAATTCCGTTTCAAGCCGTTTAGCCCAATCGGCGGAAGTTGAAGATTCATGGAGATGTTTAAAGGTGCACATCAATATTCCTTTACTTGATGCACTTGAGATATGCGGTGTAAGTTTTGAAGGACGCCGATAATAGAAGAAGTTGAAAGTTCGGTATCAAATTGTCCAGTGCGTTGCATCTGCAAAAGAGCCGCGTAAAGATCACGCGCCACCATGTGTCATCGGAGGAGCATTCTCGGTTCGCGTGATTTGAAGGCATCAATCGATGCCGTTGTCCTTTTAACCGATTGGAGATTGGGGATCGTTGACCACCATAGCTCTTGGGATGGCGGACACCTGTGACTTATCCGAAGGGGATAGTGGAGGGCGTGCTTCGTGAAAGTTCGATTTCATCTTCCGGTGATTTCGTCGTTCTCGACATGCGGAAGGGAATACACCTCTTATTCTCGGGCGACCATTCCTAGCTACCGCGAGCATTGATAGACGTGCAAGATGGAATCTCCCTTCCAGGAGTCGGCGAGGAGATGAAAATTCTATATATGATGCTTAAGCGACTGTGAGAAGACCATGGAAGATTGTCGAGTTATAGAGATGCGCCCACTCACTTTCAATCGATCCGGTGGAGTTTGTATGCAGAACTCGATTTTCTCATCCATGAGACCTTGATGGGCGTGTGAGAGATTTAGAGTATCTTGAGTCCATCGATGAAGTCAGGCCTCTCCCGCGAGCGGTGCCTTATTTGGATGTGAGGAAGCCGATTGGAGGAGAGGGCCGTGGTGAAGGAAGAGACTACACGAAGATGGAGTTGAAAGAGTTGCGGACCACCTGCAATATGCCTTCTTAGGCGACGGCGACGTGCCGGTGATAATATCTTACCTTTGGTGATGAGGAACCTGACGATGGTCGTGTTGAGCGGTACAAGTCGGCGATTGGGTGGGCGATTTACGATATCAGGGGTCAGCCCCGATTTGCATGCACGGATCTGTTGGAGAATGAATACAAGCAAAGGTGCAACTCACCCGATTGAATCCGGCAATGCAGAGGTCGTAAAGGAAGTGTTGAAGTCTTTAGACGCAGGCATGATCTATGCCATATCCGACGAGTGGGTTAGCCTACTCAGTGGTATCAAGAAAGGGGTATCACGGTGATCGGAGAGACGAGCGAGCCGGCAACAAGACTGTAACAGGATGGCGAGTTTGCATCGACTATCGTGCTCAACACACCACCGAGGAAAGACCATTTTCCGCCCTTTATTGATCGGATGTTGGACGGACTAGCGGGGTATGAGTTCTCTTGCTCGATGGATATTCGGTACAATCAGTTGCCATCGCCAAGATCAAAGACAAGACAGGCGTTCACTTGTCCGTATGGGTTTTCGCTATAAGCGAATGCCGTTGGATTGTGCTGATACTCGCCACGTTCAAGGTGCATGATGTCCATCTTCCATGGGTTGATCGAGAATATTATGGAAGTCTTTATGGACGATTTCACGTGTTCGGCTCTTCGTTCGACCATTGTCTCCATAACTTGTCAGCTGCAAAGATGTGAGGAGGCGAATCTTGTTCTCAATTGGGAGAAGTGCCATTTCATGGTGAAGGAAGGTATCGCTTGGTCACAAAGTCTCGGCGAGGTTTGGAAGTGGATCGAGCAAAGATTGTCGCTATCGAGCGCCCGCTCTACAAATGTCAAATCGGTGAGGTTTTCTCCACGCGGTTTTATAGGCGGTTCATCAAGTTTCGCGATCACGAAGCCATTGTGTGGATTCCGAGAAAGATATGAGTTCGTTCACGAAGGAGTGTTTGGGCGTCAGAAATTGAAGGTCCGATCTCGACTCGGTTTGATCTCACTGAAGTCGACCGTTCGAGGATGTGTGATCGGTGATTGGGCGAGGGCTGTTTGGGCGAAGCAGACAAGCTTTCGAGTCGTCTATAGCACAGTAGAGATCTCACCGCTCAAATGAATTACACCACCACGGAGAAGGAATTACTTCTGTGGTCTATGCTTCGATAAGTTTAGACCTTATTTTGGGACCCACACCATCGCTGCCTGACCATGCCGCCATTGCCATCTGTCGCAAGAAAGATTAGCGAGATTGAGATGGATCCTCCTCTTCAAGAGTTCGACATGGAGATCAAAGATAAAGGGTGCGAAAATGTGGTAGCCGACCACTTGTCGAGATTGGAGAAGGGCGGGAGAGGATAGGAAGATTGGCATAAAGGAGAACTTCCCGACGAGCACATCTTGCGCGTCGATCACACACCATGAATGCGGATTTTGTCGATTACTTGGTGATTGGGTTATACCTCCATCGTGCAAAGGTCGTTTGAAAAAGTTTCTCCACGATGTTAAGTTCTACTATTGGGGCGATCCTCATCTCTACCGCCGATGTGCCGATGGTTTGATCGCGTTGCGTTCCCCAAGGAGAATGGGAGAACATAATCCACGAGTGCCATAGTTAGATTAATGCGGCCATTTTGCGTGACAACTGCAAAGATTTGCCACAGTATTTTTGCCTTCGATCTTCAAGATTGTCGATCATTATCAAGAGTTGTGATCGTTGTCAAGAGTGGGGAATGTCACATGAAAGAGCGAGATGCCACGAAAACCATCATGGAGGTGGAACTATTTGGCGTATGGGATCGACTTCATGGGTCCGTTCGAATGTCTTGTGGCTACATATATTCTTCTCGTGAGACGTCTCCCGTTGGGTGAGGCAATCCGAGATACACGATCGAAGGTTGTAATCAAGTTCCTTCACAAGAACATTCGACTCGATTTGGAGTCAGGCGTTGATCGGTGATGGGGATCGATCAATAATAAGTGGCTGGCAACGTTTAGCCAAATATGTGTGGCATCGAGTCACTCCCTACCATCCACAAGCAAAGCGGCAAGCCGAGCGTCGACAGAGATCGCATTCTAGAGAATCTGTTTCGCAAAGATTGGGCTAAGCGGTTGGACGACGCTCTTTGGAGCTTACGGACTGCGTACAAAGCTCCCATCGCTATCTCCATATCAAATGGTATTTGGTAAATCCCGCCATTTACCGGTTGAATTGGAGCACAAAGCGTGGGCGACTAGGAGAATCAACATGGACTTGAGGAGGCCAGGTATGATGAGGTGACCAACGTTGAGCTCGGCAGTGGAGGAATGGGCTCGAGAACTCTCGGATATCTGAGCCCGAAATTTCACCGACCTCCACATTCTTCAAAAGGCGGGTAATGAAGTCCTACTTTACAATGCTCGACTTTATTCCGGAAAGCTAAAGTCAAGATGGTCGACTCTTTGTTGCTTGCCAATGGAGTTACTGAGCTCCTAGACTCGGGGCAACATCTTTAAAGTGAGCGGCGTACCAAAGCATACTTCAGTCACACTCTCGAGAAGTCAAGGATGACCATTAACCGAGCATGATCGAGGACCACGAGCAGCATAATTCATGGTTGGGAGGTAACCCGATTTACCTTTTGTTTTTGTTGCTTCGTTTTGTTTTGGTTGTGTTTCTTTGTTTGTGTCGTGTTTGTTGTCTTGTTAGATCCCAAGCGACCGGAGTATCAAGGCGGGCGCGATGGGCGAATGTTTTGTTGTCGGCGACGAGTCATGCAAGCTTCGCGATCGCGAGCTCGACCGCGAATCCGTCGCGACCAGCGCCCTCGACCCGCCCGCTCTCGTGACCGCTTTTATCCTTTCTCCCCAAAATTCTAACCTACACACACACACACACGTTTTTCGACAGAGCAAACCCCCTCTCAAGCACACAAACACCTATTTCCCCAATTTTCTTGCATTTCCCGTCAAATCCACCCAAGGTATGCTATATTCGTTTAATTCTTCATGGGTTTACATTTATTGAGCATGATTAGGAAGGATTTGTTCATTTATCCTCTTGAGGTGGGTTTAATTTACTTGAAGAGACTAGGGTTTATTTTGCAGATTTGTGTGGTTTTGAGCATGATTTGTCCAATGATAGGTTTATTCACGTTTATACCGATATTATTCGATATGTGCCTACATTGTTGATTTGGGTTTATAACTTGTGAAAATACCTGAAAAGCTTGTCTGAACGCTACAATGATTCTCATCATGTCCGTTGGCCAATGGCCTACGGCTTCGTCAAGGCGCCCGTCTGCGGCGCTCTTGCGATCTCCTAGCGACCGCTGGTCGCGAAGGGTGATGCTAGTTTCGCCTCATAGCGTCAGATTTTGAATTTTTGGCTATGTGGGTGTTTTCCCATTGTATGTTATCTTGCAGATCATATGATAATATGGAAATAATTTGATTAAGTTGAAGTTTGGGGATCTATATTGAGCATTTTGGTTGTGATGTTTTGATGGTTTCATTCATACAGCTAACTTTGAAATTCTTTTTAGGTACAAATATGCCGCGTACTCCGGTCGCGAAAAGCAAACATTGTCTCACCTCCTCTGAGAAACACGGGATGATTTCAAGATACGCATCATGATGAGCATCACGGCGAGCCACGCATGGCACCACGGATGAATTCGATCCGAAAATTTTGGGTCCCGCCAGTGACTCGTCGAAGCGTTGGGATAGATTGGTGCGACTACGGCATAGGCACTCACGTTTCATGTGCCTCACCCGTGTCGAAGATGGGCATCACCAATGATGTGGCGTGGTTAATGGAGGTCGGGTTGTACTCGATTATCACGCCAATTATCTCACATACGGATCCTCCTCTCGAATTCTTGTCGACTCTCCATGTTCACAAGACAACGGCATGCGGACTATATCATGTTTCGCTCGACAATGAGCCCCTCAACTCTCCGTAGACAACTCAATGGAATCATCAATGGAGATCCGGACGGAAATTACATAGGGGCGTCAGTACACGCAAAGCATATGGCGAAGTTCATGGATGCGGACTCGAGCACCTCCGTATTATGATGCCTCGAGATCGACTAGCTCGATTCGGAATCCGGTCGTTACTTCCACCGGCTACTCATTCACCTTCGCCGTTCGACGCCGCCCGCCTTCGAAGATATGAGCATTACGATTGGAGCCGTGTTCAACGAGAAGATGCATGCGGCATGTTCTTAGCTCAACATTTCCATATCGACCACGGTTGGGTAATTCAGAAGATTTGTATAGGGATTCGTTACGATTGCGATTTCTTTGGGATTACGATTCGAGAGAGTCCGATTCTCCGACATCTTCTGGACAAGGCGTGCTATATGTCGACGCTTCTGAGAAGCACCCGAGCGATACTTGTGGCTGTTATATGATCGAAACGCTAATCAATCTTCCGCGCGCAGATCCGAGCTCACAAGCATAAGCCGATGCTACTCGAAATGGCTGGAACATGGCTGCACATTATGCATGGACAGCGCGAGCAAGGCGAGGCGGGTAGCAAGAGAGGAGCAAGCCGAGCGCGAGCAAGCCGAAGCAAGCCGAGCCGCGAAGTTGCTCACGAAGCAGTGGCATATCACCGCCACCGCCGAGGCGATCCGGGTTGATCGATTGATCACATAGATGGTCGTCTCGACCATATTGGAGAACTTGACTCCGATTATGGAGCAGCGAAGCCATCTCGTCCCAACAGAGCACAGTCTCGAGCAACAACGAAGATGATGGAGATGATGCAAAGGAATGGAGAGTGGTTTTATCCACCACGAGAGTAACGGCTTCGAGGTAAGTTTTCTCCCAACTACTTTTTACGCAAACCTTATTGTTTCCACATGTTCACAATAAGTTTGGGGAGTAAACGAGTTTAGTTGGTTGAGAACTTTTATGTTTTCT
Source organism: Salvia rosmarinus (assembly GCA_036937905.1). Classification (NCBI taxonomy): domain Eukaryota; kingdom Viridiplantae; phylum Streptophyta; class Magnoliopsida; order Lamiales; family Lamiaceae; genus Salvia; species Salvia rosmarinus. The sequence goes on from CM072813.1 coordinate 57,451,115, forward strand.
ATGCTTTATAGATTTAGTTGTTATGCTTTGGGGTCTTTTGTCGTTTGTTGTTGGTTTTGTTTTGTTTTCGTTTTAGGTATGCCGATCAACAGTTAAGTGAAGTATGTTAATCCATGTGGCCAATGAGCGATAGAAATTTTTGGTGAAGTTTGATGATAGTGCGATGTTATTATGAAAATAACGCATGAATGACGTGAGATGGTTAGAACATTGTTTTCACCATTTGCTTATCTGTGAGACTTGAGCACCTTGTATACATATCTTGATCAGTATTTACATGTGTGTGATATCGTGCATGTGATTGTCTTCTAGAACTTGCGTGTTTACTGATCGAGATTGCATATGTGTTTAATTTGGAAAGGATAAAGGCCATCATTGTTAACACTTATCACCCAAACACTAACCCGATGATATATACCATTTGCCTTCTTTGAGCCTTTATTAGACTTTTTCTTCGATTAACGGATGATAGGAGGTGAGGATGGATATGGGAATCAAAAGGGTGAAATTTTGATGTAGTGATGATGAGAAAAGTTTCGTTTAGAAAAACACATCTGTGTGAAGATTTGTACCTTTGTTGTATAAGATAAACCTATAAGCTCTAGAAAGAAAAGAAAAGAAAAATGTTAAGTTCCTGGTGTTGAGCATAAAGGGTCTTCAATCAAAGTATAGGTACTTCGTGGAATTGAAGCGTTGATTTGAACGTTGGGAAAGAAGAGAAAATGAGCAGAAGTCCATATGTTCGAATAGTATAAATGGGGTGTTTGGAATGTTTTGATCCTTAGCCATATTTTATCCTACCTTAACCAATGTGCCTACATTACAACCTATGAAAAGACCTCTTTGATCCTAATTTGAACACATGAGCGTGGTGGAGATATTAGAAGCAGCAAGCCTGGTAAGATGTTGCATTGCATTGATCGTTGAGTGTATACCCTATATTTCTATATGAGTTGAGTGTATCCTATAGTTTACACACACGCCGTTGTGAGGTTGAATTAAATAAGTTTTTGCGTCCGATTGTTGTTTGTGTTGAGTTGGCTACGCGCGTCATGTGCACTAATGTTTTGAGGCGTTGATATATTTCGAGGGCTAGAATGGTTATCATCTTTACTGCTCGTTGATCTTTCCTTGTCTTTCTGTTTTGGTTTTGTTTGAGGACAAACAATGATTTAAGTTTGGGGTTTGATAACGCAGATTTAACGTTTATAGTTGATATTTGAAGATGAGTTTAGCTCATTTAATGTGCGTTCGATGTCGATTCCTAATGTTGGGTCTATTTTTAGAAGAATCGCTCTTGGGTGTTCTTTTGGTGTTGTGTAGGTATATATGTTGAAAATCGACAAGGACGAGCGCACGAGCGCAAAAACACTGGCGTGTTTCAGCGACCATCCTAGCGGTCGCAGCCGCGCTAGGAAAAGCCCAGAACCCAGACGCGACCGCGACGCAGACAGCCCAGCGCAAGCCTAGCGGCGATAGCCGATCGGACTATTTCTAGCACCGATCAGGATTCCTAGCGACGCCGGTGGAACCAACCAGCGGGCGAAGAGTACGTCGCGGGAAGGCCACGAGATTACCTCGCGACCACTCTCCAGCGATCGCAGGCGCGGTGCAGGCAGCGCGTAGGCAGGTGTTTGCGTGCTATATATGGCACACCCCATTCTACAACACGATTCGAGCCTTTTTCTCGTTTACATCAGTTTTCGAGTTTTAGCTTTAGGTTCCATATAGTTTCATTCTAGATTTATTTTACGTATTGTTCTCCGTTAGTTTACGTTTTGTTTACGATCGAAGCGTTCACTCGCACTTTTCCGTTTTATTGAGGTTGGGATTGAGCCCAGCGTGTTCATCAACGCTACATCACGGGTTTTATATATTTAATTTTTGTCTTTATGATTAAATCGTATTTCATTTCGTTTATTATATACGGGTAGTTTTCGTTCTAATCCTAGGGTTTGCATGATTCTGATCCTATATGTTGTGATTCTGTTATCGTTATTACCGTCCATGCATTGATTATGATTCGATTGTGCTTAATTATAGTGTTGGTTTCGATCAATCTCGATGCATATTTAGTTGTCGGTTAATTACGATGTTAATTGTAATCGATATCGAATGCATGATACGAATGAGCATGAGTCGGGGCTGAGATAGGATATTCGAGGAAGCATATTCTTTGTGATCCGTTTGAGGTTACTGTTTTCACCTAGAGCAATAGATAGGAAAACTAGTAATCTGACCGCCTTCTTAATAGAAATTTCTGGTTACATATGTGATCTTCCATTTTATGCGGATTAAAAGTGGTTAATAAGAACATGATAAACATACGTTGTGGATTGGATTAATGCAGCCCTAGGGTTAGTCGCTCTTTCTGTTTTCAAACATCCAGTGTTTATTGCTTTAATTTACTTTGACTTTTGTTACCCTTTGCTTTGGATTGAGTCCGAAGCCTAAAATCTCACAAAACCATATTTGTTACTTGGATAATGATGAATCCTTGTTGAGTTACACGTATTAGTATTACAATCCGTGGATCGATACGCACACCCTATATTTACACCTTGTGTTAGAAAATAAGCGATCAATGCCGAGTGTATGCTGTGTTGATTATGAGCGGTATTAAGGCGTCTTGACCATCCTTCCATGTGATTGGGAAGACTAGCCCGTGAAGTGTCAGGAGATTATATCTACCGTTGACGGAGGTTATGACCTAATAAGCGATTTACAGTTGTCGACCACTTGATATATGTGTACAACATTTATGGCGCAACGAGAGGACCTTATCTCCTCACGGAGTACACATGGTGATGAGTCACACGAGTGGGTGTACAGGGTTCCACGGATAGTCGACCAGTGGTACCCCTATCGGATGTCGAGGCGGACTCGCCATGCGACTGGAGCGCCGCACCTAGAGCTGGGAGCCTCTGTTCCTCCCATCCGATGTTTGGACACCACGTAGGCTCAACCCGCTCTACCACGTGGCGGCACCCTACCGCGGATGAGAGTTTCACGACAATGACGGATAAGTGTGTGGTACCCTCGATGGTTATAACCCGATCCATGCAGCTACGGTCCGATTCGTGTTGATTATGGTCATTGCGGGACATTCATATGGTAGAGAATAATTGGACCTCTACAGAGCACATGGCCAGGCGATGACTCTGGATGAAGAAGAAGACCCAAGAGGATGGCGAAGGAAGATTCTAGATAGGGACATGGAGTGAAGACCGAAGGATTTTGATGTTATTTTATTTCTATTTTGGTTATGTTTATTTTTAAAAACAATGATGAAAAGGAAACATGATTTTTGTAAGCAATATAAAAGCCATATGCATTACTCTTTTGTAATATTTTGAAAGTCGGATGTAAGTAACTCTGTTATAATGACTTTTGATGTAAGTACTTTACCTATGGTACTTTTGCCATTATATATATATGACTGGGGCTTTTGCAACAAAATCGTGTATGACATAGGATGGAATGTTTTATTTAAGTTATTTTCAAATGTGGCTATGATGATATTGTATATATTCAAGTTATAAAAATAATGTATGATCTAATGATATATTTTATATAACGATGCCTCCTGACAAGATCGAATAGAGGAAGTGCGAGGGCGGACCTGAGAAGAGGTAGAACTCACGAACAAGAGAGGATATACCTCACCACCTCCCTCAACCTGATCGCGGGATGAGGATGTTCCTAGACAAAACCCTCACCTGACCCTGGGAAGGGTACCAGAAGGGTGAACAATGGATAAGAACCATTGAAAGTTTTCACCTTTTAAGATGCACAACACAAGACGATCGTTCATGTGTAACCTTCCGATTGAATGGACCCGCGATTTACGGGGAGTGGAGAAGAAAACCTTCTGAGCAAAGGAAGAGTTAACATGGGAAGACTTTAAGAGAGAAATGTATGATAAGACTGCGTTCCAAAAGTATCTGAAGAAGAAGGAACATGAATTTTTCTTGTTAAAGCGAGGAAAATATGTCGGTAACCGATTATGATCGCACATTTTGCGAGATGTCAGATATGCCTTGGATCAGTGGACACGGACCAAAAATGGCGAAAAATTCAGTCGGGTTTAAGGCGAAATAAGAATGTCTCTTTGGTCTCGAGACATGACCTATCATGAGAGCTCTTAACGAGCTCTAGACATTGAGACAATGCCGGATGATAAGCAGATCATCGTATGCTGGTCAAATGGACAAGGTAAGAGGAAATGGGATACAAGTTTAGTGTCAATAAGGAAGTTTGAGCAGGGAATAAGCAAACAAGGATGGCGAGTACTGCAATCAAGGACAATGATGGAGGAACGACTTTGTTCCTCCAACAAGAGGTCCAAGAGCAAAGAAGGGTTCTTCCGCCCAAAGTGCAGCACACAGGAATGTGATGGCGGCGCGGAGGCTGTTTTAGGTGTGGGATGAAAGGACACTATGCAATTTTTGCCGGATGCGTTCGGAAGCGATCGTAGGTCGAACCAACAGCAATGTTCACACCGAGGGCTATCAATTTCATTTAACCTCAAGCAAGTACAACAACAACAATGGCAACCACTCGCAACAACTTAACGGCAACGAACAAGATCGAATGCAGAGCGGCGGGGCAACCACCACAACGAAGGCCACAACCCCAGGCACGCCGGACAACGAGCCGCAACAAGAGTCATGAAAGGTATCGAGGGTGGCGGAAATGGGCGAATGTTTTGTTGATCGAGCGGGCCAGGCTCAGCTCGCGATCGCGAGCTCGACTGCGAGATCCGTCGCGACCAGCGCTCGACCAGCGCCCGTGACCCGCTTTATCCCTATTTCTCCCCAATTCTAACCACACACACACACACGCTTTTAACACAAGAGCAAACCCCTCTCGAGCACCAAACACCTATTTATTTTCTTGCATTTCTCCGTCAAATCCACCCAGGTATGCTATATTCGTTTAATTCTTCATGGGTTTACATTTATTGAGCATGATTAGGAAGGATTTGTTCATTTATCCTCTTGAGGTGGGTTTAATTTACTTGAAGAGACTAGGGTTTATTTTCAGATTTGTGTGGTTTTGAGCAGATTTGTCCAATGATAGGTTTATTCACGTTTATACCGATATTATTAGTCGAAGTTGCCTACATTGTTGATTTGGGTTTATAACTGTAAATACTGAAAAGCTTGGTCGACGCCTGACATGACCACCATTGGTCACGGCCGCTGGCGCTTCATGTGTATGTGCTGTCATGCGGTCCGGCCGCCTCACGAGCGTGGCCGCAGCGATCTCCCTAGCGACCGCTAGGTCGTAAGATCGCGTTTCGCCTAGAGCGTCCAATTTTGAATTTTTGGCTATGTGGGTGTTTTTCCCATTGTATGTTATCTTGCAGAGATCATATGATAATATGGAAATAATTTGATTAAGTTGAAGTTTGGGGATCTATATTGAGCATTTTGGGTTGGCGATGTTTTGATGGTTTCATTCATACAGGCTAACTTTGAAATTCTTTTAGGTACAAATGCGCGTACTCACGGTCCGTAAAGCAAGAGCATTGTCCACTCCTCCGACGAAACACGGGATGATTTCAGATATCGCATCATGATGAGCATCACGACGCCACGATGGCACCACGGATGAATTCGATCCGAAAATTTTGGGGTCCGTGCCAAGTGACTCGTCAAAGCCGTTGGGATAGATTGGTGCGACTGCTAGGCACTCACGCTTCACTGTGTCGCCACGTGTCAGAGATGGGCATCACCAATGATGGGCGTGGTTGCGAGAAGGTCGGGTTGTACTCGATCTATCGACCAATTATCTCACACACGGATCCTCGCTCTCGAATTCTTGTCGACTCTCCATGTTCACAAGACAAGCGGCATGCGGACTATATCATGTTTGACTCGACAATGAGCCGTCGACTCTCGTAGAGCGAACTCAGATGGAATCATCAATGGAGATCCGAGCCGAAGTACATAGGGGCGTCGGTCATAAAGCATATGGCGAAGTTCATGGATGCGGACTCGAGCACACTCGTATTATGATGCCCGAGATCAGTAGCTCGATTCGAATCCGGTCGTTTTCACGGCTACTCACATTCACTGCAGACGGCGTCGAGCGGCATGCCTTCGCAAGATATGAGCATCGATTGGGCCGTGTTCAGCGGAAGATGCATGCCGGCATGTTCTTAGCTCAACATTTCCATATCAGATCAGCGTAGGTTCGAAGATTTGTATAGGGATTCGTTACCCCATTGCGATTTCTTTGGGATTACGATTCGAGAGGTCGATCTCTCCGACATCTTCTGGACAAAGGCGTTATATGTCGAGCGTTCTAAGAGGCACCGGCGATACTTGTGGCTGTTATATGATCGAACGGCCATCGATCTTCGCGCGCGATCCGAGCTCACAAGCATAAGCCGATGCTACTCCGGATGTAAGCGGAACATGGCGGAGCGCCATTATGCATGGACGCAGCGCGTAACGGCGCAAGAGCGAGGCGGTGCAGCAACGGCATGAGGAGCAAGCCGAGCAAGCCGAGCGGCAAGCCGGCCGGCTCTTTCACGAAGCGGCATATTGCACCGCCACCCGTGAGGCGACCGGGATTTATGATCGATTGGATCACATAGATGGTGCTCGACCATATTGAGGAACTTGACATCGATTATGGAGCAGCGACAACCATCGCCTACAACGAGCATCTCGAAACAAGCGAAGATGATGGAGATGATGCGATGGAAGTAGTGGCGGGTTTTATCCACCACGAAGTTACGGCTTTAGGGTAAGTTTTTCTCCCAACTACTCTTTTCGCAAACCTTATTGTTTCCACATGTTCACAATAAGTTTGGGGGTAAACGAGTTTAGTTGGTTGAGAATCCATGTATTTTTCTATCTTTATAGATTTAGTTGTTATGCTTTGGGGTCTTTGTCGTTTGTTGTTGGTTTTGTTTTGTTTTCGTTTGTATCGTCGATCAACGAGTTAAGTGAAGTATGTTAATCCATGTGGCCAATACGATAGAAATTTTGGTGAAGTTTGATGATAGTGCATGTTATGTTAGAAAATACGCATGAATGAGCGTGATGATGGCTTAGCATTGTTTTCACCATTTGCTTATCCTGTGAGACTTGAGCTTCCTTTGTATACATATCTTGATACAGTTTCATGAGTGTGATATCGTGCATGTGATTGTCTTCTAGAACTTGCGTGTTTACGTATCGAGATTGCAATATGTGTTCAATTTGGAAAGGATAAAGGCATCATTGTTAACCACTTATCACCAACACTAACCGATGATATATACCATTTGATCGCCTTCTTTGAGCCTTTATTAGACTTTTTCTTTGATTAACGGATGATAGGAGGTGAGGATGGATATGGGAATCAAAGGGGTGAAATTTTGATGTAGTGATGATGAAAAGTTTCGTTTAGAAAAACACTACATGGTGAAGATTTGTACCTTTGTTGTATAAGATAAACCCTATAAGCTCTAGAAAAGAAAAGAAAAAGAAAAATGTTAAGTTCACGTAGTGTTGAGCATAAAGGGTCTTCAATCAAAGTATAGGTACCTCTGGAATTGAAAGCGTTGATTTATACGTTGGGAAAGAAAAATGAAGCAGAAGTCCGTATGTGTCGAATAGTATAAATGGGGGTGTTTGGAATGTTTTACACTTAGCCATATTTTATCCTACCTTAACCAATGTGCCTACATTACAACCTATGAAAAGACCTCTTTGATCCTAATTTGAACACATGAAGCGTGTGGAGATAAGAACGGCAGACCTATGGTAAGATGTTGCGTTGCATTGATCGTTGAGTGTATACCGTCTATATTTCTATATGAGTTGAGTGTATCCTATAGGTTTACACACACGCCGTTGTGAGGTTGAATTAAATAAGTTTTGCGCATTGTTGTTTGTGTTGAGTTGGCTAACGCGTCATGTGCACTAATGTTTTGGGCGTTGATATATTTACGAGGCTCAGAATGGTTATCATCTTTGCTCGCTCGTTGATCTTTCCGATTGTGTCTTCTGTTTTGGTTTTGTTTGAGGACAAACAATGATTTAAGTTTGGGGTTTGATAAGCGCATTTACGTTTATAGTTGATATTTGAAGATGAGTTTAGCTCATTTAATGTGCGTTCGTATCGATTCCTAATGTTGGGTCTATTTTAGAACGCTCTTGGGTGTTCTTTTGGTGTTGTGTAGGTATATGTTGAAAATCGAAGCAAGGACATACGAGCCAAACACAATCTGGCGTGTTTCTAGCGACCATCCTGGCCAGGCCGCTAGGCACGCCGAGAACTCAAAGCGAGACACGCACGGAACGCCGAGCGTAGCCTGAGAAAGCCACCGACGATTTCTGCACCGGATCGGACTTCTAGCGACGCAGGTGGTGCTGAACCAACCAAGCGGGCGAGGCGTCAGAAGGGCAAGCAGATTACCTCGCGACCACACCTAGCTGATCGCTAAGGGTGGTCGCGAGGCAGCAGAAGGAAAATTAGGGTTTTGGGGTGTGCCTATATATGGCACACCCTCGCGCCAACTTCACAACACCGATTCCGAGCCTCTTTCTCGTACATTTTCGTAGTTTTAGCTTTAGGTTCCATATAGTTTCATTCTAGATTTATTTTACGTATTGTTCTCCGTTAGTTTACGTTTGTTTACGATCGAAGCGTTTCGTCCGGACGACTTACTTCCGTTTTACGAGGTTGGGATTCAGCCCAGCGTGTTCATCAACCTACATCACGGGTTTATATATTTAATTTTTGTCTTTATGATTAAATACGTATTTCATTTCGTTTATTATGTCGGGTAGTTTTCGTTCTAATCCTAGGGTTTGCATGATTCGATCCTATATGTTGTGATTCTGTTATCGTATTTACCGCTCCATGCATTGATTATGATTCGATTGTGCTTAATTATATGTGTTGGTTCGATCAATCTCGATGCATATTTAGTTGTCGGTTAATTACGAATGGTTAATTGTCGATCGATATCGAATGCATGATCGAAGAGCTTGAGTCGATCTGAGATAGGATATTCAGAGGAAGCATATTCTTTGTGATCCGTTTGGGTTACTTGTTTTCACCTAGAGCGTACTTGAATAGGGAAAACTAGTAATCTCGACCGCTTTAATGTAATAGAAATTATCGGTTACATATGTGATCTTCCATTTTTTCGGATTAAAAGTGGTTAATAAGAACATGATAAACATACGTTGTGGATTGGATTAATGCAGCCCAGGGTTAGTCGTCTTTCCTTTTCAAACATCCAGTGTTTATTGCTTTAATTTACTTCTGTTTTGTTACCCTTTGCTTTGGATTGAGTCAAGCCTAAAATCTCACAAAACCATATTTGTTACTTGGATAATGATGAATCCTTGTTGAGTTAGCTTACGATACTATTACAATCCCGTGGATACGTATGCATTACCTATATTTACACCTTTCGTGTTAGAAAATAGCGATCAATGCCCGAGTGTACGCGTGACTGACATGACGGTATTAAGCGCCTTCCACCATCCTTCCATGTGATTGGGAAGACTACGCCGTGAAGTGTCCGAGATTATATCTACCGTGCGACGGAGGTTATGACCTAATAGACGATTTACCCGCATTTGTCAGCCACTGATATATGTGTACAACATTTATGGCGCAGACCGAGAGGACCTTATCTCCTCCACGGGAGTACACATGGCGTGAGACACCGAGGGTGTACACCGAGGTTCCACGGATAGTCGCACCCAGTGGTACCGCCATCGGATTGTCGAGGGCGCATCGCCCATGCGGACGGAGCTGCACCTAGAGCTGGGAGCCCCGCTTCCTCCACCGATGTTGACACCGCCGCTCACCACCCCGCCTCTACCACCGATGGCAGCACCCCTACCGCCAGATGAGAGTTTCCACACAGACGGATAGTGTGACAGTACCTGATGGTTATAACCCGATCCATGACACTACGGTCCGATTCGTGTTGATTATGGTCCCATGACATCTATATGGTAGAGAATAAAGGCGCTGACCCTAGAGCATGGCCAGGCGATGACTCGATGAAGAAGAAGACCCAAGAGGATGACGAGGAGGAAGATTCTAGATAGGGACATGGAAGTGAAGACCAAGGATTTTGATGTTATTTTATTTCTATTTTGGTTATGTTTATTTTTAAAAACAATGATGAAAAGGGAAACATGATTTTGTGTATAAAAGCCAATATGCATCGACCGTAATATTTTGAAAGTCGATGTAAGTAACTCTCGTTATAATGACTTTGATCGCAAGTACTTTACCTATGATACTTTTGCCATTATATATATATGACTCGAGGGCTTTTGCAACAAAATCGTATGACAAGGATGGAATGTTTTATTTAAGTTATTTTCAAATGGCTATGATGATATTGTATATATTCAAGTTATAAAAATAATGTATGATGCTAATGATATATTTTATATAAGTAACGCCTCCTAGACAAGATCCCGAATGAGGAGGGGGCAGGAGGCACTAGAGAAGAGGTAGAACTCGAACAAGAGGAGGATATACCTCAACCATCTCCACCTCAACCTCGATCGCAGGATAGGAATTGTTCCTAAGACAAAACCTCCTACCTTCAAGGGTAGTCCGAAGTCAACAATGGATAGAACCATTGAAAGGATTTTCACCTTTTAAGATGCACAACACAAGAACGATCGTATGTGTAACCTTCCAATTGAATGGACCGCCGATTTCGTGGAGGCCGTAAAGAAAACCTTTACAAGCAGAGCAAATGGAAGAGTTAATACGGGAAGACTTTAGAGAGAAATGTATGATAAGTACGCTCCAAAAGTTACAGAAGAAGAAGGAACATGAATTTTTCTTGTTAAAGGGAAAATATGTCAGAATCGATTATGATCGCACATTTTGCGAGATGTCAAGATATGCCTCGATCAAGTGGACACGGACCTAAAATGGCGTAAAAATTCGTCGGGTTTAAGGTCAGAATAAGAATGTCTCACCGGTCTCGAGACATGACCCATACAGAGGTCTTACACGAGCTCTAGACATGAGGCAAAGAATGCCGATGATAAGCCAAGATCGCTCGATCGTAGTACAAGGACAAGGTAAGAGGAAATGGGATACAAGTTTTAGTAATAATAAGGAAGTTTTGAGAACAGAATACATGGCAAGGGAGACAGAAATCAAGGACAAGGATGGAGGAAGCCGCTTTTGTTCCTCCAACAAGAGGTCCACAAGAGCAAAGAAGGGTTCTTCCGCTGCCTAAAGTGCCGAAAACCGCATAATGTGCAGCGGCGCGAACTGCGTTAGGTGTGAGAAAGGACACTATGCAAATTCTCGGGACGCTCGAACGATCGAAGGTCGAACCAACTCGCAATGTTCAACCACCGAGGGCTATCCAATTTCACCCCAACCTCAAAGAAGTACAACAACAACAATGGCAACCACCTCCGAATAACTACAAAGAATAACCCGGCAAAGAACTGCAAGTAAAGAATCGCAGAGAGCAGGGCAACCACCTCGACAACGAAGGCCACAACCCCAGGCAACGCCAGAAGAAAAAGCAATTGCATAACAAAGAATAGTCAAGAAGGGCAACACAACGTCAGCCTCAAACCAAAGGGGCATATGCTTTGCAACGGCAGAATCTAACAGACTGGGAAACCCGCGTGTATGGGAATTCTTCTCAACATACCGTTATAGTATTGTTCGACGGTGCCGACTCCTTCATAGCAAAATCATGAGATTTGTTGGGACTTAGTGCTATAAAAGCAAATCAGATATGAGAATCTCTTCACCTATAGGGATTATGATCTACATTCGCCGAACCTAGAGTTGAACTTAGGATCACTTAGGTTCGCAAATAATTTGAACAAATACCCAGGGACGAGATATAATCCTAGAATGGACGTTACGCAAACCACCCACGATTCTTTGTAAGGAAAGGAAAATATCATTTCATTTTCCGGACAAGAAGCAACGCACTTCCATGGAATTAGTATGGGAAATAGAGTCCCGATTGTGTCCGCATTGAAGGTAAGAAAGATGATGAATAAGAAGGATACCATGCTTTTCTCGCTTATCCGAATGGAGATGAAAAGCCGAAACGAAGGTAGAAGACATAGAAATTGTCGTGAATTATCCGATGTATTCCTAAGGATCTACCAGATTACCTCCCGATAGACAATTAGAATTTACCATCGACTTGGAACCGTGATCGCTCCAAAGGTCGAAGGCACCCACCGAACTGGCCCCAAAGGAATTGGAAGAATACAAATTCAAATCCAAGAACCTGTGGACCTAGGTTTCATTAGACCTAGGTCCTTGGGAGCGCCTGTTGTTTGTCAAGAAAAGGATGGATCTTTATGATGTATATAGATTATCGAGAGTCGAACAAGAGACGCCAAGAACCAATAATCCTTTGCCAAGAATTGATGATCCGTTGATAAATTGAAAGAGCGTATATTCTCAAAGATCGACCTCAAGTCGTGGTATCATCAACTCAAAGTACGGGCTCAAGATATAGCTAAAACTACATTCAACAAGATATGGCCATTATGAATTTGTAGTTATGCTGCTCGATTAACAAATGCACCACAGATTATGGACCCCATGAACCGAGTGTTTCATCCGTATTTAGACAAGTTTGTCTTGGTTTTCATAGATGATATTCTCATCTATTCAAGAACGAGGAGGACCATAAAGAACATCTAAGAACAAAGGTTCAAACTTTGAGGGTGGAACGACTATTTGCTAAGTTCAAAAATGCATTTCAAGGAAGAAATGTTCCTGACATATTGTGTCCGATGGAATCAAAGTAGATCCGAAAAAGAAGAAGACAAGAATGGAAATCACCGCGAACTCGTAAGAGATCCGAGTTTTCTAGATGGGTACATAGAGATTCATCGAGGATTCTCCAAGATAGCAAGACCGATGACCCAACCATCTGAAGGGAGTTAAGTACACTGACCGCAGAATGGAGGCGAGTTTTCAAAACCTCAAAGAGAAGTTAACAAGTGCACCAAGATTAGCCGTATAGCACAAAGAATATGTGTTTGTACAGACGCTCAAGAACGGACTAGGTTGCTTTGATGCAAGAGGGAAAAGTAATAGCACACGCATCCCGACAACTTAGACCACATGAGCTGAACTACCCAACTCATGACTTAGAATTAGCGAAGGGTTCATGCATCGAAATATGGAGACACCATCTCACGGAGCGAGAGTGAAATCTACACGCATCATAAGAGTTTAAAATATCTTCGAGCGAGAGATCTAAACACGAGGCGAGTAGGTTCGAACTAGTAAAAGATTACGACTATGGTATTAACTATCACCCGTAAAGCGAATGTAGTAGCCGACGCCGAGTCGTAAAAATCAAACTAAATTGGGATGTCTCCTTACGCAAGAAGATAAACTCATCGAGGAGTTTAGAAAATTGAGGATGAATTGGTTGAACAACCGAGACGATCACGCATCGTATCGCTACACTCACCGTGAGCCGACGAAGAAAAGGATCATAGAGACAAATGATGGAGGAAAAGTTGGAAAAGATAAGCAAGAGAACCGTGAATAGATTTCCACAAGCATCGATAATGCTTTAATGTTGGAAGAATATGTGTTCCGTAAGATACTAAAATTCGTAACTAAATAATGAACGAGGCTCACGATACACCTTACACCGCCCACCCTGTAGTACTAAGACGTACCAAGACCTAAGGGAAAATTCGCGGGAAGGCATAAACGTGACATAGCTTTCGAGAACGCTTATTTGCCGCAAGAGCTTTACATCAACGTTCCACGGAAGTTACACTGGTATACCCGAGTGGAAGTGGGATGATAACGATGGATTTCACATGATTTACCCAAGTCAAGAAAGGGAACACCGCCTATGGGTAAGGGATAGACTCACAAAATGCGCCACTTCCTACCAATTCGTAATACTTACGGATCCGATAAGCTAGCCTATATATGTAAAAGAAGTACGATCATACGGAGTACCAAAATCTATTACATCGAAGAGACTCCAAATTCACATCAAGATTTTGGTAAGTCAAAGAGAATTGGTATAAGTTGAACTTCAAGACAACATTTCACCCACAAACCGATGGACAATGAGGACAATCCAAACTCGAAGATATGTCGAGAACCATAGTACTAGATCAAGTGCAAAGGAAGACATTTACCTCATCGAAGTTTGCTCTACAATAATAGTTATCGATGATTGATATGGCCCCATACGAAGCCTCAGATGGCAAGAAATGTAGATCACCGCCATCGAGATTAAGAGAGGAAAGTAGTAGGCCGTGAGTGAATGAAATGATTGAAATCGCTCGACAAATTAGGCAAGAAGAAGAAGTCAAGATAGACAAAAGTCTTACCGATACACGAGATCCGAAAGTAATTTGAAAGGAGACAAAGTATTTTTAAAGTCTCCATCAAAGGGATTATAAGATTGGTGTTAAAGGAAAACTAAGACCCGCTTCAGGACCACACGAGATCCAAGAAAGAATAGCCCATGGCTCATAGGTCGCTCTTCCGCCAAACTTGAAAAGGATAATGTTTTTCACGATCTCAATTAAGAAAATATGTACACGACCCAAAACATGTGATTCGTCAGACGACGTAGTTCTCAACTCGTATATGAGCTATGAAGAGGAACCCAAGAATAATAGACCATAAAGTTCAACAATTGAGAAACAAATCAATTTCAGGCCAGGTATCGTGGAAACATCACGATGAAGCCACGGGAACTAGAAGACGAATGAAAGAACGATACCCCAATTGTTTTACTAGTGTATGAAAATTTCGGATGAAATTTCTTGTGGTAGGATGTAAACCCGCAGCTTAAAAAGCCTAATTACGGTTTTAAAACCCAGAAATAGAATTTTGCCGTGAAATCAATCACCGAGATCGAATATGAATTGATCTACCTTACAAAGGAATGAATTTCGTTATAAATTCACCAAAATCGTGAATTTAAGAATCAAGACTATAACGCTTATCGGCAGATATTTCAACGCTCCACAGATCGACAGTTAAAATTTCATAAAATTTTCTAAGCAATCAAGCTTAGAATTTTATTCCTTTATTAATGATTTATATTAGTAAAGTGATTACTAAATTATTACGACCATTTCGAGATGAGTCGACACGTAACGCTTTGAGACGCTTTCAAACGTTAACGCTAGAGATAAAATGAAAGATGGTTTAAATGATCAAGAAATTATAGGAAATTATTTCCTATGATATTTTTGTATAATTACAGTATTATTAAGCATTTAAATAATGCTTGAACATTAGAATTAATAAATCACAACCTAGTTTTGAAAACCCTAAATTTTCAAAACTAGGGTTCTTCATAAAATAACGACTTTTAATTATCCTATGATATTAATTATCATCCAATTCAGATACTATGATGTATATATCCATGTTTAGCATGAAATAAAAAATTTTATACTATAGATTGGCCTAATGGTTGAGAACTACATAAATGCGTAACAAATGTATAATTTTATTATTTCCACTCGCATGTACATTTTAAATTGCTGCATATTTTATATCAATTAACTTCCCCACTAATAATATATTTAGCTAGTTTCAAGAAGATTCATGTGTAAGACACAAATGATTAACCTCCACTATGGCAATAAAATAGTATTAGACTTGAAGGGCTCCCTGAAGAGAAGGCCGACATGAATATAGGAGGGGTTTATTCATATGTTTTACAACACTCAAACACTTACACACTCCACCCTCTCATTCTCTCTCAATCCTCCACATTCTCTCTCAAGCTTCACCTTCTTCCCATTTTTCCAAAAGTCGTGAGCTCCATTCCCATACCAAGCGATTTTTTTCTTCTCTTCCATACCAAGTGTAAAACCTCGAACATTGTTCCATTTATTCCATACACCAAGGTAGGTGTCGACTAGAGTGAATGTTCTTTTTTTTTTAAAATCTTCGAAGTATTACAAGAACATGCATGTGTTCGAGGCATTGTTTTGAAAGACTTTGTGTACGCATGTTTGTGATGATAAAAAATATATAGATGCTTATGTTCTTGTCCTATGGCCTGCATGTATGAATAGATTTCAAAATTTTGAATCTATAAGTATGTGAAGTGTTAAGAATATGTAACATGATGCCAGGTCACGCCCAATTCCGAAAGGCACGGATGCCAGCGTGATTAAGGGCAAGCAGAAGGAAGAAGGATACATATAATATACATGATAAGAAGAGTGACCCTAAAATCGGCAAGATCTCTCTATAACTAGACATATCCTCGGGGAGGGTACAAACAATCCACCAATGTAATAATATCGATATCATAACCTCGTAAAACATGATCTTGGTTTATTATAAGCAAGAAGGCAAAATAGATTACATCCCGTCAACTAGACCGTCAACCACATAGATGCTCATATCGAGACTCACAAAGAATAACATAACAAATCTTGTTCCCAATCGAAAGCAAATAAGGGACAAGAATACATCAATATCATAACACAACATCGCGGAAGCATAGCATGAAGAACCCGCAGCTCCACCCTCGCCGCCTGCCCAATTCTCCTCCATCCGTGAAAAGATTTGAAAAGAGTTTGGGTGAGTACTACGACTCACCGGGTTTTATCATAAATCAAAAGAATCATGATGCCGTGTTCAGAGCACTTACCTTAGAAGGTTTTAAAACGTAACCACTTCTAAGTAAGCAAAATAGATTTTTCATTTTTCGACACCGATCCGTTATTATCGTTATTCTCATCATAGAACCATGAACAACGGCTCGAACGTATCCCGCCACATCACATCTCATTCATTCGCCCGAACATATCCAACTGCCCATGCCCGAACGATCCACCGGCTAATCTGTGGACTTCGGGTCAAATCCCGTAACCATAACCACCTCATTACCATTTCCGGACTTCCGGGTCTATCCCTTCGTAACCATAACCACGTGTTCTGGGTCTATCCTCACGATCAATACTCAAGATGGTGATCAACCCACCGAATAGAGATCCGTGAACAACCATGATAGAACCATATCTCGGATCGTAGAACAAGAATAACTTCATCAAAACATTTTACGGCGCACATGTTTTATTTTGAAATATCGTAGTAAATAACTCAAAATAAGCATATATAACCCAACCAACAAAAACGCCAACCGGAGATATCTACGATACGATGACTTCACCGATCGACCGGTAGGTACCGGTAACAAGACGGAACAACTTTGGGGTCACATCCCACAAAGCAAAGCAACATCGTGATCAAAACGACGATCGTAGCAAAATTGGGTTTTCTTTTCAACCCACATTTGCACTCTCCGGTTTTCAAATCAACTCGATGCGAGGAAATATATTCGGGCATCAAGACCTATAATAGGTACTTTCAAAATATGCATGCATGCAAGTCGACTCAAATCTTAGCAACAAGAAGCTTCAAAAATCGATGCCTATCCTCGATCTAGGATAAACCATCCAAAATCGATGCATGAAAATGGAAACATAAGCAATATGCATAACACGAACATGGAATGACAAACTATGTTGAAAATGGATAACCCGGCATGTACTTCCTTTAGAAAACTCAAGCAACGGAAAACATCCCGACATACGTAAACGCAAAAAAAAAACGAATCGGTATTTAGTAGAATGCATAGCCCGAACTCAAAACCTAAAGGACACATAGCCAAGAGGTGGCTCGCACACCAAATCGCGCCAAGGCGGTCGGCGCTTAACGGCGGCGGTTTAAATAGGTCGGCCTCCCGCTCGCCCGCCCTTTAGAATCCCAAGTTCTATGCTATACGATCTACTAAAAAGCGGAATCAAAATAAGAAAAGGACAAAACAGAAAATCGCCTGGGATGGTTGATCGGTCAGGTAGCTCGGCAAAGAGCAAGAATGGCGCCACGAGCCTCCCCCCGATCCCCACTCCTCCGCTCCGCCGCATCGAGCTGCTCGGCTCTTCCATAAACACAGAGACGAAGGAAATGAACGCTTAAAATGAAGGCCCTAGCCTCCTATTTATAGGAAAGGGGTCACAGAACTGTTAAGCGCGTCTTTTCGAAACGCAAAAGACGCAACTTTTTAAACGGACTCCAAATTTAGCAAACTTAGTACCCATGGACACGAAATAAAATAACACAACGACTATAAACAAGATATGCTTTTAAAGATCCATGAAAAGTCCTTTTCGATAACTTCCTGAGTGCCAAACCTTCATGGGTGGTCGAAAACTCAGATACTTAGTGTCTATGAATTCATAAGACACTCTTCACAACCGAGGTTTCGTGGTCTGCCGATCACCAAAACAAAAGTCAACCTTTTGACCTTTTCTAAAAACAGCCACGCAAAATGTAGCTTAAAAGGACGGTATTACATCCTCCTCTTAGAAAAATTTCGCCCCGAAATTTCAAACACGTGAGAAACAACTGTGGCATCAACCTCGAACTTGTCTTCCAACTCCCATGTAGCTTCCTCCTCCGGTGATTCCACAACACCTTCACCAACTGAATCGCTTGTTCCTCAACTCGACTTCGCCCAAGATATCCACCGGCATCTCGTAACTCGATCCCGAGCAAGAACCACTGGTCATGCTTGATCACGTGTTTTGGGTCAACACGCATTTCTCACCGAGAAACGTGAACACGCCATGAACATCTCCGATGCTAGGGCAAAGCTAACCTATAGGCAACGGGCCTATTCTTTCAAGAACTTCGAAGGTCCAACGAACCTCGGTCGAATTTACCTCGCTTCCAAAACGAACGACTATTTTCTGGGGAAACCTTATGAAAACGCGATCTCCGATCATGAATCAAGATCCGACGACGCTTGTCCGCATAGATTTCGCTGCCCGAGCTTCCTGATCCTTCGCTGATCTCGATCGAAACCTCGACCGCCTCTGAACCATCTCGTCCTAACATCTTCCTCTCGCCCACTTCATCCCAATAAAGTGGATCGACACTTCCTTCCGCATAACGCTTCATGAGCTATTCTAGTGGCTCGATAACTCATGTTATAGGCAAACCCACCAAAGGTAGTATCTCTTCCCAATTTCTCCTCTATCGCCACGATTACCGCAGATGCCTTCCAAAACCCGAATAGTCCTTTCCGATCGATCGTCTGCTTGAGGATGGAATGTCAGTACTAAGATTCGCTTGGTCCCCACGGCTTCCGCACTTTCCAAAACTTTGAAGGAACTCGGTCACGATCCGACGAATCGACATCGCACACCATGTAACCGCAATCTTCTAACGTAAAGTCGAGCAGCTTATCAAACCTCGACGCATCCGAATCGTAGAAATGAGCCGACTTACCATCGACAACAACCCATATAGCGGTGTTTCTCCTCACGACCTTGGAAAACTCACCACAAAATCCATACCGATATGATCCCACTTCCACTGGGATTGGTAGCGTTGCAACAAACCCGACGGACGCTGGTGTGCTTTCACTTGTCGACAAGCCAAACAACGCTCCACAAACGCTGTTACATCCTTTTTCATCCCTTCCCACCAAAAGTTCATTTTAGGTCTCTATACTTTTGGTGCTTCCTGACGAGTCAGATACGGTGCCTCATGAGCTTCACTCATGATTTTATCTCTCAATTCCTATTGAGTGGCACACATAACCTTCCTCAATAGTAGCTGTCCTTCGCTCCGGAACCCTGCTATCTTCTAGCCTTGTTTTCAAACGCATCCTTTCCAAGAATTGCCTCTCTGCGTCACGATGGCTTCTCATGGACCCATCCTCTTGACGAAGTAATCAAGCGCCTCCCACACGACACGCTAGGTCGGATAAAACCTAGATCCAAGAGCTCCGCAATCGCCAGCTTCTTGCAATTTTAGGTGCCATTCAGATGGTGCCTTGACATCGGCCGCCCGGTTCCGCATCAATAGTGAATTCCACTTGTTATCAGCGGTAAACCCGCAAGTCCTCGGAAACACATCCGGATATTCACACACCACCGCCTTCGAATCGCTTAGCTTTTCGCGCTCCAAACTTACCAAGAAAGTTTGACAGCCTTCCCGATCATCCTCACCGCTTCGGTCGAGATCATCGCACGCAAACACCCATCCTTATGCCGTGGAATAAACTTCCACCTTTCGCCTTCGAAAAGCAACTTCTCTCGAGACAACGATAGTTGCCATGTGCTTTTCCAACCAATCCATGCCAAAGATGACATCGAAATCGCCATTCCGAGACATGCAATTGACAAGGACCTTCGTCACGTATTTCTACATCCCGGTTCGGCAAATTTCGCTTTAGCACTTCCCACGGGATACTAATTTGTGGCATCGTGATTGGTACCAAACCCAACCTCTCACACGCGATTCTCGAAACGAAAGAATGGAGGCCCTGATCAAACAAAGGAAACGGGTATATCACCATATGGATTATACCGCAAGATTTTTGGGAGCTTGAGTCGTCCCGATTCAGGCGCACACTTGCTTAGCAGGGCTTTGTTTGTCGCCGGTGACCTCTCGCCTCGTTTGTCCTCGGCGAGCTCGACCGTCATCGAATGGACGCCATCGCGTCCGCACGCTGCCCTCCTAACGACAATCTCGAGCGTAATGTCCGATTTACAACGATAGCACTGTGCTACCTTGCTCGCATCGAAATGATTCCTTGATTTCGCACCAGGTTTTTCCACACCCGCACGGGTTGGAAATTCTTCCCAAGGTCGCTTTTCTTACTGAATGCCTTGATTCTTGAATCATCGACCGCCTGTTCCCTCGAACACCGATCGCTTTTCCTCGATCTTCCCATTTCCTCTTATCTTTCCCCGTCACCGCTCTGTCGTGGCATCGTTTTTCCGGGCAACATACTCAATGTTTAATGCCCGGTTAAGGATCGCGATTCGCCGATCTCCCGATCGACGAGCGAATTCGATCTCGGTCGAGTCCTCTCGAACTCGCTCGCTCGGCGCCTGCCACCTGTGCACGTAGCATAACGCGAGATGATAACGAGCGATTGACTACGGTGACCGCCCTTCTCCTCGACGAAGATTCCGTAACTGCTGCTTTCTCCGTCAGAACGCCAGCACGCATTTTCCATGAGTTCTTCCTCGAAATCTTCCCACGATACCTTCCCCATCGATCGGTGTTAGGTCCTCCTCACGGATTCCCACCAAAATCAGCCTCATCCTAGTCGAAGATCGCGCACCGCTTTTTCCGCTTCACACCGATGTATTCAAGATCTCTTCGTGGATCGATCCGCCTGCCGATCGCTCGCGAGACCGTCAACGTGGGGAACTCGATCGCATGTCACCGAACCAAAGGTGGTTTCGGGCTTCCACGTTATGTTCCTCCGTTCCTTGTTCTCACATTCAGATCGACGTAAACATTAGAAACGCTTACATAGATAACCGTATCATCGCATAACATATATCATCACCCATATCACATATCATCACAATGTCACATATCACGCACGATCACATATAATCATGCAACTCGTCAACATATCCTCGCTATGCATTTCACATAACATCATCATCACACATCACATAGATCATATATCATTCGCATAGCTCATATCACATATAAGCATCAAAACATAAACATCCTGCATGACATGCTAGTATCAAGAATATTCAAAGGTCCATGAAGGAGCTCAAAATACAAGATCAAGGTATGTCACCAAAATGTCGATATGAGCAAAGAATCGACCGTTATCAAAAGATGCCGCTTTGTCCATGCTTCTAGCAGATCCCGATCGCACATACACCGACTACCTAGATCCTCGCCCTCCATATATGTCCACTACTCCGTCGTCCACGTTCCATTCGCTCTCCTCATCCTCTCTTTCCTTCCTATCGTGGTCAATTGGCCGCCGCTCGTAAAAGCGATCCCGCATGGAAGCAAGCCTCGTGGGTATGATCCCATCCAAGCCGGCTCGATCCCGAGTGTCGTGAAAGCCGTGCTCGAGTCCCTATCTCGCGCCGCCCTTCCTCAACATGCCCGACCTCATCGTAGTCATCGGTATCCGATCACCGGTCCTCCGAGTCCTCACCTTCCTCATTCTCATCCGGCTTCTCCTCCCGAGTCTCCTTCCTCGACGCCAACCGATGCGCTTTGCGGCATGAAGATCCCGATCCCGGCTTCTTCCGCCATCGCCGGATGGACATCTCTCGCCAGGAGGTTTCGCTCAAAATCGCTCCGGTCCTTCTGAAGGTAAGGATCGCTCGGAGGTGTAGACCTGTATCCCGATGCACCGTGATCTTCGAGCGATGGTCGCTCCCAAAGGCTCTTCGGAACATCATCCCTATCATCAATCTAGATCGGTCCTCGAACATGCTCGCTATCACATCCTCCTCGATGGTATACTCGATGATCGGTCCACCGCCTCCATACTCGAGCAATGAACTCAAGAATCCAAGGTAAGGTGCCGTGATAGATCCCGTCAACATCACGATCCTTGCTTTCGCCCACGGTTACAACCTGCGCGCCTCACAACCGATAGTAAGCCTCATATTCGATACTTTCCACCGCCTCGGATCTTTCTCCATAATCCAACAAATCTCCGAATACTCCCAACGGTTCATGGACATTCGGTACATTCCTAACTTACGGATATGCTCATCCATCCTGTGGAATCTAACTAACGCTGTCGCGGCCATCAATATCTATAAACCTACATGTTAGTTTATCAACATAACAACAAATATTCACGCTTCCTTTTCTCGCCTCGCTATCCGGGTAATCATGTCTCAAACACATGTTCATTTCAACACATATCAATATCAATATCGATATTTATCATAATAATCACGTAAGCAACAGATTCACTTACAAGCACTCGCTTATCAAAATAAACAAGATTTTCAATCAACAATACATTGCTATGTAAACACATGACTTACATCAACCATACGTGATCACATTAATCACATCATATCATATAAACGATTTTCACATCACACCACATGTGCCTTTTTGTTCCATCAACAATCACTTTCACATCCACATCACCATCCAACCACATCTCATCCACATCACATTTACATCACGTAAACTTACCAGCCGAAACACATGAAACCAAGATCATATCAAGCATCACGTAACCACATAAAGTATCAAGAATAAACACATACCTCATCCCTTTTTAAGGAGCGGCGACGGTGAGTCGAGGGTAGTCAGACTGATAAAGAGTTTAGAAGAACAAGTTCTAAACACTCAATTTCAAGAACGCATACGATATAAAGCAAACAAACCGCTTTGATATCGGATAACAAAGCTAGAGGTCAAAGCTAAGAACCATTGCTCGACATTACGTCACACGCCCAATTCGAGGAAGGCACTGACGGGGTGATTAGGTGGGGTTAAGAAGCGGAAAGGGATACATATAATATACATGATAAGATATGACCAATCGGCAAGATCTCTATAACTAGACATATCCCGGGGGACAAACAATCCACCAATGTAATAATATCGATATCATAACCTCGTAAAACATGATCTTGGTATTATAAGTAATGAAAGAAGCAAAATAGCATTACATCCTCTAACTAGACCGTCAACCACATAGCATGCTCATATCGAGACTCACAGTAATAACATAACAAATCTTGTTCAATCGAAAGCAAATAAGGGACAAGAATACATCAATATCATAACACAACATCGCTGGAAGCATAGATGAAGAACCCGCAGCCACCCTCCGCCGTCAAAATTCTCCTCCATCCGTGAAAAGATTTGAAAGAGTTTGGTAGTACTAGCGCACTCACCGGGTTTTATCATAAATCAAAAAATCATGATGCCGTGTTCAGAGCACTTACCTTGAAGGTTTTAAAACGAAACCACTTCTAAGTAAGCAAAATAGATTTTTCATTTTTCGACACGATCCGTTATTACGTTATTCTCATCATAGAACCATGAACCACGGCTCGAACGTATCCCGCCAGCCCATCACATCTCATTCATTCGCCCCAACATATCCAACGCCACGCCCGAACTTATCCAAATGCTCACGGTGGACTTCAGGCAAACTCACAGCACTCATAACCACCTCATTACCATTTCGTGGACTTCCGGTCATCCTCGTAACCATAACCACGTGTTCGGGTCTATCCCTTACGATCAATACTCAAGATGGTGATCAACCCACGAATAGAGATCCGCACAACCATGATAGAACCATATCTCGATCGTAGAACGAATAACTTCATCAAAACATTTTACGACATGTTTTATTTTGAAATATCGAGTAAATAACTCAAAATAAGCATATAACCAACTCAATGTATCAAACGCCAACCGGGAGATATCTACGATCCGATGACTTCACCGATCGACCGGTAGGTACTGCAACAAGACGGAACAACCTTTGGGGTCACATTCCACAAACCAAAGCAACATCGTGATCCAAACGACGATCGTAGTAAAATTAGGTTTTCACTTTCGAACCCACATTTCGCACTCTCCGGTTTTCAAATCAACTCGATGCGTAGGAAATATATTCGGCATCAAGACCTATAATAGGGTACTTTCAAAATATGCATGCATGCAAGTCGACTCAAATCTTAGCAAAAGAAGTTTCAAAATCGATGCCTATCCTCGATCTAGATAAACCATCCAAAATCGATGCATGAAAATGGAAACATAAGCAATATGCATAACGATCAACATGGAATGAAAACTATGTTGAAAATGGATAACCCGCATGTACTTCCTTTAGAAAACTCAAGCAACGAAAACATCCCACATGCGTAAACGCGAAAATGTAAAACGGAATCGGTATTTAGTAGAATGCATAGCCAACTCAAAACCTAAAGGACCAGAGCCTGGAAGTGGCTCGTGGCCACCAAATCGGGCCAAAGGGGCGGCGGCGGCAGGCCAAGCGGCGGTTGTCCATAAAAGTACTGCCGCCTGCCCCTTTAGAATCCCGAGTTCTATGCTATACGATCTACTAAAAGGAATCAAAACAAGAAAAGGACAAAACAGAAAACGGGTTGCGGGTGGTTGATCGGCGGTGAGCTCGGCAACACGAATGGGCGCACGAGCCTCCCGCACGATCCCCACTCCTCCAGCCTGCACAGCACTCGAGCTGCTCGCTCTTCCAGAACACAGAGACGAAGAAAATGAACGTTGAAAATGAAGGCCCTAGCCTCCTATTTATAGGAAAGGTAATACGGCATGCTAAGCGCTTTTTCGAAAACGCAAAGCGACGCAACTTTTGCAAACTGACCCAAATTTAGCAAACTTAGTACCCATGGACATGAAATAAAATACCGACACAACGACTATAAACAAGATATGCTTAAAGATCCATGAAAGTCCGGTTGATAACTTCCTGAGTGCCAAACCTTCATGGGTGGTCGAATCGCATACTTAGTGTCTATGAATCTATAAGACACTCTTCAACGCCGAGGTTTCGGACGTCGATCATCGAAACAAAAGTCAACCTTTGACCTTTTCAAAAATGTGCCATGCAAAATGTGTTTAAAAGGACGGGTATTACATTTGAAACTTAGATTATGTTTTAAGAATTTATTCAACATAGTTGAAAATGGTCAAACAGGGAATGATTTGGAGCATGAGTTGTAAATTTATAATGTTATATATATGTTCTTTGAAAATTTCGATTTTGGAATAATTATGTCAAAAGAACCAAGCATATATATGTGTCAATGTAATACCCCGAATATATAAAACCTAATCTTATATTAATTTCAGAATTAAAGTTTTATTTTGAGAAATTGATTAATAAAGTATCAAGAACGATTTCGATTATTTTAGAATAATTCCTATGTACAATTCATTAATGAATGTGAATTGAGAAATACGAATGTAACGATTTCAACAAAGATAATTTCAACGCCGATTACGATCGATAATTAAATGCTCGTGATATTTTCTAAGTTTTAAGCTTAGAATTTAATTCCATTATTATTGGAATAATTTAATAAAGTTATTAGCTTTTTACGCAACATTTTGATGAGTCGATATTTAACGTTGAGACGCTCAAACGTTAACGTTAGAGATGACTTGAGAATCAAGTCAATGATCAAGGAATTATAGTATTTAAATTCCTATGAAGTCAAGACAACTTTTTGATGTTTATATGTTAGAAACTCAATACACATCGTCATATGTGTATTCACACGCTTCCGCTGCAATTAACTATGTCATGGTAATATGTTATTAATTGAAGTCCAAGCAGATCATTTTTATTCTTTTGGGATCCGCTGGTCTAGCCCAACCCGGTATATCCAAGCTATTAACGTATATTATGTTCCAAGCATGATAGTTTACATGTGATTTGCATCCTCATAATAACCTTTCATGAACCCTACGTGTTGTTCCGTCAATCAGCCTTCCCTAATCTGTCCTTAGGATTAGGATGTTTAGTACATTTAAAGCTAAATTACGATAATATAAATCGTAAATTAGGGTTTAGTTTCGATAATTGGAATAGTAACTTATCGAAGCTCAATTTCGACTATCCATAATACGAGGATTTTCATATCATATTCACTAATGATTTGTGAATTAAGGAATATAGTTTATATTATCCATTCGAAAGTATTATTCTAACGTCGATTAAATTTCGATAGTTAGTCTTACGTTATTTTCTAAATGACGAAGCTTAAAATTTAATTCCTTATTAACAAAGAATGAATAAAGTGATTACGATTTCATTATCGACGCTTTTAGATTTATCTGATTATCAACATTTTGAGATATTTCAATGTCAACGCTTTGAGGCAATTCAAAACTTAGTATAACGATTAAAGAATTATAATATTTAAAGTCCTATGATTATTTTATGAAATAAGAGCATTATTTTTATATAATCCTTAATTAAAATAATGCTAGTGATTTAAGGAATAAAGATTGGATAATTTATTTTTATATTTGAATAAGTGTTCAAAAATTTCAAAGTGTGACATAGAATTGTTCTTAATTATTTTTCCTATGATTTAATCTATCATCTAAGACTTATATTATGTTACATTGCTATTAATTAGAAAAAAATAACATATGTAGCATAATATATATATATAGTGACTGAAAATTTCAAAGTTTAAGTGTTAAATGAGGAAAATTCCATTCTTTTGATAATGATGTGTAATAATTATGATAGTGAGATATTGTTAATGTATAGGATAAGGTGAATTATTAAAGAAACAAGTGGGATGTATTTTTGTTGTGTAGTAGCTGAAAATTTGGAAGAAAAAAAAAAGAGGAAGAAAATTCAAAGCTTATGATAGTGATAGGTTATGATGTTGATAATGATATATTAATTCTTGTATGCTAGTATAAAACAAATATAATTCATCTCTCACCTTATGAAATGGCCGAAACATGTAATAACCCGCAGTTTAAAAAGCCTAATTACGGTTTTTAAAACCCGTAAAATAGAATTTCGCCGTGAAATCAAATCAGTCTGAGATTGAATATGAATTGATCTACCTTACAAAGGAATGAATTTCGTTATAAATTAACTGAAAATCGTGAATTTAAGAATCAAGACTATAACGCTTATCTACGGTATATTTCAACGTGGGCTACGATCGACAGTTGAAATTTCATAAAATTTTCTAAGCAATCGCTTAGAATTTTATTCCTTTATTAATGATTTATATTAGTAAATTTATTATTAAATTATGACGACCATTTCGAGACGAGTCGACACGTAACGCTTTGAGACGCAAGCCGCTAACGCTAGAGATAAAATGAAAGATGGTTTAAATGATCAAGAAATTATAGGAAATTATTTCTATGATATTTTTGTATAATTAAAGTATTATTAAGCATTTAAATAATGCTTGAACATTAGAATTAATAAAAATCACAACCTAGTTTTCGAAAACCCTAAATTTTCAAAAACTAGGGTTTTCTTCATAAAATAACGACTTTTAATTATCCTATGATATTAATTATCATCCAATTCAGATACTATGATGTATATATCCATGTTTAGCATGAAATAAAAAAATTTATACTATAGTTTGGCCTAATGGCCGAGAACTACACATAAATGTGTAACAAATGTATAATTTTATTATTTCCACTCTCGCATGTACATTTTAAATTGTCTGCATATTTTATATCAATTAACTTCCCACTAATAATATATTTAGCTAGTTTCAAGAAGATTCATGTAAGACACAAATGATTAACCTCCACTATGGCAATAAAATAGTATTAGGACTTGATGGTCTCACATGAGAGAGAGAGAGTAAGGCCGAGACATGAGTATGTGGGGTTTATTCAGATTTTTACAACACTCAAACACTTACACACTCCACCCTCTCATTCTCTCTCAATCCTCCACATTCTCTCTCAAGCTTCACCTTCTTCCCATTTTTCTCAAAAAGCCGTGAGCTTCCACCCCATAGCCAAGCTAATTTTTTCTTCTTCTTCCATACCAAGTGTAAAACCTGAACATTGTTCCATTTAATCCATACACCAAGGTAGGTGTCGACTAGAGTTGGAATGTTCTTGTTTTTTTTCAAATCTTCGAAGTATTACAAGAACATCGCACGTGTTCTCGAGGCATTGTTTTGAAAGACTTTGTGTATGCATGTTTGTTGATGATAAAAATATATAGATGCTTATGTTCTTGCCTTAATGGCCTTGCATGTATGAATAGATTTCAAAATTTTGAATCTATAAGTATGTGAAGTGTTAAGAATATGTAATATGATGTTTTGAAACTTAGATTATGTTTTAAGAATTTATTTGAACATAGTTGAAAATGTTGTAATGGTCAAACATGAGGGAATGATTTGGAGCATGAGTTGTAAATTTATAATGTTATATATATGTTCTTTGAAAATTTCGATTTTGGAATAATTATGTCAAAAGAACCAAGCATATATATGTGTCAATGTGGTAAATGATGTTTTGTTTTGGACATGCAATAGCATATTCTTGAATTATAATGTATTAAAAGTACATGGAAATTTATTCGACATTTTGGAAGAACCTATGCTATTTTTTCAAATGGCGAGACATATATGGAATTATGAGTGGGTGTAAAATTTTATTTCTCACATGCAATGACATAATCTTCGATTTATGATGTGTTGAGAATGCATAGCAATTTATTGGAAATTTTAGAAAGTCTATACTATATTTTTCAAAATAACTGTGAATGTTATATAATTATATGTTAATGAATGATTTTATATGAGACATGCAATGACATATAATTACTCTATGATGATATAAAAGTCTATAGTAATTTAATTAGAATTTTGGAAAATTCTATCTAATTTTTTTAAATAGGCCGAGACATATGTATATAAGTATGTTGACGTAGGATTTTCATTTAAGACATGCAATGATGTTTTATTAATCTAGGATATGATTTATGCACCTATGATTAAATTGAAAATTTTAGGAAAATCTTACCTATTTTTGTTAAGAATGCCGAGACACGCATGTATGTATATGATGGTGTGTGATTTTATTCGATACATGCAATGTTATATTATTAATCTAGGATATGATTTATGCATCCTATGTTTTGTTGAATTTTTTGAAAATCAATTACAAATTTTGTTCAAATAAACCAAAAGCCTTGAGCTCAACTTGGTGATGAATAAAATTGTTTTTGATGTCTATTAAGATTAAGTATTGCTATACTATAGTTATAAGCATGTTATGATTGTTGGGAAATTTTATAAAATGTTTGACATGTTTTGTGAAGAGGTCGAGAGCTATGATACCATTTATATGGTATAGAAATGTTAGATCATGGATTATGTATCATAAATATGATATATACTAATGTTCGACCTAGTAGTAATTTATTTAAATTTTAGAATTGTTGGGCATTTTTTCAAAATGCCGTGACCTTATAAAATAAATAAGGTGATGTTCAAGGTTGATTGGTTGATATTATAACATATTAATGACCATAGTGTATAATAATACACTATATAAAATTAGAAAAATTTTGGACACCATTTGGTAATTTCTAATAATTATCGAGAATTTTTATGATTTTAATGATTTTAAATCCTTTTAATTAAATTTAATAATAAATTATATGTCTAAATATTATTTTAGACATATTTAGATTTTATAAGAAACTTTGGAAATATTTAAGATAAAAGGTTAAAATACCGTGAGCTATTTTTTTTTTAAATTTTGAACGAGGATTTTAAATCCTTAAATTCATTATTTATAATGAATTATATGTTTAAAAATTATTTTAAACATATTAATGAGTTTATAAAAGAAATCAATTCGAAATTGATTTTGTGAAAATTAGATATTAAAGTATGACTTAGTAATTAAATTACTAAGAAAAGTCAAAATTGTTGACTTTTGAAATTAACAAACCAAATACGCTCGATAAACACGCTAATACGCCGTAAGTCGTATCGGTTGCTAATAAAATCACGCTAATACTAAAAGATTTCGTTTGAAGTCGCTTGATCGAAAACGTGAGAAAACGTTGAACCATTTACCAAGAGGGTAAATGGTAATTTCAAACATATCTCGCCTCTATCAAGGACGAGAAATGTTAAACTTAGTATGCGCTAAACAACGTATCAATTTTAATGAATTAATTTATATCGATATAGAATATCGAAGCTTATTATAGACTTCAGAAGTCTCAAACACGTGAACGACGCACTAAAACATCCTTTTATATAAAGGTGTGACGACGCAACAAACCGGACGCCGACAAGTGCGCCGCTAAAGACGAACAATAGTTTCAGTGGGCTTTATTTCTAAAACAAAATGTGTCTCGACTACTTATTTCAATAAACTTTATTTATGATGTTTATTTCAACTATCGATTAAAATGTTTACAAGATTACCCGCCAAAATTGTTTATGTTTTGTGTATCAGATCCTATCCATGAGATTGATATGAATGATATAAATGTTGTTGGGTAGCTCCCAACTTATAAATGAAAATCGATATCGGATCCTATGCCCAAGGCTTATACCGCCAGATTAACGTGTACACCTAAGGCGATCGTGCTTTGTAAGGACACCACGGCCGGTCACGCCGTCGTAGAGGAGGCCTCCTTCACGACGCTCGACTATGATGTGACAATGAAATGATGACATGGGATATGGATCATACACACCAAGAAAATGCTTCGCCAAGCAACTTTTATGAATCGTTGAAACTGCTTTAATAAGATGCGCATTTTCAACTAAAACCCATGTGTCTTACCATAATGTTGGCAAGGTAATTCAAAGACAATAAAATGTTTTCGCATGAGTCCACTGGTGCAAATTTTGTACTCACCGCATGTTTGTTTTAAACGTGCAGCCGAGCTCGGATGTTGACGATGGATGAGTGTTGAGGAAGTCCGGTGTCCTCGATGTTTTGTTAAGAATTGTTAACCTTGAATACATATCGTCATATATGTATTCACACACTTTCCGCTGCAACTCTGAACTAATTTATGTTATGTCTGTTGATGAGATAATATGAACTATGAAGCCCTTCGATCTTAATATCCTTTGGGATCCGCTGTCTAAACCTTTGGTCCAAGATATTATAAATGTATGTCTGGTCCCAAGTATTATATCTCACATGTGATAAGTTCTTGTTGTAATAGTCTTCGCATCCATAAATACTATTCCTAGTACCACCACCCAACCGGTTATCCGGAGTGGGGCCGTGACAGAGTGGTATCGTAGCCGTTGTTTCAAACCCAATTCCTTCCAAAATTAAGTCCGATTGAAGTCACCGACTTCTAGAAATCTACCGCTATTCTCAACACTCCATCACATCGAGCTCGACCGAAAAGGTAATCGTTCTTTTAAACTTATGAAGTGAAGAATTCTATATGTTGATCAAGTTTGAAAGGATTTCGAAAGAAAAAGTTATGACGTTATGACAATAGAAATAAAAAGTTATGAGCAAGGATTTTCTAAAATTTTAATTTTGAAATTAATTGGTAATGATACGAAGTGGTTAAGTTGAGATGTATGTTTTGAAACAAATCAGAATAATTAAAGACGAATGTATGAAAGCAAGTTGATATGTATAAGTACGTATAAATGAGCTATGATGTTATTTTGAAGTTATAATTGTGAATCATGAAATTTATGTTGATAACTAGATATGCTATTCTCTTAAGAAGAACGTAGACGATATAAGAAGCATGCTCACATATTGAAAGAGAACAAAAGAACGATAGAAAGCATGAATGTAACTTTAGTTTTGACTATTTTTCGAAAGGCCAAGAGTCGAACGAAAGATGATCGAGAACGACGTTGACCATGAAGAACGAAGCGAGATTGATATTGTCATCAAGAATCGTAACGTAAGCGACCGCAATCACAATTTAAACATGCATGACCGCTGACTTGGACTTCGAATGCTAAGCATCAACCTGAATACGTGGATGTAATAGTTGTACCACGCCGGCAGCAGCCGAGAGTGCACAACTCGTCGCCGGTATTGCCTCGAATTTTGCCACGATCGCGAAAATTTTCTGCACCGCGCAGTAAATTTGTTTTAGATCGCACTCTTTCGATAGGACTCGCTTACGCGTGGTTTTTGCCTGCGCACTTAACACTCTGAACTTCATTTGTTATGAAGGAAAGAATTTCTTTCCGCTCCTGAATACACTAGAGTCTGGTTAAGATTTAGCTCGAGTTTTAATTAGAGCGTAAAACTTATGGTATCTCGTATACCTTAGAATCTCATTAGGAGGTTTGTTTCTAAGTAGACTAGGAATGTTATGATCTGTGTACTACCCGTTAGTATATATTTGTCTTATGGATGGGATAGTTCGTTCTAGCTGCTTAACAGATGTACTAAATTACCTTATCCGCTTATAGGATATTATTAGTGACCGATATTAGTTTTGATCGTGTCGACGGAGGAAATGCGCTATATCGCGAGGAGAAGGATAGATCAAACCCTACCCCGAGGAAATGGTGCGCATATCGAGAAAGCTGGATGTGTTGTGGAGAGGATCTAAGGGAATTCTCGATGTACTATCTCCGACTCGAGAAATGCCCGAGTGTACGTGACTCGACATGACGGTATTAAGCGCCTTCCCACCATCCTTCCATGTGATTGGGAAGACTACGCCGTGAAGTGTCCGAGATTATATCTACCGCATGCGACCGGAGGTTATGACCTAATAGACGATTTACCCGCATTTGTCACCACTGATATATGTGTACAACATTTACGGCGCAAAGACCGAGAGGACCTTATCTCCTCCACGGGAGTACACATGGCGTGATGAGTCACCTGAGTGGGTGTACACCGAGGTTCCACTGATAGTCGACCCGCTGGTACCCGCTATCGGATTGTCGAGGGCGCACTCGCCCATGCGGACGGAGCAGCCTGCACCTAGAGCTGGGAGCTCTGCTTTCCTCCACCGATGTTTGACACCCGCAATGCGCTCACCACTCCCGTCTCTACCACCGATGGCAGCACCCCTACCGCCAGATGAGAGTTTCCGTCAAACAGCACGGATAAGTGTGACAGGTACCCTCGATGGTTATAACCCGATCCATGACAGCTACGGTCCGATTCGTGTTGATTATGGTCCGCTGCGGGACATTCATATGGTAGAGAATAATGGCGCTGGACCCTCTAGAGCACATGGCCAAGGCGATGACTCAGATGAAGAAGAAGACCCCGAAGAGGATGACGAGGAGGAAGATTCTAGATAGGGACATGGAAGTGAAGACCTGAAGGATTTTGATGTTATTTTATTTCTATTTTGGTTATGTTTATTTTTTAAAAACAATGATGAAAAAGGAAACATGATTTTGTAAGCTATAAAAGCCAATATGCATCGACCTTTTGTAATATTTTGAAAGTCGATGTAAGTAACTCCTGTTATAATGACTTTTGATCGCAAGTACTTTACCTATGATACTTTTGCCATTATATATATATGACTCGAGGGGGCTTTTGCAACAAAATCGTGTATGACAAGGATGGAATGTTTTATTTAAGTTATTTTCAAATGTGGCTATGATGATATTGTATATATTCAAGTTATAAAAATAATGTATGATGCTAATGATATATTTTATATAATGTAACGCCTCCTAGACAAGATCCCGAATGAGGAGAAGGGCAGAGGCACTCTAGGAGAAGAGGTAGAACTCCCGAACAAGAAGGGAGGATATACCTCAACCATCTCCACCTCAACCCCGATCGCAGATGAGGAATTGTTCCTAAGACAAAACCCTCCTACCTTCAATGGGAAGGGTAGTCCAGAAGAAGCTGAACAATGGATGAGAACCATTGAAAGGATTTTCACCTTTTTAAGATGCACAGCACAGGAACGACTGTCATGTGTAACCTTCCAATTGAATGGACCGCCGATTTCCGTGGAGGCCGTAAAGAAAACCTTTACAGCAGAGCAAATGGAAGAGTTAATACGGGAAGACTTTAAGAGAGAAATGTATGATAAGACGCTCCAAAAGTTACAAGAAGAAGGAACATGAATTTTTCTTGTTAAAGCAGAAAATATGTTTCAGAATCGATTATGATCGCACATTTTGCGAGATGTCAAGATATGCCTTGATCAAGTGGACACGGACCTAAAATGGCGTAAAAATTCGTGTCGGGTTTAAGGTCAGAATAAGAATGTCTCACCGGTCTCGAGACACGACTCATACAGAGGCTCTACACGAGCTCTAGACATTGAGGCAAAGAATGCCGATGATAAGCCAAGATCGCTCAGATGCGAGTACAATGGACAAGGTAAGAGGAAATGGGATACAAGTTTTAGTAATGTTAATAAGGGAAGTTTTGAGAACAGAATAATGCATAACAAAGGGCAAGGGAGTACAAGAAATCAAGGACAAGGATGGAGGAAGCTTTTGTTCCTCCAACAAGAGGTCCACAAGAGCAAAGAAGGGTTCTTCCGCGCCTAAAGTGCCGAAAATCGCACACGTGAATGTGCATGGCGGGCGCTGAACTGCTTTAGGTGTGGGATGAAAGGACACTATGCAAATTTTGCCCGGGGTACGCTCGAAACGATCGAAGGTCGAACCAACCGGCAATGTTCAACCACCGAGGGCTATCCAATTTCACCCCAACCTCAACAAAGAAGTACAACAACAACAATGGCAACCACCTCCGCAATAACTACAAAGAATAACCTCGGCAAAGAATCAAGAATAAAGAATGCAGCAGAGAAGCAGGGCAACCACCTCGACAACGAAGGCCACAACCCCCAGCAACGCCAAGAAGAATAAAGAATTTGCATAACAGCAACAGCTTCAACAAGGGCAAACACAACGTCAGCCTCAGCCGACCCAAAGTTAGGGCATATGCTTTGCAACGGCGACAGAATCTAACAGACTGGGGAAACCCGGTGTATGGGAATTCTTCTCAACATACCGTTATAGTATTGTTCGACACGGTGCTTCGACTCCTTCATAGCAAAATCATGCGAGATTTGTTGGGACTTAGTGCTATAAAAGCAAATCAGATATGAGAATCTCTTCACCTATAGGAGGGATTATGATCATACATTATCGCCGAACCTAGAGTTGAACTTAGGATCACTTAGGTTTCGCAAATAATTTGAACATAATACCCATGGGCGACGAGATATAATCCTAGGAATGGACCGTTAGTCGCAAACCACCCACGATTCTTTGTAAGGAAAGGAAAATATCATTTCATTTTCCTGGACAAGAAGCAACGCACTTCCATGGAATTAGCATGGGAAATAGAGTCCCGATTGTGTCCGCATTGAAGGTAAGAAAGATGATGAATAAGAAGGGATACCATGCTTTTCTCGTTTATCTGAATGGAGATGAAAAGCCGGAAACGAAGGTAGAAGACATAGAAATTGTCAGGGAATTTCCAGATGTATTCCCTAAGGATCTACCAGGATTACCTCCTGATAGACAATTAGAATTTACCATCGACTTGGAACCAGGATCGGCTCCAGTGTCGAAGGCACCCTACCGAATGGCCCCAAAGGAATTGGAAGAACTGAAAATTCAAATCCAAGAACTGTTGGACCTAGGTTTCATTAGACCTAGTGTTTCGCCTTGGGGAGCGCCCGTGTTGTTTGTCAAGAAAAAGGATGGATCTTTAAGGATGTATATAGATTATCGAGAGTCGAACAAGACGACGCCAAGAACCAATACCCTTTGCCAAGAATTGATGATCCGTTTGATAAATTGAAAGGAGCGTATATATTCTCAAAGATCGACCTCAAGTCGTGGTATCATCAACTCAAAGTACGGCCTCAAGATATAGCTAAAACTACATTCAACAAGATATGGCCATTATGAATTTGTAGTTATGCTGCTCGATTAACAAATGCACCATTCAGATTATGGACCTCATGAACCGAGTGTTTCATCCGCATTTAGACAAGTTTGTCTTGGTTTTCATAGATGATATTCTCATCTATTCAAGAACGAGGAGGACCATAAAGAACATCTAAGAACAAAGGTTGCAAACTTTGAGGGTGGAACGACTATTTGCTAAGTTCAAGAAATGCTAATTTTGGTCAAGGAAGAAATGTTCCTGACATATTGTGTCCGCCGATGGAATCAAAGTAGATCCGCAAAAGTAGAAGAAGACAAGAATGGAAATCACCGCGAACTCGTAACGAGATCCGAGTTTTCTAGATTGGTGGCTATTATGTGAGATTCATCGAGGATTCTCCAAGATAGCAAGACCGATGACCCAACCATCTCCGAAAGGGAGTTAAGTACACTTGACCGCAGAATGAGGCGAAGTTTTCAAAACCTCAAAGAGAAGTTAACAAGTGCACCAAGATTAGCAAGGCTGTATGCACAAAGAATATGTGTTTTGTACAGACGCTCAAGAACGGACTAGGTTGCGCTTTGATGCAAGAGGAAAAGTAATAGCATACGCATCCCGACAACTTAGACCACATGAGCTGAACTACCCAACTCATGACTTAGAATTAGCAAGAAGGGTTCATGCATCGAAAATATGGAGACACCATCTCTACGGAGCGAGATGTGAAATCTACACGCATCATAAGAGTTTAAAATACTTCTTCGAGCAGAGATCTAAACACGAGGCGCAGAAGGTGGCTCGAACTAGTAAAAGATTACGACTATGGTATTAACTATCACCCGTAAAGCGAATGTAGTAGCCGACGCTCGAGTCGTAAAAATCAAACTAAATTGGGATGTCTCCTTACGCAAGAAGATAAACTCATCGAGGAGTTTAGAAAATTGAGGATGAATTGGTTGAACAACCAGAGACGATCACGCATCGTATCGCTACACTCACCGTGACGCCCGACGAAGAAAAGGATCATTGAGAGACAAATGATGGAGGAAAAGTTGGAAAAGATAAGAAGAAGGCGAGAACCGTGAATTGAAGGATTTCCACCAAGCATCGATAATGCTTTAATGTTTGAAGAAAGAATATGTGTTCCGTAAGATACTAAAATTCGTAACTAAATAATGAACGAGGCTCACGATACACCTTACACCGCCCACCCGTAGTACTAAGACGTACCAAGACCTAAGGGAAAAATTCAAAGGAAGGCATGAAACGTGACATAGCTTCTTTCGAGAACGCGCTTATTTGCCGCAAGTAAAGCTTTACATCAACGTTCCTACGGAAGTTACATGCATTGGTATACCCGAGTGGAAGTGGGACGTGATAACGATGGATTTCACATGATTTACCCAAGTCAAGAAAAGGAACACCGCCATACGGGTAGTGGTGGATAGACTCACAAAATGCGCCACTTCCTACCAATTCGTAATACTTACGGATCCGATAAGCTAGCCCGTATATATGTAAAAGAAGTCATACGACTACATGGAGTACCAAAATCTATTACATCGACAGAGACTCCAAATTCACATCAAGATTTTGGGTGTTTACAAAGAGAATTGGGTACGGTTGAACTTCAAGACAACATTTCACCCACAAACCGATGGACAATGAAAGGACAATCCAAACTCGAAGATATGCCGAGAACCATAGTACTAGATCAAGTGCAAATGGGAAGACATTTTACCTCTCATCGAAGTTTGCTTACAATAATAGTTATCAAGCGACGATTGATATGGCCCCATACGAAGCCTCAGATGGCAAGAAATGTAGATCACCGCATCGAGATGAAGTGGGTGAGAGGAAAGTAGTAGGCCGTATAAAGTGAATGAAATGATTGAAATCGCTCGACAAATTAGGCAAAGAATAAGAGAAGCTCAAGATAGACAAAAGTCTTACCGATACACGAGATCCGAAATGTAATTTGAAAGTGGAGACAAAGTATTTCTTAAAGTCTCTCCATCAAAGGGATTATAAGATTTGGTGTTAAAGGAAAACTAAGACCCCGCTTCATAGGACCATACGAGATCCAAGAAAGAATAGCCCAGTTGGCTCATAGGTCGCTCTTCCGCCAAACTTGAAAAAGGCATAATGTTTTTCACGATCTCAATTAAGAAAATATGTACACGCACCCAAAACATGTGATTCGTCAGACGACGTAGTTCTCAACTCGTATATGAGCTATGAAGAGGAACCTACAAAGAATAATAGACCATAAAGTTCAACAATTGAGAAACAAATCAATTTCACCGGTCAAGGTATCGTGGAAACATCACGACAAGAAGAAGCCACGAGAACTAGAAGACGAATGAAAGAACGATACCCCAGATTGTTTTACTAAGGTATGAAAATTTCGGATGAAATTTCTTTTAAAGTGGTAGGATGTAAAACCCGCAGCTTTAAAAGCCTAATTACGGTTTTTAAAACCCGTAAAATAGAATTTTGCCGTGAAATCAATCACCGAGATCGAATATGAATTGATCTACCTTACAAAGGAATGAATTTCGTTATAAATTCACCGAAAATCGTGAATTTAAGAATCAAGACTATAACGCTTATCGGCAAAGATATTTCAACGCCTACCACAGATCGACAGTTAAAATTTCATAAAATTTTCTAAGCAATCAAGCTTAGAATTTTATTCCTTTATTAATGATTTATATTAGTAAAGTGATTACTAAATTATTACGACCATTTCGAGATGAGTCGACACGTAACGCTTTGAGACGCTTTCAAACGTTAACGCTAGAGATAAAATGAAAGATGGTTTAAATGATCAAGAAATTATAGGAAATTATTTCCTATGATATTTTTGTATAATTACAGTATTATTAAGCATTTAAATAATGCTTGAACATTAGAATTAATAAATCACAACCTAGTTTTCGAAAACCCTAAATTTTCAAAACTAGGTTTTCTTCATAAAATAACGACTTTTAATTATCCTATGATATTAATTATCATCCAATTCAGATACTATGATGTATATATCCATGTTTAGCATGAAATAAAAATTTTATACTATAGATTGGCCTAATGGCCGAGAACTACACATAAATGTGTAACAAATGTATAATTTTATTATTTCCACTCTCGCATGTACATTTTTAAATTGCTGCATATTTTATATCAATTAACTTCCCCACTAATAATATATTTAGCTAGTTTCAAGAAGATTCATGTAAGACACAAATGATTAACCTCCACTATGGCAATAAAATAGTATTAGACTTGAAGGGTCTCCTGGAGAGAGAGGAAGGCCGAGACATGAATATAGGAGGGGGTTTATTCATATGTTTTACAACACTCAAACACTTACACACTCCACCCTCTCATTCTCACGCCCAATTCCCCGAGGGAAGGCACGGATGCCGGGTGTGATTAGCATGGTTCTTGAGGCATTGTTTTGAAAGAAGCAAAGGGATACATATAATATACATGATAAGAAGATGTGACCATGAAATCGGGCAAGATCTCCTCTATAACTAGGACATATCCTCAAGGGGAGGGGCACAAACAATCCACCAATGTAATAATATCGATATCATAACCTCGTAAAACATGATCTTGGTTTATTATAAGTAATGCAAGAAGGCAAAATAGCATTACATCCCGTCAACTAGACCGTCAACCACATAGCATGCTCATATCGAGACTCACGCAGAATAACATAACAAATCTTGTTCCCAATCGTAAAGCAAATAAGGGACAAGAATACATCAATATCGTAGTACGATATAACACAACATCGCTGAAGCATAGCATGAAGAACCCGCAGCCCACCCCTCGCCGCCTCGCCCAAATTCTCCTCCATCCGTGAAAAGATTTGAAAAGAGTTTGGGTGAGTACTAGCGCAC
Organism: Salvia rosmarinus; assembly: GCA_036937905.1. Taxonomy (NCBI): domain Eukaryota; kingdom Viridiplantae; phylum Streptophyta; class Magnoliopsida; order Lamiales; family Lamiaceae; genus Salvia; species Salvia rosmarinus. Next base: position 57,491,194 of record CM072813.1, read on the forward strand.
TCACCGGGTTTTATCATAAATCAAAAGAATCATGATGTCGTGTTTAGAGCACTTACCTTAGAAGGTTTTAAAACGAACCACTTCTAAGTAAGCAAAATAGATTTTTCATTTTCGATACCGATCCGTTATTACCGTTATTCCCATCATAGAACCATGAACCACGGCTCGAACGTATCCCGCCAGCCCATCACATCTCATTCATTCGCCCGAACATATCCAATGGCCCATGCCCGAACGATCCAACCGGCTAACTCGTGTGGACTTCGTGGGTCAAACTCATCGTAACCATAACCACCTCATTACCATTTCCGTGGACTTCCGGTCTCATCCCCTTCGTAACCATAACCACGTGTTCGGGTCTATCCCTCACGATCAATACTCAAGATGGTGATCAACCCACCGAATAGAGATCCGTGCACAACCATGATAGAACCATATCTCGATCGTAGAACAAGAATAATTTCACAAAACATTTTACGGCGCATATGTTTTATTTTGAAATATCGTAGTAAATAACTCAAAATAAGCATATATAACCCAACCCGAATGTATTTAAAACGCCAACCGGAGATATCTACGGATCCGATGACTTCACCGATCGACCGGTAGGTACCGTAACAAGACGGAACAACTTTGGGGTCACTTCCCACAAAGCAAAGCAACATCGTGATCCAAACGACGATCGTAGCAAAATTAGGTTTTCACTTTCAACCCACATTCGCACTCTCCGGTTTTCAAATCAACTCGATGCGTATGGAAATATATTCAGGCATCAAGACCTATAATAGGGTACTTTCAAAATATGCATGCATGCAAGTCGACTCAAATCTTAGCAACAAGAAGCTTCAAAATCGATGCCTATCCTCGATCTAGGATAAACCATCCAAAATCGATGCATGAAAATGGAAACATAAGCAATATGCATAACGACTAACATGGAATGACAAACTACGTTGAAAATGGATAACCCGGCATGTACTTCCTTTAGAAAACTCAAGCAACGGAAAACATCCCGACATGCGTAAACGCGAAAATGTAAAAACGGAATCGGTACTTTAGTAGAATGCATAGCCCGGAACTCAAAACCTAAAGGACCCGTAGCCAAAAGGTGGTCCGTCGGCCACCAAATCGGCGGCCAACAGCCACGGCGGTGGCGGCGATGGCGGCGGCGGCGGTTTGGTTAAATCGGCCGGCCGGCCTCCCGCTTTTTCGCCCGTCCCTTTAGAATCCCGAGTTCTATGCTATACGATCTACTAAAAGGCGGAATCAAAACAAGAAAAGGACAAAAACAGAAAAACGGGCTGCCCGGGGGGTGGTTGATCGGCGGTGGTGGCTCGGCAAGCAGCAAGAATGGCGCCGCCACCGAGCCTCCCGCCGATCCCCACTCCTCCAGCCGCTCCGCAGCAGCACTGAGCTGCTCGGCTCTTCCGTAAACACAGAGAGACGAAGGAAATGAACGTTGAAAATGAAGGCCCTAGCCTCCTATTTATAGGAAAAAGCAGGGTCACAGCAATGCAAGCAAGCGCCTTTTTCGAAAACGCAAAAGCGACGCAACTTTGCAAACGGACTCCAAATTTAGCAAACTTAGTACCCATGGACACGAAATAAAATACCGACACAACGACTATAAACAAGATATGCTTTAAAAGACCAATGAAAAGTCCGTTTTTCGATAACTTCCCTGAGTGCCAAACCTTCATGGGTGGTCGAAAACTCAGATACTTAGTGTCTATGAATTCGCCATAAGACACTCTTCACAACGCCCGAGGTTTCGTGACGGTCGATCACCGAAACAAAAGTCAACCTTTCGACCTTTCTCAAAAACGTGCCATGCAAAATGTAAGCTTAAAAAGACGGGTATTACATCCTCCTCCTTAGAAAAATTTCGCCCCGAATTTCAAACACGTGGAGAAAACAACTCGTGGCACCGAGCCCCGAACTTGTCTTCCAACTCCCACGTAGCTTCCTCCTCTCCGTGGTGATTCCACAACACCTTCACCAACGGAATCGCTTGTTCCTCAATTCCTCGACTTCGCTCCAAGATAGCCACCGGCTCTCCTCGTAACTCGATCCCGAGCAAGAACCACTGGTCATGCTTGATCACGTGTTTTGGTCGAACACGCATTTCTCACCGAGAAACGTGAACACGCCATGAACATCTCCGATGCTAGTGGCAAAGCTAACCTATAGGCAACGGGCCTATTCTCTCAAGAACTTCGAAGGTCCAACGAACCTCGGTCGAATCTTACCTCGCTTCCCAAAACGAACGACTCTTTCGCTGGGGAAACCTTATGAAAACGCGATCTCCGATCATGAATCAAGATCCGACGACGCTTGTCCGCATAGGACTTTCGCTCGCCCCGAGCTTCCTTGATCCTTCGCTGATCTCGATCGATAACCTCGACCGCCTGCTGAACCATCTCTCGTCCTAACATCTTCCTCTCGCCCACTTCGTCCCAATAAAGTGGCGATCGACACTTCCTTCCGCATAACGCTTCATAGGGAGCCATTCCTATGGTGGCTCGATAATCGTTGTTATAGGCAAACCCACCAAAGGTAGTATCTCTTCCCAATTTCTCCTCTATCGCCACGATCGCCGCAGATGCCTTCCAAAACCCGAATCGCCTTTCCGATCGACCGTCCGCTTGAGGATGGAATGTCAGACTAAGATTCGCCTTGGTCCCCACGGCTTCCTCGCAGACTCTCCAAAACCTCGACGTGAACCTCGGTCACGATCCGACGAATCGATACGGCACACCATGTAACCGCACGATTTCTCGACGTAAAGTCGAGCAAGCTTATCTAACCCGACGCCATCCGAATCGGTAAGAAATGAGTCGACTTCGCCACCATCGACGACAACCCATATAGCGGTGTTTCCTCTCACGACCTTGGAAAACTCACCACAAAATCCATACCGATATGATCCCATTTCCACTGGGATTGGTAGCGGTTGCAACAAACCCGACGGACGCTGGTGTACAATTTTCACTTGTCGACAAGCCAAACAACGCTCCACAAACGCTGTTACATCCTTTTTCATCCCTTCCCACCAAAAGTTCCTTTTAAGGTCTCTCGACATTTTGGTGCTTCCTCGGATGAGTCAGATACGGTGCCTCATGAGCTTCACTCATGATTTTATCTCTCAATTCCCTATCGAGTGGCACACATAACCTTCCTAATAGTAGCGTTGTCCTTCGCTCGCGGAAACCCTTGCTATCTTCTAGCCTTGCTTTCAAACGCATCCTTTCCAAGAATTGCCTCTCGTCAAGCACTCACGATGGCTTCTCATCGACCCATCCTTCTTCTCGACGAACGTAATCGGCGCCCCCACGGCGACACGCTAGGTCGGATAAAACCTAGATCCAACAGCCCCGCAATCGCGCTTTCAGCTCTTGCAATTTTTAGGTGCCATTCAGATGGTGCCTTTGATATCGGTGCCGCTCCCGGTTCCGCATCAATAGTGAATTCCACTTGTCTATCAGCGGTAAACCCGCAAGTCCTCGAAACACGTCCCGATATTCACACACCATCGCTCCTCTTGCAATCGCTTATGCTGTTCATCGCGCCTCGTCAAACTTACCAAGAAAGTTTGACAGCTTCCTTCCCGATCATCCTCACCGCCTTCGGTCGAGATCATCGCACGCAAACACCCATCCTTATGCCGTGGAAACAAACTTCCACTCCTTCGGCTGCTCAAAAGCAACTTCTCTCGAGACAACGATAGTTGCCATGTGCTTTTCCAACCAATCCATGTTAAAGATGACATCGAAATCTTCCATTCCGATGACATGCAAATTGACAAGGACCTTCTCTCACGTATTTCTACCTCCCGGTTCGGCAAATCTCTTTCGCTTTAGCACTTCGACGGGATGCTAATTTGTGGTACTGTGATTTCGGGTACCAAACCCAACCTCTCACACGCGATTCTCGAAACGAAAGAATGTGAGGCTCTCAGATCAAACAAAGCGAAAACGGGTATATCACCATATGGATTATACCGCAAGATTTCCGGAGCTTGAGTCGCCGTCCGATTCAAGGCGCACACCCCGCTGCTTGCGGTGGCCTTTGGTTTGTCGGCCTAGGTGACCTCCGCCCGTTGTTTGTCCTCATGAGCTCGATTCTCGCTCATGAGCTGGATGTCGCGCCATCGCGGCCGCACCGCCGCCTCCTAACGGACAATCTCGAGCGTAATGTCCAGATTTCTTACAACGATAGCACTCGGTGCTACCTTGCTCGCACTCGCCAAATGATTCCTTGGCATTTCGCACCAAGGTTTTTCCACACCGCCGCATGGGTTGGAAATTCTTCCCAAGGTCGCCTTTCTCTCACTTGAATGCCTTGATTCCTGGAATCATCGACCGCCTCGTTCCCTCGAACACCGATCGCTTTCCTCGATCTTCCCATTTTCTTTACTCTTCCTCCGTCACCGGCTGTCCGGTGGCATCGTTTTTCCCGGGCAACATTGACTCAATGTTTAATGCCCGGTTCAAGGATCGCGATACGCCGATCTCCCCGATCGACGAGCGAAATTCGATCTCGGCCGAGTCCTCTCTCGAACTCGCTCGCCTCGGCGCCTCAAGGCAACTGTGCACGTAGCATAACGCGATGCATTTATTGAACGAGCGATCGTATCGGTGACCGCCCTTCTTCCTCGACGAAGATTCCGTAACTCGCTTTGCCTTTCTCGTCTCGTAAACGCCAGCACGCATTTTCCATGAGTTCTTCCTCGAAATCTTCCCACGATACCTTCCCCATCGCCCCGGTGTTAGGTCCTCCTCACGGATTCCCACCGTAAATCAGCCTCATCGGTTAGTCGAAAGATCGCGCATTCAGCTTTTCTCGCTTCTTCGCACCGATGTATTCAAGATCCTTTCGTGGATCGATCCGCCTCGCCGATCGGTTCGCCGAGACCGCCGAACGTAGGGATTCTCGCCACGAAAACTCTCGATCGCATGTCACCGAACCAAAGGTGGTTCCCGGCTTCTTCCACGCTATTGTTCCTCCGTTCCTTGTTCTCGCATTCGCATCGACGCTTGAAACATTAGAAACGCCGCATAGATAACCGTATCATCGCATAACATATATCATCACCCATATCACATATCATCACATATATCACATATCACGCACGATCACATATAATCATGCAACTCGTCAACATATCATCGTTATGCATTTCACATAACATCATCATCACACATCACATAGATCATATATCATCACGGCATAGCTCATATCACATATAAGCATCAAACATAAACATCCCGTCATAGACAACGTTAGTATCAAGAATATTCAAAGGTCCATGAAGGATCACAAAATACAAGATCAAGGTATGTCACCAAAAGGTCGATATGAGCAAAAGAATCGACCGTCATCACAAAAGATGCCGCTCGTCCATGCTTCTAGCAGATCGCGATCGCCACCGCACACACCGACTACCTAGATCCTCGCCCTCCATATCCGCCCACTACTCCGCTCGTCCCAAGCGGTTCCATTCTCGCCTCCTCATCCTCTCTTTCCTTCCTATCGTGGTCAATTGGCCGCCGCCGTAAAAGCGATCCCGCATGGAAGCAAGCTCTCGTGGGTATGATCCCATCCAAGCCGTGCCTCGATCGCTCGAGTGTCGTGAAAGCCGTGCTCGAGTCCCTCGCTCGCGCGCTGCCCTTCCTCAACATGCCCGACCTCATCGTAGTCATCGGCTATCCGATCACCGGTCCTCCGAGTCCTCACCGCCCTCCTCATTCTCATCCCGTCTTCCTCCTCCTGAGTCTCCTTCCTCGATGCCAACCCGATGCGCTTTGGTGGCATGAAGATCCCGATCCCGGCTCTTCCCCGCCATCGCCGGATGGACAATCTCTCGCCCGGAGGTTCCCGCCAAAATCGCTCCGGTCCTTCGGAAGGTAAGGATCGCCGATGGAGGTGTAGTGACCGTGTATCCCGATGCACCGTGATCGCTCGAGCGATGGTCGCCTCCCAAAGGCTCTTCGGGAACATCATCCCTATCATCAACTGATCGGTCCTCGAACATGCCTTGCTATCACATCCTCCTCGATGGTATACTCGATGATCGGTCCACCGCTCCATACTCGAGCAAGCGAACCTGAAATCCAAGGTAAGGTGCCCGTGATAGATCCCGCCTCAACATCACGTATCCTCGCTTTCTCGCCCACGGTTGCCAACCCGCCGGTAGCTCTCTCACAACCGATAGTAAGCCTCATACTCGATACTTTCCCACCGCCTCGGATCTTTCTCCAAAATCCAACAAATCTCCCGTAAATACTCCCAACGGCTCATGGACATTCCCTGTACATTTCTCGAACTTACGGATCCGCTCATCCATCCTGTGGATCTTAACCAACGTTGTCGGGCCATCAATATCCATAAACCTACATGTTAGTTTATCAACATAACAACAAATATTCACGCTTCCTTTTTCTCGCCCCAAATATCCGGGTAATCATGTCTCAAACACATGTTCATTTCAACACATATCAATATCAATATCGATATTTATCATAATAATCACGTAAGCAAACACAGATTCACTTACAAGCACTCGCTTATCAAAATAAACAAGATTTTCAATCAACAATACATTGCTATGTAAACACATAGACTTACATCAACCATACGTGATCACATTAATCACATCATATCATATAAACGATTTTCACATCACGCCCACACGTGCCTTTTTGTTCCATCAACAATCACTTCCACATCCACATCACCATCCAACCACATCTCATCCACATCACGCTTACATCACGTAAACTCTTACTGTGCCAAAACACATGAAACCAAGATCACATCAAGCATCACGTAACCACATAAAGCATCAAGAATAAACACATACCTCATCCCCTTTTAAAGGAGGCGGCCCGACGGTGAGTCGAGGGTAGTCAGACTGATAAAGAGCTTTAGAAGAACAAGTTCTAAACACTCAATTTCAAGAACGCATATGATATAAAAGCAAACAAACCGCTTTGATATCGTATCGATAACAAAGCTAGAGGTCAAAGCCAAGAACCATTGCTCGACATTACGTCGTCACGCCCAATTCCCGAGGGAAGGCACGGATGCCGGGTGTGATTAGGGGGGGGTTAAGAAGGGAAGAAGGGGATACATATAATATACATGATAAGAAGATGTGACCATGAAATCGGGCAAGATCTCCTCTATAACTAGGACATATCCCGGGGGAGGTGCACAAACAATCCACCAATGTAATAATATCGATATCATAACCTCGTAAAACATGATTCGTTTATTATAAGTAATGCAAGAAAGCAAAATAGCATTACATCCCGTCAACTAGACCGTCAACCACATAGCATGCTCATATCGAGACTCACAGCAGAATAATATAACAAATCTTGTTCCCAATCGTAAAGCAAATAAGGGACAAGAATACATCAATATCGTAGTACGATATAACACAACATCGCTGGAAGCATAGCATGAAGAACCCGCAGCCCACCCCTCGCCGCCCGTCCAAATTCTCCTCCATCCGTGAAAAGATTTGAAAAGAGTTTGGGGTGAGTACTAGCGCACTCACCGGGTTTTATCATAAATCAAAAGAATCATGATGTCGTGTTTAGAGCACTTACCTTAGAAGGTTTTAAAACGAACCACTTCTAAGTAAGCAAAATAGATTTTTCATTTTCGATACCGATCCGTTATTATCGTTATTCTCATCATAGAACCATGAACCACGGCTCGAACGATCCCGCCAGCCCATCACATCTCATTCATTCGCCCGAACATATCCAATGGCCCACGCCCGAACGTATCCAAACCGGCTAACTGGTGTGGACTTGTGGGTCAAATCCCCATCGTAACCATAACCACCTCATTACCATTTCCGTGGACTTCCGGGTCTATCCCTTCGTAACCATAACCACGTGTTCGGGTCTATCCCCTCACGATCAATACTCAAGATGGTGATCAACCCACCGAATAGAGATCCGCACAACCATGATAGAACCATATCTCGATCGTAGAACAAGAATAATTTCACAAAACATTTTACGGCGCATATGTTTTATTTTGAAATATCGAGTAAATAACTCAAAATAAGCATATATAACCCAACCCGAATGTATTTAAAACGCCAACCGGAGATATCTACGGATCCGATGACTTCACCGATCGACCGGTAGGTACCGTAACAAGACGGAACAACTTTGGGGTCACATTCCACAAAGCAAAGCAACATCGTGATCCAAACGACGATCGTAGCAAAATTAGGTTTTCACTTTCTCAACCCACATTCGCACTCTCCGGTTTTCAAATCAACTCGATGCGTATGGAAATATATTCAGGCATCAAGACCTATAATAGGGTACTTTCAAAATATGCATGCATGCAAGTCGACTCAAATCTTAGCAACAAGAAGTTTCAAAATCGATGCCTATCCTCGATCTAGATAAACCATCCAAAATCGATGCATGAAAATGGAAACATAAGCAATATGCATAACGATTTAACATGGAATGACAAACTACGTTGAAAATGGATAACCCGGCATGTACTTCCTTTAGAAAACTCAAGCAACGAAAACATCCCGACATGCGTAAACGCGAAAATGTAAAACGGAATCGGTACTTTAGTAGAATGCATAGCCCGAACTCAAAACCTAAAGGACCAGAGCAAAGCAGGTGGTCTGTCTGGCCACCAAATCGGCGGCCAACAGCCACCACGGTGGGCGGCCTTGGCGGGGCGGCGGTTTGGCCAAATGGGCCGCCCCCGCCGCTTTTCCGCCCGCCCTTTAGAATCCCGAGTTCTATGCTATACGATCTACTAAAAGGCGGAATCAAAACAAGAAAAGGACAAAACAGAAAACGGGCTGCCCGGGGTGGTTGATCGGCGGTGGTGGCTCGGCAAAGCACAAGAATGGCGCGCCGCCGAGCCTCCCCGCCGATCCCCACTCCTCCAGGCCCGCAGCAGCACTGAGCTGCTCGCTCTTCCGTAAACACAGAGACGAAGGAAATGAACGTTGAAAATGAAGGCCCTAGCCTCCTATTTATAGGAAAGAGGGCAGGGTCACGCAAAGCACGCAACTTTGCAAATGCCAAATTTAGCAAGCTTAGTACCCTTTTTCGAAAACGCAAAATGCGACGCAACTTTTGCAAACGGACTCCAAATTTAGCAAACTTGGTACCCATGGACACGAAATAAAATACCGGACACAACGACTATAAACAAGATATGCTTTTAAAAGACCAATGAAAAGTCCAGTTTTTCGATAACTTCCCCGGAGTGCCAAACCTTCATGGGTGGTCGAAAACTCAGATACTTAGTGTCTATGAATTCATTCATAAGACACTCTTCACAACGCCTCGAGGTTTCGTGACGGTCGATCACCATTATTATTGGAATAAAACAAAAGTCAACCTTTCGACCTTTCTCGCTCAAAAACGTGCCATGCAAAATGTCAAGTTTAAAAAGACGGGTATTACATTTATGAACAATGCACTAATTTTCTAATACCCTAGTTCGAAAATTGTGGTTTTCTTGTATGAAATGATACTAATAAATTTTCCTATGATATAATTTATCATCTAAAACATATATTATGATATATATGTATAATTAGCATGAAAAAATTATATACCTCTCAGAGAATGAAAATGCGTGAGTGTTGTGTTCAATACACACATTCATGTCAATTTGGAGCATAAATTGCTACTTTGTGAATTAATTTATGCAAGTAGATTCTAATATACACTAATCAATAAATTAACCAAGTGGGATATATATTTGTGAGAGGAGCCAAAATGTCGACTAAATTTTGTACAAAAGCTTGATTTTCCTACCTCGACACACAATATTTGGGAAAGAGTGTAATAAATACACTTGTGTAATAACACAAAAATCTGAAAATTTCTTCCACACACACCATGGAGGTCGACGGCACTTGTTGTACATGAAACAAAATTTATTTTGTTTCTTTCAAAAACCTTTATTAAAGCATGCCAAGAGTTAATTTGTGTAAGTGGATATTTGTGATACATGACATAATCATCTTCGACTACCAAATTCATTCATTTGTGTCTTCAATTTGTGAGAGCAGAGAGAGAGCTTAGTGTGTGTCTTGCATTTCATTTTTTTTGCCTAAGTATTTATTATCTGAAACACCCAAACACATCACACAACTCCTTCTCATTTCTCTCAACTCTCTGCCGTGAGCATCCATAAGCAAAACCAAACATTTTTCTTCTTTCCTTCCTCACTTAGTTTGAGTTTAAATTATCCTGCAACCGATCGACTCCGTTAACGAGGTTAGATATCGAACAAGCTTCAATTATACCTTAAGTTTTTAATTTTCTAATGGTTTGATCATAGTTTTCAAGCATGTGTTCTTAAGTATAATTTATGCTAAGTATGATATTTGTTTATTAATTATGTGTATTCATATATAATGAAAGCATGTAGCATGTTTAGAAATTAATTAAACATGCTATGAAATTATTTTATGGGTGTCGAAAATTTCCATGGATGAATTAGGTTCGATTAATTATATATGTTGTTGTAGAGCCTATAGTGAATTATTGAGAAATTTATAAAATCCTAAGCTATAGTTCTCAAATTACCAAAATGCATGAAAATGCTAGTTGTTGTATAATTTTTATTTGAGAAATGTAATAGCATATTGTTGATCTAGGTATTAATTATATGATATCGAATTTACTAAAAATTTTGATGGATATATGCTCATTTTGTTCAAAGAACCGAGGGCTTCTAAGCTTGATTAAGGTGTGATTGTTGTTTTTAGTTGATGTTATGATGTATTAGTACTATACTATAGTATATAAGTATAGTGTAATTTAATCGAATTTTATAAAATGTTTAGTGTATTTTTGGAAAGAACCGTGGACCATGGGACATAATTTAGTAATGTTCAAAATTTTCTATAGTTAATATTAATTCATATTAGTGATACTATGATAAAATAGTACACTATATGAATTTATAAGAATTTTTGAAAAGAATGAATTTATGTTTAAACCGAAAGCTTATAAATATATATTAAGGATTTTAAATCCTTAATATCAAGAAAATAATAAATTATATTTCTAGAAATTAACTTAGACATATTAACAATTTTCGAGAATTATTAAGCATAGTATATTATGTTTACGACTAAACGTTATATCAATAACGTTAAAAGCATAAATAATGCTTAATGTATTAAAAGATTAATATTGAAAGAAAATATTAATCAAATTTATCGACGGCGTGAAAATCGAGGATTTAAGCTTTATGAAAAGAAATCTATTGAAAATCAATTTATATTGAATTTATTCATTAAAATATTTTTATTAAGAATTTATAAAGAAAAGTCAAAATGGTCGACTTTCAAATCGACGCACAAATTACGTCATAAATAATCTAATACGTGAAAAACGACACTTTTATCCTGAATATCTCAATTGTGAGAAAGGATTTCATAATTGAAATCATATTATTGAATAACGTTATTATACGTTAATTATTTAACCTAAAAGGGTTAAATGAGACGTCAGAGATCATATTGCGTCTCCTCGATACGAGAATTATTTTTATTCAAAACGCCATTTCTACATATAGAGTTTATTAGATCATATTGCGCGACTTCAATTGATTCACCCTCGCATCGACCTGGGCATTTTACTTTGGTGTCAACCTCGACATCCACTTTGAGTTCAAGATTTCATCTCGGCAATTCACGATGCAAGATTTCGCCCGGCAAATCCATCATGAAAGTCGACCTCGATTATGACTAATACGAGCTCGGCCATTATTTCAAGTTCGGCGATTCTTTTCGATTGACCAGCTGACTATCCCCGTCACCTCGTCACTTCAGCAACGGCAGTCCACCTCGGCAACGGCATGCACGACCTTGGAGTCGGCATTGCCTACGATCTCGACGCAAACGCGCAAAAATTTCCTGCTTTGTGCAGAGTTTTTGTTTGGGTCCGTTCTCTTTCGTTCGGACTCCGATTTGTGCATGGTTTTCACCCACGTACTCCTAACGGACTGTACTAACTTTCTTATGAAAGGAAGATCCTCTGTTTCCTTCTCCAGAAATCACGAGAGCCAGTAGAAGCTAGCTCGTAGTTTTATAGAACTAGAATTTAGTTATATAATAAGATTTGTGTTTATGCTGCTAGATAGTATGTTTCCTAGTATGGTAGGAAAGCTACAACGTGCGTTGTATATGAGAACAACTTCCGTATAACATTTATCTGTTTATCAGAGGTGTTTGGATTGTTTATCCGCTTTATAGACCTGCCCGCTTATCCTTTTGCTTTATAGATGCGTTAAGTTTAGTTTTATCTACGTAATGTATATCTTATTTAGTTATCTTTTGCTCGCTTGTGCGTGGCGTGATGGCCGTGACTCGACACACCACTAGACGGAGGCTAGGACCGAGGGCCACCCTAGCAGAGATTATTCACAGGTACCGTGGTTACCAGATGTGTTGGGGGGATGATCTCGGAGAGTTTCTCATGCACTACCTTCGTCATTGGAGGGAGGCGCACGAGCATGGAGTGACGGATTTCAATGGCGTGAAGCACCTTCTGATACGATTACCGGTAGACTGGGAGGATTACACACGGGAAGTGTCAGGAGATTATATCTACCGTGCTGGTGGTGGCTATGATCTGATAGCGGATCTACCGAGATTTGTAAGCCATTTGACGACGTCTTGATAGATTCATGTAGCACCGAGAGGCCCCTATCTCCCTTCCAGGGAATATACATGGCGTGACGAGTCACCCGAGTGGCTTTACTTGGAGGTACCTCGTCGAGTGGACCCGGTAGTACCCAGATTCCTGGAGGACGAGGGTAGGCTTGCAGAGAGAGAGGCGCCTCGATCCGTAACTTTGGGATGCCAGGTGTTTCCCCCTTTGTCGATTGGACACCCCATACACCCGCCGCTTCCCATCTTGCCGCTTACGACGACACGCGGCACCGCCAATGAGCCGCATCGGCTGCACGGCCAGGATAAGAGTATCAGATGCCCGTGATGACCTCAGTCCGATCCGCGAGATTCCTATGGTTGGGGATGATGACGTGGGACCGTCCAGAGTACGCCGCCGTGAGGACGACTCAGACGATGATTCGGATGACGACGACTCCGATGATGATTCAGACGATGAGGAAGATCCTGAGGAGGATCAGTATGATGATGAGTGATGCACCTGTTGACCGGTTTAGCTAGGTTTTAGTCTGTATGTATATAGTCCAGTGCGTGTGTAGGTTGCTTTTGTGTTTTGAAAAAGGGAAGTGAACTTTGTATTTTGTATTATCTTGTAATCCCGTATGTTGTTCGATACGGGTTAAGCTTTTGAAATGCCATCTATTGTACATTATCTCTTTTGTATCAACTGTTGTACAAAATAGTCCTCTTTGAGGCACAAATTTTCTGATGTATATATATGATAACCCCGAAGCGGGCTTTTGCGGCATAAATGATTATTGTGATGAATAGCTTGGTTTAAAGCTGCTTTACAAAGAAATTGTGTGATGATATTATATATGTTAATTGTGAAAATGATTTTCAATATTTATTGTATGTTTAAACAACAGAATGCCGCCAAGACGGGATCCTGCACAAAGAGGTAGGGGAAGGGGAAGAGGTAGAGGCAGAGGAAGAATTCCTGTACCCGAACCTGCGAATATACCCCAACCACCACCACCTCCACCCGATCGTAGGATCGAGGAATTATTTCTTAGGCAGAACCCACCATCCTTTGATTGAAAAGGAAGCCCGGATGATGCCGAGCAATGGATAAGGGCTATGGAAAGGATATTTGATTTTCTTCGATGCACAGCACCGGAACGGCTGTCCTGTATTACCTTCCAACTGACAGGACCTACCGACTTTTGGTGGGAAGCCCGACGGAAGATCTTACTGCAGGATCAGATGAATGAATTCACCTGGGAAGAGTTTAAAGGGGAACTGTATGAGAAATATGTACCGAAGAGTTATCGGAAGAGAAAGGAACATGAGTTTTATAATCAAATGTGAGAAGATGTCCGTGACAGACACGATCGCATTTTTCGCGATATGTCCAGATATGCCCCGATCGGTGAATACGGATATGAAGATGGCGTAAAAATTCAGTGTCCAGGTTGAGATCGAGATAAGAATGTCTCTAGCCACCATGGAGATCCGACTTACATCAAGCTCTCTTGACGAGCTTTGGACATAGAGGCGACTATGCCGTAAGAGAAACAGCTCAAACACGGATGTTGAATATAGGGACAAAGGAAGAGAAAATGGGAAGGAAATTCTGGAAATAACAACCGGGGAAGTTTTGAGAATACTAATAACGAGCGGCCGTGGCAAGGGAACACGGTACCGCAAGGACAGGGATGGAAGAAACCAATCTTTTCCCCTTAGACGGGAGGACCACAAGAGCAAGCAAGGACAACTCCTTGCCCAAAGTGCCAGAAGTTTCACAAAGGAGTTTGTCATTTGGTAAATTGCTTTAAGTGCGGAATGAAGGGTCATTACGCAAATAGTTGCCCGGGGATACGCGCGGGGACAGTGGGAAGGCCGAATCAGCCCGGCAACGCCTAACCCCTCGTGGCTATCCAGCCAGCCTCAACCACAACAAAGAGCCCCAACAAAGAACAACAACGACAACCACCGCTGCATGGCGTAATCAAGAAGAACGCCAACAAAGAAGCCGCCGCAGCAGAATCAACCAAGACAGCGCCCATCGCCTCTCGGCCAAGCCGAGAGGCGTATGCTCGCACCGAGGCAATGAACAAAACCAGGAAACTCGGCATGTATGGGAATACTTCTCAACGCATCTATTATACTTTTGTTCGATACGGGAGCATCACATTCTTTCATAGCAAGAACATGTGTAGATCTATTAGAACTTAGATCTGAAAAAGCAAACCAGATATGAGAATCTCTTCACCCATAGGAGGGATTACGATCATTACTCACATTTGCTCGAACCTAGAGTTGAACGTAGATCACTTAAGGTTCGACGAATAACTTAAACATAATACCCATGGGTGATGTAGATTTAATTTTAGGAATGGACTGGTTGGTGAAAATCATGCTACGATCCTGTAAAGAAAGGAAAATTTCGTTCCATTTTCACCGAAAAGAAGCTACAAGCTTTTATGGAATCAACATGGGAAGGAAGATCCCAATAATATCAGCATTGAAGGCTAGAAGTATGATAAACAAGAAAGGATGCCATGCATTTCTTGTTTATTTGAATGGAGAAGATCGAACAACGATAAAAGTTGAAGATGTAGAGATTGTACGAGAATTTTCAGATGTTTTCTCGAAAATCTACCAGGATTGCCTCCTGATAGACAATCGAGTTTACCATTGACTTGAACCCGGATCGGCTCCAAAGGTCAAAGGCACCGCATGTAATGGCTCGAAAGAACTGGAAGAGTTGAAAATTCAAACCAAGAGCTGTTAGACCTAGGTTTTATCGGACCCAGTGTTTCACTGGGAGCACCGGTGTTATTTGTAAAGAAAAGGATGGTTCCTTGAGGATGTGTATAGATTACCGAGAACTGAACAAAATGACGCTCAAAAACAAGTATCCACTTCCAAGGATAGATGACTTGTTTGATTAGCTAAGAGGAGCTAGCGTGTTCTCGAAAATCGACCTCAAGTCAGGCTATCACCAACTTAAAGTGCGGCCTGAAGATGTATCAAAGACTGCTTTCCGAACGAGATACGACCACTATGAATTTATAGTTGTGCCATTCGGATTGACCAATGCACCGGCAGTATTCATGGATCTCATGAATAGGGTGTTCCACCCATTTTTAGACAAATTTGTCTTAGTTTTCATAGATGACATCCTCATCTATTCAAAGAATGAAGAAGAACACAAGGAACACCTCAGAACAGTACTGCAATCTTTGAGAGATGAGCAGCTTTTTGCTAAATTTAGCAAATGTGAATTTTGGCTGAAGGAAGTAATGTTCCTTGGACATATTGTGTCAGCCGAAGGGATTAAAGTTGATCCGGCCAAAGTAGAAGCAGTCCAAGAATGGAAATCGCCGAGACACAAAATGAAATTAGAAGTTTTTCGATTGGCGTGTTACTATCGGAGATTCATCAAGGATTCTCAAGATAGCAAGACCAATAACCCAACTACTCAAAAAGGAATTAAATTCACATGGATGATGAGTGTGAGGCTAATTTTCGATGCTCAAAGAAAGTTAACCATCGCCTCAGACAGCGGCCCGAGCGAGATAAAGAATACGTGGTCTATACAGATGCTTCCAAAAATGGATTAGGCTATGTGTTAATGCAAAATGGAAAAGTGATAGCCTATGCATCTCGACAACTGAGACCACATGAATTGAATTATCCAACTCATGATCCGAACTAGCAAAGCAGAGTACACATGCCCTAAAGATATGGAGACATCATCTCTACGAGTAAGATGTGAAATCTTTACCGATCATAAAAGTTTAAAATACTTTTTCGAGCAGAGAGATTTGAACATGAGACAAAGAAAATGGCTCGAATTAGTAAAAGACTACGACTGTGGTATAAACTATCACCCGGGCAAGGCAAATGTTGTAGCTGATGCCTTGAGTCGTAAGAGTCAAAACAAATTGGGATGTCTCTTCACAAATGAAGAAAAACTCATTGAAGAGTTTGAAAGAATGATGATCGAATTAATTGAACAACCAGAGACGATCACGAGCTGTATTTCTACACTCACATTGACGTCTGATTTAAGGAAAAAAATCCTTGAAGGACAAAGGATGGAGGAAAAGTTGGAAAAAGCAAGAGCCAAAGTAAAGACGGAAGGACTGAAAAATTTTCAAGAAGCACCAGATAATGCTTTATTATTTGAAGGAAGGTTGTGTATCCCGGACAACAACAATCTTGAATGAAATCATGAGTGAAGCTCATGACACACCTTATACTGACCCATCCAGCAAGATAAAATGTACCAAGACTTGAAGAAAAGTTACGGTGGGAAGGTATGAAAAGAGACATAGCCTCTTTTGCAGAGCGCTGTCTTGCTTGTCAACAAGTAAAAGCATAACACCAACGTCCTTACGGAAAGCTACAGCCTTTGGAAATACCCGAGTGAAAATGGGAAGATATAGCGATGGATTTTGTTACGGGTTTACCAAAGTCTAAAAGAGGTAACACTGCTATATGGGTAGTAGTGGACAGACTCACCAAATGTGCACATTTTCTGCCAATTCAGATTACACACGGATCTGATAAGCTAGCCCAGCTGTACGTAAAAGAAATTGTACGCCTACATGGAGTACCGAAAACTATCACATCTGATAGAGATTCAAAGTTTACTTCAAGATTCTGGACTAGCTTGCAAAAAGAATTGGGCACGAAGTTAAATTTCAGCACAACTTTTCACCCTCAAACCGATGGACAATCGGAAAGGACGATCCAAACACTCGAAGATATGTTGAGAACGGTAGTATTGGATCGAGGTGCAAAATGGGGAGAGGTTTTACCTCTCATCGAATTTGCCTACAATAATAGTTATCAAGCGACGATCGATATGGCCCCGTATGAAGCCTTATATGGAAGAAAATGCCGATCACCGCCATGGGATGAAGTGTGTGAGAAGAATCTTAGGGCTCGACGCTATAAGTTTAAATGATTGAGATCGTCGCCAAATTAGGCAAAGAATAAAAGAAGCTCAAGATAGATGAAGTCTTACCGATACGCCGAATATCCGAGCTACATTTCAAAATGGAGATAAAGTCTTTTCAAGGTCTCCATCTAAAGGGATTATAAGGTTTGGAGTAAAGGGAAAGTTAAGACCCCGTTTGATTGGACCTTATGAAATCCTAGAAAGAATAGGCCCAGTCGCCTATAGGTTGGCCCTTCCGCCAAGCCTAGGAAACGTACATAATGTTTTTCACGTATCACAACTCAGAAAGTACGTGTACGATCCGAAGCATGTGATCCATCAAGACGACGTGATCCTCAATCCAGATATGAGCTATAATGAAGAACCTACGGCCATTCTAGACCACAAGGTTCAGCAATTGAGAAACAAGTCGATTACACTAGTCAAAGTGCTGTGGAAACATCATGGACAAGAGGAAGCCACGTGGGAGCTTGAGGATGCGATGAAAGAAAAATACCCCGATCTTTTCTGAGGTATGTAAATTTCGGGATGAAATTTCTTTAAGGGGGGTGGAATGTAATACCCCGATTATATAAAAACCTAATTACGATATTAATTTCGTAAATTAGAGTTTTATTTTGAGAAATTGATTAATAAAGTATCAAAGAACGATTTCGATTATTTTGGAATAATAAATTCCTATGTACAATTCATTTAATGAATGTGAATTGAGAAATACGAATGTGTAACGATTTCAACAATATAATTTCAACGTCGATTACGTATCGAAAATTAAATGCTCGTGATATTTTCTAAGTTTTTAAGCTTAGAATTTAATTCCATTATTATTGGAATAATTTAATAAAGTGATTACAGCTTTATTACGACCATTTTGAGATGAGTCGATATTTAACGTTTTGAGACGTTCAAACGTTAACGTTTAGAGATGACTTGAGAATCAAGTCTAATGATCAAGGAATTATAGTATTTAAATTCCTATGATTATTTTATGTAATTAGAGTATTATTTAGCATTAAAACAATGCTAGAATATTAAGGATTTATTTATGAACAATGCACTAATTTTCGAAAACCCTAGTTCGAAAATTAGGGTTTTCTTGTATGAAATGATACTAATAAATTTTTCTATGATATAATTTATCATCTAAAACATATATTATGATATATATGTATAATTAGCATGAAATAAATTATATACCTCATGTAGAATGAAAAATGCGTGAGTGTTGTGTTCAATACACACATTCACGTCAATTTGGAGCATAAATTGCTACTTTGTGAATTAATTTATGCAAGTAGATTCTAATATACACTAATCAAGAAATTAACCAAGTGGGATATATATTTGTGAGAGGAGCCGAAAATGTTGACTAAATTTGTAGGGAAAACTAGGTTTAGCCCTCGCCCCGAGGATCTATCTTGGATATTTAATTCACCATACATTAATTATATTCCTAGCATGCGTCTATTTAATGAATTGCAACATGTAGGGGTTTTCTCGTGTTTACCTTTGGATCCGCTTTGGTCGAACGGAATGAACGGATCGAGACTCGTGCTTTGATCTTCCGATCAGATCCCTGTTACCCATTCTCCAACGCCGAGTGAGGACGATCTATGGAGAATGCTTCGAAAATCACCCAATACTCTCTCAATTCTCTAAAATTTCCTCACAATAAAGCTATGTGATTCTCAAAATTTGCTAGCAAATAATGAGCATCGACCTAGACTTTATCTCTTACCTTATATTTATAATGCACTACCTTAATCCCATAAGGAAAATACCATAATCCTATATGGAAAGGATCTATGCATATCCCATAAATATAATAATATCCTTGTAGGATAAAGAGAATAAAATCTTTCCATAGAGAGCTTAAGTGGGCGCCGATTTTCCTTGGCTTACGGGCCTGGACGGGCCGACCAGGGATCAAATGCAAGGAATAAAGATGGGCCTCAAATAAATTAATTATCTTATGTTCACATAAATAATTTATAAACATTTATTCATGCCACTAGAGAATAAATGCCGACTTACCCTTTATTACCAAGATGAGTCGGCTTGCACTTAGACATTACTGAATCCTCGTATTTAAGATATCGAACGTCCATTAATTATTTATAGCATTCGATCGCTTAAAATAATTAATATCTTAAATTCTTAAGTAGTACCACTCAACCTTATTATTGTACTTGAGCTAACTCAACTGCAGGTTTAGTACAATAAACCTTTGAGCTCCTTAAGGGACGCCATCATCCTAAACGGATACGGTGACTGTCTGAGATAACTAGCATGACATACAAGCACCGCCACCACCCAAGATGCGGAGAATATTGGGTTAGAACATATAACCTCACCCATAACAAGTCAAAGTGATGGTCAAGAACTCATACTCACCTAATACCTTATCGAGATTTAGATCATCGAAGTCACCGAGATCTAGGTTCTTCACGACGGTCGATAGAAGAACCCATCTAAGCGTGATCCTTCAATACGCCGTAGACGCCAAAGATAGACAAGCAACCAAGTCAAGTCACTTCTTATCTATACCGCAGCCTATACCGACAACTCGTCCTCAAGTCGCCTCACCAGGAAACTTTTATATCTCATTAAGCTCGACCAATCATACGGACTTCGTGATCTTCTACACATCGTATGATCTAACTTATATATGAGATAAGGGGACACAAATATATGCAATCAAGTATTCAATTCAGATAGAGATTGTAATAGTGGTAACAGAAACATTGTATACAAGCTCAACCAAAACAAATTTTCAAAGATACAAATCCAATAATCTCTCACTTACACTAAAGCAAACTTTTAGTATACAATGTGTCTCTACTAGCTATTACAAACAAAACCATCACTTTGCTTCTCCCACTTATACAAAAGTTTTTTCTAAGTGGGTGCCATCAAGCGCAATCCAAGTCCTCTAACGTGTCCGTCGTAGACTTTTTGCGGCAGCTCTTCGTGAATGGATCCATTAGGTTTTCCGTCAGATCAATCTTCTCAATCAGCACGCCACCTCGCCTAACGATTTCGTATGACATGGTACTTTCTCTCTATGTGTTTGGTCGCCTTGTGGGTCCGTGGTTCCTTCGAGTTTGCCATCGCACCGAGTTATCACAAGAAACTATGATACTCTTGGGCAAACCAGTACCACAACTAGATCCATGAGGTAGTTCTGAACCATACTGACCTCTTTAGAAGCCTCAAGCGGCTACATATTCGGTTTCCATGGTAGAGTCCGCATGCATCGCCGCTTTGCAATCCGCCAGATATGGCTCCACCTCCCAAGGTAAACACATAGCCCGAGGTAGACTTTTTCTCATCACGGTCACTTGGAAACCAGTCAGATAACCCAAAGGCATTAGACTATCTCGCATGGTAAACCAGCCTATAATCTCGAGTCCTTTCGTGTACTTGAGTATATGCTTTATCGCATCCAATGAGCTTGTCCAGGTTAGATCGATATTCAGCTACTATGCCTACCGTGACAGCGTATATCGGCCTCGTGCATAGATTGCGTACATGAGACTTCCTACGGCGAAGCGTAAGGAACTTGTCTCATTCCTCTATCTCCTTTGGTCATAGGTGATGCGTCTTAGATAAAGGAACGCCATGTCCGAAAGGTAGCAATCCTTTCTTGGCGGTCTCGCATACTAAAACGAGTAATCACAGTATCAATGTAAGACGCCTGAGATAAGCTCAATATTTTCTTCTTGCGATCTCGGTAAACCTTGATCCCAAGAATGTACGCTGCATCTCCTAAGTCTTTCATTTGAAACTGATCGGATAACCAACTCTTTACGCTCGATAATGACTTCACGTTGTTGCCAACTAGAAGAATGTCATCTACATAAAGTGCAAGAAATACCACATCACCGTTAACATCTAACCGATACACACAACTCTCGCTAGGCAACTGGGTAAATCCATAGGACTTTACCACCTCGTCAAAGCGTAAGTTCCATGATCGGGAGGTTCGCTAAGTCCATAAATGGACTTAAGCTTCCATACTAGATGCTCTTCACCCTTTACCACATAACCTTCGGGTTGCTGCATATAGATGTCTCTACCTTCCTCAAGGTAACCGTTTAGAAAAGCGGTTTTAACATCCATTTGCCAAACCTCTAGGTTCAAGTGGGCTGCTATGGCCAGAAGAATTCTGATGGACTTGAGCATTGCTACAAGCGAAAAGGTCTCATCGAAATCGATGCCCTCAATCTGAGTGTACCCTTTCGCCACAAGCCTGGCTTTAAAAGCCGAAACCTCTCCATCGGAATCTCTCTTCCTTTTGTATATCCACTTACTACCTACGACTTCCTTGCCATCTGGTAGAGGTGTCTTTTCATATACATCCATAGCCGTTATGGACTCCATTTCTAAGTCCATAGCGGTGTGCCATGATCTTGCATCAATGTCTTGTATCGCCTCCTTGTATGTCCATGGGTCGATTATTGCCTGTTCGTTTCCTGGGACTAAATCCGAAGATTCTCCCACGAACATAAATTGCTCGGGTTGACGAACAACCCTCCCACTACGATGAGGTTCTACTGGCACTATGGCAACGATGGGTGCAGAAACTTGTGGTTCTCTATCTTGCACAACATGCTGGGTAGGTACCACTTGTACGGTCGGTATCTCCAGTGGAACTCGACCCACTTCAATTTCTTGAAGTATCGGTGTCGATCCTCCCACTAGACTCGACATCTCGCACCTTCGCCTAATCGGTGGTGGAATACGATCATCTTCTAATTCTTGAAGAATGATTTCAACTTTGGATTTATGATTTTTCATGTAGTCCTCTTCTAAGAATCGAGCATTAGTGCTAATAATGACCTTCTGATCCTTAGGACTATAGAATAAACCACCTTTCGTTCCTCTAGGATAGCCAATAAACAGCCTTGCGTCGGATCTAGCCTCCAACTTGTCAGCCTTCTTGTTCAGCACGTGTGCTGGACTGCCCCATATCCTTATGTGGCTTAAACTGGGCTTACCAAACCACAACTCGAAAGGGGTCTTTTCGACTGACTTGGATGGTACTAGATTCAGCAAGTATGCCGCCATTTCTAAGGCATACCCCCAGAACAAAATAGGCAATGTAGCATAACTCATCATAGATCTAACCATTTCCAAAAGAGTCCTATTTCTTCGCTCTGACACACCATTTTGTTGTGGTGTGCCCGGTGAAGTGCGTTGGGATGTAATCCCACACTTCACTAGATAGTCCATAAACTCGTTACTGAGGTATTCGCCACCGCGATCAGACCGCAGTGACTTGATACTCTTACCTAGCTTCGTCTCCACTTCCGCCTTAAACTCTTTGAATTTCTCAAAGCATTTAGACTTGCAGTGAAGCAGGTATACGTATCCGTACCTTGAGTAATCGTCAATGAAAGTGACAAAATACTCATACCCTCCACGAGCTTGTGTGGACATCGGTCCACACAGGTCAGAATGGACTAACTCCAATATTTCTTTGGCTCTATAACCCTTCGCTTTGAAGGGTCCGTCAACATCTTACCTTCTATATGAGGATTCGCAGATCGGGAGCGAGTAACCGTGAGATTACCCAACGCCCATTCTTAGCCAATCTTTGGATCCTATTTAGATTGATGTGACCTAATCTAAGATACCGAGAAAAGTGGGGTCATCTTGCTAAGAAAACTTTCTTTTAGGGTTTGTAGAAGATGCAACATAGTTATAGGTATTATGTTTTGCGTAAATAGTATAAAGCTTAATTATATAAAGTGCCAACACGGATAACTTCGCATTTCTTATGAGAGAAACACCACTATCAAAAATAACAAAATATCCATGAGAAAATAATTTCAAACAGAAACAAGGTTCCACCGAAAATCCGCACATATAAAACGCCTTTCAAAACTAAAACTGTTGTCCCAAAACACAAAGAAACATCTCCAACTCGCAATCGCCTCGACTTTCGCCGCTGCCCATGGAGATCGTTATCTCGCCATTAGCTAGCTCCCTTGTCCGCAGAACCCCGCAAGATGTAACAAACATGATCGATCAAGACTCGTATCTTCTACCCAAGAATGGGTAGAACAAGTAGCTAAACATGTTTCACATTAAAGCAAACGGCATACTTGAGCCTTGAGCATAGGGCACTTAGCCTTCCAATGCCCGGCCCACCGCACTCAAGCATTTGCCTTCTCCTTGGCTTCTTCAAACCTCCGTGGCAGCCATGTTCTTGCTCCCATTACTCCCACTTCTTCCTCGCCTCTACCACCTTTGGTGCCCTTTTCTTTTCCATTTTGCAACGGAAAATTTGGGCCCTTAGATGTGCTAGCAAGAGCATGTGCTCCTTTTCCCATAACTCCTTCCGCAGCCACGAGATCATTAAGTAACCGACTAAGTGTATACTCGGTCTTGCTCATGATCGCATTCACACGAAAGTTCTCAAAAGACTTGGCGGTGTATTGAGGATGATATCGACCTTGGCTTCGCCGTCAATACCTCCTCCCAACCGATCAAGACTATCCATGAGACGAGTCATGTGGGAGACATGTTCATGGACCGAACTTCATTCCTCCATCTTACACGCCAAGATTTCTCTCATTGTGTGGAAGCGATCGTCCGATCCGATCGCCTAAACTTACTCTCGAGACTGACCAAATATCGGTCGCGTCTCACCATCGATCGATGTTGCGGTGCAAGCCTTTGGACATAGTAGTCATCATATAGCATTTAGCCATATTGTTCGACTTATTCCAAAGTCTCGCCGACTCTCACCGCTCATTAGTCGATGCATCGAAGGGCATCGGGTTTAGGAGTAGTGAGAACAAACATGTGTTCTTCAATGATAAGAACATATTCCATGTTTCGCTTCCACTCGATAAAATTTGGACCGGATAACGGATTTTGTGCGAGCATATTGATAATCGGTGTAAGAGACATATCCGAAACGATAATGAAAACATATAAGCATACGATCGCACATAATTCGTAATAATAATATTGTAACCTTTGATAAAACAATATTAATTGAAACCTCCAATCGCCCAAGGAATCCCACATGCAAGCCACGCGTGTGGACGTTTATATATGAACCCCGACTGCACTAAAATGTACCTTTTAGTCGCTTAATTTCAATCCATGTCAACTTAACCTTATGACAAATGAAATTAACGATTGACCTTACTAGACCACATCACTATCGCAAGAAGGGACTTGGCGGGAAGTTGTACTCGAGGTGATGTCTACAATGACCACATTTTTAACAACAGAAAATGAATTCTTAGAATTGGCATACTCGCTCGGACCATACCGCTTCTAATTCAATTTCTTTTGTTATCTCATTTTATATCTATCTCAGAGAACTTATGAAAATCGCACATACAAGCCACGCGCGTGTCGGCGTTTACATGAAACTCCCACTTCTCAATAGATTTAAAATGTTTTATTTAGAAATCTCATCTAACAAACTTATGACAAACAAGGCAAGCAAGCCACGTGTGGACGCCACTCACAGGTGTGTATCACTTTGTTTAGAGATCAAAAGTGGAGGTCTTGACATTTTAATTTGAAAAATTAATTTGTCGGGTTGTTTGCTAAGTCTTTTGTTCAAAAGGTTTGTCCATGCGAGATCACGTAATCCTAGCATGCTTGTCTATAGAACTCAACATGTAAAACATGCTCGCAGAATTCTAAAATATGCTTGAAAACGCGATAAACCTAGCATGCTTACTATGCGCATTTAAATACGTAAAACACTTAAAGGTTTGTCAACGTAATTTAAACATACATAGCATGCTACTGCATAATTTAAACATCCACGACATGCAATGAACGATAAAAAAAAATAAAAATAAAACGTTCATCGTGGCCCACACGTGGAACCTGCACTTTCTTGCCTAATCTATTACATAGAATAGCAAAGTACAGAATTAACCATCGAAAACGGGCCTCGCGTGCACGGGCACGGACCGGATTCGTCAAAACTGGATTCGGGCCGGAACAATGGAACGGGCCGAACCGGGTCGAAAAAACGGATCTGGGCTAAAAAATGGGTCGGGCGAACCCGGTCGGGTCGACCCGAACAAACGGGCGGTCGAACAGGGTCGGGCCGCACGCTAGGGCACAGCCCGTCGCGCGCCCACTTTGCTTCCGCCGCCTCATTCGCCGGCAGCCCCAGCCGCCGCGCCCCGCCGAGAAGACACCGCCGAGCCGCCGAGAGCCCCGCCGAGTGCCGCCGAGGAGTGCGCGACCGCCGCCGGGCACCAGCGCTCGATGCGTCTTGCCGCCGCCGAGCCGCATCGCCGAAGCGCCGCCGGGCATCCGCACGAAAATCGCACGCCTGCCGCCTGATGCCGCCGCAGCCTCACACACTTTGAGGTTCCCGCTGTCTCGCGCCGAGGTCGCCGAGCGCCACCGAGGCCTTGCGCGTGATTCGCGTGCCTCGCGTTGCCCACGTCTGCCGAGACGCGTTGAGGTTTCCCGTGCGCTATCTGCCGAGCGCCGCTGAGGCTCCTGCACGAAAGTCGCACGCCCCGCGTCGCCCGTCGCATGCTTCGTGCCACGCCCTGCCCTGTCCGCCGATGCTGCCGAGAACGTGCGCACGGCGCCGAGTGCTGCCGTGTGTCCGGTTTCTCCCGGTTAGTCTTCGTCGTCTCGTTCTTCATGCTTTCGTCTTCGTTCTTCTTTTACAGATAAGATTTACCGAAAAATAAATCTAATCTAACCACGGATTTTCTCGTGGTGAAAAACAAAACCCAACAAAAACAAAACGAGCCATGATGAACGACAGAACCAACAACTAATTAAGCGCACGTAATAATCAAACGTGAATTAATCCAACAGAGCCAAGATACTGATCCCAGGCTCTGATACCAATTGTAGGAAAAACTAGATTTAGCCCTCGCCCCGAGGATCTATCTTGGATATTTAATTCACCATACATTGATTATATTCCTAGCATGCGTCTATTTAATTAATTGCAACACGTAGGGGTTTCTCGTGTTTACCTTTCGATCCGCTTGGTCGAACGGAATGAACGGATCGAGACTCGTGCTTTGATCTTCTGGACTGTATCCCGGTTACCCAATCTCCAACGCCGAGTGAGGACGATCTATGGAGAATGCTTCGGAAAATCACCCAATACTCTCTCTCAATTCTCGAAAATTTCCTCACAATAAAGCTATGTGATTCTCGAAAATTTGCTAGCAAATAATGAGCATTGACCTAGACTTTATCTCTTACCTTATATTTATAATGCACTACCTTAATCCCATAAGGAAAATACCATAATCTTATACGGAAAGGATCTATGTATATCCCATAAATATAATAATATCCTTGTAGGATAAAGAGAATAAAATCTTGCCATAGAGAGCTTAAGGGGGCGCCGATTTTCCTTGGCTTACGGGCCTGGATGGGCCAGCCCAGGGATCAAATGCAAGGAATAAAGATGGGCCTCAAATAAATTAATTATCTTATGTTCACCTGTAACATAAATTAATTTATAAACATTTATTCATGCCACTAGAGAATAAATCTTGACTTACCCTTTATTACCAAGATGAGTCGGGCTTGCACTTAGACATTACAAATCCCGTATTTAAGATATCGAACGTCCATTAATTATTTATAGCATTACGATCGCTTAAAATAATTAATATCTTTAATTCCTTAAGTAGTACCACTCAACCTTATTATTGTACTTGAGCTAACTCAACCCGCGGGGTTTAGTACAATAAACCTTTGAGCTCCTTAAGGGACGCCATCATCCTAAACGGATACGGGGACTCGATATGATAACTAGCATAACATACAAGCACCGCCACCACACAAGATGCGGAGAATATTGGGTTAGAACATATAACCTCACCCATAACAAGTCAAAGTGATGGTCAAGAACTCATACTCACCTTATACCTTATCGAGATTTAGATCATCGAAGTCACCGAGATCTAGGTTCTTCACGACGGTCGATAGAAGAACCCATCTCACCGTGATCCTTCAATACGCCGTAGACGCATCCAGCATAGACAAGCAAC
This sequence comes from Salvia rosmarinus, assembly GCA_036937905.1. Classification (NCBI taxonomy): domain Eukaryota; kingdom Viridiplantae; phylum Streptophyta; class Magnoliopsida; order Lamiales; family Lamiaceae; genus Salvia; species Salvia rosmarinus. The sequence goes on from CM072813.1 coordinate 57,518,843, forward strand.
CAAGTCAAGTCACTTATTATCTATACCGCAGCCTATACCGACAACTCGTCCTCAAGTCGCCTCGGTTTGTGAAACTTTTATATCTCATTAATCTTGACCAATCATACGGACTTCGTGATCTTCTACACATCGTATGATCTAACTTATATATGAGATAAGGGACATGATATATGCAATCAAGTATTCAATTCAGATAGGAGATTGTAATAGTGGTAACAGGAAACATTGTATACAAGCTCAACCAAAACAGCTTTCAGTATACAAATCCAACAATTTTGTTCAAAAAACTTTATTTTCCTACCTCTTGATTACACAATATTTGGGAAAGAGTGTAATAAATACACTTGTGTAATAACACAAAAAAATCTGAAAATTTCTTCCACACACACGATGTAGGTCGACGGCACTTGCTGTACATGAAACAAAATTTATTTTGTTTCTTTCAAAAAACCTTTATTAAAGCATGCCAAGAGTTAATGTGTGTAAGGGATATTTGTGATACATGACATAATCATCTTTGACTACCAAATTTATTCATTTGTGTCTTGAATTTGTGAGAGCCTAGAGAGAGAGCTTAGGTGTGTGTCTTGCATTTCATTTTTTTTTGCCTAAGTATTTATTATCTTGAAACACCCAAACACATCACACAACTCCTTCTCATTTCTCTCAACTCTCTGCCGTGAGCATCTATAAGCAAAACCAAACATTTTTCTTCTTTCCTTCCTCAATTAGTTTGAGTTTAAATTATCCTGCAACCGATCGACTCCGTTAACGAGGTTAGATATCGAACAAGCTTCGATTATACCTTAAGTTTTTAATTTTCTAATGGTTTGATCATAGTTTTCAAGCATGTGTTCTTAAGTATAATTTATGCTAAGTATGATATTTGTTTATTAATTATGTGTATTCATATAGAATGAAAGCATGTAGCATGTTTAGAAATTAATTAAACATGCTATGAAATTATTTTATGGTCGTCGAAAATTTCCATGGATGAATTAGGGTTGGATTAATTATATATGTTGTTGTAGGAGCCTATAGTGAATTATTAGGAAATTTATAAAAATCCTAAGCTATAGTTCTCAAATTACCGAAAATAAATGAAAAATGCTAGGTTGTTGTATAATTTTTATTTGAGAAATGTAATAGCATATTGTTGATCTAGGGTATTAATTATATGATATTGGAATTTACTAAAAATTTTGATGGATATATGCTCATTTTTGTTCAAAGAACCGAGGGCTTCTAAGCTTGATTAAGGTGTGATTAAGTTGTTTTTAGTTGATGTTATGATGTATTAGTACTATACTATAGTATATAAGTATAGTGTAATTTAATTGTAATTTTATAAAAATGTTTAGTGTATTTTTGGAAAGAACCGTGGACCATGGGACATAATTTAGTAATGTTCAAAATTTTCTATAGTTAATATTAATTCATATTAGTGATACTATGATAAAATTTACACTATATGAATTTATAAGAATTTGGAAAATGAATGAATTTATAAGCTTAAAACCGAAAGCTTATAAATATATATTAAGGATTTTAAATCCTTAATATCAAGAAAAATAATAAATTATATGTCTAGAAATTAACTTAGACATATTAAGAATTTTCTAGAATTATTAAGCATAGTATATTATGTTTACTTATTTAAACGTTATATCAAATAACGTTAAAAGCATAAATAATGCTTAATGTATTAAAAGATTAATATTGAAAGAAAATATTAATCAAATTTATCGATTTGCGTGAAAAATCGAGGATTTAAGCTTTATGAAAAGAAATCGATTGAAAATCAATTTATATTGAATTTATTCATTAAAATATGTTTTATTAAGAATTTATAAAGAAAAGTCAAAATGGTTGACTTTCGAAATTGACGTGCGAATTACGTTCGTTAAATAATCTAATACGTGAAAAACGTATTACTTTTATCTGAATATCTCAATTGTGAGAAAGGATTTCATAATTGAAATCATATTATTGAATAACGTTATTATACGTTAATTATTTAACCTAAAAGGGTTAAAATGAGACTATAGATCATATTACGTCTCCCTCGATACGAGAATTATTTTTATTGAAATACATCATTTCTACGTATAGAGTTTATTAGAACTTTGAATTATTTTATTTATCAAAGTTGAACGAACTTTGAAAATCTCGAAAAGCGTGCCAACGTGCTAAACGTAAATTTTTGCGTAAAGGTGGGACGTGAAACTCACGCTCAACGAGGAAAAGAACATGCATACCAAGGTTCGAAGTTTAAAAGTCAAGGTGGGCTTTACTATACTCAAACTGGTAGAATTTACCAAATGATTTATTTATGATGCTTTATTGCAAGCAAATATTTATGAACTGATTTATTTAATTACCTGCCCAAAATGTTTATGTTTTGTGTATGGATCCAATCCATGATTATTGATGCATAACGTTGGGTAGCTCCCACTTTATGACATGCTTGAATTCGTATTCTTGGAAGTACCCCCAAGGATGATGGAGAATTCGTATCCTGTGATGAGATGGCCTGGATTTTGTGCACTGATTATTTGTGACTGTGTGCTGAAAGGGTGCTCGGCCGGTCATGGCGTCTGTGAGAGGAGGCCTCCTCTCCAGCGCGGGAATTACTGTTGGTTGAATTGTTGTGGTGGATATGGATCATACATACGTGGAAAAATGCTTGGCCAAACGATATTTGTGGAAAATGACAGAAAATATTTAGTAAACACGAGTATTTCAAATTAAAACCTCGTGTATTCTTGTGATGGGGCGTAGTAATTCAAAATTGATAAATTATTTCGCATGAGCCATCGAGTGCATTATTTGTACTCACCGCATATTTGTTTTAAATGTGCGATTGAGTCAGTGATGGTGATGGGCGAAGATGTTGAGTAGTCGTAATCTTTTGGTATTTATATGTCGAAAGAAAGAACCCTGGGTGCATATCGTCATATATGCATTCACATGCTTTCACGCATATTCTGAATGTTATTGTATGTTGTTGTTGACAGTTGTACCTGTCTGAATTATCGAACCTACTATTAAAGGAACTTGTAGCCTTTACTTCTGTAAATGACTTATGCCTTGTAAATAAGGTTTGAATTGCTTTTGCCTTGTAAATAAGGTTTGATTATTGAAGTGCGATAAATGTCATTTTGAAATCTTTCGATTATTCTTATCAATTATTTGGTAATCACTGTTCCAAGCTCCAGTTCTCTCTAATCTGTCCTTTGGATTAGAGCTGCTGTGACAATCAATGTGGTAAATGATGTTTTTGTTTTGGACATGCAATAGCATATTCTTGAATTATAATGTATTAAAAGTACATGGAAATTTATTTGACATTTTTGGAAGAACCTATGCTATTTTTTTCAAATGGCCGAGACATATATGGAATTATGAGTGGATGTAAAAATTTTATTTCTCACATGCAATGACATATTCTTGATTTATGATGTGTTGAGAATGCATAGCAATTTATTGGAAATTTTTAGAAAGTCTATACTATATTTTTTTCAAAATAACCGTGAATGTTATATAATTATATGTTAATGAATGATTTTTATATGAGACATGCAATGACATATAATTACTCTATGATGATATAAAAGTCTATAGTAATTTAAATAGAATTTTTGGAAAATTCTATCTAATTTTTTTAAATAGGCCGAGACATATGTATATAAGTATGTTGATATAGGATTTTCATTTAAGACATGCAATGATGTTTTATTAATCTAGGATATGATTTATGCATCCTATGATTAAATTGAAAATTTTAGGAAAATCTTACCTATTTTTGTTAAGAATGCCGAGACATGCATGTATGTATATGATGGTGTGTGATTTTTATTTGATACATGCAATGTTATATTATTAATCTAGGATATGATTTATGCATCCTATGTTTTGTTGGAATTTTTTTGAAAATCAATTACAAATTTTGTTCAAATAAACCAAAAGCCTTGAGCTCAACTTGGTGATGAATAAAATTGTTTTTGATGTCTATTAAGATTAAGTATTGTTATACTATAGTTATAAGCATGTTATGATTGTTGGGAAATTTTATAAAAATGTTTTACATGTTTTGTGAAGAGGCCGAGAGCTATGATACCATTTATATGGTATAGAAATGTTAGATCATGGATTATATATCATAGATATGATATATACTAATGTTTGGACCTTGTAGTAATTTATTTAAATTTTAGAAAATTGTTGGGCATTTTTTTCAAAAATGTCGTGACCTTATAAAATAAATAAGGTGATGTTCGAAGGTTGATTGGTTGATATTATAACATATTAATGACCATAGTGTATAATAATATACTATATAAAATTAGAAAAAAATTTGGACACCATTTGGTAATTTCTAATAATTACCGAGAATTTTTAAGGATTTTTAAGGATTTTTAAATCCTTTTTAATTAAATTTAATAATAAATTATATGTCTAAATATTATTTTAGACATATTTAGATTTTATAAGAAACTTTCGGAAATATTTAATTATAAAGGGTTAAAATAGCCGTGAGCTATTTTTTTTAATTTTGAATGAGGATTTTAAATCCTTAAATTCATTATTTATAATGAATTATATGTTTAAAAATTATTTTTAAACATATTAATGAGTTTATAAAAAGAAATCAATTGGAAATTGATTTTTGTGAAAATTAGATATTAAAGTATGACTTAGTAATTAAATTACTAAGAAAAGTCAAAATTGTTGACTTTTGAAATTAACAAACGAAATACGTTCGATAAATACGCTAATACGCGTAAGCCGTATCAGTTTGCTAATAAAATCACGTTAATACGAAAAGATTTCATGTTTGAAGTCGTTTGATCGAAAAACGTGAGAAAAACGTTGAACCATTTACCAAGAGGGGTAAAATGGTAATTTCAAACATATCTCGTCTCTATTGAAGGACGAGAAATGTTAAACTTAGTATCGCTTAAAACAACGTATTGAATTAGTTATGAATTAATTTATATCGATATAGAATATCGAAGCTTATTATAGACTTTGTAAGTCTCGAAATACGTGAACGACGTACTAAAATATCCTTTTTATATAAAGGTGTGGACGCTGACGCAACAGCTGGACGTTGACAAGTAAGCGAGCGTTAAAGACGAACAATAGTTTCAGGTGGGCTTTATTTCTAAAACAAAATGTGGCTTGACTACTTATTTCAATAAACTTTATTTATGATGCTTATTTTAACTATTGATTAAAATGTTTACAAGATTACCTGCCAAAATTGTTTATGTTTTGTGTATTGTATCCTATCCATGAGATTGATATGAATGATATAAATGTTGTTGGGTAGCTCCTAACTTATAAATGAAAATCGATATCGGATCCTATCCAAGGCTTATACCGCCAGATTAACGTGTACACCTAAGGCGATTTGTGTCTTTGTAAGGACAATTCACGGCCGGTCACGGCGTCGTAGAGGAGGCCTCCTTCACGACGCTCAACTATGATGTGACAATGAAATGATGACATGGGATATGGATCATACACACCAAGAAAATGCTTGGCAAGCAACTTTATGAACTGTTGAAAATGTTTTAGTAAGACACGGCATTTTCAATTAAAACCCTGTGTCTTTCCATAATGTTGGCAGTGTAATTCAAAGACAATAAAATGTTTTCGGCATGAGTCCACTGGGTGCAAATTTTGTACTCACCGCATGTTTGTTTTAAATGTGCGAGTTGAGCTCGGATGTTGATGATGGAGGAGTGTTGAGGAAGTCGGTGTCCTTGATGTTTTGTTAAGAATTGTTAACCTGAATACATATCGTCATATATGTATTCACACACTTTCGCCGCAACTCGAACTAATTTATGTTATGTCTGTTGATGAGATAATATGAACTATGAAGCCCTTCAGATCGTAATATCCTTTGGGATCCGTTGGTCTAAACCATTTGATCCAAGATATTATAAATGTATGTCTCGTCCCAAGTATTATATCTCACATGTGATAAGCCTTGTTGTAATAGTCTTCTGCATCCATAAATACTATTCCTAGTACCAGTCCACCCAGTCCGGGTTATCCGGAGTGGGGCCGTGACAAAACATGCTAGAGGAAATGGGAGAATTTTCTTAGTTTTGTGAAAATGATAGGTATGAAAGTGATGTGTATTTAATTATGTGATAAGGTGATGTATTAAAGTGTGATAAGATAAGATAAATTTTTTTTTGTCTTGAGCTCCACTTGATGACCGAAAGTTAGTAGGAAATTGTGAAGTGTTAATTTTCAACTTTTACATTAGATATTTTACAAAAGGTGTACTAATGTATATTAACATGAAATAAATCAAAATCACTTCATTTCTATATCATTAGAACCGTGAGTTTGGAGAAAAAGAAGAAGAAGAAGAGAGTTCATCAAATTTCTTCCAAATCCTAGGTAGAAAAACGTTCTCGTCGACAATCAGTACCGATTAAAAGGTTAGAAATCGTACGAGCTTCTTATATATGCAGAAATATTTGAAATCCATCCATGAAATCTTAAGTTATATGCTTTTGTTATTTATTGTGAAAATTTGAGAATTGTTGTTTAAATGTTTAAGTTGTTTATTAAATATGTTTTTATGATGTTTGGATGCATATATTATAAATTTAGTACAAAGTTAAGCATGTTATAAATTTTCATGTTAGGACCAAAATTACATAGAAATCATATGTTGATGGAAATGAATTTTAATTATCGTTTTGAGCATGGATTAATGATAGTTAGCAATGTTTAAGCATGTATGAATTAATTCATAATTTTTGGAAAATATTAGGATTTATTCATGAAATTTTCGAGAATCATAAGAAATAATATATTGATGTATGATTTATGTATGAAGGATATTATGGCATATTATTGATGTATGATCATAATAATATGTTATATGAATTAATTAGAATTTTTGGAAATTATATAGTTCATGTTCCAAAAATTTCGAAAACCATAGCATATAGTATATTGATGTGTGATGTGTGTATGTTTGATACTATGACATATTGTTGATATGTGATGATAATTATATGTTGTGTGAATTAATTGGAATTTTGAAAATGTTTAGTTATTATTGCAAAATTTCAAAATCATAAAGTATAAGATTATGATGTACAATTTTCCTATGACTAATGTTATTACATATTATTGATCCTAAGTTAATATAGTGTGTTACGTGAATTTATAGGAATATATGCATAAGTTTTGTAATTATTTTTCAAAAGGACCGAAAACTTGAGAAATGGAAGGTTAAAGTTGTAAATTTATTTTATCAAGTGTAATTACATATTTAGTCCCAAAAATATGTTTTAGACATACTATGAATTTATGTGATTTTTAAAATGAGGTATACTATGTTTATGTCGAAACATTTTGTTAAGTGACGTAAGGTTTGAAAAACAAAGTATTATGTTTAAGTTAGATCATACTTATGTGTATTTTCGAGCATGTTTGATCGATAACGTGAAAAATCAAGACTTATGAGAACGTGATGAGGAAATCGATGAGAAATTGAGTGTATATATGTAAGTTATTAAATGTCAAATGACTTGACTAAGATATGAACGTATGAAATATGTTAATACGTGAACAAGGTTATGTTGTACGTCTAGTATAATTATGGGTTGCGTTAAATAGATATTCTAAGACATGTAAGACGTATTAAGGATATAAGAATATCTCTTTTATAAGAGACGATTTCATAATCGAAATCATTTTATCGAAAGATATTAGTACAAGTTCAACGTTTGACCTAAATTATGAAATGAGGTCTTAAATCATGTTTCTTCTCAAGTGAAAAACGAGAATTTATAAGTTAGGATATTCGATGAAAAGACGTACTAAATTGGTTAAAAGATTTAGAAGGTTATCGAGTCTTTTTAGACTTTGACGTTTTCTAAAAACGCGACTGACGTACTAAATTAGTTTCTTACGTAAAGGTGGGACGCGGAAGTGATCGTTGAAGTAGAAAGGAAATCTTTTTTAGAAGCATACATACCAGGTGGGCTTCTTTTCTCCTCAAAGATAAAATAAAATTACAATTGTTTTATTTACGATGCTTTCTTATGAGAAATGATGATGAAATGCTATTATTTAATTACCTGCCCAAAATGTTTATGTTTTATGTATGGATGTAATAACCCGAAAAACTTAAAACTTTTATTAGTGATGTTTAAACCAATTAATTGTGGTTCTTAGACCTTAATTATGTTTAAGGTAACCAACGAAACAAATTAGAATCGATTCGGAGATCGAAAACTAGAGAAATAAAAAACTAGTGACTAGTCCTACCGGATTAGGGTTTTCTGAATAGCCTGAACATAGAATGAAAGATCGAGAATGAATCTCAACAAAAGGATTTCATTTCTAGAATCCTCTCATGAAAACATGTGAGGAGCTAAAGAATAAGAATTTTCGGGTATGCTCGCCCGGTCAGTCTCAAAAGTACTATTCACGAGCCGAAACAACTTCCAGCCCGTGCTATTCATGAAAATTAATGATAACAATCAAATTCATGAAGGAATATATTATTATGAATTTAGTATTCATAAGAATCAATTTCTGAACGAAATTCCTGAAGAACTTAACCGAACGCCGGGTATAAATACCGGAAAAATCCTAAACCGATCTGAACGACCCGAAACTCAAACCAAGGGTCTAAATCAATAAGAAATGATTTATAAGACTCAAATTAATTATGAAAGCTCAAGAATTCAATAGAATTTTCGAAGAGCATAATTTAATCGCCGGACGCTGTTTTTTCCCGATAACTCGGAATTGACTTACCGGATCAATTCCAAACTTTATAAAATTATTATCAACTATGAAATAAGTCTTTTTAAGGCTATTTAAGAAAATAAAACCTTAAAGTGCCAAGAAATCAATCGAAAGCGCGATAAAACTTAAAGAACCGGTATTAACATAACAAATCGGGTAATTTGACTAGTCTTCTCCCAACCACCACAATGGACCACTAATATAGGCTCCCAACAGCTCATTTTTCAGCTGAATATAGTAGCCAAAACCGAGCCATTCCTCTCTCTCTTTTAGAACACATTTTCTCTTGTTTTTCAAATTTCTTCTTCTTCTCCAAGCCTCAAATCCTCCACTCCAACCCTCCAATAATTTTTCTAAGACCATAAAAAGGTAGCATTCATCATTTTCTTCAGTGTTAATGGTCTAGAATTTTTTTTAGATTTTTTTTGAAATTATTTCATGAAGAAACCTAGTTTTGTTCTTTATTTTCTTCATGACTTTTGAGCTACCAAATGCTCTCAAGCCATGAATGAAATATGCTTAGAAATGTATTCTAAGGTTTTTTTTAAAGTTTGAGAATTTTTGGAGCATGTTTAATATTTTTTTATTTTTGTTATAATTCTTTTTATAGAAGATAAATCATGCTTTTGTGAATATTATTTAATATTGTTGCTTGTTGATGTATTAGGAGTATGTAGAATAAATATGGGAATTTTTGGAATTTTCTTGTATTTATTTTGATTTTATTTGTTGGAAAATAGTTGAGGTATAGAGTTTAATATATGATATGAACATCATATATTAATCTTGAAATTATTGAAACACTACTTCTATTTTTCACAAAAGGGCAGAATTTATTTAAGTATTTTTAAGCCATTGTTTGATTTTATTTGTTGAGAAATAGTTGAGATATAGTGTTTAATATATGATATGAACATCATATATTAATCTTGAAATTTTTGAAACACTTCTCCTATTTAAATGTTAATACCAAAAACTATATATATATATATATATATATATTTTATATTTATTTGATTTTTATTTGTTGAAAATAATATGATATGTGATGTTTAGAAATAATATGAACCTAATATGTTTTGTTGAGAATTTATTGAACACATATACAATATATGTGTAAGGACAAAAAAATTCCAAGCATATAGTTCATATTATAAATATTTAGTTGATGATTAAAGTTAATATTCCATGTTTATTGCATAGTATAAACATAGTGCGAAGTGAATGGAATTTATTGAATATATATGTATATATATTAAAATTTCCAAAAATATATATGTAGTAAACAGCATGTGTTTTAATTTTAATGTATGATGTGAAATGATATTTCATGTTTAGTATATGATATAAGCCTGATATGATTTTTTTGGAATTTATTGAACACCAATGTTAAATAAATCATAATACCGAAAATAATAGTTTATATTAACTCATGATTAAATTTTTATTTGATGGTATTGAGTTGATAACTAAATTCTATGGTATGATAGGAGTATATCATGATTTTATTTGAATTTATTGGATACATATGCTAATTATTGTTAATTATCGAAAACCTAGCAAAATTGTTAAGTATGAGTTTAATTCTAATGTTAAATGATGCTATGATAGTTAACTATAAGCTTGGAATGAATGGTTGTGATGATGATGAATGAATGGAACACTTATACACACATACACAATGGTTTTGTATTATATTAGAAATTAGAGTTTTCTAATGCTTTAGTATAATTATGTTGTGTATGGTATTGTATGGTGTTGAATGGTTATGTTCATGTTGTGCCGACAAATAAAATCCCTAACGTAAACAACATAATACTTTATGTACGAGAATCCAAAAGAAATTGACTAATTTCGATAACTTAACAAGGAATTAATAAGAATCGAAGTTAGACACAAATTAGGGTTTTCTATTAATAATAGGATACTCAAACGTGAGTTCCTAAGTTAAAGAAACCAAAAGCCGAGTTACAATGTTAATACTCAACAACGATAATCTAATACGATATTAGACTGAGCGTTAAGACAACTCGACAATGAATAGCGATTATACCACTTACACAATCTCCGACGAGTTAAGAGGAACCAACAATGTCGAAAAGTGTAAGCTAAAATGTCAATCCTTATGTCTCACGGGTCGAGTTAGTATTCACAAAGAACTCCATTAATTCCTAAGTATTTACTTACACGATGGTATGAGATATCTCGAATCATAAGTCAAGATTCTCTTTCATTCGTCGTGTTAATACAACAAGTTTACAAGCATAACCTACTCGGACGTAACTATAATTGTTAAGTCTAGTTAGTGGCTTGAGAATATTCTAATATACCAATCATAACTTGAATACTAAGAATCTATAACGTAATAACGTTTAGAAGAACACTAAGGCTAGAGTCGAGGATAGACTCGGAACATATGACTCATAAGTTAAGGTTCATCTATGAATGATGAAGTAATATAGTTTGGAAATTGAGAATGTAAGATAATAGGAATCTTTTGTCGTTGATAGTAGAACCTTGAGTGTACATCGCCATATGTGTACTTCTGTAATATCCCGTAATTTTAATACTGAATTACGATAATAAATTCCGTAATTAGTATTATTAATTCAGTAATTAAAATCTTAATTAGTCAACTCTTGACTTTGACCAAGCATAATTGGATAATTTCTGTGTGAGATTCACTAATGCTTAGTGAATTAAGGAATATAAATTCCAATATTCCTTTGAATGTAATTTTTTAACGTCGAATAAATTTCGACGATTCGCTTCTGATATTATTAAGCAGTTAAGCTTAATTTCGAAATTCCTATTATTATAGGAATAAATAAAGTTGTAACAAACTTTATTTTGAAACATTTTAGAGATAATTCGCCTACAAGAATCTTGAGACGTTTCAAACGTCGGGTTTTAGAGATGAGTCGATAACTCAGTCGAACGATTACGGAATTATAAAATTCAAATTCCTATAATTATTTTATTATATAAGAGCATTATTTATCATTAAATAATGCTAGAAAATGTAAAGGATAGAATGTACCCTATTTTGGAAGTTTTCGAAATTATATAATTCAAAATTAGGGTTTGTGAGATCTAAATTATTTTAAATACTTTTCTATGATTAAATTTATTATCTAAGACATATAATATGTCACATAAGTATGTAAAAGCTATTTTATTCAAGGAAATAAAATGTTTGGAATTTCCTTAGTGATTTTCGAAAATTAGGGTTTCTAAAGTATAATTTTTAATTTAATTCCTATCTAATTAATAATATATGATAATTATTATATTATTATGATGTCATTAAGGACAAAATGAGGTGTATTACAACTTGCACAAGTGGGGGTGCACTTGTACTCAAAAGTGGCGAAATTCTTAGATTTTTAAGTATGATTTTATGTGATAAACATTATCCTATAATTAAGGATAAGCTATGAGTTGGATCTTATCCTATATTAGGTGTAAAGTGGACATAGTTATCAAGTGGAACAAGTAATCCAAGGTTCATTGAATAGGGGGGGCCGAAAACTTGGAGAATAAGGTTGGAAATTTATTTATTTATTTCACACTATATATTAATGCCACTTGTATAGTTGAAATATTTGACTTTTCAAAAGTAACTTTATACTATAATAATAATATAGTATATAATATGAAAATAATAAAAATTTATCCTAATTAATTGAACATGGCCGAAAATGCCATATGAATCACACAATGTGATAATTTCTTTAATTCATGATAATTATGCTATAAATTATTAATTTAATTGTAATATGATATAATAAAGCATATAACATAAGAAAAAAATAAAATCTATCCTAGACTATGGGAAAAGGATCGATCCACATAAATATATATAATAAGGTGTTGATTTTAATTAAACATGATACAATGAATCTAACTAAGAGATAAGGTAGCAAGTGGATGAGTTGTACATGATAAAGATTTAGATAAGATATGATAAGGTTTTTGATAAGATATGATAAGGTTAAAGATAAGATTTGGTGCAAGTGTACCATAGATATTTTCATATAATAATAAAAAAATAAGTGGCCTAAGTCTATAAATACCCAATGAAGGCCTTCATCTCTCCATCACACTCCAAAATTTCGAAAATATTAAGGAGAGAAAGAGAGAGTGTTCACTTTGTGCAAGAGTTCAAACTTAGATCGTATAGACGACACCGATCAAATCCATACCGATTAAAAGGTTAGATTTCTTACGAGCTTCATATATACGTTAGAATTCATGTTATAAGCTTAGTATGTTCATGTGATTTTCGAAAATTACATAACATATGCTAATATGTTTAGATATTATGTTTATATGATGTTATTAAGCATGTAGTATGATTATATCATAAAATTAAGCATGCTATTTAATTTAAAAATTGGACCGAAAACTTAGGAGGATGATATGTTGATGATTTTGATTTTTAATTGTTGATTTGAGCATGGAATAATAATCTAGGGTATTAAATAAGTTTATATGAATTTATATAGAATTTTTGGAGAACTTTAGTACCTAAGTTCAAGAATTTCGAAAATTTTAATATATGATATGATATTGAGATATAAACCATATTTAAATGTTATCATTTCATATTGATGATGTAGATTCATAATATATGGTTGTGTGAATTTATTGGAATTTATAAAAATTAATTGGACCTAAGTCAAAATTTCAAAATATGACTTAGGTAGAGTAAATTCAATAGTCCATAATAAATAACAATTATGTTATAGTAAGCATAGTTAAGGATGATTAAGTGTTATGTGAATTTATTAGAATTTTTAAAAATTGTTTACTTAGTGAAATATGAAAACCGAAAACCATATAGAATAATTCTAAGGTATATGATTTTATTTGACCAAAGTAATTACATAATATGATCTAAAATAATGTTTTAGACATAGTATGATTTTATGGGAATTTTTAGAACAAGAATTGCACATAAAATGATAGAATTTCATAAATAATTGAAAAAGTCAAAATGTTGACTTTTTGTTGACCAAAGTCAAAATTGTTGACTTTTTGTTGATTTGGTCAAAATAGTTGACCAAAAACGATTACCAAGGTCAAAGGGCACGTAATTCGATAATACGTGACCTATGTGACGTAGTACGTTTAGTAACAATGTAACTTACGTTACGTAAGTACATTAAAACGTACATTATATATTAAAAAGGTAGAATATTCCTTATAAATCAAGAAAATTCGTAATCGACATCAATTGATTAGGAAACGTTAAAATAAGTCCGGCGTTAGCCATATTCGATGCGTAGAACGTTATAGACTCTGTTCGTCTCTATCGAACGTCACCGATATACTAAAATGATTCTTACGTTAAGGTGATACGTGGACTGGGCGTTGACATAGAAAAAGAGACCGTAGTATAACAACCTTCGTATACGAGGTGGGCTTTACTCGAAAACCCTTTTATTTACGATGCTTTCTTCAAAAAGTATTTATTTACAAGCTTTCAGTTGAGAAATGATTATGAATTGTTATTCAATTACATGCCCAAAGTATTTATGTTTTAACGTATGTATCCTATCATGTTGTTGGGCGAGCCAACTATGAATGTGAATCGGTTGTTGGGTAGCTCCCAACTTTATCGATAAATCGATATCGGATCTAGTCGGATGCGAATTCACAGCTAGGGTTAACGTGTACACCGGTGTGTGTTGTGAGCCGTTGGTAACATCATCGGCGGTCGTGGATCTAGTCGGATCGAGAATCCCTGACTATGTGATTGTGAGCCGTTAGCAACATCTTCGGCCGATCACGGCGTCGGTAGAAGGAGGCCTACTTCTACGGCGTGAGATCAGTTATGAACAGTTATGTAAATGATACGGATCATACGAATCAGAAAATGCCTGGCCAGGCGAATCTTTTGAGAAATGACAAAGTATTTTTGGTATTCACGAGTTATTTCAACTAAAACCCTCGTGTTATACTAATGGGCAGTGTAATTTAATAAAATGATTTTGGCATGAGTCCACTAAGTGCAATCTTGTACTTAGCCCTGCATGTTTGTTTTTAAATGTGCAGGTTGAGCTGCTGATGGGATGGACAAGTGTTGAGCAGTCGGAGTTTTTGCCGCTAATAGTTTACCTTGGATGTATATCGTCATATATGCATTCACATGCTTTCCGCTGTTCAAAACACTTTATTATATTTTTGGATATTACTTATGTTACCTCCAGATCAGTTGAATCCTTTTGTTGATGATCTGTTGGTCTAGTTTGTATGAAATCGTTATAAGTTTATCTATAACAGTTTGAAGTCTTGAAAAGGTTGTTGGTCATTATGTTCTTAATCCCTGTTTAATAGTAACAGTCCCGTTAATCCGTTCTTTAAAATGGCGGGCTGTTACAGTTGGTATCAGAGTAGGTTGTCCTTTGAACCCTAAAACTTTCTTTCAAAAGTTAAGTCTAGATTGAGTCACTAGACTTCTAGAAATCAGCTGACTGTGCTCAACACTCCATCACATCAAGCTCAACCTGGAAAAGAGGTAAATTATTTTCTCAGTTTTGAGATTTAAAGTTGAAACAGTTGAACTTGAAAAGTTTTGAGAATGAGATTGAACTCATATTTTGAAAGCAGTAAAAGTTATGAAAAGTTTTGGAACGTATTTCAAAAAGAAATTTTTAGTATTATGAGAAAAGTTGACAATTTTATGTCAAAAGTGATATGATAATGAGTTATCAGTGATATGAGACAGAGTTTACAGAGAATAGGAAACAGTTGACATGATAATGTCAAAAGTGATGCTTGAGTTATTAAAAGCATGAGTACAGAAGTTATGTTATGATTTTTATTCAAAGTTTTACAGTTTATTTTGAAAGTGGGTATGTTAATCCCAAAAGAACATAGATGCTCTAAGAAGCATGCTCACCTCTTGAACATAGAAGTATGAGTTATAGGAGCTCTATCCCTTTTGCGAGAACAATAGTGAGGTATTGATTTATGAACGAACGAAAAGTTAGTTGGAAACGAACTCGAATTTTCAACGAAAGGCTGACGAAAGCAAAAGAAGGAATCAAAGGTGCAAGACGCATGGGTTCGATACGAACCAGAGAAAGCTAAACAAATGTTGATAAAAACCTCGTACAAAGCAGAGCATGAGCTCACACTCGTCTAGAAATGAGAAGTTCACAACGTACGGTCACGCAGGCAGAAAACTGCACTGCGCAGTGTTTTTGTTTTGACTCATTCTCATTCGTTTGAACTCCGTTTGCAAACGGTTTTCGCTCACGTATTCCTATCACGACGAACTTCATTTCATATGAAGGACAGAAATCCTAAATCTTTCTCCAGAATTCGTGAGGAACAGTTGAAGTTAGACTGAAAATTTTGTTAAGAATCAAAGAACTTAGAAAGTTGAAAGTAAGGATCTCATAAGCGAAACTATGATGTAGGATGAACATAGGAACTTTGATGTAAACATTTATCTGCTTATCAGATGTGTTTGCCTTATCTGCTTAACAGATATATATCTAGTTTGCCTTATCTGCTTATCAGATTTGTATAGATGAACTTACGCTAGTACTGTCTGTATTCAGATGGCAGGAAAAGGGAAGGTTACGAACGAGGAGCTCGAGTATAGATTCTTTCATTATAGACCAGGCACCGATATAGGGCAATTCCTGGATGAGTTCTTGCGCCTTTGGATAAGAGCTCATTACCACGGGATAACAGCTTTGGATGGTGTTCAGCGACTCATCCACCTACTACCGACAGACTGGCAGGAATATGCGAGAGAAGTAGCAAGGGAATATGTTATCCATAGAGTAAATTCAGAGATTCTGGCATATCTACCAGGGTTTGTCAACCATCTCAAAAGTACACATGACCTATATGGAGCAGCACCTGTGAGAATCTTTCCTCAACAGTACGCATGGCACTATGGAGCCCAACACGTCAACCCATATTCTACCCCATTAGCTATGCCTGGAAATGAGGTTAAAGTGACACAGGATTCCGGTCTCATGGAGGAGACAGAAGCGAAGATACCCGACCCTATGAAAGAGTTGGATCACTTGTTATGCGAGGCAAATACATATTTGGACACGGCAAGTTCCATGCGAAGAATATGACTACGATGAAGGGCACTCGACGACGTCAAAACCTAAATGAAACTTATGGGAAGATAGTAAATCATACCATAGATAGTATGGATAGTATGTATGAAGAAAACATAGTAGTAACAAGGTGACATGTATATAGTGTGCCTAGAAATGCTATAGCAGTAACCATAGAAGCATAGTACTTTGTAAACGCTTTGAGATCTTTTTGAAGTCTTATGACTTGTACAGAAAAGTCCTCTATGAGGCATTTTCCTTATATATATATCGATAACCTAGAAGGGTTTTGCGACAAAATGAGTATTAGATGGATGTGTGATTTTGCTAAAGTCGTTCTATGCTTAAAATTTACACAAAGATGTTAAGTATCGTAAATTGTGAAAACGTTATCTGAATGCTAAAGATATTTTACATTAGCGAGAATGCCACCAAGGCGCGCACAGAACCGAGAATAGAAGGAGGGAAGAAGAAGGCGAGTACCAACCCGAGGAAGAAGAGAGGAAATACATAACCACCTCCACCCCCACCTGACCGTAGGGTTGAGGAGTTATTCCTTAGGCAAAACCCACCTTCTTTCAATGGCAAAGGAAGCCTAGAAGATGCCGAACAGTGGATCAGGGCAATTGAACGAATTTTTGATTTCCTTCGCTGTAACACACAAGAAAGGTTATCTTGTGTAACGTTCAAACTCACCGGACCAGATGACTTCTGGTGGGAGGCAAGAAGGAAGATGCTGACCCCAGAACAAATGGAGTACTTCACCTGGGAGGACTTCAAAACGGAAATGTATGATAAGTACATTCCCAAAAGCTATCGGAAGAAAAAGGAGGTTGAATTTTTCACCTTGAAGCAGGACAAGATGTCGGTCACTGAGTACGACCGACTGTTCTGCGATATGTCTAGATACGCCCCGGATTTAGTAAGCACTGACATGAAAATGTCAGAAAAATTCAGGGCAGGTCTGAGGCCCGAAATAAGGATGTCACTAGCAAGTCATGGTGACTTAACTTATACGGAAGCTCTTAGTCGAGCATTAGACATAGAGGCTGCAATGCCCGAAGAGAAACCTGCACCGACTCAGTCACAGAATGTCGGTGACAAGGGGAAACGCAAATGGGAAGGAGGTCCCAATAATAACAACTTTAACCGAGGAGGCTTTAATAATGGAAACAAAAGGCCATGGCAGAATAACATGGCTTCGCAAGGGCAAGGCTGGAGACCCATATTTACTCCACCTACCCAAGAGATAGTGAGAATTCCGCCATGCCCGAAATGTAACAGAAGGCACATAGGGGTGTGCATGGCTGGAAACGTCGGTTGCTATAAGTGTGGCGTGAAGGGCCACTATGCAAATGAATGCCCTGGGATTCGCCAGATAACTATGGGTAGGCCAAATCAAGCAGGCCCCACCCAACCATTAAGGGCAATTCGGATACCACCGGCGGCGGAAGCGGCGGCAAAGCAGCAGAGAGCAAGAACAACCACGGCAACAACAGCCATATCAACAGAGGCAAGCACCTCGCCGGCCGCAGCCAGCTCAGGCCAGAGCCTATGCGCTACATAGGCGTCAGAACGAGCAGAACCAAGGTAACCTAGCGGGTATGGGATTACTTTGTAATGTACCTATTATACTTCTGTTCGATACGGGTGCTTCGCATTCTTTCATTTCAAAAGCATGCGTTGATATGTTAGAACTTAAACCTGAAGAAACGAATCAGGAAATGAGAATCTCATCACCTATAGGAGGTATTATGATATTACGGGCTTGCTCGAACTTAGAGTTGAACTTAGGCTCACTTAAGGTTCTAGCAAATAACTTGAACGTAATACCTATGGGGGATGTAGATATAATTCTAGGAATGGATTGGTTGGCCGAAAACCATTCCACGATCTTATGCAAGGAGAGAAGAATTTCGATGCAACCACCGGGAAAAGAAGCTACGAACTTCTATGGGATTAGTATGGGAAAGAAAATCCCAATAATATCCGCGCTCCAAGCAAGGAGAATGATGAACAAAAAGGAATGTCAAGCATTCCTTGTTTATCTAAATGGAGAAGAAAAAGCGGAAACAAGGGTCGAAGATGTGGAAGTTGTTCGGGAATTTCCAGACGTCTTTCCTAACACATTACCAGGACTACCCCCAGATAGGCAGTTAGAGTTCACAATTGATCTAGAGCCTGGATCAGCTCCAGTATCAAAAGCGCCGTACAGAATGGCACCAAAGGAACTCGAAGAGCTAAAAATTCAAATCCAAGAGTTATTGGACTTGGGTTTTATTAGACCAAGCGTTTCACCATGGGGAGCACCTGTCCTGTTCGTCAAGAAGAAAGATGGTTCGCTGCGGATGTGCATCGATTATCGAGAATTAAACAAATTGACGCTTAAGAACAAATATCCGCTACCAAGAATAGACGATTTGTTCGATCAGTTAAGAGGTGCAAGCGTATTCTCGAAAATCGATCTTAAATCGGGATACCATCAACTTAAAGTACGGCCAGAAGATATATCCAAGACAGCATTCCGAACAAGATATGGACACTACGAATTTGTAGTTGTACCATTCGGATCGACTAATGCACTGCCGTGTTTATGGATCTTATGAGCAGAGTGTTCCATCCATACTTGGATAAGTTTGTCTTAGTCTTCATAGATGATATTCTCATCTATTCAAAGAACGAGGAGGAACATAGGGAACACTTGAGAGCGATGTTCTGAGACCTACGAGCGAACAACTTTATGCTAAATTCAGCAAGTGTGAATTTTGGCTTAAGGAAGTAATATTCCTTGGACACATTGTGTCAGCGGAAGGAATAAAAGTTGATCCGGCAAAGGTCGAGGCTGTACAAGGATGGAAAACACCGACCACTCAAAATGAAATCCGGAGTTTCCTAGGATTAGCTGGTTACTATAGGAGATTCATTGAAGGATTCTCCAAGATAGCAAGGCCAATGACACAGCTACTCCGAAAGGGGATTAAATTCATATGGACTGATGAGTGTGAGGCAAGTTTTCAAACGTTAAAAGAAAAACTGACTAGTGCACCGGTATTAGCTGTCCCAGATTCGAACAAAGAATATGTTATCTATACCGATGCTTCCAAAAATGGACTTGGTTGCGTATTAATGCAAGAAGGAAAGGTAATAGCTTACGCATCACGGCAACTTAGACCACATGAGTTAAACTACCCGACTCATGACTTGGAACTGGCAGCTGTGGTTCACGCCTTAAAGATTTGGAGACATCATCTCTACGGGGTGAGATGTGAAATCTTCTTGACCACAAAGTTTAAAATACTTTTCGAGCAAAAGATCGAACATGAGACAAAGGAGATGGCTCGAACTAGTAAAAGACTACGATTGTGGCATAAACTATCATCCAGGGAAAGCTAATGTAGTAGCGGATGCCTTGAGTCGTAAAGGTCAATCAAAACTTGGATGTCTCTTGACAAAGGAAGAAAAACTCATTGAAGAGTTTGAGAAAATGTCAATTGAGATAGTTGAACCACCAAAGACAATCATGGGTAACGTTGCTACACTTACTATGATGTCTGATTTAAGGAATAGAATCATAGAAGAACAAAGAAAGGACGAGGAACTAGAAAAGATAAGGGTTAAAGTTAGAATGGGAGAACAAAAAGGTTTCAAAGAGGCAGCTGATAACGCCATATTGTTTGAAGAAAGGCTATGCATTCCAAACAATAACGAGCTTAGAAATGAAATCATGAGTGAAGCTCATGATACTCCTTATACCGCCCACCCAGGCAGTACCAAAATGTATCAAGACCTACGAGGAAAGTTCTGGTGGGAAGGAATGAAGAGAGATATCGCCTCATTCGTCGAACGTTGTCTTACTTGTCAACAAGTAAAGGCATTACATCAAAGGCCATATGGAAAGCTGCAACCCTTAGAAATACCCGAATGGAAATGGGACGACATAGCCATGGACTTTGTAACGGGTTTACTAAAGTCACAAAAGGGAAACACGGCTATATGGGTAGTAGTGGATCGCCTTACAAAATGTGCTCATTTCCTACCAATTCGAATTACCTATGGATCCGACAAATTAGCCCAGTTATATGTTAAGGAAATTGTACGTCTACATGGAATACCGAAATCTATCACTTCTGATAGAGATTCAAAATTTACTTCGAGATTTTGGGTTAGCTTACAAAAGGAATTGGGGACAAAGCTGAATTTTAGCACAACTTTTCATCCACAGACGGATGGCTAATCAGAACGAACGATCCAAACGTTAGAAGATATGTTGAGAACGGTAGTATTGGATCAAGGCGCAACTTGGGAACAAGTCTTACCCCTTATTGAGTTCACCTACAATAATAGTTATCAGGCGACAATCAATATGGCCCCATACGAAGCATTGTATGGAAGAAAATGCCGATCACCACTTTCTTTGGGATGAAGTTGGTGAAAGGAAAATTTTAGGGCGACACGATGGAAGAAATGATTGAAATTGTTAGCGGATAAGACAAAGAATAAAAGAAGCTCGGGATGGCGAAATCATATGCCGATACCGTAGATCCGAGCTAGAATTTGAGTGTGGAGACAAGGTTTTCCTTAAAGCCTCTCGTCTAAAGGCATTGTAAGATTTGGGGTAAAGGAAAGTTGAAACCACGATTTATAGGACCTTATGAGATCCTTGAGAAAATAGGTCAGCATATAGATTAGCATTACCACGAGTTTGTAATGCATAATTGATGTGTCATGAAAAAATCGTGTATGATCCGAAACACGTAATACATCATGATGATGTGGTCTTAAATCCTGACATGAGCTACGAAGAGGAGCCTGTGGCTATTTTAGACCATAAGGTTCAACAGTTGAGAAATAAATCAATCCCGTTAGTAAAAGTCATATGGAGGCACCACGGACAGGAAGAAGCCACGTGGGAACTCGAGGACGCAATGAAAGAGCGATATCCCGAACTCTTTTGAAGGTATGCAAATTTTGGGACGAAATTTATTTTAAGGGGGGTAGAATGTAAAATCCCGTAATTTTAATACTGAATTACGATAATAAATTCCGTAATTAGTATTATTAATTCAGTAATTAAAATCTTAATTAGTCAACTCTTGACTTTGACCAAGCATACTTGGATAATTTCTGTGTGAGATTCAATAATGCTTAGTGAATTAAGGAATATAAATTCCAATATTCCTTTGAATGTAATTTTCTAACGTCGAATAAATTCGACGATTCGTTCTGATATTATTAGCGATTAAGCAATTTGAAATTCCTATTATTATAGGAATAAATAAAGTTGTAACAAACTTTATTTTGAAACATTTTAGAGATAATTCGCCTACAAGAATCTTGAGACGTTTCAAACGTCGGGTTTTAGAGATAGTCGATAACTCGATGAACGATTATGGAATTATAAAATTCAAATTCCTATAATTATTTTATTATATAAGAGCATTATTTATCATTAAATAATGCTAGAAAATGTAAAGGATAGAATGTACCCTATTTTGAAGTTTTGAAATTATATAATTTAAAATTAGGGTTTGTGAGATCTAAATTATTTTAAATACTTTTCTATGATTAAATTTATTATCTAAGACATATAATATGTCACATAAGTATGTAAAAGCTATTTTATTCAAGGAAATAAAATGTTTGGAATTTCCTTAGTGATTTTCGAAAATTAGGGTTTCTAAAGTATAATTTTTAATTTAATTCCTATCTAATTAATAATATATGATAATTATTATATTATTATGATGTCATTAAGGACAAAATGAGATGTATTACAACTTGCACAAGTGGGGTGCACTTGTACTCAAAAGTGGCGAAATTTTAGATTTTAAGTATGATTTTATGTGATAAACATTATCCTATAATTAAGGATAAGCTATGAGTTGGATCTTATCCTATATTAGGTGTAAAGTGGACATAGTTATCAAGTGGAACAAGTAATCAAGGTTCATTGAATAGGGGCGAAAACTTGGAGAATAAGGTTGGAAATTTATTTATTTATTTCACACTATATATTAATGCCACTTGTATAGTTGAAATATTTGACTTTTCAAAAGTAACTTTATACTATAATAATAATATAGTATATAATATGAAAATAATAAAATTTAGTCCAAATTAATTGAACATGGCGAAAATGCCATATGAATCACAAATGTGATAATTTCTTTAATTCATGATAATTATCTATAAATTATTAATTTAATTGTAATATGATATAATAAAGCATATAACATAAGAAAAAATAAAATCTATCCTAGACTATGGGAAAAGGATCGATCCACATAAATATATATAATAAGGTGTTGATTTTAATTAAACATGATCTGATGAATCTAACTAAGAGATAAGGTAGCAAGTGGATGAGTTGTACATGATAAAGATTTAGATAAGATATGATAAGGTTTTTGATAAGATATGATAAGGTTAAAGATAAGATTTGGTGCAAGTGTACCATAGATATTTTCATATAATAATAAAAAAATAAGTGGCCTAAGTCTATAAATACCCAATGAAGGCCTTCATCTCTCCATCACACTCCAAAATTTTGAAAATATTAAGGAGAGAAAGAGAGAGTGTTCACTTTGTGCAAGAGTTCAAACTTAGATCGTATAGACGACACCGATCAAATCCATACCGATTAAAAGGTTAGATTTCTTACGAGCTTCATATATACGTTAGAATTCATGTTATAAGCTTAGTATGTTCATGTGATTTTCGAAAATTACATAACATATGCTAATATGTTTAGATATTATGTTTATATGATGTTATTAAGCATGTAGTATGATTATATCATAAAATTAAGCATGCTATTTAATTTAAAAATTGGACCGAAAACTTAGGAGGGTGATATGTTGATGATTTTGATTTTTAATTGTTGATTTGAGCATGGAATAATAATCTAGGGTATTAAATAAGCTTATATGAATTTATATAGAATTTTTGGAGAACTTTAGTACCTAAGTTCAAGAATTTCAAAAATTTTAATATATGATATGATATTGAGATATAAACCATATTTAAGTGTTATCATGTCATATTGATGATGTAGATTCATAATATATGGTTGTGTGAATTTATTGGAATTTATAAAAATAATTGGACTAAGTCGAAATTTCAAAATATGACTTAGGTAGAGTAAATCAATAGTCCATAATAAATAACAATTATGTTATAGTAAGAATAGTTAAGGATGATTAAGTGTTATGTGAATTTATTAGAATTTTTAAAATTATTTACTTAGTGAAATATGAAACCGAAAACCATATAGAATAATTCTAAGGTATATGATTTTATTTGACCAAAGTAATTACATAATATGATCTAAAATAATGTTTTAGACATAGTATGATTTTATAGAATTTTAGAACAAAAATTGCACATAAAATGATAGAATTTCATAAATAATTGAAAAAGTCGAAATGTTGACTTTTGTTGACCAAAGTCAAAATTGTTGACTTTTGTTGATTTGGTCAAAATAGTTGACCAAAAACGATTACCAAGGTCAGCGGGCACGTAATTCGATGTCGTGACCTATGTGACGTAATGCGTTTAGTAACAATGTAACTACGTTACGTAAGTACATTAAAGCGTCATTATATATTAAAAGGTAGAATATTCCTTATAAATCAAGAAAATCCGTAATCGACATCAATTGATTAGGAAGCGTTAAAATAAGTCCGGCGTTAGCCATATTCGATCGTAGAGCGTTATAGACTATGTTTCGTCTCTATCGAGCGTCACCGATATACTAAAATGATTCTTACGTTAAGGTGATACGTGGGTGGCGTTGGCGTAGAAAAGGAGACCGTAGTATAACAACCTTCATTATCGAGGTGGGCTTTACTCGAAAACCCTTTTATTCGATGCTTTCTTGAAAAGTATTTATTTACAAGCTTTCGGTTGAGAAATGATTATGAGCTGTTATTGATTACATGCCCAAAGTATTTATGTTTTAACGTATGTATCTATCATGTTGTTGGGCGAGCGACTATGAATGTGAATCGGTTGTTGGGTAGCTCCCAACTTTATCGAAAAATCGATATCGGATCTAGTCGGATCGAATTCTAGCTAGGGTTAACGTGTACACCGGTGTGTGTTGTGAGCCGTTGGTAACATCATCGGCGGTCGTGGATCTAGTCGGATCGAGAATCCACGACTATGTGATTGTGAGCCGTTAGCAACATCTTGACCGATCACGGCGTCGGTGAAGAGGCTACTTCTACGGCGTGAGATCGATTATGAACAATTATGTAAATGATACGGATCATACGAATCGAAAATGCTGGCGGCGAATCTTTTGAGAAATGACAAAGTATTTTTAGTATTTACGAGTTATTTCAAATAAAACCCTCGTGTTATACTAATGGGCAGAGTAATTTAATAAAATGATTTTGGCATGAGTCCACTAAGTGCAATCTTGTACTTAGCCCGCATGTTTGTTTTAAATGTGCGGGTTGGCTGCGATGGATGGACAAGTGTTGAGCGATCGGAGTTTTGCCGCTAATAGTTTATCTTGGATGTATATCGTCATATATGCATTCACATGCTTTCCGCTGTTCAAAACACTTTAATATATTTTTGGATATTACTTATGTTACCTCCAGATCAGTTGAATCCTTTTGTTGATGATTTGTTGGTCTAGTTTGTATGAAATCGTTATAAGTTTATCTATAACAGTTTGAAGTCTTGAAAAGGTTGTTGGTCATTATGTTCTTAATCCGTTAATCCGTTTAATAATTACTTGATCCGTCTAATCCGTTACTTTTGTTAGATCGATGGCGGGCTTTATCTCAAATACTTTACATTTATCCGCTTATCGGATATGTTAGATTGTTTTATCCGCTATGAGATATGTTCGATTGCCTTATCCGCTTATCGGATGTGTCCGCATTGATTTATCCTAATCTTGTCATTTTAGATGGCGAGAACTCGATATACAGCGAAGAGGAGATTAGGACCACGAGCTACACCAGAAGAGATTATCCGGGCATACCGTACGTACAAAATGGTGTGGGGCGACAACGTAGGAGAATTCTTAACGCATTATCTTCACCACTGGATGGCTGCCACGAGTATGGCATGACAGATTTGGACGGTGTTAAGCGTCTTTTGACTCGACTGCCCTGTGACTAAGAAGGATATGCAATGGAGATATCGGGTGATTACATCTATCATGCAGATGGTAGCTATGATCTGATTGCGGACCTGCCTAGGTTCATCTGCCATTTGAGCTATGTCTTCAGTGTCTACCGGGTTGCACCCAGAGGACCCTATCTACCACCTCGAGAGTACACATGGTGCGACATCACACCAGAATGGCTATATTTAGAGGTTCCGAGAGAAGTTGATCCCGTAGTACCGAGGTATCTAGGGGAAGAGGGTTGACCTACACATGTGGAGACGGCATCACGACCGAGGGCATTGGGAATGCTGGTTTTTCCTCCACTTTCGATTGGACATCCAACCAGATCACCACTTCCTGTCTTACCACCAATGACGGTGCCACCACCTCCAGCAGAGCCCTACCCACAGACGATGCGTATGAGGGTGTTTGATCCACGAGACGATTATGTTCCTATACGTGATGCGTTTGCTATAGGAGACGAGGGAGCAGGACTTTCTCGTACACGTGCCCGTGAGGAGGATTCAGAAGAGGATCCAGAGGAGGATCCAGAAGAAGATGAGGACCCGGAGGAGGAAGAAGATCCGGAAGAAAACCCGAACGAAGATGAGAATCCGGAGGAGAATCCGGAGAATGATGAGAACCTAGATGAAAATATGGAAGATGGTGAGAATGATAGGTTTGATGAATGGTAGAAAGCGAGGAACGACAAACATGATGGAATACTAAATCTTGGAGTAGTATATGAGTAGTATGTGTGTAGAGTGTTTAGATATGTCATAGTAGTAGATACAGAAGCATAGTATTATTATAACGCTCTGTAATCGAGTATATTAGTTGATGATGGTTTAGTTAGAAGAAACATCGCATCATGTACTTGACTTTTTTTTGAGTCTGATGACTTGTACATAACAGTCCTCTTTGAGGCATTTTCCTATATATGTATGATGACCCTAGATGGGCTTTTGTGGCAAAATGAGTATGAAAAGGATGAATTGTTTTACTAAAGTTGTTTTATGATGAGATTGTATAAAAGTGCTATGTATGTGCAAATTTCTGATCAACAATGTGCGAATGCTAATTACATCTTCACAATACCAGAATGCCGCCTAGACATGAACCTGAGCAAGGAATTAGGGGAAGAGGAAGAGGTAGAGGAAGAGGTAGGGGAAGGGGCAAAGTACCACGACCTGAAGGTGAAGATATACCATTGTCACCCCCACCTCCACCTGATCGTAGAATTGAAGAACTCTTCCTTAGACAAAACCTGCCTACTTTCAACGGAAAGGGAAGTCCTGATGATGCTGAACAGTGGATAAGAGCAATGGAGAGGATTTTCGATTTTCTCCACTGTACAGCACAAGAACGGCTGTCTTGTGTTACCTTTCAACTCACCGGACCTGTGGATTTCTGGTGGGAGACCAGAAGAAAAACCATGACACAGGAACAAATGGACTACTTCTCTTGGGAGGACTTCAAGACAGAGTTGTATGAAAAATACATCCCTAAGAGCTATAGAAAGAAAAAGGTGAATGAGTTCTACAGTCTGAAACATGAACGAATGTCAGTAACGGAATATGATCGCATCTTTTGCGATATGTCGAGATATGCTCCAGATCAAGTGAATACTGATATGAAAATGTCAGAGAAGTTTCGATCCGGCTTAAGGCATGAGATAAGAATGTCTCTTGCAAGTCACAGCGACCTGATTTATACAGAAGCTCTCAGTCGTGCACTGGATATTTAGGCAGCAATGCCTGAAGATAAGCCGACGCAGACTCAGTCACATAATACTGGTGACAAAGGAAAGAGAAAGTGGGAAGGAAACTTCAACAATTACAACCCAAGAAACTTCGGGAATCCGAGTAATAAGATTCCATGGCAGGGGAACATGGCACCAGAAGGGCAAGAGGGGAAAAGACCGATATTTTCCACACCAATGGGAGGTCAACCAGAGCAAATAAGGACTCTTCCTTGCCCGAAACGTCATAAACTGCACAAGAGTGTGTGCCTAGCAGGCAGTAATAGTTGTTATAAATGTGGTTTGAGGGGCCACTATGCGAATGAATGCCCAGGAGTATGCCCGGGAGGAATGGGAAGGCCAAATCAGCCAGGCCATGCCCAACCACTTAGGGCTACACAATATCAACCCCGCAAGAGCCAGAAGAAGAACGACAAACAATAGCCACGACAACAACAAAGACTATCAACAACGACAACCACCCGCCACCACACCCAAATTTGAGCTAGAGCTTATGCTCTACATCGAGGCGAGCTAACAAAACCGAACACGGCGGTATGGGAAAACTTCTCAAAATACCTATTATACTTTTGTTCGATACAAGTGCTTCATATTCTTTCATTGCAAAAGCATGCGTAGATACGTTAGAACTCAAATCAGAACAAGCAAATCAGGAGATGAGAATCTCTTCACCCATAGGAGGAATTATGACTGTCACACATGTTTGCTCGAACTTAGAATTGCACCTAGGATCACTTAAGGTGCTAGCAAACAGCTTGAACATAATACCTATGGGGGACGTAGATATAATTCTAGGAATGGATTGGTTAGCCGAGAACCATTCCACAATCCTGTGCAAGGAGAGGAAGATTTCATTCCAATCTCCCGGAAAAGAAGCTACGAGTTTCCATGGAATCAACATGGGGAAGAAAGTGCCAATTATATCCGCGCTATAGGCAAGGAGAATGATGTACAAGAAAAGATGTCGAGCATTTCTTGTTTACCTAAATGGAGAAGAGAAAGCGGAAATAAAGGTAGAGGATGTGGAAATCGTTCGGGAATTTCAAGATGTTTTTCTGATAATTTACAAGGATTATCCCCTGACAGGCAACTAGAGTTCACAATCGACCTGGAACCAGGATCAGCTCCAGTGTCGAAAGCACCTTATAGAATGGCTCCAAAGGATCTTGAAGAACTAAAAATTCAAATTCAGGAGTTGTTGGATCTAGGTTTTATTAGACCTAGTGTATCGCCTTGGGGAGCACCTGTCTTGTTTGTCAAAAAGAATGATGGTTCATTGATAATGTGCATTGATTATCGAGAACTGAATAAGCTGACACTTAAGAACAAGCAAATGATAGATGATTTGTTCGATCAGTTAAAAGGAGCAAGTGTGTTCTCGAAGATCGATCTCAAATCAGGTTACCATCAACTCAAGGTGCGACCAGAGGATGTACCCTAAACGGCTTTCCGAATAAGATATGGATACTATGAGTTTATAGTTGTGCCATTCGGACTAACAAATGCACCAGCCGTGTTCATGGATCTCATGAATAGAGTGTTCCACCCGTACTTAGACAAATTTGTCTTAGTCTTCATAGATGATATCCTCATCTATTCGAAAAGCGAAGAAGAACATAAGGAACACTTGAGAACTATCTTGCAGACATGATCGCTCACTTTTCTAACACGAAAATGTGCAAGTATAAAGGTAAGTCTAGTATCGTATCCACAGGGATTGTAACACGAAAACACAGAAGCTAACTCAACAATAATTCATCATTATCCAAGAACAGATTTGGTTTTAAAAGGTTTTGGGACTTCGAATATTAAATTCAAAGTCAAAGGTAACAACGCAAATAAAAATGAAAACAATAATCACTTGAAGAGATAATAAGAATGAAGGACTAACCCTAGGGATGCATTAATCCTACCCACAACATATGTTTATCCTGCTTACTATTAACAAATTTTTAATCCAGACAAGATGGAAGATCACATATATAACCAACAATTTCAGTTACGACAATTGTGGTAGTTGATTACTAATTTTCCCTATTATTGTTACGTCTCTAGGTTAAAATAAGCAACTCCAAAAGGATCACAAAGAATATGCTTCCTACGAATGTTCCTATCTCAGCTACGACTCAAGGCTTATTCGTATTATGCATTCAAGATCGATTGACAATTAAAACGGTTAAGTAATTAACTGGCAACTAGATATGCATCAAGATTGATAAGAAATTAACACATATAATTAAGCACCAAGAATCATAAATCAATGCCTGGAAGGTAAATAGCAATAGCAGGAATCGCAGCATTTATGATAGAATCATGCAAACCCTAGGATTAGAACGGAAATTAGCTAGACATAATAAACGAAATAAAATACGAAATAATCATAGAAATAGAAATTATATAGATGAAACCCGTAGTGTAGCGTCGGAAGAACTATGGTTGGGTTCGTATCCAAACCCAAGTAACAAACGAGAAAATACGGAATTCGTTCGGACGAAATCGTTCCAAAGCGATAACAATGCGTAGAACTAATGTAGAACAATGAAAATCTAATCCTTAGATGAATCTAAATCAATACTAGAGTGAAAATATATGAAAAACTAGAGAAAACTGATGAAAAACGTGTTGGAGAAGGTTGGGGGCACGGGAGCAAGCTTGGGGATATATATAGGTGGAGGAAAAACCCTAATTTTGTGTCCAGCCTCTGCCCGAAAACATTCTGGACGATTTCTCGCGGCCGGGAGGTAGGTCGCTAGCTCCTGCGCGACTTCACTGTTTCGCTCCGTTCTCTCGCATCCGAACTCCGAATTGCGATCTGTGTGCGCCTATGGAATCCTATCAAGATGCTCTTTAACATTGTAAACTTTTCCCATCCATATTTATCATATCCATTTCATCATCTTTGGTTACATGTTTTCCTTGTGCATCGATTAACACCTGAAAAGCCTACAAAACACCAAACAGAAACCCCAAGAGCAGTATGTTCCAAAAATAGCTAAAAGCATAAAGTTCGAATATATAAATGCACTTAATAGATCTATTTCATCATAATATATCATCAATAAATGAGTAAAAAACACGTTTATCACACCCCCAAACTTGAAACATTGTTTGTCCTCAAACAAAACAGAATAAACGAAAGACAACAAAACGATAGGGAATGAGTCGAACGACAACAACCATAAGTCTCAGAGCAATGAGCAACAAAAGATTCACCTCAAATGAAACAAATCACAACATCTTCTGTTCAACTCCACATATCATAAAAACCATAAGCGCAAGCCTTCTCAAACTTAAATCCTCACGGCATGGATATATATATAAGAATCTCAAACACTCAAGTGTATCAATGAGGATGAGTATACTCTCAAAGTTTAAAAACACACGGAATCTACCATAAGCTTGCAAATCGTCTAATTCTCCATTGCTCAAATATGTGCTCAAGAACCAAAATCAAAAAGGTGTTTATAACAGGTTATAATGTAGGCTTTTTGGTAAGGTAGGATATATTTAGGCTAAGTGACTCATAATCCCATAATGAAAACACCATAAATATCATAAGGCACAATTCCCAACTTTTCACAATTCATTTCAATTTCTCATACCAGGAAGTCATTTTTCTTTTAAGAACATCACACTTATCATATAAGTGACATACTCATCTCAAGCACTAGCTACTTACCTATTATATGGGTAAGCAACTATTTTTGATTATCACTTTCTCATCATATATTTTCTTTTCTCAACCCTCAATTCAAGCGGCCAAATCTCGAACTAACAACATAACCCAACCCACGGCTATATGAAAGAATAAGGTAGGCTCAAACGGGCTCATCAAATGATAAAATAACAGGTTAGTGTTTGGATAGTATATAGGCTAAGAAAAGAATGCCTAATATCATCTCCCAATTCTTAAGCACATCAATGCAACCTCGAAAAAGATCCAGAGCAAGTCCTAGATAAACACATGCTATTTCAAACTATTCACACAGAAAGAAACAAGACTGCAAATATATGACAGTCAAAAGCTCAAGTCTCACAGGTTTCAAACATGTAATCAAGTTCTTAAAGGCATAATACTCACAATAATCATAACATGCTTCGTCTCACAAAATCAGTTGCAATCGATTTTCTAATAAAAATAATTCTCATCATCGGCTGCTCGTCATTCAACTCAACCCCATACCGACACAAAACCAAACAAGAAAAACAAGACAAAAACAGATAAAACAAAAGCAAAACAAAACGAAAAGCAAAATAAAGCAAAGCAAAGCAAAAATATTGGGTTACCTCCCAACAAGTGCTTAATTTAACGTCTTTAGCTAGACCATCACATACCTCAATCAATCCGGTGTTTTGGCAACTACTTTCTTGCCAAACTTGTGCTTGCTCTTATACTTAGCATTCACAGCAGACCACCACTGAGTGTGGAAGTGGCCTCCTCCAAACTTAACTGAATCGCCCGGGGTTCCATACCGAGTCCAACTCTTCTTCTTAGCATCTTCATCGATTGGTCGGTTGAAATCCAAGCTCAAAGTTAGACTGGTTGTGGCAGTGGTGACCGAACAACAATCTTCATGCTTTGAGTTATCTTGTCGCTTCATGGCATCATAGATTGAAATAGTTAACTCCTCCTTATTTACACGGAAGGTGAGATCACCATCCTGCACATCGATCAGAGCCCTGCCTGTGGCTAAGAACGGTCTCCCGAGAATGAGAGGTGTGTTCCCATCCTCTGGCATATCAAGGACCACAAAATCCACTGGGAAAACAAAATCTTTGACCTTGATGAGCACATCTTCTACTATCCCCTTTGGATGGGTGACTGATGCGTCTGCCATCTAGAGAGCAATTGTAGTAGGCTTTAACTCCCCAATCTCCAATTTGTTAAATATGGACAATGGCATCAGGTTGATGCTTGCCCCTAAATCGCACAGAACTCTGGAGAAAGTATGCCCTCCAATAATACAAGGTATTGTGGTGCATGGATCTTTTCGCTTCGGCGGCTTCTTTTGCAAAGACAAGATCGCACTCTCGAGACAAATTAATAGTCTCGAACTTTTCCAACCTCTTCTTGTTGTATGACATCTTTTAAAACTTCATATATCCGGCATATCTCTGAGTGCATCTATCAATGGAATATTGATATTCACCTTTTGGAACATTTCCATGAATCGGGTGAGCATCTCGTCATGTTTCGGCTTGGCTAGCCGACTCGGGAACGGGACCGGAGGAGTATAAGTCGGATACTTCTTCACTGGGAGTGCCTCGCGGCCATCCTCACGGTCGCGAGTGTGGTCGCTAGGCATATGGGCTGCATCAGCGGTCTTCTTCGCGGCCGGGCTCGCGATCGCGAGCTCGGTCACTGGATCTTCGTCCGAACTCCCTGCCCACTTTCTCACGGCCGGCCTAGCGGTTGCTAGGTCGGTCGCGAGTTGCTCGTGAAAACTCTCTGTCTAGTTTCTTGCGGCCGGGCTCGCGGTCGCGAGCTCTGGCGCGAGTTCTCCATCTTTTGCGCCATTTTCGCCGTTTCGTCCCGGGTGGTTCTGGTAAGCTCTTCCACTCCTCAGCTGGATAGCAAAGCACTGATTCTTTGGGTTTACTTCCGTAGTGCTAGGAAATTGGCCCGTCTTTTGTTGTGCAACTATCTGACCGATCTGATTCTCCATTATTTTCAGATGTTTTCCTATTGCTCCTCTGATGGATTCCAGTGTGTTATCCTCGACCGGTAGTCTCGATGAGCGAGTTACGTTGTGTCGCCATTGTTGGTTGCTCACAACCAAGCTGTTGCATCATCTCCTCTAAGCTCTGCTTCTTCGGCTCCTGAATCATCCCATTACGCAGTGAAACTGCTTTGGAGGTTGTTGGAAGTTATTGGGGTTGGCATACGATAAGTTAGGATGATTCCTATTGTTAGGATGGTATGCCAGATTTCCCCCATGGTTCATCTGATTGATATAATTGACATCCTCTGTCTCGATCTGGCTCTTCAAAAGAGTGAACTTCTCCATAAGATCGTCGTATCTCGAGTCGACCTCTACGGCAACTGCTTTAACCATTGGTGTTCTCTCCATCGGCCATTGATAGCTGTTGGCCGCCATCTCTTCTATGATTCGGTGGCCTCATCTCACTCGGTTCAACAGCATCCCCCACCGCGCGATCTACTATGCTCCTCGTGTGAAGCGTCAGCCCACTGTAGAATTGGGTGATCTGCTGCTCTTTGGAGAATCCGTGTTGAGGGCACTTTCTCAATAAGCTCTTGAATCTCTTCCATGCCTCAAATAATGATTCATCTCCTTGTTGGCAGAAATGAGAGATCTCGGCTATTATCTTCGCGCGCTTTGCGGCGGAAAATATTTGAAAGAAACTTCATAAGTTTCCCCAACTATCTATTCCAGTACGGTCCAGGCTCTTGAACCAATCCTTCGCCTGGCTGCGCAGAGAAAATCCTAACATGCGTATCCGGATCGTATCTTGTGGCACCCCATTCTGCTTGATGGTGTCACATATGTCGATGTATGTCTCGAGATGGGCATTCGGATCTTCTGTCACACCTCATCCGAACTGCTCTCCTTGAACCATGTTGATCAGGGCCGGCTTCAACTCAAAATTATTCGCATTCATCTCCGGGCCCCATCTGTCTCCTTGAAATTGTTCAGTAGGAGGTCTATACATGTAGTTCAACGGCCTCGTCTCTGGAATATGGACAAGGTGTCCCATGTTTGCCATTTGGCGCTGCATCTTTGTAGATTCAGCCAGAAGACGAGCAGCTATCTCAGGAGGTACACCCCCATTGGGAGGAACACCCCCGTTGTTCGGATTCGCTGCCATATCCTACCTTCTTCTTTCTCGTCTCTTTCTCCTTTGGGTATTCTCGATTTCTGGATCTAATATCGGCTCAGGAGGTACCTGGGACCTTGTTATCATTAACTACCTGGAGAGAAACAGAGAAATTAGATACGGCAAGTAAAAATAAATAAAATAAAATACAACTTGAATTAATAATTCTTAATTATCAAGTTATTCCTATATAATCTTATCAATCCCCGGCAACGGTGCCAAAATTTGATCGCTCACTCTTCTAACACGAAAATGTGCAAGTATAAAGGTAAGTCGAGTATCGTATCCACATGGATTATAACACGAAAACACAAAAGCTAACTCAACAATAATTCATCATTATCCAATAACAGATTTGGTTTTAAAAGGTTTTGGGACTTCGAATATTAAATTCAAAGTCAAAGGTAACAACGCAAATAAAAGCAAAAACAATAATCACTTGAAGAGATAATAAGAATGAAGGACTAACCCTAAGGATGCATTAATCTCCTACCCACAACATATGTTTAACCTGCTTACTATTAACCAATTTTTAATCCAGACAAGATGGAAGATCACATATATAACCAACAATTTCAGTTACGACAATTGTGGTAGTTGATTACTAATTTTCCCTATTACTGTTACGTCTCTAGGTGAAAATAAGCAACTCCAAAAGGATCACAAAGAATGTGCTTCCTACGAATGTTCCTATCTCAGCTACGACTCAAGGCTTATTCGTATTATGCATTCAAGATCGATTGACAATTAAAACGGTTAAGTAATTAACTGACAACTAGATATGCATCAAGATTGATCAGAAATTAACACATATAATTAAGCACCAAGAATCATAAATCAATGCCTGGAAGGTAAATAGCAATAGCAGGAATCACAACATTTAGGATGGAATCATGCAAACCCTAGGATTAGAACGGAAATTAGCTAAACATAATAAAGGAAATAAAATACAAAATAATCATAGAAATAGAAATTATATAGATAAAATCCGTAGTGTAGTGTCGGAAGAACAATGGTTGGGTTCGTATCCAAACCCAAGTAACAAACGAGAAAATACGGAATTCGTTCGAACGAAATCGTTCCAAAGCGATAACAATACGTAGAACTAATGTAGAACAATGAAAATCTAATCCTTAGATGAATCTAAATCAATACTAGAGTGAAAATATATGAAAAACTAGAGAAAACTGATGAAAAATGTGTTGGAGAAGGTTGGGGGCGCGGGAGCAAGCTTGGGGATATATATAGGTGGAAGAAAAACCCTAATTTTGTGCCCAGCCGCCTCGCCTCGTGGCCGGGCACGTGGCCGCGAGCTCGGTAGCGAGGCTCTGCCCGAAAACATTCTGGACGATTTCTCGCGGCCGTCCTCGCGGCCGCGAGGTAGGTCGCTAGCTCCTGCGCGACTTCACTGTTTCGCTCCGTTCTCTCGCGGCCGAACTCTGAATTGCGATCCGTTTGCACCTATAGACTCCTATCGAGATGCTATTTAACATTGTAAAATTTTCACATCCATATTTATCATATCCTTTTCATAATCTTTGGTTACATCTTTGCCTTGTGCCTCGATTATCACCTGAAAAGCCTACAAAACACCAAAGAGAAACCCCAAGAGCAGTATCTTCCAAAAATAGCTAAAAGCATAAAGATCGAATATATAAATACACTTAATAGATCTATTTCATCTTAATATATCATCAATAAAAGAGTAAAAAGCACGTTTATCAAGACATTAAGAGCCGAACAACTTTTTTACTAAGTTCAGCAAATGTGAATTTTGGCTTAAAGAAGTAATGTTCCTTGGGCACATCGTGTCTTCAGAAGGAATCAAAGTAGATTCGGCAAAGGTTGAGGCGGTGCAAGGATGGAAGTCGCCAACGACCCAAGATGAAATCAGGAGTTTCTTAGGATTAGCTGGCTACTATCGAAGATTCACTGAAGGATTCTCTAAGATAGCAAGGCCGATGACACAGCTACTCCGAAAAGGAATCAAATTTACTTGGACGGATGAATGTGAGGCAAGTTTCCAGAAACTCAAGGAAAAATTAACTAGTGCACCAGTACTAGCAGTTCCAGAAGCAAACAAAGAGTATGTGGTTTATACTGATGCTTCCAAAAATGGGCTAGGTTGTGTGCTAATGCAAGAAGGAAAGGTGATAGCCCATGCATCACGACAACTTAGACCACATGAATTGAACTACCCAACTCATGACTTGGAACTAGCAGCAGTAGTACATGCACTAAAGATTTGGAGACATCACCTCTATGGAGTGAGGTGTGAGATTTTCACAGATCACAAAAGTTTGAAATACTTCTTCGAGCAAAGAGATTTGAACATGAGGTAAAGAAGATGGCTCGAATTAGTAAAGGATTACGACTGTGGCATAAACTATCACCCAGGAAAGGCAAACGTAGTAGCTGATGCCTTAAGTCGTAAAGGTCATTCCAAATTGGGATACCTCTTGACAAGGGAAGAAAAACTCATTGAAGAGTTTAAGAAAATGACGATAGAAATAGTTGAGCAACCAGAGACGATCATGAGTTGTATTGCCACACTCACATTGACATCTGACTTAAGGAAAAGGGTAATAGAAGAACAGAGGAAAGATGAAAAATTGGAAAGAATACGGGTCAAAATGAGGGCTGAAGGGCTGAAAGATTTTAAAAAGCGCCTGACAATGCCATATTGTTTGAGGAAAGGTTATGCATTCCAAACAATAACAAGCTTAGAAATGAAATCATGAGTGAAGCTCATGATACTCCTTATACCGCCCACCCAGGCAGCACTAAGATGTATTAGGATCTACGAGAAAAGTTTTGGTGGGAAGGTATGAAACGAGATGTAGCCTCATTCGTCGAGCGCTGTCCGTTTGCCAGCAAGTGAAGGCATTA
This sequence comes from Salvia rosmarinus, assembly GCA_036937905.1. Classification (NCBI taxonomy): domain Eukaryota; kingdom Viridiplantae; phylum Streptophyta; class Magnoliopsida; order Lamiales; family Lamiaceae; genus Salvia; species Salvia rosmarinus. Next base: position 57,556,347 of record CM072813.1, read on the forward strand.
CATCAAAGACCCTATGGAAAGTTACAGCCTCTGGAGATACCCAAATGGAAATGGGATGACATAGCAATGGATTTTTTGATGGGATTGCCAAAGTCAAAAAGAGGTAACACTGCTATATGGGTAGTAGTGGATCGACTCACCAAGTGTGCACACTTTTTGCCAATTCAGATTATTCATGGATCTGATAAGTTAGCTCAGTTTTACATAAGGGAAATCGTACGCCTACATGGGGTACCAAAATCTATCACATCAGATAGAGATTTCAAGTTCACCTCTAGATTTTGGGTTAGCTTACAAAACGAATTGGGCATGAAGTTGAATTTTAGCACAGCTTTCCACCCTCAGACAGATGGACAATCGGAAAGGACAATACAAACTCTTGAGGATATGTTGAGAACGGGGGTGTTGGATCGAGGTGCAAGTTGGGAACATGTTTTGCCACTTATTGAGTTCGCCTACAACAATAGCTATCAAGCAACGATCGATATGGCCCCATATGAAGCATTGTATGGAAAGAAGTGTCGATCACCGTTTTATTGGGATGAAGTAGGTGAGAGGAAGGTTTTAGGGCCTGACACAGTAAGTGAGATGATTGAAATTGTCCGCCAAATCAGGCAAAGAATAAAAGAAGCTCAGGACAGACAAAAATCTTACGCCGATACGCGCAGATCTGAGCTGCAATTTGATTGCGGAGATAAAGTTTTTCTTAAGGTCTCTCCATCAAGGGGAATTATAAGATTCGGAGTAAAGGGAAAGTTGAGACCCCGTTTTATAGGACCTTACGAGATCCTAGAAAGAATAGGCCCAGTAGCCTATAGATTGGCACTTTCGCCAAGTCTGGAGAATGTACATAATGTTTTTCACGTGTCACAGTTAAGAAAGTACGTGTATGATCCAAAACACGTGATCCATCATGACGACGTGATCCTTAACCCAGATATGAGTTATGAAGAAGAACCTACGGCTATCTTAGATAGTAAGGTTCAACAGTTAAGAAACAAATTCATATCTCTAGTAAAAGTCCTATGGAGACACCATGGACAAGAGGAAGCCACTTGGGAACTCGAGGAAGCTATGATGGAACGATACCCCAAACTTTTCTGAGGTATGCAAATTTCGGGACGAAATTTCTTTTAAGGGGGGTAGAATGTAATATCCCAAAGTTTTAAAGCTAAATTACGATAATATAAATCGTAAATTAGGGTTTAGTTTCGATAATTGGAATAGTAACTTATCGAAGCTCAATTTCGACTATCCACAATACGAGGATTTTCATATCATATTCACTAATGATTAGTGAATTAAGGAATATAGTTTATATTATCCATTCGAAAGTATTATTCTAACGTCAATTAAATTTTGATAGTTAGTCTTACGTTATTTTCTAAATGACGAAGCTTAAAATTTAATTCCTTATTAACAAAGAATGAATAAAGTGATTACGATTTCATTATTGACGTTTTAGAGACGATTCGATTATCAACATTTTGAGATGTTTCGAATGTCAATGTTTTGAGGCGATTCGAAAACTTAGTATAACGATTAAAGAATTACAATATTTAAAGTCCTATGATTATTTTATGAAATAAGAGCATTATTTTTATATAATCCTTCATTAAAATAATGCTAGTGATTTAAGGAATAAAGATTGGATAATTTATTCTTATTTTTGAATAAGTGTTCGAAAATTTCAAAGTGTGACATAGAATTGTTCTTAATTATTTTTCCTATGATTTAATCTATCATCTAAGACTTATATTATGTCACATGCTATTAATTGGAAAAAAATTACATATGTAGCATAATATATATATAGTGACCGAAAATTTCAAAGTTTAAGTGTGAAATGAGGAAAATTCCATTCTTTTGATAATGATGTGTAATAATTATGATTGAGATATTATTAATGTATAGGATAAGGTGAATTATTAAATAAAGAAGTGGGATGTATTTTTGTTGTGTAGTAGCTGAAAATTTGGAAGAAAAAAAAAAGAGGAAGAAAATTCAAAGCTTATGATAGTGATAGGTTATGATGTTGATAATGATATATTAATTCTTGTATGCTAGTATAAAACAAATAAAATTCATCTCTCACCTTATGAAATGGCTGAAACGTGCTAGAGGAAATGGGAGAATTTTCTTAGTTTTGTGAAAGTGATAGGTATGAAAGTGATGTGTATTTAATTATGTGATAAGGTGGTGTATTAAAGTGTGATAAGATAAGATAAGATAAGATAAGATAAGATAAGATAAGATAAGATAAGATAAGATAAGATAAGAATTTTTGTCTTGAGCTCCACTTGATGACCGAAAGTTAGGAGGAAAATGTGAAGTGTTAATTTTCAACTTTTACATTAGATATTTTACAAAAGGTGTACTAATGTATATTAACATGAAATAAATCAAAATCACTTCATTTCTATCTCATTAGAACCGTGAGTTTGGAGAAAAAAAAGAAGAAGAGAGAGTTCATCAAATTTCTTCCAAATCCTAAGTAGAAAAACGTTCTCGTCGACAATCGGTACCGATTAAAAGGTTAGAAATCGTACGAGCTTCTTATATATGCACAAATATTTGAAATCCATCCATGAAATCTTAAGTTATATGCTTTAGTTATTTATTGTGAAAATTTGAGAATTGTTGTTTAAATGTTTAAGTTGTTTATTAAATATGTTTATATGATGTTTGGAAGCATATATTATGAATTTAGTACAAAGTTAAGCATGTTATAAATTTTCATGTTAGGACCGAAATTACATAGAAATCATATGTTGATGGAAATGAATTTTAATTATTGTTTTGAGCATGGATTAATGATAGTTAGTAATGTTTAAACATGTATGAATTAATTCATAATTTTTGGAAAATATTAGGATTTATTCATGAAATTTTCGAGAATCATAAGAAATGATATGTTGATGTATGATTTATGTATGAAGGATATTATGGCATATTATTGATGTATGATCATAATAATATGTTATATGAATTAATTAGAATTTTTGGAAATTATATAGTTCATGTTCCAAAAATTTCGAAAACCATAGCATATAGTATATTGATGTGTGATTTGTGTATGTTGGATACTATGACATATTGTTGATATGTGATGATAATTATATGTTGTGTGAATTAATTGGAATTTTTGAAAAATGTTTAGGTATTATTGCAAAAATTTCGAAAATCATAAAGTGTAAGATTATGATGTACAATTTTCCTATGACTAATGTTATTACATATTATTGATCCTATGTTAATATAGTGTGTTACGTGAATTTATAGGAATTTATGCATAAGTTTTGTAATTATTTTTCAAAAGGACCGAAAACTTGAGAAATGGAAGGTTAAAATTGTAAATTTATTTTATCAAGTTTAATCACATATTTAGTCCAAAAAATATGTTTTAGACATACTATGAATTTATGTGATTTTTAAAATAAGGTATACTATGTTTATGTCGGAACATTTTGTTAAGTGACGTAACGTTTGAAAAACAAAGTATTATGTTAAAGTTAGATCATACTTATGTGTATTTTCGAGCATGTTTGATCGATAACGTGAAAAATCGAGACTTATGAGAACGTGATGAGGAATCGATGAGAAATTGAGTGTATATATGTAAGTTAAGAGTTATATATGTTAATGTTGTAAAATATATGTTATTAAAAGTCAAATGACTTGACTATGATATGAACGTATGAAATATGTTAATACGTGAACAAGGTTATGTTGTACATCTAGTATAAATATGGATTGCGTTAAATAGTGTAATATCCCGTAAATTTAATCTTGAATTACGATAATAAATTACGTAATTAGTATTATTAATTCAAATCTTAATTAGTCGACATTTGACTTTGACCAATCATAAGTTAATAATGTCGTGTGACATTCGACGCGTAGTGAATTAAGGAATATAATTTCGATATTCCTTCAAACGTAATATTCTAACGTCGGATAAATTAAGCGATTCGTCTTCTGATATTATTAAGCTATTAAGCTTAATTTGAAATTCTATTATTATAGGAATAAATAAAGTTGTAACAAACTTTATTTTGAGCGTTATAGAGATAATTAGCCTATGAACATTTTGAGGCGTTTCAAACATCGGTTTTAGAGATGAGTCGATAACTCGATCAACGATCATGGAATTATAAAATTCAAATTCTATGATTATTTTATGATATAAGAGCATTATTTATCATCAAAATAATGCTAGAAATTATAAATTTAAAGCCCCAATAATTAGGGTTTCGAAAACCCTAATTTCCCAAAATTAGGGTTTTGTAAATCTAAATTGTTTTAAATATTTTTCTATGATTAAATTTATCATCTAAGGCATATAAAATGTCACATAACTATGTAGTAGCTATTTTATACAAGGAAATAAAATGCTTGAGAACACCTTAGTGATTTTCGAAAATTAGGGTTTCTTAAGAACAAATTAATTTTTATTCTTATTTAATTAATGATATAAGATAATTATTATATTATTATGACATCATTAAGGATAAAATGAGATGTATTACAAGTTGCACAAGTTGGGTGACACCTATATGGTGATTGGCGAAAACTAGGGTTTTCTAAGCATGATATTTAATTTAATTCTTATCCAATTGATGATGTGTCATAATTATTTTATTAAAATGATAATATTAAGGATAATATATAGTATTATATCAAGTGGCACAAGTGTAGGCACACTTGTGCACAAAAGAACAATGTGGATTTTTAAGATTTTGTGAACAAAATCTTGCTATAATAATGTAGAGATAAGATATGATCTTATCATATCATGAGGTGTAAAGTAGTAGTAGTATACAATTTGATCAAGTAACCTAGGCCTTGCTCCCTTAATGGCCGAAAATTTACACCTATGAATTATAAAATTGTAAATTAATTATTTTAAGACAAGTGTAATGCAAGTTGTGAGAATAATTCAATGTACCTATTAAAAGATAAGATATGATAAGGATTATGATAAGATTTGATAAGGATAAGATAAGATTTGGGACAAGTGTGCATAAGATATTTTAAAGTGTAATAATTAAATTCAAGTGGCCTAAGGCTATAAATACCACATGAAGCTCTCCAATTCTCATTCAAATCCAAAGTGACCGAAAATAGTAGAGAGAAAAAGAGAGAGTGTTCTCCAAACCTTGATCCCAAACTTAGAGCGAATAAACGTTCGGCGATAAATTCTACTCCGATTAAGAGGTTAGATTTCTTACAAGCTTAGTATATACGTTAGAATTTATGTTATAAAGCTTAGTTAATATGTGTGTTTTTCGAAAATTATGAGACTTGTGCCAAAATGTGTAGATATTGTATTTATATGATGATATTAAGCATGTAGTATAATTATATCACAAAATCAAGCATGATATTAAATTTTGTAAAGTGACCGAAAATTTAAAGAAGTAATATGTTGATGAGTATGATTTTAATTATTAATTTGAGCATGGAATAATAATCTAGGGTATTACATAAGCTTATATGAATTTATATAAATTTTGAAGAACTTTAGTACTAAGTCTATGAATTTGAAAAATATAGAACATGATATTATGTTAAGATATAATCCATGTTTGAATGTTATCATGACATATTGGAAGTGTAGAATCATAAAATGGTGTTGCATGAATTTATTGGAATTGTTAAGAAATTATTGGACCTAAGTCAAATTTTCTAAGTGACTTAGGAAGATTTAATTTGATAGTTCACAATAAATAAAATTATGTTATAGTAAGGATGCTTATAGATGAGTATGTATTATGTGATTTTATTGGAATTTTGGAAATTGTTTGCTTAATTTAATTAGAGTTTAGAAAATCATAGCTTATATGTATTAATGATATAAATTTATTTTATAAGATATAATTGCATAATATGATCTAAAATAATATTTTAGACATATTGTGATTTTATAGAAATTTTGGAACAAAATTGTACATAGAAATCGAAAAATACACAAAATTAGAAAAAGTCAAAATGTTGACTTTGAGTTGACCAAAGTCAAAATTGTTGTTAAATGTTGACTAAGTCAAAATAGTTGACCAAAAACGTTGACCAAGGTCGAAGGGCACATAATTCGATGTCTACGCGATCTATGCGGCGTAGTACGTTTAGTAAAAATGTAGCTTCGTTACGTAAATACATTAAGCGTCGTTATCTACTAAAAGATAGAATATCTCTTATGTGTTGAGAAAATTCGTAATCGACATCAATTGGTTAGGAAGCGTTAAAATAAGTCCGGCGTTAGCCTTATTCGATGCATAGAGCGTTATAGACTATGTTCGTCTCTATCGAGCGTGACCGACATACTAAAATCATTCTCACGTTAAGGTGATACTTGGGCCAGGCGATGCGTAGGAAAAGGAGACCGTAGTATCACGACCTTCCATTATCTGGTGGGCTTTACTCAAAACCCTTTTATTTGACGACTTTCTTGAAAAGTATTTATTTACAAAGCTTTCGGTTGAGAAATAATTATGAACTGTTATTACATACCCAAAGTATTTATGTTTTATGTATGGATCCTATCATGAGATGGTTAGCGAACCGTGAAAGTTATCGATTGTTGGGTCGCTCCCAACTTTATAGAAAATCGATATCGGATCTGTGCTAGATGCGAATTCTAGCACGGATTAATGTGTACACCATAGGTATTTGTGAGCCGTTAGCAACATCTTCGCCGGTCGCGGCGTGCGTAGAAGGAGCCTACTTCTACAGGCGTGAACAGAGTTATGAGAAATGTCTGAGATGATACGGATCATACATACGGAGAAAATGCTGCTGAGCGATCTTTTGAAAAGTGATAAAGTATTTTGGTATTCACGAGTTATTTCTACTAAAACCTCGTGTTATACTAATGGGCGATGTAATTAAATAAAATGATTTTGGCATGAGTCCACTAAGTGCATCCTTGTACTTAGCCCTGCATGTTTGTTTTTAAATGTGCAGGTTGAGCTGACGATGGATGGACAAGTGTTGAGCAGTCGGAGTTTTTGTCGCTGATATAGTTTAACCTTGGATGCATATCGTCATATATGCATTCACATGCTTTCCGCTGTTTAAACTCATAGTTATGTTTTGATTATTGATCATATCACCTTCAGATCAGTCGAACCCTCTTGTTATAAGATCTGTTGGTCTAGTTTGTATGAAATCGTTGTACATTTATAACAGTTTGAAGTCTTGAAAGGTTGTTGGTCATTATGTTCTTAATCCCTGTTTAATAGTAACAGTCCCGTTAATCCATACTTTAGATTAGCGGGCTGTTACAAATAGATACTCTAAGACGTGTAAGACGTATTAAGGATATAAGAATATCTCTTTTATAAGAGACGATTTCATAATCGAAATCATTTTATCGAAAGATATTAGTACAAGTTCAACGTTTGACCTAAATTATGAATATGAGGTCTTAAATCATGTTTCGTCTCAAGTGAAAAACGAGAATTTATAAGTTAGGATATTCGATGAAAAGAAGTACTAAATTGGTTAAAAGATTTAGAAGGTTATCGAGTCTTTTTAGACTTTGACGTTTTCGAAAAACGCGACCGACGTACTAAATTAGTTTCTTACGTAAAGGTGGGACGCGGAAGTGATCGTTGAAGTAGAAAGGAAATCTTTTTGAGAAGCATACATTCCTGGTGGGCTTGTTTTCTCCTCAAGGATAAAATGAAATTACAAATGTTTTATTTACGATGCTTTCTTATGAGAAATGATGATGAAATGCTATTATTTAATTACCTGCACAAAATGTTTATGTTTTATGTATGGATGTAATAACCTGAAAAATTTAAAACTTTTATTAGTGATGTTTAAACCAATTAATTGTGGTGCTTAGACCTTAATTATGTTTAAGATAACCAACGAAACGAATTAGAATAGATTCGGAGATCGAAAACTAGAGAAATCAAAAACTAGTGACTAGTCCTACCGGATTAGGGTTTTCTGAATAGCCTGAACATAGAATGAAAGATCTAGAATGAATCTCAACAAAAGGTTTTCATTTCTAGAATCCTCTCACGAAAACATGTGAGGAGCCAAAGAATGAGAATTTTCGGGCATGCTCGCCCGGTCAGTCTCAAAAGTACTATTCACGAGCGGAACAACTTCCAGCCCGTGCTATTCATGAAAATTAATGATAACAATCAAATTCATGAAGTAATATATTATTATGAATTTAGTATTCATAAGAATCAATTTCTAAACGAAATTCCTGAAGAACTTAACCGAACGCCGGGTATAAATACCGGAAAAACCCTAAACCGATCCGAACGACCCGAAACTCAAACCAAGGGTCTAAATCAATAAGAAATGATTTATAAGACTCAAATTAATTATGAAAGCTCAAGAATTCAATAGAATTTTCGAAGAGCATAATTTAATCGTCGGACGCTGTATTTCCGCGATAACTCGAAATTGACTTACCGGATCAATTCCAAACTTCATGAAATTATTATTAACTATGAAATAAGTCTTTTTAAGGCTATTTAAGAAAATAAAACCTTAAGGTGCCAAGAAATCAATCGAAACCGCGATAAAACTTAAAGAACTGGTATTAACATACCAAATCGGGTAATTTGACTAGTCTTCTCCCAACCACCACAATGGACCAATAATATAGGCTCCCAAAAGCTCATTTTTCATCTGAATACAGTGGCCAAAACCGAGCCATTCCTCTCCCTCTTTTGGAACACATTTTCTCTTGTTTTTCAAATTTCTTCACCTTCTCCAAGCCTCAAATCCTCCACTCCAACCCTCCAATAATTTTTCTAAGACCATACAAAGGTATCATTCATCATTCTATTCATTTTTAATGGAGTAGAATTTTTTTAGATTTTTTTTTGAAATTATTTCATGAAGAACCATAGTTTTGTTCTTTATTTTCTTCATGACTTTTGTGCCACCTAATACTCTCAAGCCATGAATAAAATATGCTTAGAAATATGTTCTAAGGTTGTGTTTAAAGTTTGAGAATTTTTGGAGCATGTTTAATATTTTTCAATTTTTGTTATAATTCTTTTTATAGAAGATAAATCATGCTTTTGTGAATATTATTTTATATTGTTGCTTGTTGATGTATTAGGAGTATGTAGAATAAATATGGGAATTTTTGGAATTTTCTTGTATTTATTTTGATTTTATTTGTTGGAAAATAGTTGAGGTATAGAGTTTAATATATGATATGAACATCATATATTAATCTTGAAATTATTGAAACACTACTCCTATTTTTCACAAATGGGCAGAATTTATTTAAGTATTTTTAAGCCATTGTTTGATTTTATTTGTTGAGAAATAATTGAGATATAGTGTTTAATATATGATATGAACATCATATATTAATCTTGAAATTTTTGAAACACTTCTCCTATTTAAATGTTAATACCTAAAACTATATTTATTTATATATATATTAGATTTATTTGATTTTTATTTGTTGAAAATAATATGATATGTGATGTTTAGAAATAATATGAACCTAATATGTTTTGTTGAGAATTTATTGAACACATATACAATATACGTGTAAGGTCAAAAAAATTCCAAGCATATAGTTCATATTATAAATATTTAGTTGATGATTAAAGTTAATATTCCATGTTTATTGCATAGTATAAACATAGTGTGAAGTGAATGGAATTTATTGAATATATATGTATATATATTAAAATTTCCAAAAATATATATGTAGTAAAAAGCATGTGTTTTAATTTTAATGTATAATGTGAAATGATATTTCATGTTTAGTATATGATATAAGCCTGATATGATTTTTTTTAAATTTATTGAACACCAATGTTCAATAAATCATAATACCAAAAATAATAGTTTATATTAACTCATGATTAAATTTTTATTTGATAGTATTGAGTTGATAATTAAATTCTATGGTATGATAGGAGTATATCATGATTTTATTGGAATTTATTGGATGCATATGCTAATTATTGTTAATTATCGAAAACATAGCAAAATTGTTAAGTATGAGTTTAATTCTAATGTTAAATGATGCTATGATAGTTAACTATAAGCTTGGAATGAATGGTTGTGATGATGATGAATGAATGGAACACTTATACACACATAAACAATGGTTTTGAATTATATTAGAAATTAAGGTTTTCTAATGCTTTAGTATAATTATGTTGTGTATGGTATTGAATGGTTATGGTTATGTTGTGCCGACAAACAAAACCCCAAACGTAAACAATATAATACTTTATGTACGAGAATCCAAAAGAAATCGACTAATTTCGATAACTTACGAAGGAATTAATGAGAATCGAAGTTAGACACAAATTAGGGTTTTCTATTAATAATAGGATACTCAAACGTGAGTTCCTAAGTTAAAGAAACCAAAAGCCGAGTTACAACGTTAATACTCAACAACGATAATCTAATACGATATTAGATTGAGCGTTAAGACAACTCGACAACGAATAGCGATTATACCACTTATACAATCTCCGACGAGTTAAGAGGAACCAACAATGTTGAAAAGTGTAAGCTAAGATGTCAATCCTTATGTCTCAAGGGTCGAGTTAGTATTCACAAAGAACTCCATTAATTCCTAAGTATTTACTTACACGATGGTATGAGATATCTCGAATCATAAGTCAAGATTCCCTTTCATTCGTCGTGTTAATACAACAAGTTTTCAAGCATAACCTACTCGGAAGTAACTATAATTGTTAAGTCTAGTTAGTGGCTTGAGAATATCCTAATATACCAATCATAACTTGAATACTAACAATCTATAACGTAATAACATTTAGAAGAACACTAAGGCTAGAGTCGAGGATAGACTCAGAACGTATGACTCATAAGTTAAGGTTCATCTATGAATGATGAAGTAATATAGTTTGGAAATTGAGAATGTAAGCTAATAGGAATTATCTTAAGACCATCACATGATATCATAAAGAAACCCTAATTGGGAACTTTAAGTCGTAATTTATAAACGATATTCGATCAATAGAAAGAATCTAAGAAATGCTATTTTCTTATGAAGGGCTTGATCGTACGTAGTTGCCGGGGAAGGACACTCACACCCTGCCCCGCTTAGAACTATTAACTTCGGACTAGCAGGTGGGCTCTCTTGAAACAAAAATGACATGCATGTCTATCTCAAAGCATGATTTACAAAAGCTTTATGAAATGTTTATTACATGAACTGTTGTTGACTGCCAAATGTTTATGTTTTGTTGTGATCCTATCTGAGGTTGGTTTGTCCAACGTGTCACGCCCCAATTCCCGAGGGAAGGCACAAATGTCGGGGTATGATTAGGGGTGGGGTTTAAGAAGCGGGGAAGAAGGGGGAATACATATAACATACACGATAAGAAGATGTGACCATGAAATCGGGCAGCATTTCCTCTATAACTAGGACATATCCTGAAGTAGAGGGGTGCACAAACAATCCACCAACAGAATAATATCTATATCATAACCTCAGAAAACATGATCTTGGTTTATTATAAGTAATGCAAGAAAGCAAAATAGCATTACATCCCGTCAACTAGACCGTTGACCACATAGCATGCTCATATCGAGACTCACGTGAGAATAACATAACAAATCTTGTTCCCAATCGAAAGCAAATAAGGGACAAGAATACATCAATATCGTAGTGCGTATATAACACAACATCGCGGAAGCATAGCATGAAGAACCCGCAGCTCCACCTCTCAGCGTCGCCCGTCCAGCCCTCCTCCTTCTGTGAAAAGATTTGAAAAAGAGTTTGGGGTGAGTACTAGCGCACTCAGTTGGGGTTTTAACATAAATCAAAAGAATCATGATGCGTGTTCAGAGCACTTACCTTAGAAGGTTTTAAAACGTAAATCCACTTCTAAGTAAGCAAAATAGATTTTTCATTTTCGATACCGATCCGTTATTCCGTTATTCTCATCATAGAACTATGAACCACGGCTCGGAACATATCTCTTGACCCATCACATCTCATTCATTCGCCGGAACATATCCGATCGGCCCATGCCGGAACGTATCCGGTAGGCTAACTCGGTGTGGACTTCATGGTCAAATCCGTCGTAACCATAACCACCTCATTACCATTTCCGTGTGGACTTCCGGGGTCTATCCCCTTCAGAACCATAACCACGTGTTCGGGGTCTATCCCCTTACGATCAATACTCAAGATGGTGATCAACCCACCGAATAGAGATCCGTGCACAACCATGATAGAACCATATCTTGGATCAGAGAACAGTAATAATTTCACAAAAACATTTTACGGCGTACATGTTTTATTTTGAAATATCAGAGTAAATAACTCAAAATAAGCATATATAACCCAACCTGAACAGATGAAAACGTCAACCGGGAGATATCTACGGATCCGATGACTTCACCAATCGCACTGGTAGGTACCTGGAAACAAGACGGAATAACTTTTGGGGTCACTTCCCACAAAGCAAAGCAACATCGTGATTCAAACGACGATCGTAGAAAAACTAGGGTTTTCGACTTTCTGAACCCACATTTGGCACTCTCCGAGTTCTCAAATCAACTCGATGCAGAAGGGAAATATATTCAGGGCATCAAGACCTATAATAGGGTACTTTCAAAATATGCATGCATGCAAGTTGACTCAAATCTTAGCAGCGAAGAAGCTTCAAAAATCGATGCCTATCCTCAGATCTAGGATAAACCATCCAAAATCGATGCATGAAAATGGAAACATAAGCAATATTCATAACGACGAACATGGAATGACAAGCTACCACGAAAATGGATAACCGGGCATGTCTTCCTTTAGAAAACTCAAGCAACGGAAAACATCCCGACATGCGTAAACGCGAAAAAGTAAAAAGCGGAATCGGTACTTTAGTAGAATCCATAGCCGGAACTCAAAACCTAAAGGACCGTAGCAAAGGTGGCCCGGTGGCCACCAAATCGGCGGCCACAAGCTCACGGTGGCGTGAGTGGGAGCGGCGGCGGTCTTGGCCAAATTGGCCGGCCTCCGGCCGTTTTCCCGCCTCGTCCCTTTAGAATCCCGAGTTCTATGCTATACGATATACTAAAAGGCGGAATCAAAATAAGAAAAGGACAAAAATAGAAAAACGAGGCTGCCGGGGGGTGGTTGATCGGCGGTGGTGGCTCGGCAGCAGCGCATGGCGCCGCCGTTGAGCCTCCCCGGCTCGATCCCCACTCCTCCCAGTGCTTCAGCGGCAGCACTGAGCTGCTCGGCTCTTCCGTAAACAAAGAGGCGAAGAAAATGAGCGTTGAAAATGAAGGCCCTAGCCTCCTATTTATAGGAAAAAGGGTCGCTAGGCTTGTTGCTAAGCTCTTTTTCGAAAACGCAAAAAGCGACGCAACTTTTGCAAACGGACTCCAAATTTTGCAAACTTGGTACCCATGGACACGAAATAAAATACCGGACACAACGACTATAAACAAGATATGCCTTTAAAAGACCAATGAAAAGTCCGGTTTTTCGATAACTTCCCCGGAGTGCCAAACCTTCATGGGTGGTCGAAAACCTGCATACTTAGTGTCTATGAATTCGTCATAAGACACTCTTCTAACGCACGAGGTTTCGTGACGGTCGCATCACCGAAACAAAAATCAACCTTTGACCTTTTCTAAAAAGCGTGCCATGCAAAGCGAAGCTTAGAAAAGGCAGTCATCGAGCCACGAACTTGTCTTCCAACTCCCACGTAGCTTCCTCTTCGCCATGGTGATTCCAGAACACCTTCACCAACGGAATCTGCTTGTTCCTCAATTCCTTCACTTCTCGTTCCAAGATAGCCACTGGCCTCTACTCGTAACTCAGATCCTGAGCAAGAACCACTTGGTCATGCTTGATCACGTGTTTTGGGTCGAACACGTACTTTCTCAGCTGAGAAACATGAAACACGTCATGAACATCTCCGATGCTAGGTGGCAAAGCTAACCTATAGGCAACGGGGCCTATTCTCTCAAAAACTTCCAAAGGTCTAACGAACCTCGGTCGTAACTTACCTCGTTTCCCAAAACGAGCGACTCCTCTCGTCGGGGAAACCTTAAGGAAAACGCGATCTCCGATCATGAACTGAAGATTCGTACGACGCTTGTCCGCATAGGACTTCTGCCTGTCCTGAGCTTCCTTGATCCTCCGCTTGATCTGATCGATAACCTCGACCGTCTGCTGAACCATCTCTGGTCCTAACATCTTCCTCTCGCCCACTTCGTCCCAATAAAGTGGCGATCGACACTTCCTTCCGTACAACGCTTCATAGGGAGCCATTCCTATGGTGGCTCGATAAGCATTGTTATAGGCAAACTCCACCAAAGGTAGTATCTCTTCCCAATTTCCTCCTCTATCGCCACGATCGCCATGACATGTCTTCCAAAACCTGAATCGTCCTTTCCGACGGACCGTCCATTTGAGGATGGAATCTTTGATCGAGATTGACTTGGTCCCCATGGCTTCCTGCAGACTCCTCCAAAACCTTGATGTGAACCTCGGGTCACGATCTGACGTAATCGATACTGGCACACCATGTAACCGTACGATCTCTCTAACGTAAAGCTGAGCAAGCTTATCTAACCCGTACGTCATCCGAATCGGTAAGAAATGAGCTGACTTCGTCAGTCTATCGATGACAACCCATGTAGCGGTGTTTCCTCTCGCTGACCTTGGAAAACTCACCACAAAATCCATACCGATATGATCCCATTTCCACTCTAGGATTGGTAGCGGTTGCAACAAACCTGACGGACGTTGATGTACAGCTTTCACTTGCTGACAAGCCAAACAACGTTCCACAAACGCGGCTACATCCTTTTTCATCCCTTCCCACCAAAAGTTCCTTTTAAGGTCTCTGTACATTTTGGTGCTTCCTAGATGAGCTGTATACGGTGCCTCATGAGCTTCACTCATGATTTTATCTCTCAATTCCCTATTGAGTGGCACACATAACCTTCCTTGGAATAGTAGCGCATTGTCTTTCGCTTCTGTGAAACCCTTGCTATCTTATAGCCTTGCTTTCAAACGCATCATCTCCAAGAATTCGTCTCCTCGCTGCGCACTCACGATGGCTTCTCTCAGTCCGGATTCAGCTGTCAAAGCTGTGATGAATCCTTGCACTGATTCCGGCGGGTGAATCACTTCCAGGCTGAGCTTCTCGAAATCTCGAATAAGCTCTTTCTCTTGCGTGAGAAGATATCCCAACTTCGCTCTCGACTTGCGACTGAGGGCATCTGCTACAACATTGGCTTTCCCCGGGTGATAACTGATAGAGCAATCATAATCCTTCACCAACTCCAGCCATCTCCTTTGCTTCATGTTCAACTCCTTTTGTTCAAAGAAATACTTGAGGCTCTTGTGATCCGTGAAGATCTCACACTTAACTCCATAGAGATAGTGCCTCCAAATCTTCAACGCATGAACGACTGCTGCTAACTCCAGATCGTGAGTTGGGTAGTTCAACTCGTGCGGTTTCAACTGACGAGACGCGTAAGCTATAACCTTCCCGTTCTGCATAAGAACGCAACCTAAACCAAGCTTGGATGCATCGGTGTAGACCACAAACCCATCGTTCCCTTCCGGCACGGCTAACACTGGAGCGGTTGTTAGCTTCTTCTTTAACTCTTGGAAACTTGCTTCACAAGCTTCGGACCATGAAAACTTGATTCCTTTCACGAGTACATTGCGTCATCGGCCTTGCCAACTTCGAAAACCCTTCGATGAAAGCGTCTATAATATCCGGCCAAGCCTAGAAAGCTTGAACCTCATTGGCATTAGTCGGAACCTTCCGATTACTTCTTCGCTTCAACCTTCTGGGTCGACTTTGATTCCTTCGCGGACACGATGTGTCAAGGAACATCACTTCTTTGAGCCAAAATTCGCACTTACTATACTAGGTATACAACTTCTGCGTCAGAACGTTTCGAGCAGTGCGGAGGTGTTCTCTATGCAACTTTGCATTCTTGGAATAGATGAGAATATCATCGATAAAAACCAAGAGCGAAACTATCCAGAATCGATGGAAAACTCGATTCATCGGATCCATGAAGACTGCTGGCGCATTGGTCAAACCAAACGGCATCACGATGAACTCATAGTGCCCATACCTCGTTCTGAACGCGGTCTTTGCAACGTCCTCGTTTCTGATCTTCAGCTGATGGCTACCTGACCTCAAATCGATCTTAGAGAAGACACTCGCTCCTTTGAGCTGGTCAAACAGATCGTCGATCCTTGGAAGAGGATATCTATTCTTGATCGTCGACTTATTGACTCTCTATAGTCAATGCACATCGCATTGACCCATCCTTCTTCTTGACGAAGCAGGCTGGCGCCCCACGGCGACACGCTAGGTCGGATAAAACCTAGATCAACAGCTCCTACAAGCTGCGCTTTCGGTTCTTGCAATTCTTTAGGTGCCATTCGTATGGTGCCTTTGATCAAGCGCTGCTCACGGTTCCGGATCAATAGTGAATTCCACTTGTCTATCGAGCGGTAAACCGGCAAGTCCTCGGGAAACACGTCCGGATATTCACACACCACTGCTCCTCTTGTAAGCTTTTTGCATCTTCGCCGTGCCTGTCTTACTTACGAAAGTTTGTGACTTCCTCCCGATCATCCTCACGCCTTCGGTCTTTGAGATCATCGCACGCAAACACCCATCCTTATGCCGTGGAAACAAACTTCCACTCCTTCTACTGTTCGAAAAGCAACTTCTCTCTCGAGACAGCGTATAGTTGCCATGTGCTTTTCCAACCAATCCATGCGAAGATGACATCGAAATCTCCCATTTCGATGACATGCAATTGACAAAGACCTTACGCTCACGATTTCTACCTCTGGTTTGGGCATATCTCTTTTGCCTTTAGCACTTCCACGATGGGATGCTAATTTCGTGGTACTACTGTGATTCCTTGGGTACCAAACCAAACCTCTCACACGCGATTCTTGAAGCGAAAGAATGTGAGGCTCTGATCAAACAAAGCGGGTATATCACTCATATGGATTATACCTGCAAGATTTTCGGGAGCTTGAGCTGCCTGCTGCTGATTCAAGGTGTACACCCTTGCTTGCTGCGGTGGCCTTTGGTTTGCTGGCCTAGGGTGACCTCACTGCTCCGTTGTTTGTCCTCGGCGAACTGATTACGCCTCTGCGGAGCTGGATCTTTGCCTTCTTGGCGGCTGCTTCTGCTGCCCTCCTAACGGACAATCTCGGCGTAATGTCCGGACTTCTTACAACGATAGCACTCGGTGCTACCTTGCCTGCACTATCCGAAATGATTCCTTTGGCATTTCGGCACCAAGGTTTTCCACACCGCCGCATGGGTTGGAAATTCCTTCCCAAGGTTGCCTTTCTCTCACTTGAACGCCATGATTCCTTGGAATCTTTGGACCGCTTCTGTTCCTGGAACACTGATTGCCTTTCCTTCGATCTTCCCATTTCCTCTTACCTCTTCCTCCGTCGGTGGCTGTCCGGGTGGCATTGTTCTCTCACGGGCAACATTGACTCAATGTTTAATGCCGGTTCGAGGGCTGCGCATCGTCGGATCTCCACGGACGACGGCGAAATTCGATCTCGGTCGAGTCCTCTCCTAAACACATGCGTCTGGCAGCCTCGGTGCCAACCAGTGCGTAGCACAACGTGACGGACGATTGAGCGGCGATCGTACTCGGTGACCGTCCTTCTCCTCGACGCGAAGATTTGAGTCGTTTGCCTTCTTTCTGCGTAAGCGCCGAGTGCACGCATTTTCCATGAGTTCTTCCTCGAAATCTTCCACGTATACCTTCCCCATTGTCCTAGTGTTAGAATCCTCCTCACGGTTCTCACCGTAAATCAACCTCGTCGGTTGGTGAAGATCGCGCATTCGACTTTTACGCTTCTTCGCACCGATGTATTCGAAGATCCTTTCGGTGGATCGTATCCAGTTTTCAGCGTCGATCGATTCACCGAGTCCGTCGAATGTGGGGATTACGCCCACGAAACTCTCGATCGCATGCACCGAACCAAAGGTGGTTCTGGGTTTCTTCCACGTTATTGTTTCTCGGTTCCTTGTTCTCGGCATTACGCACCGGCGTTTGAAACATTAGAAGCG
This sequence comes from Salvia rosmarinus, assembly GCA_036937905.1. Classification (NCBI taxonomy): domain Eukaryota; kingdom Viridiplantae; phylum Streptophyta; class Magnoliopsida; order Lamiales; family Lamiaceae; genus Salvia; species Salvia rosmarinus. The sequence continues at coordinate 57,574,418 of CM072813.1, forward strand.
CTTTCGCATAGATAACAGGGTATGATCGCATAACATATATCATCACCCATATCACATATCATCACATATACCACATATCACGCACGATCACATATAATCATGCAATCCTGTCAACATATCATCGTTATGCATTTCACATAACATTATCATCACACATCACATAGATCATATATCATCATGGCATAGCTCATATCACATATAAGCATCAAACATAACATCCTGTCATAGACAGCGTTAGTATAAGTAATATTCAGTGTCCATGAAGGACTGTCAAAATACAAGATCAAGGCATGTCAGTCAAAAAGGTCAGATATGAGCAAAAGAATCTGACTCTGGTCACTGTCAAAAGATGCCGCTCTATCCATGCTTCTAGCAGAATCTGCGACTGTCACTGTACACACTGACTACCTAGATCTCTGTCCTCCATATCCGTCCACTATACTCCGTTCGTCCCAGCGGTTCCATTCTGCCTCTCCTCATTCTCTCTTTCCCTTCCTATCAGGGCTTGAATTCGGGCTGCCGCTTCAGAAAAGCGATCCTGCATGGAAGCAAGCCTCTCGTGGGTATGATCCCATCCAAGTGTGCCTCGCTTGCTCGAGTATCGTGAAAGCTATACCGAGTCCCTCTCTGGCGCTTGCCCTTCCTCAACATGCCCGACCTCGTGAGTCATCGACTATCTCGGATCACGGGTCCTCTCGAGTCCTCACTTTGTCCTCCTCATTCTCATCCGGGTCTTCCTCCTCCTCGAGTCTCCTTCCTGGATGCCGACTCGATCGGTTTGGTGGCATGGAGATTCGATCTGGGCTTCTTTCACCGCCATTGTCGGATGGACAATCTCTCGTCGGGAGGTTCGCCTCAAAATCGTTCCGGGTCCGCCGGAAGGTAAGGATCGTCGATGGAGGTGTAGTGGCGGTGTATCCCGATGTCTTGGTGATCGTCGGCGATGGTCGCTCTCCCAAAGGCTCTTGGGAACATCATCCCTATCATCAATGCGGATCGGTCCTCGAACATACCTTGCTATCATATCCTCCTCGGATGGTATACCTCGATTATCGGTCCTTTGTCTCCATACTCGAGCAGCGAACTCGGTGAAATCAAGGTAAGGTGCACGGTGATAGGATCCGTCCCGAACATCACGTATCCTTGCTTTCGCCCGCGGTACGCCAACTGTTGGTAGCCTCTCTGTCAACCGATAGTAAGCCTCATATTCGATACTTTCCCAGCATCTCGGATCTTTCTCCATAATCGACAAATCTCCCTAGAAATACTCCCAACGGCTCATGGACATTCCTGGTACATTCCCTGAACTTACGAATCTGCTCATCCATATTGTGGAATCTTAACCAACGTTGATTTTATGAACTTAATGATTTTGATTTTACTTGATCAATTTAACTTGATATTTATGCTTAGGGATATTAATAATGTATAAAATGAATTTATAGGAATTTAATTTAATCATATGCATTATGTCCACATTTTTGAAAATAAAGGGGACATTAGGAACAATGATTTCTTGATTTTATTTGATGTATTTGAGTTGATATTTGAGATCTATAATAAAAATAAGGTCTAAGTAGAATTTATGGGAATTTTTGGACATAGATATCAAAGGTTATAAAATTTAAAGTTTAGGTTGAAAGTTATGTTCATATGTGATATAATTGATCTATAATTGAATGGATCATGAATTAATGATCAATGATGTTAATTTAGCATAATTATGTGATATTGGATAATTAATGGGCTGTAGATGTTCAAAATGTCAAAATATATATACATAACTAGTTAATCGCCTTAGGCGATTAATGTTGGAATTGATAATATTAATCTTGTTGTTAAAGTCTTGAATGTATGTTTGATCATATAATGATGATATTGAGGAGTTTGGGATGAAACTGGAGTGGTTTGGTGTATTTGGGTCGTACATATTCTAGGCGTTACTACGCTTGAAATTTCGGTAGAATTAGACGATAATAAGACATGTTAGATGTTAATTGATAGTTATCGATATATAGTTAAGTTGGTAAAAAATTTCTAAGATTTATCATAATTCTATGTTTTAAGGATCAAGCAAGGGGACGGAGAAGTAAAAGGCGAAGAATCGAACTAGTTGGATTAAACGCCACGAGGTGGTGTCATTCTGAACTTTATTTTCAAGTAAAACCCGTGATATGTTATGAGCTTGATTTCTTGTGAAAGCATTTGATCACCACATGATAATTATGCTAAATGTTTTACCACATTGTGGGTATGGCGGCAATTACCTATCTGCGGTAGGAAGATGTTAATTACTATGCACAGTAGATGGTCGTGAGCTTGCAAATGTAAGCCGCCATGGTATTGGGGAGGAGAAGATATGCACTCCGGTACAAAGTCTAAATGCATTACTGACTACAAACAAAGTGCAAGACATATACAAGACAATAGGGCTTGAGCTCGTTTATACCCTTTGTTGGGAAAATACACACCTATGTTATACGGTATAAATAAATTTCGACGCCAAGCGAAGTCCTAAGTTATGTTTGTACTCGAGGAAAATATACATTCGGGCTTAGTCTAATGTTTATATCTATAGGTCTATACTACTTCGAACCCCAGGGCTCCGCCTGCGGAGACTTCTTGAAACTGCAATTCTCTACAAAATCTCCGGGCCAAGCGATGTATGCAGCGAACTTGCTTGCCTTGATCGATAAGGCGGAATCCTGCAGCCTGCTCCCGAAGCACTCGGCCCAGCAGGCTGGGAGGCGGCTGCTGAGAGCTTGTCGACTCGAGTCATCTTCACCCGCTCGAGGACACTCCTAAGTGGCGGCGCAAGTCTGAGCATCCGGGCGAGGGGCGCACTTGAGGTTACCCACCCCAATACTGACCGGACACGGGCCGTGTGCGACCTCTTGCCAAACTCTCCCGCCGACACTGAGGTCCTCGGCGCCGCCGCTCGAGAGGATCCCCACGGATGATCCGCTACTTGCCGGACCCATCAACTCTGACTTCTGGCATGATCGGGTAGCCGCCCTCTCTTGGTTGGTTCTTATGATCGGGTCGGCGAGCCAGCTGTGCCTCGCCACCTCCTCGGGGGCATCGGCGTTTTGAGACGATGTATTACATCTCCATAAACTTCCACCAGGAGTTGGTGAGCTTTGAATGGGCCTTCCTCATCCCTGGCACCACATGCCCTCACCAGACAAACTCTGGACTCGGTCGTCGGCCGGATATGGTAGTCCCACAGTAGCAGTTGCCCTCTCGTACTCTGCATGCTCCTCCAGAGCAGCCAGCGAGCTTCTCATGATCGATTAATTTGTTCCTCTTTTGCATCAAACGTCCTTGGATAGCGTCGAAATATCCGCCTGGACTCCGCATGCGCGACCTTCGACTTCGGTGCGCTCCGTTCTCGGCGAGGCGGGCCACTTCCCGATCAGCCTCGTCCAACTTATTCTTGGATCGGAGGCGAAGCCGAGCTGACTTCCATTATGGCGAAACTTGGGTCAGTCGACACACCGGCTCCTCGGGAAACTCTGCTTCATCTCGGCCAAGGCACCTCGGACCTCTTTTAGCTTTGTCGACAAGTCGTGGTCAAGTCCGATCCATTCGGTCACGGAATCTTGAAAATAAATAAGAGCAACACAAATCTTGAAAACATTGCGTTTATTACTCAACAAAGGGAAAGTTATTACAAGACTCGGGGTCGACCCGTGATTCGCTTATGACATCGAGGTCCGCGACCTCGGGCTTTATGGCAGTCTCGGCGACCTCGATGCTCCTGCGGCCACCCTCGGCCGGGACCTCCGACCCCGCCCTCTCCTGCTCCGCCCTCCTCCTCCCCTCCTCGGCTTCAGCCGGGACCTCAGCAAGGATCATTCTGAACTTTATTTTGAAGTAAAACCCGTGATATGTTATGAGCTTGATTTCTTGTGAAAGCATTTGATCACCACATGATAATTATGCTAAATGTTTTACCACATTGTGGGTATGGCGGCAATTACCTATCTGCGGTAGGAAGATGTTAATTACTATGCAGGTAGATGGGCGTGAGCTTGCAAATGTAAGCCGGCCATGGTATTGGGGAGAGCCTACTTAGCTTACAGTATGGCGTAGATAGGGTATGGCCGTAGTTCTTTATCCTTCGGGACCAACTCGGGTATGTTATCTTAGGTATGTTTCAAAATAAAGTGTGGTGATATGTTATTATGTGAAAGTTTTAAGTATGAATCACTAATTAAATTGCCTTATAAGCGCTATTTGTAAGAAAGGTTTCTTGAATAAAATATTTAAACTTTGAATATTATATCGCATTATCCAGGTACTACGGTACTCATGCCCTCAAATGTTTTTTATTATGCGGGTTGAGTATGAAGAAGATGTGGCGAAAGCGAGGCGAAATATCGTTTTGATCTTTACACTTTGTTTGGTTATGTCCGAATATCATGTCTTCATACATGATATTTATTGATCTTCTTCTTTGGAACCTTGAAACTTTGAAACCGTACTTGATAAACCGTGTAAATATTTTGAAACTTTGATGTATATAATTTGAGGTTGTGCTCTCATTTGTGATTATATTGTTGTTAGATATTTTCTCGAGTGCGGGTTGGCTTATTCCATTTTCAAGCGTTATCTTTGTCAGTTTGTTTCCAAAACTAATCCTCTTAATCACTCATTTTGGAAGATTATCGTTAATTAAACCGATCGTGGCTTGATTATTTAGTTAAATAAGTAATTAAATAGTCGGGTGACAATGACCTTGTAGGTACACAGTAACAAGACGGAACAACTTTTGGGGTCACTTCCCCAAAGCAAAGCAACATCGTGATCAACGACGATCGTAGAAAAACTAGGGTTTCGACTTTACGAACCCACATTTGGCACTCTCCGGGTTCTCAAATCAACTCGATGCGAAGGAAATATATTGGTCATCAAGACCTATAATAGGGTACTTTCAAAATATGCATGCATGCGAGTTGACTCAAATCTTAGCGAAGAAGCTTCAAAAATCGATGCCTATCCTCGGATCTAGGATAAACCATCCAAAATCGATGCATGAAAATGGAAACATAAGCAATATGCATAACGGCGAACATGGAATGACAAGCTACTTTGAAAATGGATAGCCGGGCATGTCTTCCTTTAGAAAACTCGAAGCAAGCGGAAAACATCCCGACATGCGGATCGCGAAAAACGTAAAACGGAACTCAAAACTAAAGGACCCATAGCCAGGTGGCGGTGGCCACCAAATCGGCGACCACAAGCTCACAGGCGTGAGTGGGGCGGCGGCGGTCTTAACCGTCGGTCGGCCTCCGGCCGTTTCCCTCTCGTCCGCTAGAATCCCGAGTTCTATGCTATACGATCTACTAAAGTCGGAATCAAAACTAGAAAAGGACAAAACAGAAAAACGGGTTGTCGGGGTGGTTGATCGGCGGTGGTGGCTCGGCGGCGCAATGGGCCGCCTTGAGCACCGGCTCGATCCCAGCTCGCTTGGTGACTCCATTGATACATGGGTTGCTCGGCTCTTAGTAAACACAGAGAGCGAAGAAATGAGCGTTTAAAATGAAGGCCCTAGCCTCCCATTTATAGGAAGCGGTCACAAGAGTTGCTTCATAAGCGTACTTTTCAAAAAGCAAAAGCGCGCAACTTTTGCAAGCGGACTCAAATTTTGCTAACTTGGTACCCGTGGACACGAAATAAAATACGGACACAACGACTATAAACAAGATATGCCTTTAAAGACGATGAAAAGTCCGGTTTTGATAACTTCCTGAGTGCAAACCTTCATGGGTGGTCGAAAACCTGCATACTTAGTGTCTATGAATTAGTCGTATGACACTCTTCACAACGCCTCGAGGTTTCGTGATCGGTCATGACATCGAAATAACAAGTCAACCTTTTGACCTTTTCTCAAAAAATGTGCCATGCAAAACAGAAGCTTAGAAAAGATGGGGTATTACATCCCTCCCTCCTAAGAAAAATTTCGTCCCCGAAATTTCAAACACGTGGAGAAAACAACTCAGGGTACTGAGCCCTGAACTTGTCTTCCAACTCCCACGTAGCTTCCTCTTCGCCATGGTGATTCCACAACACTTTCACCAATGGAATCTGCTTGTTCCTCAATTCCTTCACTTCTCGTTCCAAGATAGCCACTGGCCTCTCCTCGTAACTCAGATCCTGAGCAAGAACCACTTGGTCATACTTGATCACGTGTTTTGGGTCGAACACGTACTTTCTCAGTTGAGAAACGTGAAACACGTCATGAACATCTCCGATGCTGGGTGGCAAAGCTAACCTATGAGCAGCGGGGCCTATTCTCTCAAGAACTTGAAGGTCTAGCGAACCTCGGTCGTAACACCTCGTTTCCCAAAGCGAGCGACTCATCTCGTCGGAAACCTTAGGAAAGCGATCTCCGATCATGAGCGAAGATTCAGACGACGCTTGTCCGCATAGGACTTACGCCTGCCCTAAGCTTCCTTGATCCTCCGCGATCGATCGATAACCTCGGCCGTCTGCTTGAACCATCTCTGGTCCTAACATCTTCCTCTCGCCCACTTCGTCCCGATAAAGTGGCGATCGACACTTCCTTCCGTACAACGCTTCATAGGGAGCCATTCTATGGTGGCACGATAAGCTTGTTGTTATAGGAAAACTCCACCAAAGGTAGTATCTCTTCCCAATTTCCTCCTCTATCGGCCACGCATTGCTTTCATGACATGTTTTCTAAAACACAGATCGTCCTTTCCATTGACCGTCCGTTTGAGGATGGAATCTTTGTCTTGAGATTGACTTGGTCCCCACGGCTTCCTGCGAGACTCCTCAAAACCTTGATGTGAATCTCGGGTCACGATCTCGACGTGTCGTCTTGGCACACCATGTAACCGCACGATCTCTCTAACGTAAAGGCGAGCAAGCTTATCTAACCCGTCGTCGTCCGAATCGATAAGAAATGAGCTGACTTCATCAATCTATCGACGACAACCCATATAGCGGTGTTTCCGCTCGCTGACCTTGGAAAACTCACCACAAAATCCATACCGATATGATCTCATTTCCACTCTGGGATTGGTAGCGGTTGCAACAAACCTGACGGACGTTGATGTACAGCTTTCACTTGCTGACAAGCTAAACAACGTTCCACAAGCGCTGACTACATCCTTTTCATCCCTTCCCACCAAAAGTTCCTTTTAAGGTCATGTACATTTGGTGCTTCTGGATGAGTCAGTATCACGGGGCCTCATGAGCTTCACTCATGATTTTATCTCTCAATTCCCTATTGAGTGGCACACATAACCTTCCTCGGAATAGTAGCGCGTTGTCTTTCGTACGTGAAACCCTTGCTATCTTCTAGCCTTGCTTTCAAGCGCATCATCTCCGAATTCGTCTCCATGCTGCGCCTCACGATGGCTTCTCTCGGGTCGGTTCGGTTGTCAAAGCTACGATGAATCCTTGCGATTAGGTGGGTGAATCACTTCGGTGAGCTTCCGAAATCTCGAATAAGCTCGTTCTCTTGCGTGAGAAGATATCCCAACCGCTCTCGACTTGCGACATTGAGTGCATCTGCTACAACATTGGCTTTCCCGGGTGATAAGCGATAGAGCAATCATAATCCTTCACCAACTCCGGCCATCTCGCTGCCTCGTATTCAACTCTTTTGTTCAAAGAAATACTTGAGGCTCTTGTGATCGTGAAGATCTCACACTTAACTCCATAGAGATAGTGCCTCCAAATCTTCAACGCATGAGCGATGCGCCGCTAACTCCGGATCGTGAGTTGGGTAGTTCAACTCATGCGGTTTCAAGCGACGAGGCAGCGTAAGCTATAACCTTCCGTTACGTATAAGAACGCAACCTAAACAAGCTTGGATGCATCGGTGTAGACTACAAACCCATCGTTCCCTTCCGCACGGCTAACTGCTTTGAGCGGTTGTTAGCTTCTTCTTTAACTCTTGAAACTTGCTTCACTGACTTGGACCATGAAAACTTGATTCCTTTCACGGTACATTGCGTCGTCGGCTTGCCGACTTGAAAACCCTTGATGAAAGCGTCTATAATATTCGGCCAAGCCTAGAAAGCTTGAACCTCATTGGCATTAGTCGGAACCTTCCGTTACTTCTCGCTTCAACCTTCACTGGGTCGACTTTGATTCGCCTGCGGACACGATGTGTCGAGGAACATCAACTTCTTTGAGCGAAAATCGCACTTACTATACTAGGCGTACAACTTCTGCGCTCATGCGTTTCCGAGCAGTGCGGTGTTCTCTATGCAACTCTGCATTCTTGGAATAGATGAGAATATCATCGATAAAAACCAAGCGAAACTATCCGGATGCGATGGAAAACTCGATTCATCGGATCCGTGAAGCTTTGGCGCATTGGTCGAACCAAGCGGCATCACGATGAACTCATAGTGCCCATACCTCGTTACGAACGCGGTCTTTGCAACGTCCTCGTTTACGATCTTGGTGATGGCTGCGACCTCAAATCGATCTTAGAAGACACTCGCTCCTTTGAGCTGGTCAAACGGATCGTCGATCATGGAAGAGGATATCTATTCTTGATCGTCGACTTATTCAGCTCTCTCGTAGTCGATGCACATCGCATTGACCCGTCCTTCTTCTTGACGAACGTAAGCTGGCGCTCCCCGGCGACACGCTAGGTCGGATAAAACCTAGATCAACGACTCCTACAAGCTGCTTTTCGGTTCTTGCAATTCTTTAGGTGCCGTTACGTATGGTGCCTTTGATCTGGCGGTTGCTCACGGTTCCGGATCAATAGTGAATTCCACTTGTCTATCGGGCGGTAAACCCGGCGAGTCCTCGGGAAACACGTCAGGATATTCACACACCATCTGGCTCCTCTTGCAGCTGTTGCGCTCTTCGTCGTGCCTGTCAAACTTACGAAAGTTTGTGACTTCCTCTGATCATCCTCACTGCCTTGGTCTTGAGATCGTTGCACGCAAACACCCGTCCTTATGCCGTGGAAACAAACTTCCACTCTTCGGCTATTCAAAAGCAACTTCTCTCGAGACAGCGTATAGTTGCAATGTGCTTTTCAACCAATCCATGCGAAGATGACATGAAATCTCCCATTTCGATGACATGCAAATCGACCAGACCTACGCTCGCATTTCTACCTCCCGGTTTGGGCATATCTCTTTTGCCTTTAGCACTTCCTCGATGGGATGCTAATTTCCGAGTACTACTGTGATTCCTTGGGTACCAAACCCAACCTCTCACACGCGATTCTCGAAGCGAAAGAATGTGAGGCTCTGTATCAAACAAAGCGGCGGGTATATCACTCATATGGATTATACTGCAAGATTTTCGGGAGCTTGAAGTGCCGCTTCTTTGATTCAGCGTACACCGCGCTGTCTGCGGTGGCCTTTGGTTTCTTGGCCTGGGTGACCTCCTGCTCCGTTGTTTGTCCTCGTGAACTGATTACGCCTCTGCGAGTGGATCTTTGCCTTCTTGGCGGTACCTTCTTCCAGCCTCCTAATCGGACAATCTCGGCGTAATGTCGGACTTATTACAACGATAGCACTCCGGTGCTACCTTGCCCACTCGCGAAATGATTCCTTTGGCATTTACGGCGCAAGGTTTTCCACACCACCGCATGGGTTGGAAATTCCTTCCCAAGGTTGCCTTTCTCTCGGCTTGAACGCCTTAATTCCTTGGAATCTTTGGACCGCTCTGGTTCCCTTGGAACACCTGATTGCCTTTCCTTCGATCTTCCCATTTCCTCTTACCTCTTCCTCCGTCAGCTGGCTGTCCGGGTGGCATCGTTCTCTCTGGGCAACATTGACTCAATGTTTAATGCGGATTCAAGGGGCGCATCGTCGGATCTCCACGGTGACGGCGAAATTCCGATCTACGGTGGGAGACCTCTCTCGAACACATGCGCCTGGCGACCTCGGTCTGAGCCAGTGCGTGGCATAGCGTGACGGACGATTGAACCAGCGATCGTACTCGGTGACCGTCCTTCTCCCTTGACGAAGATTCCAGAATTTGTTTTGCCTTCTCTGCTTAAGCGCCAGAGCGCACGTACTTTTCCATGAGTTCTTCCTTGAAATATTCCCACGTATACCTTCCCCACTGTCCTGGTGTTAGAGTCCTCCTCTCGGATTCCCACCAGGAATCAGCCTCATCGGTTAGCTGAAAGATCGCGCAATTCAGCTTTTCTGCTTCTTCGCAGCCGATGTATTCGAAGATCCTTTCGGTGGATCGTATCCAGTTCTCAGCGTCGATCGGTTCGCCGAGTCCGTCGAATGTAGGGGGATTCTACCTACGAAAACTTTCGATCGCATGCCGCTGAACCAAAGGTGGTTCCTGGGCTTCTTCCATGTTATTGTTTCTCTGGTTCCTTGTTCTCGGCATTACGTGCCGGCGTTTGAAACATTAGAAGCGCTTTCGCATAAATAACGGTATCATCGCATAACATATATCATCACCCATATCACATATCATCACATATACCACATATCACGCATGCGATCACATATAATCATGCAATCACTGTCAACATATCATCGTTATGCATTTCACATAACATTATCATCACACATCACATAGATCATATATCATCATGGCATAGCTCATATCACATATAAGCATCAAACATAACATTACATCGTAGGCAGCGTTAGTATCGGTAATATTCGGTGTCCATGAAGGGTGTCAAAATACAAGATCAAGGCATGTCATCGAAAAGGTCGAGATATGAGCAAAAGAATCGACTCGGTCCTTTGTCAAAAGATGCCGCTCGTCCATGCTTCTAGCGAGATTCTGCGACTATCGCATACACCGACTACCTAGATCTCTGTCCTCCATATCCGTCCACTATTCTTCGTTCGTCCGGCGGTTCCATTCGCCCTCCTCATTTCTCTTTCCTTCCTATCGGGGCTTGAATTAGGGCCGCCTTGAGCGATCTGCATGGAAGCAAGCCTCCGTGGGTATGATCCCGTCCAAGCTATGCCCTGCTTGCCTGAGTATCAGGTGAAAGCTGTGCCTGAGTCCCTGTCTCTGGCGCTTGCCCTTCCTCAACATTCCCGACCTCATCGAGTCATCGGCTATCTGGATCACGGGTCCTCACGAGTCCTCCTTGTCCTCCCTCATTCTCGTCCGGTGTTCATCCTCCTGAGTCTCCTTCCGTGGATGCCGACTGATGCGATTCGATGGCATGAAGATTATGATCCCGGCTTCTTCCCGCCACCGTCGGATGGATAATCTCTCGTCAGGGAGGTTCACGCCTCAAAATCGTTCGGGTCCTTCGGAAGGTAAGGATCGTCGATGGAGGTGTAGTGGCGGTGTATCGATGCACCGGTGATCGTCGGCGATGGTCGCCTCCCAAAGGCTCTTGAGAACATCATCCCTATCATCAATACGGATCGGTCCTTGAACATGCCTTGCTATCACATCCTCCTCGGATGGTATACCTCGATGATCGGTCCACTGTCTCCATACTCGAGCGAACTCGGTGAAATCAAAGGTAAGGTGCACGGTGATAGGATCCGTCCCGAACATCACGTATCCTTGCTTTCTGCCCACGGTCGCCAACCTATTGGTAGCCTCTCACAACCGATAGTAAGCCTCATATTACGATACTTTCCCTTTGTCTCGGATCTTTCTCCATAATCCAACAAATCTCCCCGAAATACTCCCAACGGCTCATGGACATTCACGGTACATTCCACGAACTTACGGATCGCTTCGTCCATCTGTGGAATCTTAACCAACATTATGCGGGCCGCGATTATCCATAAACCTACATGTTAGTTTATCAACATAACAACAAATATTCACGTTTCCTTTTTCTGCCCCAGTCATCTGGGTATTCATATCTCAAACACATGTTCATTTCAACACATATCAATATCAATATCGATATTCATCATAATAATCACGTAAGCAAATACAGGATTCACTTACAAGCACTCGTTTATCAAAATAAACAAGATTTTCAATCAACAATACATTGCTATGTAAACACATAGACTTACATCAACCATACATGATCATATCAATCACATCATACCACATCAATGGTTCCCATATCACAGCCACATAGGCCCTTTTCGTCTCATCAACAATCACTTCCACATCCACATCACCATCCAACCACATCTCATCCACATCACGTTTACATCACGTAAACTCTTACCATGCCAAAGCACATGAAACCAAGATCATATCAAGCTCACATAGCCACATAAAGCACCAACAAATAAACACATACCGCATCCCCTTTTTAAAGGAGGCGGACCGATGTATGTCGGAGGGTAGGCTGCACGATAAGCGGTTTAGAAGAACAAGTTCTAAACACTCAATTTCAAGAACGTACAAGATATAAAGCAAACGAACTGCTTTCATAGCAAACAATATAGACACATACCCAAGCGGTAAAAGCGCTGCGATACCATTATGTCACACCCAATTCAGGAAGGCAGGATCTTGCCGGGCATGATTAGGGGTGGGGGTTAAGAAGCGGGGAAGAAGGGGGATACATATAACATACGATAAGAAGATGTGACCATGAAATCGGGCAGCATCTCCTCTATAACTAGGACATATCCTGAAGGGGAGGGGTGCACAAACAATCCACCAACAGAATAATATCGATATCATAACCTCAGAAAACATGATCTTGGTTTATTATAAGTAATGCAAGAAAGCAAAATAGCATTACATCCTGTCAACTAGACCGGTCAACCACATAGCATGCTCATATCGAGACTCACAGCAGAATAACATAACAAATCTTGTTCCCAATCAGAAAGCAAATAAGGGACAAGAATACATCAATATCAGAGTACGTATATAACACAACATCGCGGAAGCATAGCATGAAGAACCCGCAGCTCCACCCCTCAGCGTCGCCCGTCCAGCCCTCCTCCATCTGTGAAAAGATTTGAAAAAGAGTTTGGGGTGAGTACTAGCGCACTCAGCTGGGGTTTTATCATAAATCAAAAGAATCATGATGCCGTGTTCAGAGCACTTACCTTAGAAGGTTTTAAAACGTAAATCCACTTCTAAGTAAGCAAAATAGATTTTTCATTTTCGATACCTGATCCGTTATTACTGTTATTCTCATCATAGAACCATGAACCACGGCTCGGAACGTATCCCGCCAGCCCATCACATCTCATTCATTCGGCCCGGAACATATCCGATTCGGCCCGTGCCCGGGCGTATCCGGTGGCTAACTCGGTGTGGACTTGGGGTCAAATCCCGTCGAACCATAACCACCTCATTACCATTTTGTGTGGACTTTGGGGTCTATCCCTTCAAAACCATAACCACGTGTTGGGGTCTATCACTTCGATCAATACTCGAGATGGTGATCAACTCACCGAATAGAGATCCGTGCACAACCATGATAGAACCATATCTTGGATCGAGAGCGATAATAATTTCACAAAAACATTTTGGCGTACATGTTTTATTTTGAAATATCGAGTAAATAACTTCAAAATAAGCATATATAACCCAACCTAAGCAGACGAAAACATCAATAGGAGATATCTACGGATCCGATGACTTCACCGATCGCCTTTGGTAGGTACACAGTAACAAGAAGGAACAACTTTTGGGGTCACTTCCCACAAAGCAAAGCAACATCGTGATCAAACGACGATCGTAGAAAACTAGGGTTTTCGACTTTACGAACCACATTTGGCACTCTCGGGTTCTCAAATCAACTCGATGCGAAGGAAATATATTCGGGCATCAAGACCTATAATAGGGTACTTTCAAAATATGCATGTATGCAATTTGACTCAAATCTTAGCAGCGAAGAAGCTTCAAAAATCGATGCCTATCCTCAGATCTAGGATAAACCATCCAAAATCGATGCATGAAAATGGAAACATAAGCAATATGCATAACGACGAACATGGAATGACAAGCTACGCTGAAAATGGATAACCCGGACATGTCTTCCTTTAGAAAACTCAAGCAACGGAAAACATCCCGAGCATGCGAAGCGAAAAAGCGGAAAAGCGGAATCGGTACTTTAGTAGAATGCATGGCGGAACTCAAAACCTAAAGGACACAGTAGCAAAGGTGGCGGTGGCCACCAAATCGGCGACCACAAGCTCACGGCAGCGTGAGGGGGCGGCGGTCTTGGCCAAATCGGTCGGCCTCCGGCCGTTTTCCCGCCTCGTCCCTTTAGAATCCCGAGTTATATGCTATACGATCTACTAAAAGGCAGAATCAAAACAAGAAAAGGACAAAAAGCAGAAAAACGGGCTGTCGGGGTGGTTGATCGGCGGTGGTGGCTCGGCGGCGCATGATGGCGCCGCCGAGCCTCCGGCTCGATCCCCACTCTCCAGTGACACTGCGGCAGACGGAGCTGCTCGGCTCTTCCGTAAACACAGTAGAGGCGAAGAAATGAGCGTTGAAAATGAAGGCCCTAGCCTCCTATTTATAGGAAAGGGGCTTGCTTCTGCTTGCAAGCGGCCTTTTTCGAAAACATAAAATCGACGCAACTTTGCAAATGGACTCCATATTTTGCAAACTTGGTACCCATGGACACGAAATTCGCTTTCGCATTTAATACTTCCACCAAGCATATGTTGGATATATCGTAGTAGTGGTAGATCTTCAAGTCCCATAGTAATTTCAGAGAAGTATATCCTTTTTACTAACTTGAATACTTCCATCACCATCGATAATTCCATTAGCCACTCACGAAGGATTTAGGATAAGTTGTTGCGTGTAGTCTACGAGGTTCCTACTAGATTGCTTTTATGTCGTTGGTTACCGCCGATTGTGTCTTAGATACCCCATTTTTACTAGATCGGGTAGAAAACCTATGCCTGTTACATTAGCTTTGTCCCTTTGCCTTTCCTCGGACCTTTCTCTTCTATTATCCGACAAGAGCGGACCGACGTGTTTCCGTCATGGAGTAAGAGTAACTACCAACCTGGTAAGGCTCGTGTCCCCAACTCGAAATAACTTATATAGAAGAAGCTAGTCACCGAAAAGAAAAAAGCGGCGAATTGCTTGTCTTGCCTCGAGCCCATAAGAGAACTCTTGCTACGGACTAGGATGGTGTTGTTACGCTTAAAACTAGGCTAGAAATGGGCCTAACTCCATTGGAAATGAGCGCCGGATAAATGGATCTCGTCCGATCAAGCCGCAACTCCTTTTTCCTTCTTGGGAGTGGGATCGGCTCGTTCTTTGCCTACCTTGATTCATGGGGCGAGGGGAGCATGAGGCATCTTTGATTATCTAAAAGAATGCGGGTCTTGTTACGAGTTCAGCCACATCGGTTAAAATACCGGACACAACGACTATAAACAAGATATGCCTTTAAAAGACCAATGAAAAGTCGGTTTTCGATAACTTCCTGAGTGCCAAACCTTCATGGGTGGTCGAAAACTGCATACTTAGTGTCTATGAATTCGTCATAAGACACTCTTCTAATTTACGAGGTTTCGTGATGGTCGCATCATCGAAACAAAAGTCAACCTTTGACCTTTTCTCGAAAAACGTGCCATGTAAAACAGAAGCTTAGAAAAGACGGGGTATTACACAACGTGGAATGATAATGGGTTGGTATATCCAACGTGGTATGTAATGAGTTGGTCCACCAACGTTATAAAAGGCTAACGATCGTATCAGATTTAGTTGAGGACTAACTCGGATTGTGTACACGTGTGACTGTGTGTTAAGGTTTGCTACCTCGACCGGTCACGGTGAATATGTGTAGGTGGCCACCTCCATAGTGCGCGAATGAATGAACGGATGAATGAATGAATGAATGATCAGATATGGAGCAACATGGATAAAATAGTTCGGCCGAACGCTTTTGGAAAAATGATAAATGTTTGATAGGCATGAGTCTTTCAACTAAAATCCTCATGTGCTATTGTGGGCAGTTCAATAAATTTTACAAAGAAAATGTTTTTGGCAATGAGTCCACTGAGTACTTTTGTACTTAGCCCTGCATCTCGTTTTTGATGTGCAGGTTGAGCAGGGATTGATGATGGGTGCGAGGTGGTGCAGAGTGGCAGTTGATTTGATGCTTTATTAGAAAGGTATCTAGAACCTTGGGCATGTATCGTCATATGCATGTCCACACGTTATTGCTGCCTAACTCTGATATTATTTTGTTATCTTGACTATAACTGCTTTCCATTATCGTATTGAATTTGAGGTCGTACCTGGTTCCTTGAATTGCACCCTGATTGGGTTATTTCTGAACCTTGAATCTTTTTGGCAAGTCCTTATGTGACTTGAGTTGGTATTGAATAGCTTATCCCTTTTAATTCATGCCTTATGAGTAGTTCTTTTGTTAATTACATTGATTAGTTATGTATATATCCACTGCATTATTATACCAGTGAATATCCGTATTATCCGTACTTCCTTGGGGAGTCGGGTCGTCACAAAGTGGTATCAGAGCAGTTTTTCGCTCTGAACCCTAGAAATCCTTTCCTTGAATCCTAAGTTGAAAGTTGAGTCTAGAAATTGTTTGTGTTTCTGTAATATCCCGCATTCCTGTAGCAGAGATTAGCTCTTGATTAAGAGCTTATGAGAAGGGCATTGCATCCTTAAGAAAGAATTGTTTAAGCCAGAAGCTTTTGTTTTAAAGCATCGAGACAAGAAGATAGAATTTGTGATAGATTCGCGGTAGAATCCAAAATGAAACCTAAGATAAGATTCTTAGGGCTTGTCTAGAATAAGAAGACCTAGATTTCGAGAGTCTTGAGATGATAGATACATGCTCAACGAAGTCTTGATTTCATAAAATGGAGAATTTCAAATCTTTGCTTTTTGTGATATCGGCATTTGCCGATTAAACCCTAATTGTCGGCTGAACACTCAAAATGGTTTTTAAAGACAAAAATGTTTCTAATAATCAATTATTTTGATGTTTATAATGTTATTTGAGCTTTAAAAGAGAATTTCAAACAAAGAGCATTTTATCAGAAATTGAGTTTTGAAAACGGAACGGTATGGATTAATAGCATGTAATCGTAACATTAGTATTAATTTCTAGAACAAGGAAGAATTTTCTAGAAAAAAATGATTATTCACTACCATTTAAGAAAATGGAAAATGGAAAAGAAAAGGGAAGGATCTAGAATGGGTGAATAATCACCCATTAAAGAAAAGAAAAAAAATAAAATAAAATTTGTGGATAGATATAAATACATTACTATTCATCTCCTTCATTATTTTTCTCACATTTTTGTCCAAAACACACACACTACACACACTAATTTTCGAAATTTTCAAGCCAAATTTTTAAGAATTCAACCGTTGAATTTTCGATCCGTCTTCAAATTAAGGTATAACTCAATCTTTAGAACACATCTATGGTTTGAAATTTTGAAAAATATGAACTTATGAGCATGCTTAATTTTCGATCATATTGGAAAAATTATGAAGGACATGTTGTTTGACTATTTCTTGATGTTATGTTCGATTCATCGCCAATAAGTTGTTTAACGTTGAAATTTTAAGCATATGTTCATTCTTGGAATCTTGATGATTTTGAAAATCTTGAGGATCTTGATCTTGAATATATGATGTTGATATGCTTGAATTGCCTTCATATATGTGTTATTGGATTGATATAAACATATTTTGAGCAAGAAAAACGTTTGAAATCGAACCTATGCAAAAACCCTAAAGTGGCCGAATCCTATGCCTATATGATGTTGGATTTTTGATTTTATTTGATAATTTTGACTTCATATTTGGATTCTATGATATGAATAAAGCTTAAACTGATTTATTCGAATTTTTCGGCCGACGTATTCGAAAATTGAAAAATTTTAGTTTGACGTCCAGTTTGAGTTTTCAATGTTAAAGCTTTGATCTTTGAGATTTGATGGATGATTAGTGATATTTGATGATAGTTGAGCATGTATAGAGATTCGTCTAAGTTAGACGACGTCTTGCGTAATTTTTACGTCGGACATAAGCTATGTTTTAAGGGGTCGTTAGGTTTTGGCTAAGGTTGGATGGTTTAAGCTTATTGTCGAATTTTCTATGCTCGTTTAGTCATATGAGGCTTCGTGAAGTCTTGTTATATGTTTAAGACGTTAGAGGATTGATAAACGCGCATTTTACGTTTATAGTTGATATTTGAAGATGAGTTTAGCTCGTTTAATGTGCGTTTACGTATCGATTCTAATGTTTTATCTATTTTTTAGAATCTCTGCTCTTGGGTGTTCTTTTGGTGTTGTGTAGGTCTATATGTTGAAAATCGAAGCAAGGAGCGGCCGACGAGCAAAACACACCTGTCTGGCGTGTTTCTAGCGACCGACTGGCGGTCGCTAGGCCGGCCGCTAGAAACAGCGAGAACCCGACATACCGTGACGCGAGAATGTGCCCATGGCGAAGCCCCCAACAGCGAAAGCCATTTGGGCGATTTTCGCGACGGATCGACTTCCTAGCGACCGCTAGACACGGTCGTGAACCAACCAGCGGGCGCAAGAGGCGATCGCGGGCGAAAGACAGCGAGGATTACCTCGCGACCACGCTAGCGACCGCGAAGGGTGGTCGCGAGGCAGCCAGAAGAAGAAAATTAGGGTTTGGGGTGTGCTATATATGGCAACACCCCTCGCGCCCCAACTTCGGACCCACGATTCGAGCCTCTTTTCTCGGTTTTTCCATAAGTTTTTGAGTTTTAGCTTTAGGTTCCATATAGTTTCATTCTAGATTTGTTTCTGGTTGTTCTTCGTTAGTTTACGTTTTGTTTACGATCAGGACGTTTCGTCAGGACGATTTACGCAAGTTTCCGTTTTTACCGAGGTTGGGATTCAAGCCCAGCGTGTTCATCAACCTACATCACGGGTTTTATATATTTAATTTCGTCTTTATGATTAAATCGTATTTCATTCCGTTTTTATGTCGGCTAGTTTTTCGTTCTAATCTAGGGTTTGCATGATTCGATCCTATATGTTGTGATTCTGTTATCGTTATTTACCGTCCATGCATTGATTCATGATTCGATTGTGCTTATTTATATGTGTTGGTTTCGATCAATTTCGATGCATATTTAGTTGTCGGTTAATTACGTAATTGTGTTAATTGTCGATCGATATCGAATGCATGATACGAATGAGCCTTGAGTCGTAGGCGAGATAGGATATTCGTAGGAAGCATATTCTTTGTGATCGTTTGGAGTTACTTGTTTTCACCTAGAGGCGTAATGATAATAGGAAAACTAGTAATCTCTGACCGCTTTTGTCGTAAATAAATTGTCGGTTATTTATGTGATCTTCCATGTTTATGCGGATTAAAATTGGTTAATAAGAGCAGGATAAACATCGTTGTGGATTGGATTAATGCAGCCCTAGGGTTAGTCGTCTTTCTCTGTTTTTAAACATCCGAGTGTTTATTGCTTTATTTTACTTTCTGTTTTGTTACCCTTTGCTTTGGATTGAGTTCCGAAGCCCTAAAATCTCACAAAACCATATTTGTTACTTGGATAATGATGAATCCTTGTTGAGTTAGCTTACGTATTTTAGTATTACAATCCTGTGGATCGATACTTAACACCCTATATTTACACCTTTTCGTGTTAGAAATTTAAGCGATCGAGGATCTGATGACCGAATGTTTATAGACCATAACGCCTTGTGTATCGAGAAGTTATAGTCGTGTTGACGACAAAGATAAAGAGTTATATTCTTGTTTGATTCAGGGTATGCTTATATGTCGATTTATATTGATGATGGACCAAATGGAAAGAAGAAAGAAATGAAGACAGAAAGTACAGTCCTCGAGTGACTGTCACCAGGTGGGTATAAGTATTTTCTACAATGATATGCTTATGCTTTTACATACTTTCAAATGATTTTATATGCTTTTATATATTTTCAAAATGATATGAAATGCATTTATGTGCAAAGTTGCAAAGTTGACTGACTTGCCTATTTTTGAGCATGAGCATAAGCATAATGTATTACCTATCCACGGAAAAGTAAGAAAGAAAGAAAGAAATGACCGATGTCGGGTATGGGTATGACCATAGTTGGTACCCTTCGGGTCCAACACGGGTATGTGATGTTAAGGTGTTTGAGAAGGAGGCCTACTTCTCAACACGCAGAAAGAATCCGTGGATATGGGAAGGAAAAGTTATCGGCCGACATGAGAACATGCATATGCATACTTTATGATGATGCTATGAAATGAAAGCACGTAAGTGTTTATTTACGATGCATGCACAGGTAATTTCATTAAAAAAAACCCCTGTGCATTGCTAATGTTATGGCAAGTCAATCCTATAGCCCTAAGGGCAATGTTTTATGTTTTCGGCGTATAACCACTGAGTGCATTTTTGTACTCACGCCCTGCATGTATTTCTAAACGTGCAGGTTGAGCTTGAGAGGATGCTGGAATCGAATGCTGTGCAAATGAACTTCTTTAGATATGTTGAATTCATGATGATGTTGTTCAATTATTAACGTTGTTCATTTGATGTTAACATGTTTCGTTGCCCAGAGAATTATGTCATCATACATAATTCTCAGCCACACTTCTCATTGCCGAACTTTAGCCTTCACATGCTGATATGTCTTATCATGCCGAATAAACCGACCTAATCTTAATAACGGTAATTGGTTTGTTGTTATGGTCTCGGCACCGTTGTTACATTGCCGATTTACTTATTAAAACATGGATTCATTGAAATGCCTTTATGAACAAGGATTTACTAGAAAGTTCAGAATAGTTTTTGTTATACCCAATAAGATGTGTATCATGTCCTGAAAACATTGTTAAACCATGCTTTGAAACGACAATAAATTTTCCATGTTGTAAAAGTATGTTTGAAAATGTACATTTTTGATATTGGTTATTCTTTTGTGATCAATTGTCCTCATACGTTATTATTCTTTATTCGATCCCTTATTATGGTTCAAGTACCTAGAATCAACCTTTGCCAAACTCCATTATACTTCTTTGGACCATAAATGTTTAATTCTTTCATGATGAAAGTTGAGGTCAAATATTGTTTGACATGTATTATTGGTATCAGAATTTCCTTCTTAAACCACGTCACAGCTTAAGTTACAATCTAATTACTTAATTAAGTAGTCGGGCTGTAACAGTTTCACTGCCACTGCACTGCACTCCATCGTCGTCCTGCTCAACGAGGAATAAGGTAACTATCTCAACTAAAAGTTGTGTTGAAATGATGGAAGTATATGAAATGTGGATTTGAAATTTCAATATTGTCTTGTTGGGGAGTTGAAATACATTTTGGAAAAATGGATGTTGTGAAATTGAAAAGTTGTTTCAAATGATGGGTCATTTGTTTGGAAGAAAGTTGCAAACTTTAGGGGCTTGGTAAATGAGTAAAGTGAGGATACTTGATTATCGCATAAGGTGTCTTGAATTGTGTTTACTGTTATATGCAAAGCATGCTAGAAGCAGGATGTAAATGAGTATGTTTCCCAGGAGAACATAGACTCTTAAGACTCATGATCCCTTTGCGCCGAACTTAGTATGAGAACATAAGGTATCCCCAATTGAACGAAATACTAAGGAAGAACGAGAACATAGAAATCTTAAGAATCACAATCCGAACGGATTAGAGGATGAGAACGCGACAAGTTTATGATGATGAAGCGGTTGCTTAACTAGAGGTTCGCACTGCTGCGAGTCCCAACCTCTCTATGCGAAGGAATTTCGAACACCATGCGTGTTGTCTCTATCGTGGCAATAATGAAAAGAATCAAAGTATAACGTTAACGAAGTATAAAAAGAAAGATCAAATTGTAAGTACATTATACGACCGATTATGATCGAATGTTATGATGCGAATAGAAATAAAGAATCCAGAACCCAATAAGATAGGGTTACCACTTAGCCTTTACCCGAAGATTAGACATCGAACGTTTATTATATCCTAAGGAACCATGCAGTCTTGTGACGACCCGACTTCTCAAGGAAGTGCGGATTAAACGGATCGCCACAGGTATGATAATTGCAGTGGATATATGTAATTAAATCCATATGAATGACCATCGAACTACTCATAATGCATGAACTGAAATGGATATGCTATTTCAAATATAATTCCGAGTCACATAAGGACTTATCAAATAGGTTCAACATCCAAATATAACCCAATCAGGGTACAATTTCAAGGAACGAGGTACGACCTCAAGTTCAATAGCGAAAGTAAATAGCAGTCATAGTAAAAAGGACACAACAAAGACATCAGAATTTGGCAGCAATAAACGTGTGAACATACATATGACGATGCATGCTCAAGGTTCTAGAAATCCTTCCCAAAATCATAATAAAACACCTGCCACTCTGCACCACCTTGCACTCATCGCCATCTCCTGCTCAACCTGCACGTCAAAAATGAAATGCAGGGCTGAGTACAAAGTACTCAGTGGACACATTGCCGAAAACCTTTTCATTGTAAAAGTCATTGAACTGCCCACAATAGCACATGAGGGTTTTTGTTGTAATGACCCATGCCTATCAAAATATTTTATCATTTTTCCAAAGTTTCCGGTCGGACTATTTTGATCCATGTTGTTTCATATCTGATCATTCATTCATTCATTCATGCATGTGCGAACTATAGAGGTGGCCACCTACACATAGTCGTCGTGATCGGTCGAGGTAGCTAACCTTAACACACAGTCACACCGTGTACACAATCCGAGTTAGTCCTCAACTAAGTCAGATCCGATCGTTACCCTTTTTTAATGTTGGTGGACTAACTCATTACCCTTTTTTAACGTTGGTGGACCAACTCATTTCCATACCACGTTGGATATACCAACATCAGATCGGATCACAACAAAACATAAACATTTGGCAGTCAATAACAGTTCATGGAATAATATTTCATAAAGCTTTTGTAAATCATGCTTTGAGATAGACATCCATGTCATTTTTGTTTCAAGAGAGCCCACCTCAAGAATTGTCCTTCTTGAAGTACCTGATAGCGATCCTTTGTCATTTTCGTCTACGTCCACGCTGGACCTTATCAATGTAAGAAATATCATTTAGTATATCATTCACTTCTTTCGAGAAGTATCGCTAATATTCAACGTACTCGATATCCTTTAAGTCTTTAGGTTTTAGGATTTTCGTTATCGATAAGACTCAATTAACAACTATATTTCGTCTATCCGATTAGTCTCGCCATAACGATAGATGACACTTTGTCGTTGCATTCTTCTCTTCCATCGATGTTTCTCCACGTCGTTTCGTACAATTTATGAATCCTAAGTTCATAACTAATCTTCGTCGTTTGTTAACGTGTATCAACGATTTCGAGTTCCAATAACTCATTCATTACTATCATTTCCTCGCCGTGTTTCTCACCTCACACGTCCCATATATTCTAACAGAGAAACTCATACTTATACTACACAATCAATAAATATTTCTCGTAATACAATCATCATCTAACAAACGTTTTACGAATTAAAGTTACTAATATTTCTCAAGCATCTACTTGACATAATCAATATCATTAATTAATTAATTAAATCTTTAATTTAATTAATTAAATTCACAATTAAAGTTAATTAAATGGATCAATTTAAAAGTCCAATTACATTTGATTAATCAATCAAATTAATTTAATTCATCTTAGATATCCACTAATTAGGATTTAATTCCATCACACCTCTTTAGCAATTTGCTTAAGGTTCATCGTATTATATAAATAAATCACTTAAAAGAATAATTCTCCAACTATCCCTTAACATAATTAATTAATTATGTTATCTAACTTCTACAATTTAGACTTTATTCAATTATTATATTAGTTCTACCTCTCAATTTAATTATAAGAACTAAATTAGTCCAACTAGTAATTATCAATTCAATCTAATGAACTTTAATAACCCAATCTAAATAATTTGTATTTAGATTATTATTTAATTAATTATGAATTAATCTCGAAATTTAATTACTAGAATTAAATCTCATATTTAATAATATAGAATTTGTTAAACCCTTACTTTAATTTAATGGATTATAGAAATAAATAATTCAAGTCCATTATCAATTTAAATTCTTATTCCAACATTTAAAATAAATCTAAGCCCATCTTTAATTTAATTCAAGAGCCCTTCTTCCATTTAATTAAATGTCCACTCAATTAATTCAAGAGCCCATATTATTTTAATTTCAGAGCCCATATTAATATTATTTTGGCCCAAACTCGGCCCATTATCTCAAGCCCAAAGATATAAATTTTTCAGCCCAAAATTCAACTTAAAACCAAGCCCAACCTAATAAATTTTCGGCCCACTGAATAAGGACCAAACACAAAATTAATTAAACCAATTATTGTCGGCCCAAAGAACAAGTAATCCAACTAAATTTAACTAGGCCCATTACATCTTTTATTATAAGGCCCATCATCAATTTAAATAAAAGCCCATCTCAAATCCTTATCAGATTTCGGCCCACTTCAACTGCATTACAAGGCCCAACTAACATTTTGGCCCATATATCAACTAGGCCCAACACCATTTAATTAGCAGCCCACCAGCATAAAGAACTCAAGCCCAACACTTCATTTGTTTAGCCCATAGCCCATCCTTTTTTTTTTCCAACCCAAACATCAAATGCCCAACACAAAATTAATTAAACCATTAACCTAAATTAAACTATGACCTAGCCACCTCCCCCCCCTTTTTGTGATACCTCTCTCTCTCTTCCTCACACTCACGGTTGAACACACACTACACCATCGCCGCTCCACGTCCGGCCAGCCTATCGTCGATCGGCGAGCCGTGCCGTGCCTCCTTTCTCACACGGTGTACACACACACACGCATGAACTCTGTCTTCTTTCCCCCTCCTCGGCGAGATCGTCGTCGTCTCGGACGGAACCCATAGCCACGACCTCTTCCTCGCGGATCTCTCGCGAACACACACACACACTAACTGCCTCTCTCCTTCCTCCATCTGCCGCCGCCGCATCATCGTCTCCGGTGAGTCATGGCAGCCGGTGACACCATGGTCGCTTCACTGGCTTTCGTGAAGTCTTCTCCATCATCTATCACTCCTTTATCTTCTAACAAAAGACTCACAACTCAACGCACACACACAAATCTGAAAAATCGAACACCCATTCCCCTTCGATCTACCCGATGACTCACCGCGAACAGCAAGCATCATCGCCGTCGTCGCTGCACGTTGTGTGCTTGTTTCAGCCATCGTGTGGTGTTCAGATCCAACGAGCGCAGTTGTCGTTCACTCACGCACACACGCAAACTGTCATATTTCGTTCTCAATCTCTCACCATCGTCTTTGTTTTCAGGTTGCCGCGTCCACTCTCGGTCAACTGTGATAGCGCTGCTGCCGTCGCTCCGGTTGGATTCACCGACGTCATGCCATCACCGCTCCAGCCACCTTCCTGCTTGACCACGGCAGACGCTCGACAGCCGAGCCCTAGTGGCTCGGTCCATAGCTAGGTTCAAGGGAATAGCCCATTATGTTCTTAGGATAATTTCTTCAATGGTATATCCATATCTATGTTTTCAATCGTTCGAAACTAATAAGTATATATGTATATATGATGTTGTTCAGTGAGATTAAACATATTAATATTGTGATTGAATAAAATGGAGTGATATGGAACCTGTATGAAGTGGTGGATGAGTTTGCTTTGTTGCTTTTTGATCAAAGGATAATAATTTCTTGAAACAACAAAGTGGCATAAGTTGTTAGCTTGGATCTTGTAAGAAGATGAAAAATACAGAGAAATGAGTTCTTACATTTTTGTTGGTTCCCTTCTGTTGTTGTCGACCAGTTTGGAAATTGGGAGAAATGTGGGTCGATCAATTTAATATAAGTGGAGAGAGAAAAAAAATAGGTGTGTTGCTGCAAGTTTTCATAGGATACTTTTTGGGGTTTGACCAAAATGATGATTATGTGGGAAAAAGTGGAGTAAAGTAGGGAATTTGAAATGATGTGGTTTGACTAGATAATTTATCCAGTATAAAATATCTGGTTCGACTTATAACTGTATTCGTTCTCTGGTATTCGATTAAATTTTCTTGTTCGAAATAAAATCGAAACGTCGACGATTATAAAATTTAATAATCGCTCTAAACTTAAATCTCGATTTAGCTAAGGAAATTAATAATCGAAGTTTTAAATTTCTCGGGCTATTACATACCATCCCCCTTAAAATAAATTTCTTCCCGAAATTTGCTAACCTTGGAAAAGATCTGGGTATTTCTCATTCATAACAGATTCTAATTCCCATGTTGTTTCTTCTTGTCTATGGTGTCGCCATAGAACTTTTTCTAATAGTATTTCCTTGTTCTTTTGTTTTTTGGATATGTCGGTCCAAAATGTTCCGTAGATAATTCTACATAACTCATATTATCATCGAGGACAATATATGTCGGTGGTATCACATGGCTGGGGTCATGTATGTACTTGCTGAGTTGTGAAACGTGGAATACATTGTGTACGTTCCCAAAACTTGGAGGTAATGCCAGTCTGTAAACTATTGGTACTATCCTTTCCAATATTTTATAAGGTTCTACGAAACGTGGTCGAAGCTTCCATTTGATTCCGAATTTCACGATTTCCTTTTAACGAAAAAAAAAATCTTCAAGAAAACTTTATTTCCTAAATCAAAATATAGTTCTGTGTGACGTTTGTCGGCGTACGACTTCTGTCGGTCTTAGGCTTCTTTAATTCATTAGCGGATCTGTCTCACAATCATGATCATCTCTCACATAGAGTCAGGTCCTAATACTCTTATTTCTCCCACTTTATCTCAGTAAAGTGGTGATCGACATTTCTTTCCATAAAGCGTTTCGTATGGGGTCATTCCAATAGTTGCTTGATTAATTGTTGTTGTATGCGAATTCCATAAGTGGTAACACTTGTTCTCAATTTTCTCATCTGTCCAGGACAACAGTCCTCATATATCTTCAAGCGTTTGGATGGTCCTCTCGGATTATCTTTCCGTTTGTGGGTGGAATGTGGTACTGAAATACAGTCGAGTTCTCAATTCATTTTGTAAGCTCGTCCAGAATATGGATGTAAATTTTGAATCTATATCAGACATGATTGTCTTTGGAATTCCATGCAAACGTACGATTTTTCGAGCGTACAACTCTGTTAATCTGTCTGATCCATATGTTATTGGAATCGGTAAAAATGCGCACTCTTGGTTAAACGATAAATGATGACCCGAATGGCGTTTTTTTTTAATGGGTAGCCGGTAATAAAATCCATGGCTATATCCTCCCATTCTATTCTGGTATGTCCAGCAGTTGTAGGGTTCCATACGGTCGCTGGTGGAGTGCTTTCAATTGTTGGCACGTCAAACAATGTTCTACGAATGAAACTGCGTCTCGCTTCATTCCATCCCACCAAAATTTCTCCTTGGGCTCTTGGTACATTTTGGTGCTTCCGGGGTGTGCGGTGTAAGAAATCTCATGGGCTTCTTTCAAGATCTCGCTTTTCAGCTCTTTATCTTCTGGAATACACACTCTCCCATCATACAACAAAATGTTGTATATTGCTTCTTTGAAATTCTTATGGTTGTTGTCCTTGATCTTGGCTCGTATTTCCTCTAGCTTCTTGCTCTTTCTCTGAGCTTCTAAGCTTCGGACTCTTAAGTTTGGGATTGCAATCAACGTTGCAATACAATCTTCTATCGTCAATCGTCTCCTCATGACTGAGGAGGCATCCCAAACTAGAGTGAGATTTGCGACTCAAAGCATCGGCTATAACATTAGCCTTGTCTAGGTGGTGATTGATACTACAGTCGTAATCTTTCAATAATTCCAACCATCTACGTTGCCTCATGTTAAAATCTCTTTGTTCAAAGAAATACTTCAGGCTTTTATGGCCAGTGTAGATCATCTAACTCCATAGAGATGGTGTCTCCAAATCTTTAAGGCATGTACAACCGCTGCTAATTCCAGGTCGTGCGTAGGATAGTTCAATTCATGTGGGCGTAATTGCCTTGAAGCATAAGCAATAACTCTGCCTTCTTGCATAAGAACACATCATAGCCCATTCTTCGAAACGTCCGTGTAGATTGTGTATTCTTTATTTTCTTCGGGTACTGCGAGTACAGGTGCTGTTGTTAGCAACTCTTTCAATTTTTGGAAACTAGCCTCACACTCGGTGGTCCAAGTGTACTTGATCCATTTTCTCAACCATTGGTTCATGGGTCGGGCTATCGTTGAAAATCCTTCGATAAATCTTCGATAATAGCCGGTAAGTCCTAAGAAGCTCCGAATTTCATTCGGTTCTTTGGTGATTCCCATTTTCGAACTGTATCGATTTTCGAGGGGTTGACTTTGATTCTCTCGGCGGCACAATGTGACATAAGAATGTCACTTCGCCTAACCAAAACTCACACTTACTAAACTTGGCGAAGAGTTGCTTTTGCCTTAATGTTTGCAGCACAGTTCTCAAGTGTTCTTTGTGTTCTTGGTTATTCCTAGAATATATTAGGATATCGTCTATGAATACTAAGACAAATTTATCTAGGTATGGGTGGAATACCCTATTCATGATATTCATAAATACTGTTGGGGTATTTATAAGTCCAAAGGGCATAGCGATGAATTCGAAATGACCATACCTTGTTCGGAAGGCCCTTTTAGGTACATCCCCTGGTCTAACCCTTAGCTGATGGTATCCAGACTTTAAGTCTATCTTCGAAAAGACTCATGCTCCCTTAAGCTAATCAAACAGATTGTCAATACGGGGCAAAGGATACCTATTCTTAAGAGTTATCTTGTTTAACTCTCGATAGTCTATACATATTCTCAATGCACCATCCTTCTTCTTCACAAAAAAGGACAAGTGCTCCCCATGGAGACACACTGGGTCTAATGAAACCTAACTCCAAGAGTTCTTGCAGTTGGATCTTCAATTCCTCCAATTCCTTTGGTGCCATCCAGTATGGGGCTTTTGACACAGGGGCAGAACCTGGTTCGAGGTCGATCGTAAACTCGATCTGTCGGTTTGGTGGTAATCCCGGTAGTTTATCTGGAAATACATCGGGATACTCTTTCACGATCGGGACGTCTTCTATCATTTTCTCATTCTGGTCTTCCTCCTTGAGATAGACTAGGTAGGCATGGTTTTCTGTCTTGTTCAGCAACGTCCTTGCTTGTAGTGCTGATATGAGTGCGACTCTTATCCCCATGTTGATCCCATGAAAGTCTGTAGGTTTCTCTCCGGAATGTTGGAAAGAAATTTTTCCTTTCACTACATAGGATGGTCGCATTATGTTCGGTTACCCACTCAATTTCTAGGATTATGTCCACATCTGTCATAGGTATGATGTGAAGGTTATCTGTCATGACCTTAAGTGAGCCTAGTCCAAGTTCTAGGTTCGAGCATTTGCGGGTTACCGTTCTTATGCCTCTTACTGGAGAAGATATTCTCATAATTTATTCAGCGCGTTTAGGATCTAATCCTAAGTTCTCTACGCATGCTTCAGCAATAAAAGAATGTGAGGTGCCAGTATCAAACAGTAGGATGTCGGGCAATTAGAGGAGTATTCCCATACCTGCTAAGTTTCCTTGGTTCCGTGGCGGCTCCTGCGGGATTTCCCTTTCTTGGTGGAGAGCGTAGGCCCTGGTTTGTGGTGGTGGTTATTGTTGCTGTTGCTGCAGTTGTTGCGGTCGTTGTTGCGGTTGTTGCTGCTGTTGTTGCTGGGGTTGTCGCCATTGTTGTTGTCGTTGTCACCGTGGTTGATGTGGTCGCTGATTCGGCTGGTAGTACTAGATCGGGGCTGTTGTTGGAACGATTGAGCTTGAATAGCCCGGACTGGTTGGACTCGGTTGGGCACATTGGGACGGTCATTTTACCCTTGGCTCATCCGAGGGCAGTCTCTAGAGTAGTGACCCTTCTAGCCACACTTGAAACATCCATCATTTGCGAATACGCACGCCCCCTTGTGACTCCTATGGCACCTTGGGCACACATGGAGCCTTACGAATTTCTGGTTTCCTCTGCCAGGTGCAGGTACCATGGGGCGTCCATTTCCTTGCCTGTGCCCAGATGACACATTATTTCCTTGTCATGGCTTCCTATCGGTCTAGCCAGCGTTGGATCCTTGGCCTTGGTGGGGTCCTTCCCACTTCCTCTTCCCACGATCCCCTTTGTGATTCGGGAGATGCACCACGACAGTCCTGTCTTCGAGCATGGCAGCCTCGATGTCCAATGCCCGACTGAGGGCCTCACGGTAAGTCAGTCGTTCAGTGGCCGCCTAGCGAAACCTCGATTTCATGACTCGAGTCCCGCCTGAAACTTTTCTGTCCTCTTCTCGTCGGTGTCAACCAGCTGGGCGTATATCACGACATCTCACAGAATGCACGGTCGTAGTCTGTGACCGTTGTCTTTCCCTGACGTAGGTTATAGAACTCATGTTCTTTCCTTTTTCGGTAGATCTTAGGAATGTACTTCTCGTACACTTCCTCCTTAAATTCCTCCCAGGTGTAATCTTCCAATTCCTCTTCGGATAGAGTCTTCCTTTTTTTTTTCTTTTTTCTTTTTTGCCTTCCAACCAGAAGTCGGCGGCACCATTCATCTGGAAAGCAATGCGGGACAAGCGTTCTTGAGAGGTGCAGTGAAGGAAGTTGAAGATTCGCTCCAGTGCGCTAATCCATAGTTCCGTATCCACGAGATTCCCAGTCCCGTTGCAAGTTGGAGGATTCTGTCTGAGGAATAGTTCCTCAATCCTTCTTACCGACGGTGGTGGTGGTAAAGTATCCTCTCTTTCGGGTGTTACCTTATTGTTCTCGATGGCATTCTATCTTTCATAAATATACGTAATCAAATATCTTCTTATACTATCCGTCAGGATCATAAATATCTTAGCACGGTATGTATATATAATCGTAGTCATACATCTAGCACATCATCGAACACCACTTATCACAATATCAAAACTAATGGCTCTCGATGAGCTATCATCATATCAAAACAAATGCCTCTACGAGGACTTTGATCAGCGTTTTTGAGATTTACAAAATGCGGCCAGGTACGGAGTATGATGTTCCCAAAAGTTAATATCAATATCACTCCACGTACCTAGTCACGGTGCTTTCAAAAATATAAACGCTACCGAGGTCATAAAAATAAGGATTCATGTCAGAACGACCTATCATCTCCGCATGCGTCAAAATATATACAAAAGTATATAGATAAAACACTATTTAGTCCCAAGAACTAGATCCATAATCGTCCGGGGTGTAAATAGGGCTCATCATGTCAGAGTCAGAATCAGGAGTATGGGTACTATCAACATCCTCCATCTCATCGTCAGCAAGCAGGCCCTCCTCAGGATCCTACTCCTCTTTGACCTCAGTATTGAGTGTGGGAGTCACGGTCTCTCGGACTCTAATGACTCTAGCTTATTCCATAGCAGCTAAGTCTCGGTGGATCCCAGCCATGATCTCCTCATAGGCAGTAGCTGGAAACGGAGAAGTAGCAAGACGGGCATAGGCTCCTCTCACGGCACATACAGTTAGGCCATGTGAATCATCAATCTCTACAGTATCGTGGCATAGGGGTTCGTGCGGGGGTGGCGACGGTTGAACTTGGGAAACACCGGTAGGTAGAGGTGAGTGCTAGTATGGAATTATCGACGACGATGGTCTGGGCGGGCACTGGCGGTAAGACTAGAAAAGTAAGCTGTCGGGGATGGGAAGGTCCAGCTTCGAACATGCTCCTGCCATGGTCAGGCAAGAATACAGGCCCATCAGATGCCAATCGAGGTACATCTGAGTGAAACCACTCAGAAATCTCATCACGCCAGGTGTATTCCCACTCAGGAAGATACGGTCCATAAGGTGTAGCTCCGTATACCATGAATACGTAGTTCAGGTGGCTGACGGAACGAGGTAAGTCTACCTCAAGATCGAAGCTCTCTCAGCAACGATAGATGTAGTCTGCTGATATCTCGCGGCATACCTCTATCAATCAGGTGGCATTCTCGCAATCAGTCGAAGTACGCCATCATGGTATGACATACCACGGGCATGTACAGCAGCCCAGTGACGCACAAATTGAGCTAAGAACTCATCGACGTAATCTCCTCGGC
Source organism: Salvia rosmarinus (assembly GCA_036937905.1). Taxonomy (NCBI): domain Eukaryota; kingdom Viridiplantae; phylum Streptophyta; class Magnoliopsida; order Lamiales; family Lamiaceae; genus Salvia; species Salvia rosmarinus. The sequence goes on from CM072813.1 coordinate 57,606,437, forward strand.
ACATCTGGTATTAACAATAGGAACGTACAACCTCCTCGGGGATGACTCTTATAGGATAAGAGACTTCTAGTTGTAAAAAAAAATCGTCCGAACCATAATCCTATATCCTATATTTCTAAGTTCTTATGAAACTACTTTCATGGTTTGATCTCCGGGAAGAGACTGTATGGTCTCTTAGGGTAGAAAAGACTTTCAATGTCTAGCCTTCGGGTAAAGGCTAAGTAGTCACCCTTTCTCATTGGGTTCTGAATTCCTTATTTCCATTCGCATCATAAAATTCAATTATATACGTTCCCGCAATACTTACAATTCGATCTTTCTTTTCATACTTTCTTAACGTTATGCTTTGATTCTTCGTTATCTCCACGATAGAGACAACACGTATGGTATTCGAAATTCCTTCGCATAGAGATTGGGACTCGTAGTAGTCCGAACCTCCAGTTAAGTAATCACTTCGTCATCATAGAATTATCTAGTTCTCCTCCTCAGATCCGTTCGGATTGAGATTCTTATAATTTCTATGTTCTCGTTCTTCCTTAGTATTCCATTCAATCGGGGATACCTTATGTTCTCATACTAAGTTCGGCGCAATATGGATCATGGGTCTTAAGAGTCTATGTTCTCATGGGGAAACATACTCATTTACATTATGCCTCTAGCATACTTTGCACATAGGAGACATTGCAAAACTGAAAAAGCGTTATTTGATGCAAAAACTACAACACGGTTAGAGTTTCTCTCTCTAGGAAAATTTCTCTCGATTTTTCTCCTAGTTCTGTGTTTGTGCCCACTGCCGGCGATCTATCTCCGCAGCTTTCTCGCAGCTTTTCATCCGTGAATGCCAACGTCTCTTCATTGTCTACACATCTACCGATCGGGAGTGGTCATTGCTCCACCATTGTCGCCGGAATTTCAAAGCTCACAATAAATCTCTTGACGGAAATTCACGGCGCTTATCACTTATCCATCAGACTTTTCCTTTATTTTACAGGCAAACAGCCCAACCTTTTCAATTTAATTATTTAATCGTGTTTGGGTGCTTTGTTTTGTGGTTTTTAGTTTGGTTGTGTCTCGCCGGAAATTGTAGCACGCCATTAGGCTGCTCAATTTTCTAGCCGAGATTGGACGTGTGTTCATTCTGCCGAGAATTATCACCACCCAGCCGAATCGCCGGAATTATATCTCGCCGGAAAAAAATAGCCGCCGACCACCGTGTCACCACCACCAACCACCGTGTCACCACCGCCCCTCCGTCAGCAACCTACAGCGGCGCCAGGTTAGCCACGCAAGGAAGTTTCCTTGTGTGGAGTTTGCCCTAACTTTCCATATCATTAATTTGGTAACCTTCCTTGCATGCATGCATTTTATTTTGGTAACTATACCTTATTGATTTAAATTTCCGTAGTGCATGCGATCTGATTTGGTATTTCCTTATTTAATTGTCGCCTGCCTTCTTAAGCTGAAACGTGTGTTTGGAAAGTTTCCATATTGCATGATATCCGATTTGGTAGCAATATTATTGCCATATTATTTAGCCAACTGCCATTTTGGGTAATAGCCGTTTATTGTGGGCCATTGGGCCATGGGTTATTGGACATTTCTATTAACTAGGGGGTCCAAAGAATCCAATGGGCCTTTTATGCGTGGATTAGGCCGACTCAAAAATTGCAAGCCCATGAGTGATGAAGATGATCGGGCTGAAATTATGAAAGCCCATCTCCTCGGGCGCACTCCTACCGCCGAGGAGTCCATATCGGTGGACGAGAGTCCAGACCATGATAGCTCGACAGGATTGGCCCATGTGGAATTCCCGCCCCTACCGAGACCTTCCGAAGATCCCACGCGCATTCAGAGACCTGCCATGGAATTACAGCGCTCGCCCGAGAATACGCGACACAGCACGGACACTGCCGAGCCAAACCGAATCATGCCTGGCGACATGGACGAGCAATTCCCGCCACTATCGCATGTCGCTACACTGCCGAGAAATCATCAGCCCCCGTCTGCCGATATTTCTCGGCACCCCCTGATCGATGATCAACGCCCACCTGCCGAGGATTCTCGGAACATGATTCCCGAGACATACACGACGCAAGCTACCCAAAATACTCGGCCACCTGCCGAAGATGCTCAAGAGAATGCCGAGAGCAATCCACCACCACACGATCCTTCACCTTGGCTAAGAAATGCGGGGAATTTTTCAAATCCGACCCCCGTCAGAAAGACGGACCTCGCCTTAGCCAAATTCGAGGTAAGTATTGTCAATGATGTGTTAACTCTTGAGGCTAATGATTACACCCCTATTTCGAAAGGGTGGGGTTTTTCTTTGCTTGGATTTTTTGTAAGACGATTTCCCGGCAAAGAAGCTACGCAACGACTAACATTGGGATGGAAAAAAACAACAAAAATCTCTTATCATCCGAATGGTCGGATTATGCTTCGATTTGAAAAGGAGGAGGATATGGAACATGTTCGAAATTCCGGACCATATGCGGTGTTCGGTATTCCTCTTATCCTTTTACATATGCCTGTAGAATTTAGGTTTGATTCTGCTCCAGATTTCAAATTTCCTGTGTGGGCTTCATTGCCAAATTTGCCTCTTGAACTATGGAATCCCAATGCTATAGGAAAAATTGCTTCTTTACTAGGAGATCCCATAGAGGTAGATTACAGAACTATTGCTAAGAATAACTTAGATGGACCCAGATTTCATGTGTTAGTAGATGCTATGTGTGAACCTAGGGAATATGTTAATCTGCATTGCACACGGGCAACACGTTTTGCAATATATTAAATTCGATTTTTATCCAAAATGTGCAAACGTGTCATAAACCGGGACATTTCGATTCAAACTGCTCGAATATGCCAGAGCACGTGGGCGCCAAACCTCCACGCGCCACGCCTAACCATGCAGGAACGATACTTGCAACGCTAGAGGAAGAGATCCTAGACCTCGTCCCCATGTACGTGGCCGAGCCTCTAAGACCCCAGTCCCAAGAGCCGAATGGAGGAGGACAAGTGTTTCCCGCCCCAAGAAAAACAAAGAAATTCGTACTCAACCCATCTCACATGGGATTGAGACTAGAAATAAATTTGAGGCCTTAAACACTCATTTACATTTTGAATCCTCAGATAGTACCCAAAACTTTGAAATTGGCCAACCATCCTCTACAACACCAAATCTGCCCAAACATAACGAGACACACCTCGCGTCCGTTCACCAACATTCGGCCGAGACAACCCCGCAGCCTGTCGAGAATTCTCGGCAGTCTCCCTCGCCTGCACCATCTTCCACGCACCCTGCCGAGAAATCTCGGCAGGTAGGCGTCCCATCCCGCCAGCATTCGCCCAACACCCATCACCAACCTACACCCGAGAAAACTCCTCTACCGAGCCTCCTTCCTCTACCGAGAATTCTCGACAACCCACTCCTCACTGTTCTCGGCCGATGCTCTCGCCCGACATTGCACGCCCATCCCGCCGAGACCCATCCCGCCGGACCCTGCCCAAATGAGACCCATCCTACGAGACCCCCGCCGAGAATTCTCGACAGAATCTTCGACCGACACCTCTAGCCCGCTTTCGACCGAGTACCCACAACCCATAACACCCGTCGAACAGCTTCGAAACGTTACCCAACCACAAAAACCTCCAACACGTGCTTCCCACCTTTCTCGGCCACCTATTGCGGGGACAACGAAAATTGTTCATGCACTTGAGTGACCGGTTCTTGCTTTGAGGCCCCCGCATTCATAACACAAGATGTCGGACTCGCCGGACACTCTACTTCCTCTAGTTCCTTTGATAGTTATACTGAAACTAACCTTGCAGGTAAGTCAGAGAACAATGAAGATGTGGAAATTCCAGCTGCCCGTATCACTAGGAGCAAATCAAACACAAGCCGACAAATCTCTCCAATCAAGGAGGACAGTATTCCAGTTAGTCGTAGAACACGACGTCGATGATTATTACGACCTGGAATGTAAGTGGCCTCCAGAAGGCTCATAAGCAAGCTGCTATTTCCGACCATGTGTTCAAGCACAAGCTTGATGCCATCGCTTTGATTGAGACGAAGCTCACTCAGCTGAAGCTCAAGAATTTCATGGCTAAGTACTTCAGTCAATGGGAGTGTATCCACAACTTTGATGAGGTTCCAGGGGGAAGGATATTTTTACATATTTGGAACCCGAACCGAATTAAAGTTGATGTCATCAAACGAGAGAAACAGGTGATCCATTCCAATTTCACTTGTCTTATTACTAATACCACTTTTGATGCTCGATTGTCATGGCTTTTGGCGGGTCATGCATAGACGGAGCTTTGGGATTCTATGATCATCCATATCGAGCCGCCAAAGCCTACTATTGTCACGGAGACTTCAACCGTGTCCTCGACCCGGATGAGAGGATTGAGGAAGAGTTCCGCTGAACGAGAGTACAAGGACTTTGTTGATACTTGTGCTCTTGTGGGACTCGAGGATTCCCCTCGACGGGATGCCACTTTACGTGGACCGATACGGTGAAGTATTCTAAGATTGATAGAGTCTTGATTAATAATGCTTGGTTGGATGCTAACCTTTTTGCGTGGCAAACTTTCTCGCCAAGAGGCACCTTGTCCGATCACTCGCAAGACCGATCACACTCTTTCGAGATGTGACTCGGCACCATCGCTCGCTCAAATTCTTCAACATGTGGATGAAGCATCCGCACTTCAAACGCCGCTTGAAGAAAATTGGAATGAACAGAGAATGGTCACCACGGTGGATCCGGCTACAAAGTTGAAGAGGATGCAACACGTTTTCAAGGAGTTCAGCCATCTCACGGAGAGGACGAGTATCTCTAGAGCTGCATTGCACGATGTGCAATTAGCTCTAGACAAAGTGACCCCATGAATGGGAATTGTTGGAACAAGAACTTGGTCTTCGAAGAAGACTAAGTTCTTGGAAGAGGTTGAGCGTAGTTTCTTCAAGCAAAGAACGAAGAACATGCACATCAACCTCTCCGATGGATGCACTAAATTCTTTCATTCAATGGTGAAAAGAAATCACACGCAGCGAACACCATTTCTTTCTTGTGTAGGGATTCGAGGAGCCAACTTATGACATGGAGGAAATCATCAGGCTTTTGAGAACTTCTACACGATCTCTTGATTGTAAAAGTTCCCACAAGTGGATTTGAACCCACTGTGTTTGATGAAGGCCCCGCTTGATGAGGGTGATAGGAAGGATATGGTTATGGAGGTGACTCACCGAGATTAAGAATGCTGCTCGACATTGCAAGTGAGAAAGCACCGACCGGATGGTTACCCCGCACCTTCTTCAAAGAGAACGGGATATCGTGGCCAAGACGCCGCCTTGGGCCGTGAGGGAGTTCTTTGAGAAGGGGTTCTATTATGGAGTTCAACCACCGGTGGTCACTCTCATTCACAAGAAGCATCACAATCCCACCGTAGGCGATTTCGCACCCATTGCATGCACCAATGTCGCCTACAAGACTATAACGAAGATCTTGATCGAGAGGATGGCGTACTTGATGGGCAAGATCATAGATCCAAAGATGATCTGGATTTGTGAGAGGACGGAACATTTGGACAACATCTTCTTAGCTCGGGAGCTGCTCGGAGGATACGAGAGAAGCAGATCACCCGAGATGTATGTCAAGATTGACCTTCGAAGGCTTATGACTCGATATCTTGGGAGTTCCTCGACGAGCTTTGATGGGTTGGTTTTCACCCTGTTTCACTTATCGATCATGACTTGTGTCACATCGCCCACTTATACTCTTGCCATTAATGGAGGGACGCATGGATTCATCAATGGACAGCGAGGGCTCAGGCAGGGTGACCCGATGTCACCGACTTTGTTCCTCTGTTGTATGGAGTACCTTTCAGACTGCTGCATCAGACAAGAAACGAACAAGGGAGTTGGATTTCCAGTTTCATCCTAAGTGTAGTACTTCAATTCTTACACATCTTGCCTTCGCTGATGACTTGTTACTTTTTGGCAGGGGTGACATTGCATCCATGGAGGTCCTTTCAGATGCACTTAGAGACTTCGCAGAAGCATCTGGCTTGAAGATTAACAACCAAAAGTCCTTGATATTTTTGGCGGGAGTGCGACCATTTGAGAAACAGGCGATCTTAGATCTGTTCGGTTTCCCATTGGGAGAACTCCCGACAAGATATCTGGGCATCCCTCTATCTTCGAGGAAACTAGGAGTCACTCAGTACAGTGGCCTAGTTGAGAAGATAGCGTCTTGTATCCACCGTTGGTCTAACCTTAATTTATCTACCGCAGACGGCCAAGTTGATTCGCTTCGGCTTGCAAGGGTGGAGTGCTTCGGTTGCGTGTTCTACCTCCGCCACCACCGCCATTGATCGTATCAATACGATGGTTAGGAGGTTCCTGTGGGCAACACATTGTCCCGTTGCTTGGAAAGCTGTTTGTCTTCCCAAGAATGAAGGAGGTCTAGGTCTACGAGACCTCTCGACTTGGAACAAAGCTTTACTAGCAAAGACCTTGTGGAACATCCATACTAAGAAGGACTCCCTGTGGATTCAGTGGATTCATGTGGAGTACTTGACGACCACCACTATATGGGAGTATCCTACACACATTCGTTTATCTCCTTTACTGAAGAATATCCTTACTCTTCGAGATCGTTTTTTGCAGGATGCAGGAGGTGACCATGGTAGAGCAGCAGATCTTATGAAGAGCATTTTTGGATCCAGAGGGGCGGGGGCTGCATATCACTATCTTCGAGAGAAGGGTGAGAGACAGTACTGGCACAAGGCAATCTGGAAGGAGTTTATACCGCCTAAGTTTTCCATCACGATGTGGCTTGCCATGAGAGGGAGACTTAAGACGGTGGATAGGCTGCATTTTTTGAATATCTCACAGGTATGCACCATTTGTAATAACCATTTGGAGTCTCATGAGCACTTGTTTTTTAAGTGTAAGGGCACGGAAGCGGTCTGGAATAAGATCAAAGAGTGGCTACGCCTCCCGAGTAGGATGAGTACCATTGCTAGTGCTATCAAGCACATCAAGAGGGAGAAGAAGGCGGGGTCAGCAATCATCCTCCGTGCCAAGCAGATCGGATTAGCAGCGACGGTGAATCACATTTGGTATGCGCGTAATAAGTTGAAGTTCGAAGACATCCCCTTTGATGTGAAGACCATTGTGAAGACCATTCAAGAAGATGTTTATGCTGCTTTGTATTCTTTGTATTCTGTTGATCTTGTTACTTCTCATTTTGAGTTGGCTTTGTAATGAGCTGAGGGATGTCTCAGTTTGGTTCTTGGATCCACTTTTGGGATGCCTTATCATGTACTTCACGTTTGATAGTGGTTTTTTGGGTGTGTTTGTTGAGGGGCTGCTTAGGCCCAACCGAAGCAGTGCACCTCATGAGCTTGCATGTGTTCACATTCCGAATCCCCTGTGCCCCACGGTCTCACTGCACAAGGGTACTCTTTTCCCCACTGGTCATGGGGTTTTTAATGAGGCCCGCCCCTTCATCGTCACTAAGGGGTTCGTTGATGTGGTTTTGTGTATTTACCGCTTTACTAGATTGAGCGAGTCGCTCTTTGGCCTATATGTTTTGGCTGTTAGGAGTTTTATCCCACCCCTTGCCGCATTTCTTCGGAAATTAGGCTGTATCCCCCTCAGGTATGCCTGAGTTAAGTTTGTAATATGTCTTTGCCCGTTTTATGTTATTTCGTACGTTTTGACTAAAAAAAAAAAATACTTTGCACATAGGAGTAAACACAATTCATAACATATATTGCGATAAACAAATATTCTCATATCATTCCTTTATCAATCTCCCAGAGTTTTCTACTCTTTTCAACATAACAATCAGTTATTTTGAAAATAACTTTTCAATTTCAATCATTCTTTTTTTTTCCAAAATCCTTGAAAACAACCACTCCATTTGAAATTTTGAGACTTTTCTCCTTTCCAACATATTTCAACCTTCAAAACAATGCGACTTTTATAAGTCCATTTCATACTTCATAAACTTCCATCATTTCAAAACAACTTTCAGTTGAGATAGTTACCTTCTTCCTCGTTGAGAAGTATGACGATGGAGTGCAGTGCAGTGGCAATCAAATACCAACAGTTTCAAGACTCAACTTTCAACTTAAGATTCAAGGAAATGGTTTCTAGGGTTCAGAGCGAACAAATGCTCTGATACCACTTTGTGACGAACCGACTTCTCAAGGAAGTGCGGATTAAACGGATCGCCACTGGTATGATAATTGCAGTGGATATATGTAATTAAATCCATACGAATGACCATCGAACTACTCATAATGCATGAACTGAAATGGATAGGCTATTTCAAATATAATTCCTAGTCACATAAGGACTTATCAAACAGGTTCAACATCCAAATATAACCCAATCAGGGTGCAATTTCAAGGAACGAGGTACGACCTCAAGTTCAATAGCGAAAGTAAATAGCAGTCATAGTAAAAAGGACACAACAAAGACATCAGAGTTTGGCAGCAATAAACGTGTGAACATACATATGACGATGCATGCTCAAGGTTCTAGAAATCCTTCCCAAAATCACAATAAAACACCTGCCACTCTGCACCACCTTGCACTCATCGCCATCTCCTGCTCGACCTGCGGTCAAAACGAAATGCAGGGTTGAGTACAAAGTACTCAGTGGGCACATTGCCGAAAACCTTTTCATTGTAAAAGTCATTGAACTGCCCACAATAGCACATAAGGGTTTTTGTTGTAAAGACCCATGCCTATCAAAATATTTTATCATTTTTCCAAAGTGTCCGGCCGGACTATTTTGATCCATGTTGTTCCATATCTGATAATTCATTCATTCATTAATGCCTGTGCGAACTATGGAGGTGGCCACCCACACATAGTCGTCGTGATCGGTCGAGGTAGCTAACCTTAACACACAGTCACACCCGTGTACACAATCCAAGTTAGTCATCAACTAAGTCGGATCCGATCGTTACCCTTTTTTAACATTGGTGGACCAACTCATTACCCTTTTTTAACGTTGGTGGATCAACTCATTCTCATACCACGTTGGATATACCAACATCAGATAGGATCACAACAAAACATAAACATTTGGCAGTCAATAACAGTTCATGGAATAATATTTCATAAAGCTTTTATAAATCATGATTTGAGATAGACATGCATGTCATTTTTGTTTCAAGAGAGCCCACCTCAAGAATTTTCATTCTTGAAGTACCTGATAGCGATCCTTTGTTGTTTTCGTCTACGTCCACGCTGGACCTTATCAATATAAGAAATTTCATTTAGTATATCATTCACTTCTTTCGAGAAGTATAGCTAATATTCAACGTACTCGATATCTTTTAAGTCTTTGGGTTTTAGGATTTTCGTTATCGATAAGACTCAATTAACAACTATATTTCATCTATCCGATTAGTCACGCCATAACGATAGATGACACTTTATCGTTGCATTCTTCTCTTCCATCGATGTTTCTCCACGTCGTTTCGTACAATTTATGAATCCTATGTTCATAACTAATCTTCGTCGTTTGTTAACGTGTATCAACGATTTCGAGTTCCAATAACTCATTCATTACTATCATTTCCTCGCCGCGTTTCTCACCTCACACGTCCCATATATTCTAACAGAGAAACTCAAACTTATACTACACAATCAATAAATATTTCTCGTAATACAATCATCATCGAACAAACGTTTTACGAATTAAAGTTACTAATATTTCTCAAGCATCTACTTGACATAATCAATATCATTAATTAATTAATTAAATCTTTAATTTAATTAATTAAATCCACAATTAAAGTTAATTAAATCGATCAATTTAAAAGTCCAATAACATTTGATTAATCAATCAAATTAATTTAATTCATCTTAGATATCCACTAATTAGGATTTAATTCCATCACACCTCTTTAGCAATTTGCTTAAGGTTCATAGTATTATATAAATAAATCACTTAAAAGAATAATTCTCCAACTATCCCTTAACATAATTAATTAATTATGTTATCTAACTTCTACAATTTAGACTTTATTCAATTATTATATTAGTTCTACCTCTCAATTTAATTATAAGAACTAAATTAGTCCAACTAGTAATTATCAATTCAATCTAATGAACATAAATAACCCAATCTAAATAATTTGTATTTAGATTATTATTTAATTAATTATGAATTAATCTCAAAATTTAATTACTAGAATTAAATCTCATATTTAATAATATAGAATTTGTTAAACCCTTACTTTAATTTAACGGATTATAGAAATAAATAATTCAAGTCCATTATAAATTTAAATTCTTAGTCCAACATTTAAAATAAATCTAAGCCCATCTTTAATTTAATTCAAGAGCCCTTCTTCCATTTAATTAAATGTCCACTCAATTAATTCAAGAGCCCATATTATTTTAATTTCAGAGCCCATATTAATATTATTTGGCCCAAACTCAGCCCATTATCTCAAGCCAAAGATATAAATTTTTCGGCCCAAAATTCAACTTAAAACCAAGCCCAACCTAATAAATTTTTGGCCCACTGAATAAGGCCCAAACACAAAATTAATTAAACCAATTATTGTCGGCCCATAGAACAAGTAATCCAACTAAATTTAACTAGGCCCATTACATCTTTTATTAAAAGGCCCATCATCAATTTAAATAAAAGCCTATCTCAAATCCTTATCAGATTTCGGCCCACTTCAACTGCATTACAAGGCCCAACTTAACATTTCGGCCCAACACCATTTAATTAGCAGCCCACCAGAATAAAGAACTCAAGCCCCACACTTAATTTGTTTAGCCCATAGCCCATCCTCTTATTTTTTTATTTTTTCAGCCCAAACATCAAAGGCCCAACACAAAATTAATTAAACCATTAACCTAAATTAAACTATGACCTAGTTGCCGCCCTCCCCCTTTTTGTGATACCTCTCTCTCTCTTCCTCACACTCACGGTTGAACACACACTCACGAGACACACACTACACCATCGCCGCTCCACGTCCGGCCAGCCCGTCGTCGGTCGGCGAGCCGTGCCGTGCCTCATTTCTCACGCGGTGTACATACACACACGCATGAACTCTGTCTTCTTTCCCCTTCTCGACGAGATCGTCATCGTCTCGGACGGAACCCATCGCCGTCGGTGAGATACGCGACTGCCACCGTCGCCACGACCTCTTCCTCGCGGATCTCTCGCGAACACACAAACAGACTAACTGCCTCTCTCCTTCCTCCATCTGCCGCCGCCGCGTCATCGTCTCTGGCGAGTCATGGCGGCCGGCGACACCATGGTCGCTTCACTGGCTTTCGTCCAGTCTTCTCCATCATCTATCACTCCTCTATCTTCTAACAAAAGACTCACAACTCAACGCACACACACAAATCTGAAAAATCAAACACCCATTCCCCTTCGATCTACCCGATGACTCGCCGCGAACAGCCAGCATCATCGCCGCCGTCGCCGCACGCCGTGTGCTTGTTTCAGCCATCGCGTGGCGTTCAGATCCAACGAGCGCCGTTGTCGTTCACTCACGCACACACGCGCACTATCATATTACGTTCTCAATCTCTCACCATCGTCTTTGTTTTCAGGTTGCCGCATCCACTCTCTGTCAACGGTGATAGCGCTATTGCCGTCGCTCTAGTTGGATTCGCCGACATCATGCCGTCACCGCTCCAGCCACCATGCTGCTTGACCACGGTAGACGCTCGATAGCTGAGCCCTAGTGGCTCGATCCATAGCTAGGTTCAAGGGAATAGCCCATTATGTTCTTAGGATAATTTCTTCAATGGTATATCCATATCTATGTTTTCAATCGTTCGGAACTAATAAGTATATATGTATATATGCTGTTTTTCAGTGAGATTAAACATATTAATATTGTGATTGAATGAAATGGAGTGATATGGAACCTGTATGAAGTGGTGGATGAGTTTGCTTTGTTGCTGTTTTGATCAAAGGATAATAATTTCCTGAAACAACAAAGTGGCAGAAGTTGTTAGCTTGGATCTTGTAAGAAGATGAAAAATACAGAGAAATGAGTTCTTACATTTTTGTTGGTTCCCTTCTGTTGTTGTCGACCAGTTTGGGAATTGGGAGAAATATGGGTTGATCAATTTAATATGAGAGGAGAGAGAGAAAAATAATAGGTGTGTTGCTGCAAGTTTTCATATGATATTTTTTGGGGTTTGGCCAAAATGATGATTATGTGGGAAAAAAGTGGAGTAAAGTAGGGAATTTGAAATGATGTGGTTTGACTAGATAATTTATCCAGTATAAAATATCTGGTTCGACTTATAACTGTATTCGTTCTCCAGTAATCGTTTAAATTTTCTCGTTCGAAATAAAATCGAAACGTCGACGATTATAAAATTTAATAATCGCTCTAAACTTAAATCTCGATTTAGCTAAGGAAATTAATAATCGAAGTTTTAAATTTCTCGGGCTATTACAAGTCTCTTCCCAGAGACCACACCATGAAAGTAGTTTCATAAGAACTTAGGAATATAAGATGGTTCGAACAATTTTTACGCTAGGCTCCCTTTATCTTCTAGAGTCATACACGAGGAGGTGGTACGCTCTTACGTTTCCTACCAGATGTACCGAGTAGACGACATCGGTGAGTTCATTGCTCATTTTGTACGTCATTGGGCTGCTGCATATGCCCATGGTATGTCATAGTATGACGGTGTGCTTCGACTGATCGCGAGACTGCCATCAAACTGGCAGGGATATGCCCGTGAGATATCGGTAGATTAAATCTATCAAAGCCGAGAGAGCTTCGATCTTGAGGCAGACTTGCCTCGTTTTGCCAATCACCTGAGCTACGTATTCATGGTATATGGAGCTGCACCCTATGGACTGTATCTTCCCGAGCAGGAATTGTAATACCCCAAATTTTTAATTAGTAATTAGTTAGCGATTAAAGGTTAAACAGGGCATTGCATCCTTAATAAGAAAGAAATTAGATATGCTTATGATTTAAAATATATAATGTCACTTAGAAAAATGAAATATGATTAACAATTGAATTATAAAATTTTTGAATGAAAGATTTTGTTTAGAATTTAAAATAATATTTTGATTGATTATTTGATCTTAATGATCAAATAAATTCTATAATTTTAGGAAAGTTTAAATTTTGCTATTTTGAGTGTTATATTTTCATGTTATATAGTAAACATAATTATATGAATGTGTAATTATAATATGTCCTAAAGTAGGAAATTAAGAACATAAGTTATATATATATGATTAGCCACATTAAATGGAATATCTATACATACTATATTATTATTATTACATAGAATAAATATTAAATAGTAAGCATAAAATAAAGAATGTTCTAGATAAGAATGACTAAGCATACATATATTTATTACACTTGGTGACCAAGTAAATGTAATAAATGAGTTGGTGAATAATCATGCCTTTAATTAAATGGAAATTTAAAATAATTTTTGCTATAAATATAACATCCCTACACTATTACACATTTTTATCAAAAATCTCCTAAAAAATTCTCTAAAACTCACGCACACACATTAACACACACTAAGTTAAAAAAAAATTACTAAGTTAATTTCTTCCAAATTTCCACTTCTATTCTTGATTTCAAGGTTGAACAAGGTATATTTCTAACCTTTCTTTAATCCTTAAGCATGAATTATTATTATATATGTATGAAATCAGTGAATATGTTAGTTGAAGGATTTTATGTATTATGTGATGATTATGGATGAATATTGATTTATAGTATGAAATTGATGGATTAATGTAGAATTAATGAATTATTGATGGTTTAGTTGTTGGATTTGTGTTGAAATTGAAAAACCCTAGTTTATATGCTTTAGGTTAAAGTGATAAATTATTGATGTTATGTTAGAAATAAGTTATGATTATGTGTTTAAAGCATGTTTAGGTTAGAAAATTGAAAGAAAAGATAACAAAAATAAATTTAGAATATGTATATATATTTTCGAAATTTTTGAAAATATTGGGAAAGTGAAGTATTGATTTTATTTTCTTTAATTAACTTGATATATGAGTTTAATATGATGATTTAAGCATTATATGAATTTATTAAAATTTTCTAAGTTTATATGTTGAAAATGAAAAATTTTAGTTTAGGTATTTAGTTGCTATATATATGCTAAAGTTAATATATGGTATTAATATTGATGATTTAAGCTAACATAGGATACTTAAATAAGAAACTGAAAAGAAGTTGAAGGAAATTATAATTTATGTATGATAATGGTGAATTTTCGAAAATATTAAGAAAAGGGGAAGTTTAAATTTTAAGGTTATTCTTTATAAATCTTATGAATTGTGAACATATAATGTAAATAAGGATTAATGAAGTCTAATTGAGGAGTTTAGAACTAAGAATGTGAAAAGTTGAAGTTTATGTACATATTATGTTGAAATGAAATTTTGGTGACAAATAGGTTATGTATATGATATTAGTTGATTAGTAATGGTTTGTATACCTAAAATATACTAATGGTAAGAGAAATATTATTGAAGAAAGTTGATTGCTTATGACTTAGTTGTGTGAAAAGTTTAAAGTATGCGATTAATTAAAAACGTTATGCTTAAATAAAGAAAAGAAAGTGAATTGAAGTTACTAATGAACAATAAGGATTAATCATTCATTGAATATTAAATAGATTCGAGAAAGTCGAATAAGATAAGATGTAAAGGAAGTTTAAGGAATAAAGGATGCAATGACCCGAAAAGATTTAAAATTGTATAGGTAAAAGTTAGACAAAAATGTCTAAACAAAACATAAGAAATGAAAAAGAAGGAATAAGAGGAATTTATGGATGTTGATGGACAAGAAATGTTGTTTATATGAATACTAATATTATCAAATAATTAAAGCTACATCGAGAAAAGGGAAGGCGATTAAGGAAGAAGAGGAAGAAGAAAAGGGGAAGTTTATTAAGCTTATAGAGTAAAAGCAACAGGTGGACTTTCGAACTAAATAATAGCACGTGCTAATTTATATTGTTTCATTAAATATATTGCATGACATTTAAAATCATTGACTTGCCAAATGTTTGAGCATGAGCATGATGCATTACCTATCCACGGAAAGAGAAAGAAGGAAAAGAAAGAAAAGAAGGAAAAGAAAGAAAGAAAGAAAAGAAAAGAAAGAAAGAATGGAAGAAAGTATGTACCGACGTCGGGTATGGACCTTCGGGTCAATGGTGTTTGAGAAGGAGGCATACTTCTCAACACATAGAAAGAATCCGTGGATATGGGAAG
This sequence comes from Salvia rosmarinus, assembly GCA_036937905.1. Lineage (NCBI taxonomy): Eukaryota > Viridiplantae > Streptophyta > Magnoliopsida > Lamiales > Lamiaceae > Salvia > Salvia rosmarinus. Next base: position 57,621,730 of record CM072813.1, read on the forward strand.
AGAAAGATGTCTGCAGACAAAAATCATGCATATGCATTTGTTTAAAAATTGTGAAAATGAAAGCAAGTAAGTGTTTACTTTGAAAAGCATGCACAGGTTTTTCACTAAAACCCATGTGTATTGCAAAGTTATGGCAAGTCAATCTTATAGCTGTAAGAGCAAATTTTTTTAACTGTTTTCGGCATGTGTCCACTGAGTGCTTATGTACTCACGCCCTGCATGTATTTTTAAACATGCAGGTTGAGCTTGGATTTCGGAGATGGAGTTGGAAAGGAACACTGTGGTTTTTGTTCGTAAATGTTGTTATGTTGTGATTAACCTTATGATCGAATTACTTTATGTCAAAGTTGTTGATAATGGAGTTGTCTTATTATATTATGGTTGAGAATGTTCTTGGTTGAATGGTCGTTTTGATCTGTGAATAAAGTTGAAACCGAATTCGTTATATCCTTTGTTATTGAGGTCTATTTGATTGAATTGTGGTTATGATTCTTGGAATTGTTGAGGTCAAATTCGTTTGGTTCTACTTTGTTGAAAGTTGTTTTAGAAAATCGTTGTTCATCTTGTTGCTTTGTTGATAAGTAGGAACCCATGCAAATTGTTATACTTTGTTGCCCAGAGTTATATGTCTTCACACATATAACTCAACTACCATTTCTGTTGCCATACTCTGACTTGAGAAATGATTATGCGATTGTTGTCTTTGTGAAAAGAAAACCCCTTTTTGTGAAAAAGGTTGAATGTTGTTGATCATTGACGAGCCCGTTTTCGTGCTCTTTTGGGGTAGTCATTGCCCTAGAAAGAGTGCATTTGTGTGTGTTTGTGTGCGGGAGGACACGCTTTGGGGTATTGCGAGGTTGGCGGACCACGACTGGCAAGATCGAGGCCACCGTGAGAGAGGTAAAATCTCAAGACTATCTTGGCAAGCGGTTTGACATCTTGCCAAGACACATGACCGCATGGGGCCGAGCACGATCAATGAGCCGGCGTGAAGCGAAGGTGTCGAGACAAGAAAGAGAGGTAAAAAGGCGAGGAGTGCGGTGGACGGAGGGTAAAGTCGGGATGCGGTGGGAGACACAGATAAGTTCTCCGCGACTTGCACGCAAAGGAAAGATTAAGGCAAGGTCCTCTGCCGCTGTTTAATTTTGCCGTAAGAGGAAGGTCAACTGCGGTCTTTGCGGATGAGACAAACACGCCAGATCGAAGCGGAGGATCCCTTGTCGGGGTCAGAGCCCGAGCCAGCTTGTTGCCCTCACCACCTGTCACCTCGAGATGCGTGCGCTGACCAAGACAAAGAGGAGTTTACTTAAGCTCCCAACAGAATTCCAACTCAAGAGATTATTCAAAAATACAAGACACATTCGGGTGGAGAGAAGAAGCATCAGTCCGAAATTCTCTCTACACTTATCTCTTTTATTTATCTTGCCTTCATGAGTGATTGGTGAGGAAGAAACAAGTCCTACGGGCAAACACTTATTTTATGTATTTATGACCTCTGCTCGAGCAACTGCTTGGCAGAGACTGCCTTTAATTTCAGTTTGATTTTCTATCCAAGTATGTTTCGTTTATGTTCTTGTTTATTGCTTTTGTGTTTATATCGATTATGCGTGAGTAGTCGGTTTGGTTGGGCTCGGGGTGAAGCACGTTGAGTCGAGGTCATGAGAGTCGTGAGGTCTAAATGTCCTTAGAACCTTGAGTTTGTATTCCCGAAGCTCTCGGCCTTTATACCCATGTTATTCCTTTCCTTGAGCGTTAACTCGGCCGGTAGCCTTGGGGAGAGGGGTAGCTACAAGCAATAGCCGGAGTAAGACATCGAGTGTCTCCTTGTCCCGGGAAGTGCGGCTGGAATGGGTGATTGTAGCCGTCGGCATTGGGCGAAGAGCTCTGAGCCACTCCCTTGGACCGTGGCTAGTTGGGTTTGTCTAGTGAGTAAAATTTGTTGGGACGGAGGAACCAACTGGGAGACCGTCTTGGCAAGGGGCAAGGCAAGGGCCTCTGTGACTTAGTCCTAAAATCTATGGGCAAGCTGAAATTTGGGGGGCACGGTGTGCGTGACAACCTAAAGGGCATCTACCCTTGGTACCTTTAACCACGACATACACTCATGGTGAAAATCCTTGAACCTATGACCGACGTCTTGATCAGTGTCCCAACGTGCGGAACCCTTGGCCCAACTATTTGTTATTTAATCTCTTTACATTGTGTTTAGTTTCAGTTTACTTTCTGCTCAAGATATACCTCTCAGTACATTTCTACTGAGACCGTCAGCCTGACTGACACCTTACCCTCTCGGCAACCTCCTACTCAAATTGTGACAACTCGAGTAACAACACAACCAGCTCTCTTGGATTCGACCCCTTAACTTGCCATATACGGAACTATGTGTTCAAGTTGGAGGAGATTATAAATGTATCTTGACGTGTCTTGATACCTCTAACGACGGGTATCCGGGCATCGTCAGATTGGCGCCGTTGCCGGGGAGCTGCGCTATTCTAGTGTTGTTATTCACTTTTTTATTTTTTGTTTGTTTTTGCATGCTCCTACCTAACCTTGCAGGCGAGGACGGAGAGCTCCTGTTTGACCCAGAGATTGAGAGAACCACTCGGAGAAGAAGAGGCAAGCTGAGGAGAAACTCCCCCGTCTTGAGGAGGCACGTACCAAGGCAAAACAACATGGAGGAGAGGAATCCACAAAAACCACCACCTCCAGGAGAGCAGACGCTTCAGGAGATGATGTTCCCGAACAACAACAGTCTCCCCCTTGGGCATAACTTTGCCGAGATCGAGGACAAGCCGAGCCGAGGCACTCTTTTATGCGAGATCTTGCCAAGCTTGATATGCCGGGAGAGGACCCAGCGCCATCTCGGGACTTGAAATGGTGTGTAGCACCATAAGGTGTCGGATGAAGTCAAGAAGGAATACATCTGACTCATATCCTTTCCATTCACTCTCCATGACGGTGCTCGAGAGTGGCTGTACACTTTGCCTACGGTTAGTGTCACTACTTGGGCAGGGCTTCAATAGAAGTTCCTTGAGAGATACTATCCCATCTCAAGGATACAAAGCGTGAGAAAAAGGATGAGTTCCCTCCAGATGGGGAATGGCGAGACGGTGTACGACTATTGGTGTCGTTTCAAGTCCATTTTGGCAAAGTGTCCTAATCATCAAATATCCGATCAATATCTGATTTAATACTATGTGAATGGCTTGAGGGCGAGTCAGAGGCAACTCGTGAGTGCTGCGTGCGGAGGTTCCATAATCAACAAACAACCCAGCGAGGCATTCAAACTACTCGCAGACTTGGCTGAAGAGTCTCGAGATGATGCCAACGCAATGGTCAAGACGATGCCCAGCCAAGAAGCTACTACTTCAGACGGATCCGACATGAAGGACATGAAGGCCATGATGAAATAAATGGACCTGATGAGGCCCTCTATGGCCAAGAAGAATGTCAAAGCATGTCAGCTTTGCTTTGCCACCACCCACAACACGGACGAGTGTCTACAAGTAGCGGAAGAAGAAGAGGTGAATGCGTTTGGGCATGTCAACAACGGTGGTGGAGGAAACGCTCAAGGTCAGAAGCCTCGCTTCGACCCATACAACCCACCGTGGAAAAATCACGAGAACTTGAGGTACGGAGGCACACACTATCAAGCACCTCCTGGGCAGAATCCACCTCAAGCTCGGCCATCTTTAGCCGAGATAGTGCACAATCAAGGAGCTACACAAGGAAGGATAGTGCAAGACCTCGACAAGTTCAAAACAGAGACAAGAGGAGTCCTACAATCTGTACTGACTCAGCTGAACACCTTGACGCAAGAGATATCAAAGCTCAATCAAAAGCAAGGGACGCTTCCTGCTCAAGTGCAAATCCAACCCAATGCGCACGTCAACGCAATCAACTTGAGGAGCGGCAAGAATTTGCCAGGCAGGGAGGAAGCCCCAGTCAAGGAGCCAGTCGAGACAGAAGACATAACCGAGGAAGTCGAGGACTTGGTCAAGGAACCTGAACCCGAGGTGAAGGCTTCCTTGCCCAAGGTAGCAGACAAGACAGAGATCAAGATCAGACCTCCCTTTCCAGGAAGGTTGGCAAGGAACAAAGAAGCCGAAGAGATGAATGAAATGATCAAGATCTTTAAGAAGGTAGAGATCAACATACCTTTGATCACTGCTTTGACCTCGATGCCGAGGTACGCCAAGTTCCTCAAAGAGCTGTGTACCAAGAGAGTCAAGTACACGGACGATGCCAAGTTCCAAATGGGGGAGAACGTCTCAGCCGTGCTTAAACGAGACCTCCCAATCAAGTGTACCGATCCCGAATGTTCTATATACCTTGCATGATCGGGACAACGAGGATAGACCAAGCTATGCTCGATCTTGGGGCATCAATCAATGTGATGCCCCTATCTATCTATCAAGAGTTGAAACTCGGACCACTCCGACCATCTTGCGTTGAGATTTAATTAGCAGACAAGTCAAGTGTCTATCCCGAAGGGATTGTTGAGGATGTGCTCGTCAAGGTGCAGGACCTTATTTTCCCAGCCAATTTTTACGTTCTAAATATGGGCGTGCCGGATCAAAGCGTTTCATGCCGCTAGGCATTGTTCTCAAGATGGCCCGAACTTTAATCGATTGCGACACGGGAAGCTCACATGCAAATTATTGGGAGGCGGTCACCTTGACATCTACAAAGCCGAGCAATATTCGATCGGCCGAGATGGTGGACTTTGTCGATCTCACCGAGAAGGATGTTGAGAGATACGCCAACGGCGTGGTGATCAGGGCGTGTACGACGAGTCATCCAAGGACACACTGAAGATCTAGAGTATCTCGACAAGGAGGAGGTCAAGGCAACCGAAGTGCTTGAGGTAGAAGCCGACCAAAGTGGGGACGATCAACCAAGCTATCGATCGCATCTAGTGCATGACAAGAAGATGATGCAACCTTCCTTGCAAGCTACAGCTCAAACGCCTACCGAAGCACTTGAAGTACATCTACCTCGGAGTCAACGAGACGTTCCCAGTAATCATAAGCTCCGAGCTGACGATCAAAGAAGAAGAAGAGACGAGGGCCGTCTTGAGCAAGTAAAAAGAGGCCATCGGCTGGACCTTAGCCGACCTCAAGGGCATCAGCCCTACTGTTTGCCAACACTACATCTTGCTCGAGGACGATGCCATACCGATCAGAGACCCCCAGAGAAAGCTTAACCCGATGATGAAGAAAGTTGTCAAGGTGGAGATACTCAAACTCCTTGAGTTGGGCCTCATTTACCCTGTCTCGGACAGGCGGTGGTCAGCCCGATCCACGTCGTGCTAAAGAAATCCGCGCACGGTGGTCGAGAATGAAGGCAAGAACTGGTCGCGATGAGACTCGCACAGGTGGAGGGTTTGCATCGACTATAGAAAGCTCAACAAGGTGACCAGGAAGGACCACTTCCCCTTGCCGTTCATTGACCAGATGCTTGAGAGACTCGCCGGGAATAGGTATTTCTGTTTCCTTGACGGCTACTCTGGTTATATGCAAATTTGTGTGGCATTAGAAGATCAAGATAAGACTACATTCACTTGCCCGTTTGGCACTTTTGCATATCGTCGTATGCCATTTGGTTTATGCAATGCCCCGGGGACATTTCAAAGATGCATGATGAGTATATTTTCTGATTTGCTTGAGCAATGCATTGAGGTGCTCATGGATGATTTTACTGTTTATGGCAAGACGTTTAACCAATGCATAGAGCATCTTGAGTTGGTTCTGCAGAGGTGCGTGGAGAAGGATCTTGTGCTGAATTATGAGAAATGCCACTTCATGGTCAAAGAGGGAATTGTCCTTGGAAATGTCATCTACGAGAAGGGCATTGAGGTAGACAAAGCGAGGTGGAGATCATAGCAGTCGCCTATCCCACCAACATCAAGCAACTCCGGGGATTCCTTGGCCACGCTGGATTCTATCGGCGGTTTGTTAAGGACTTCGCCAAGATAGCACAACCAATGAACCGCCTCCTCCAGAACGATGTACCGTGGGAGTTCGACGATGCATGTAAAGAAGCCTTCCGGATATTGAAGGAGCACCTTGTCACAGCGCCCATCATAAGGCCACCCGAATGGGACATGCCCTTTGAGCTAATGTGCGACGCTAGTGGATACACTGTTGGCGCGGTGCTTGGGCAGAAAATTGGCAAGGAAAGCTTCGTCATATACTATGCATTGAAGACCCTCACAGGGCTGCAGATCAATTACACGACCACGGAGAAGGAGCTTCTTGCCGTGGTGTTTGCCTTTGAGAAATTTCGCTCCTACCTCTTTGGGAGCAATACGGTGGTTTACACTGACCATGCCGCCTTGAAATATCTCATGGCAAAGAAGGACACAATGCCAAGACTGATACGGTGGATATTCCTCCTCCAGGAGTTCGACGTGGAGATCAAAGACAAGAGTGGATCTCAAAATCAAGTGGCCGACCACTTGAGCATAATTTTGAGAAATGATGAAGGAGATCCAATCCGAGCAACATTTCCAGACGAGGAGCTACTCGAGATCTACACCAAGGAGCCGTGGTATGCTGACTTGGTGAACTACATCGTGACTGGAGTGTTACCCGTGGGAATACCAACACACCAGAGGAACAAACTCAAGAAGGAGAGTCGACAATACGTATGGGATGACCCATACTTGTGGAAGCAATGCTAGACTTGATCTTGAGGAGATGCGTTCCGGAAGGTGAGGAAACAAGCATCCTTGAGCACTGCCATGAGAAGGAGTGCGGCGGACATTTCGGGCACAAAAGAACGGCAAGGAAGATCCTTGATTGTGGGTTCTACTGGCCCACTATCTTTAAGGATAGCTACGAGAAGTGCCGAGAATGCGATGAGTGTCAACGCGAGGGTAATGTCTCAAGGAGGAATGAGATGCCCTTGGTACCTATCTTGCCAGTTGAAGTATTCGACTTATGGGGCATGGATTTCATGGGCCCCTTGCCAAACTCTAAGGGAAACTAATACATAATCCTAGCAGTGGACTACGTGTCAAAATTGGTAGAAGCCAAGGCCACAGCCAAGGCGGACGCAAGGACCGTAGCTATTTTTCTCAAGTCAAACATCTTTAGCCGGTTCGGTGTGCCAAGAGCCATAATCAGTGATCGGGGCACCCACTTCTATAATGCCACCATTGGCAGCTTACTCAAGAAGTATGGGGTGCATCACCGGATGTCCACCGCATACCATCCTCAAGCCAATGGCCAAGCTGAGCTCTCAAACCGCATTGTGAAGACTATCTTGAGGAAGGCCTTGGGAGAGAGCAAGAAGCAGTGGAGCACTCACCTCGACGATGCACTATGGGCATACCGGACAGCCTTCAAAACGCCATTTGGAATGTCTCCTTACCGGATGGTGTTTGGCAAGATGTGTCACACCGCCGGTGATTTGGAACACAAGGCATCTTGGGAAATCCACAAGCTTAACTTTGACTGGGATGAGGCAGGAGAGAAGAGCAAGCTTGACATACAAGAGCTCGAGGAGATTCACCTCGAAGCTTATGACAATGCCGCTATATACAAGGATAGGCTCAAGAGATCTCATAATCTTTTAATCAAGGAGAAGAAGTTCGAAAATGGGCAAATGGTGCTACTCTATCAAAATATGTTCCGCTATGCCTCTGGCAAGCTGATCACCAAGTGGGTGGGACCTTACATCGTTCACGCCCAACATCCGAATGGAGCCGCGGAGATAAGCGACATGGACGGCAAGAAAGTGTTCAAGGTGAACGGAGGCAGACTTAAAACCTACCATGGGAACGACCAAAGGCTCAGAGAATGGGACGCTGAGCAAGATGAGCTCCACGAGGTTCCTCAAAAGGATCCTCAAGACGCCTGAGCTCAAGGAAGACGTCGAGCTAACGACGTTAAACTACAGCGCTTTCCGGGAGGCAACCCGGTAGGGTACGATTTTAATCGCTTATATTTTATTCCCTTTTTGTCAAGGGGATGGTCTTGACCACTTTTAACACTTTGCCTCGTGCAAAGTGTGTGATGGGGAAGCCCGCCTCGTTATTTTCACCGCCTCGAGAGGACCTGTTTCTTCCTCGAGGAGCGTATTTTCTTAAATTGCAGGTCTGGACGGAACTCAAGACGAGGCGAAAAGGAGGCGCTGCAGCTTGCAAGGCTATAACCTTGGCTAAGGACACGGGAAACGAGGCAACATCTACATTTCTACGGGCTGACGCAGGAGACGTCCCATCAAGTCAGCCCACTACCCTATAACCGCCCCAACCCACGTTCTATTACCTCCCTCATTTCGCCTACCCACTTCCCACATTCAAACCACACCCCAAAACTTCCCAAACTACAAAGACAAAACCCTAACTTTCCATCCATGGTGCACACACGTCCAAAGAAGAAACTCCCGGAACCAACCCCGAAAAAGACCGTAGCTCACCGCATAAAAATGGAGAAGACACCAGCCGAGCCCGCCGCCGAAGGGAGTCCATCGTCCGATGCCGGAGCTCCCCTCACTGAGTTCGCCGAGGGAGCAGAGGAAGCACCCTCTCTCCACGACATTAACGTGGAGGTGGACGCTGAGGAAGAAGAGCAGCCCACGCTCGAGAACACACCGGAGAAGACGCCGGAGGAAAAGAAAGAAATCGCCCCCTCCACCAGAAAAAGAAAAATGAAGGAGACTCATACTGCCTCCTCATCAAAGAAGACACCGCCGACCCCCCCTCACACCGGGTCTGCCAGAACGGAAACCAAAGTATTGGATAAAAAGGAGGTCTCCGAGGAGGGGAGCTCCGGCGACGCTCTCGGAGAAGACAAGGACGAAGTAAACGACCCGGCGGAAGAGATCGAAGAAGAAGACGTCTTCCTCACTGGAGAACGGCCGGCGAAGAAGGCAAAGATGGCTATGCGCTCGTCGAAGCGAGGGAAGGCCTACACGGTGAACACCAAGGAGCTCGTCAAAACCAAGGAGATGGTTGTGCCAAAGCGGCTGGAGCCCGCACTCCTCGAACAACTAGGTGTCAAGGAGGAAGTCGAGAGGCTGTTTAAGGGAATAGGATGGGGGAAGTTTCTCGAATGGGATACCACGGAATACGCGCCAATGGTGAAGGAGTTTTACGGAGATCTTGACATAGACCACGACAAAGGGGTGCCAGTAGGCATACAGTTCACTCTTCTCGGTGAGCGAAGAGAGTTTACGGTTGATGAGCTCAACCAAGCTCTCAACATGGTGACATTGATGGAGGCAAAGGGAGCCAGCTACAGGGGAGCAGCCAAGGTGGTACCCAATTTCACTGACGGGAAATGGTCCGGGATCTGGGGGAAACTAATCGGAAAGGATGGCGCACAGTTCAAGTCGTGTGACGCCAAGGGGACAGCCCTCAAGGACCCGGCTATGCAAGTGTGCCACCGGATCCTCTCCTACAATCTCTTTGGCAAGAAGGACAGCAACGCAACCATGTCGAAGAGCGAGTTGTTCATCCTCTGGGCGATGCACGAAAGGATGAGGCTCAACTTTGCATCCTTCGCAATCTCACACGTGAAGAGCATAATGGGCAGGGAGCAGCAGAGGCTCTCCTTGTGCCACTTGCCGACTAACTTTGCCAAGGAGAACGAGCTGCTTGGCCCCGACTTTGCCATGACCCCCGAGAGAGAGGACACCTTTGACTTGAAGGCACTCAAGAAGATGCTCAGGATAGTGGAAGACGAGGACGGCAAGCTCACCATCTTGTAGGAGCTTGAGAGGCCAGTTGCCAAGCCAGCACGCTCAAAGGCTAAGGCAAGGCAGACCTTCAAGAACACCGAGCTCGCCCAAGACGCCACTCAAGCCGCCCTCGTCAGAATACAAGAAACCTTGACTGAGATCCAGACCGCCCAGCTCGCATTTTTCGCCCACCAAGGATTCAGGTATCCACCTGCATCCCCCAAAGCTTTTCCTCCCGTGTTTTTTGTGTTTTTGTTTTTGTGTTTTGTTTTTTCTGTTTTGTTTTTCTTTTCTGTTTTTCGTGTTTGTTTGTTGTGCGTTTGTGTGTTTTTGTTTTTCGGGGACCATACTCAGTCTAACACTTTGCCACTAGCAAAGCACTACAAAATTGCAGGCGAATAGCGACGAAAAATTCCGTCGCCAATCATGTCGGATCCGTTGCTAAAATTGAGTAGCGACGGATTAGCGACGAAATTATGGGGTCACTGGAAACCTGGTTGGCAAACTTTTAGCGACGGATTTATGTCTGTCGCTAATTATTAGCGACGGAATTAAAACGAACATATCAGTCGCTAATAGACGACCTCGAAACGGTCGTCTGAAATACAATCCGTCGTTAATACGACTCTAATCTGTCGTATTTAACGACGGATTAACGACGGAACAGTGCCGTAGCTACAAAACACCGTCGCCAAACCGTCGTTAATTTGACGCAACTCCGTCTCTAATCCGTCGCTAGTTACAGCTTGTTCAGTTATTTCGTCGCTGATCCGTCGCTAGTCCGTCGCTAGTCCGTCGTAAATCCGTCGCTAAAAGTGCACAATCTAGTCAGTTTCTATTTGTAGTTTGGACAACAATTTACAACAAACAACAAACCTGTTTTCAAACAATCCTAACAATCAAAACAAACCAAATCCGTCTAATTCAATCCAAACAATTCAAACTATCCAAACAATTAAAATTATCCAAACAAACCAAGTCAATCCAAACAAACCAATTCAATCCAAACAATTCGAAACTATCCAAACAAACCAAATCAAACCAAACAATTCGAAATCATACTATAAGTTTACAAATTCATAATACAACCCAAATTCATAAGTTTACAAATTCATAATAGGACGAGGTGAGGGGAAACGGGAGCCGATATCACGAGGGTGGGGAAGCGGAGCTCACGGGGTGGGGGAAACGGAGCCGCCATGAAGCGCTCTATGGTCTCCTCACGAGCGCAAGAATCGAGCTCGAATCTGTGCTTGCACGCTATCTCTCTCTCACTCATCTTGCAACTGCCTCAGATTCTTGGCGCCACCAGATTCTGCCTCAGATGCCTCGCTACTTCTTTGTTGCTCACCTATCAATCTCGCCTCGTATTGCTCCCGCTCAGCTTGCCATCTGGCCTCCATCTCCAATAGCTGTTGTTGGTAAGCTACTGCATCAGCAGGATGGGCACTCTCCACTGAATGAGACGACACTTCGCTCTGCATGTATGTCCGTGATAGAGAACCAGCTCTAAACATCTTATTCTTTTCTTTGAGGAGCTCCCAAGGACATTTTTGAGAATTTTAGTCCTATCAATTTCGGTGTCGCTCATCACTCCCCAGCATTGGCTCAACTCGAGTGACATGTTCCTCAACCTACCTACGTAATATAATTTCGTGCAATTATTATTTAATTAAATGCTCTTTATTGTGTTAATGAATATACTTACCGCGATACTCCGAGCTTTCCGTCTCAGTATAGCTCCCGTCGTCGGTGGCATGATACTTACGAATACATCCCATTCGATATCTTCTATGGCTACTCCACGCCTCTTGCCTATAAATAAGTCAAACAAATTAAATAATTAACAAGTATCACGATTCTTAAATAAATTCATTGTATCTAAAATTTCAAAGTACTTACAATCTTTCTCGCATACTCGAATGCGGGCGTGAGCCACCCCGATGCTTGACTATCCCAAGACCTCGCCATCCGGCTCGGACATCCCGCTGCGGGCCTTGCCGCCTTCTCTTGGACGTCTGTCGAGCCCAATATGTCTTCCAATTATCCCAATCTCGCTCGGGGATAAATGGAGGTGGGTTAGGCGAGTCCTTCACCGCTTGATCTTGTGAACAAGATCTTTATAGCGTTCATGCCTTTGCGCACTAATAAGAGTAGACCATGGCCTCGTCCATCGTATCATCCCAATAAAAATATTTCGCAAAAATATATGATTACAATATGCAAAGGTCAAATCATAAATGACTTCAGATAAACAACACGAACCTCGAATTCATCGAAATAAATCGCTTGAACTCTTGAGGCACCAATTTCCAATTGAAGCCAGATTCATGAATTTACTGGAATGACTCCGTAATCACGCTGGCTATATCATTGCTCGGACATAAAATGCTACAATTTACATGAAATAAAGACATCAGAATGTTATAATTTATTTAAACTGAGACATACAAGAGATAACATACCCATTCACAATGGTTATCTTCTTCATCCCCTCTCTAGATGGCACTGCACTACTGCTCGAGGGGGCGGGACTGTGAGATAGTGCCTCCATGCCTTCTTCTAGGCTGGCAGGTGAGGGCGACGGCATGTATGATCCTGAGTGCCTCCGACGTGATGACGAGGCACCTCGTCCACTGTGACACATCTGCAAACAAAGGTAAAAAATGTTGTATTAAAATTTAACAAATAATACATATCATAACGTTTTGTGTGCATACTAGAAAATAAAACGATTTTGTGCATACTATATAATAAATTCAAACCCTATTCATCGTCGTTGTCATCATCATCATCATCCAATGTATGATTGTCTTCGACTCGACAATCAACTTCATCATCCTCATCATCGATGTCTCTTCAATGTCTATGAGTGTACCGTCAGAATAACTAGTGTCGTGTCCTCATCCACAACGACATTAGTAATCGAACCTAATGCATCCTCTTGAAAGGGAGGTACTATCGATCTGTAACTCTCATCCGAGACTTCCACATTAGATCAAGCTTTAATTTTGCATACTTCCCACCACTCTTTCATAGATTGTTTTAAACTTGGATATGCACAATAGTATACTTGAATGGCTTGATTGGCGAGGATAAACTGTTCGAACTTGTTATATCTTCGCGTATGATTTACGAAACCAACTTGTACTCGGAATGAATTGATAACCCCAATCGTGAAGGATCAAACCACTCGCATCTAAACAATGTTGTGGTCTTCGTTGATAGCCCAGGATATTCCAACTCACAAACCTCCAATAATCGACCATAAAAGTCGAGTTCTTGCGTGTCTTTACCATAGGTTTCACCTTTAATGCACACTCCACTATTCATAGTTGATCTTTGTGACCCATGTTCTAATGTGTGAAATTTGTACCCATTTATATAATACCATGGGTACGTCTTAATTAGAGCTGAAGGCCCTTTGGCAAGAGACAATATGAACGGATTCACAATGTTGTTAGTATGATCTTTGACCTATTATTAGTAAAAAAAATCATTAGAATGACTAAACGTACATATTAAATATTTCCTACTAATAATCATCAGAACACTCACATATGCCTCAAACCAAAACAGGAAGCCTCTTTCAATCGACCTTTGAATATCAGAGCTAGAGATCAATGGATTTGATCTTTTCACATCGTCGATGAATAAACTACATCAACATATATTTACGATCCTAGTTAATAATAACAATAATAATAATAATAATTAACAATGAATTCTAAGAAAAACACGACACTTACGCCATGTAAATGTCTGCAACTTCAACACAGTTGAGCAACACGTATAAACGAGCAGCATCATATTCTCTACTATCCAAATATCTCGTTGACATGTTTCCAAAAGGTCTGCCATCTTGCTTAAAGATTTGAAGCATATCTGGATAGTCTTCATGCCTAATCTCCGTTTGACCATGATGCAAATCTCTGAACTTCGTTCTTACGTGATCATCAAAATAATACGAGCAAAATGTCGATGCTTCTTCTACTAAGTAAGCATTGCAGATAAAACCCTCAACCCTGGCTTTATTTCGTATGTTGTTCTTCAACTTACGTAAGTATCTATAAAATTTAGAACGTTGTTCTTCAATTGATATATATATATATATATATTTATTTATATATATGTATATATATATGTGTGATAATGTACGAGCAGTACCTTTCAAATGGATACATCCATCGGTATTGAGCAAAGCCTCGCAATACGGGCTTCATCGCCTAGATGAACCGGAAGATGTTCCATGGAGTCAAAGAAACTAGGGAAAGATGCGCTCAAGCTTGCATAAAATCTTTGGAATATTTTCTTGGAGTCTCGCAGATCATCAAGCCCTATGTTTCGAGAAGTTAAATCTTTGAAGAATAAAGATAATTATGTTACTGACTTTCCAAACATTGGGTGGGAGAAGTTCGAAATGCAATCGATAGAATTATTTGCATGAAAATGTGTGATCATGACTCTTCATCCCATACATCTTCGATTTTGTCATGTCTACACATTTACCCATGTTCAAACGCATCCATCTAGAAATCTTAAACCTCTTACCCACTCACATAAGACTTTTTCTCATGATTGTCAAGTGTATAAGAAGCCTTTGGATATTTTCCTGTTGATTCATTCATCGTCAACTACAGTGCAGAAGCAAGATAAATTAAGTTCTTCTCTAGATTTGCTCGTATCTTTTGTCTTCCTGGACATTCACGATCGTGTTGAAGACATTATCGAACACATTCTTTTCTATGTGCATGACGTCCAAATTATGCCGAATCAAAAGAGAACTCAAGAAGGTAGATCCCGAAAATACTTTTTCTTCCATCCGCCCAAACCGCTGGATATTACGCTATTTATTTCATCATCGCCAATCTCATTACGGAGACTAGTCCCATACCCATAATTAGTGACGTAAGCTCATCTCCGATCGCGCTCGGTGGATCATTAGTAATCACCGTGTTCTTTCGAAACCTCTTCGATCCCTTGAAATGGGTGATTAGGAGCTAGAAATTTACGATGGTTATCAAACCATGACTGCTACCACTTTTAGCTAAAGTAAAACATCGGTATACTCCATGCGGGCGGACAAGCTAATCTTCCGGTATGTATCCATCCGCAGAAAGATGCGTGGAAGTCACTAATTGTCCAAAGTAATGCAGCGTGCATTTGAAAATTTTGCTTCAACGATACATCATAAGTAAGAACGTCATCCCACAAATCTATTAACTCTGCTATCAATGGTTGCAAGAACAAATCAATCTTCTCCTTCGGATTACGCGGTCCGGGCACTAAGATCGTAAGAAACATGTATTGCTCCTTCATACAAAGCCACGGGGAAGATTATAAGGGTCGATAACGGCCATGATAAATATTGCTTTCCGATTGACCGAATGGCTGAAAACCGTCAGTTGAGAGTCCCAATCACACGCTACAATTTCGATGCAAATAAGGAAACTTCGTGTTCAAATGTTTCCATGCAATTGAGTGCTGCCGGATGACGATGACCCCATCATCGACCGACGATGCATGCCAACGATATTTTCCGCTGTAGCATTGGATGCATACAAACTCGTAGTCGAGGAGTTAGAGGAAAATAATACATCTTTTATATGCTACTTGTGCTTTCGTCGACTTCCACCACCGAGTATTGCTCTTGAAACAAGGATGGTTACAGAATTTGCAGCTCGTCAATTCAGAATCTTCGCGCCAATAAATCATGCAATTAAATGGACAATAATCAATTTTGTGTACGGGCAACCCCATGCCACGCAACAATCTCTTCGTGCTGCAGAAGTCATCAGGCACGCAATTTCCATCTGGATGCGATTCTTTCATCTGTTCTGATATTTGATCAAAACCCTTCTCAGTAATGTTGTTCTCTGCTTTCCAACTCAGAAGCCGAGCCACAAATGACAATTGTGTGATTCGAGCAACCCGACCACTGAGGTTTATCGGCAGCATTCAACATGTCGTAAAATTTTTGTGCATCAGAATTTGGCTCATCTTCGATCTCGTCAAAGTTGAACTGTGGACCAGCAGCATCCACTACCATCGTATGATACGTATTTGGTTGACGGCTAACATCTGAATCCACAACATTATCCCTACTTGTGGTTGTCTCTCCTTGAAGTATCCATGTGTGATAATTTGGAACAAATCCAAATTTTGATAAGTGATATCGCACAGTATCTTTCTTCTAATAAGGTATATTCTTACACTTCTTACACGGACACTTGATTTTCTCTCCATCCGCGAATAAAAACTGAGCACTAGCGAATTCAATAAAACTTTCAAGTCCCTCTCGAAATTCAATATTTAATCCACCAACCGAACTAAACCTCTTATACATCCACTCACGATTGTCATTCATTCTTCAAGCTCCTAATTATAAATAATTAATTAAACATATTCAACATAAGTTGTACAATATAGACTAATTATACACTCATAAGTTTATTGAGTGGAATGATCAAATCTTACTTATAATTATTGGTTTCTTATCTACAAGGCAACATAAACCATAATTCAAGTTTCATATACTTAATTTTAACCTAAGCATGAAGTGAGCAAATCTTACATATAAAATATCTTATTCATATACCAATTCTAACAAAATTTCGGCAGAGTAAGTTTTATAAAATTAATCACCATTTCATTCCCAATTCAACCAAACTCATCCAAATTTCACCAAATCATCACCATATGCCTAATTATACACTTAATAACTCAAAACATCTTAATTCACGAAATGATGAATTTATCATCCCAATTCACATCCAAACATATTCATATCCAAGCTAAACATATTCACGAAATGATGAATTTATCATCCCAATTCACATCTAAGCTTATCAATTTCACAAGCCCAAATCACAAGACTAACTGTTGACAATTTCACAAGCCCAAATCACAAGCCCAATTCACAAGCCCAATTCACATCTAAGCTTATCAATTAACAAATATATATCAACATAATTAACAAATATATTAACATAATTAACATAATTAACAAATTCAACACATCCTAGCATAATTAACACATCCTAGCATATTAACATAATTAACAAATATATAACAACTAAATCAAAAAAAAAAATTGAAATACAAATCAATAAAAAATCGAAATATAACACGGATGTACTGTGACGATGGGGCGGCGGGACAGACAATGAAGTGGATCGACGGCGGCGACGGTGGGATCGGCGGCAAGGTGGTGGATCAGCAGCGGCGGGGGGGCGGCGGGGGGTATGGGTAATAATGGTGTGGGTGGGCGGGGCTAGCGAGGCTAAAGCATGGTCTGGGGCGAGGCGGCATATGAGGCGGCAGCGGCAGCGGCAGGCGGCGCTGATGGGGTGGGTTCACGATGGGGTGGGGTGGGGGTAAATGGGGTGGCGGGTGGCGGGCAGGCAGGCACAGCGGGGTTGGGGTGGGAGAAAGGGAGAGAGGTTAATTAGGTTCGATATGAAATTGGGAAGAAAGCCCGTCGATATTAAATTTTTAGCGGATTAACGACGGACAATTCCGTCGTTATAATTAAAACCCTATAACGACGAACAAAGGGTAACGACGAAAAAATTTAACGATGGACACATATCCGTCGTTAATTTACGTGCAGAATTAAAAAAATAAAAAAACTTTAATATAACGACGGATTGTATTCCGTCGTTAAATTTAGCGACAGCTTTACGACGGAAATTCCAGTCGGTAAAATTTTTGGGAATAAATAAAATCAAAATTAAAATTAACGACGGATTTGTTTCCGTCGCTAAATAAATTAAAAAAAATAAAAAAAATTCATTTATGTAACGACGGATCCGCGACGGAATAAGGTTAATCCAATAAAAAATACAAAAAAAAATTAATTTTAACGACGGATAGGTTCCGTCGGTATATATAACGACGGAATAGCGACGGGTAGTCCGTCGTTATCAGTTCCCGCGAGAATATTCCCGCCTAGTTCCGTCGCGGATCCGTCGCTAAAAAATTTCCTTTCTATTCCGTCGCTGATTCACGACCCGTATTTTAGCCGTCGCTAATCTGTCGCTGATCGGCGACCCGTATTTTGGCCGTCGCTAATCCGTCGCTGATCTGCTGTATTTTTGTAGTGAAGTGTGTGAGTGTGGATGGCCCCCTGTTTTTTGTTGTTGTTGTGTGTGTTGACCAGCATGTTGAGATGAGCATGATAATTATGATCTTGGCATAGGCTTTATAATACATGTTTAGCTTGTTTCAATAAGGTTAGTATGACGGAAAAGGGGCATGGCATGCACACCTGTGAGGAATTGAGCCTATATATGCTAAACCATTGCAAGCATGAATTCTATTCTGTGTGATATTTGGATGCTTGACTTGGTTGTGCTAGAACTTACATGCTGTCTTGATCAAAGCCCAACTGCTGTAGGTATGAGTGCTCTAGATGATTTAGGCTTTCTTTTCATAGCCATGGTCAACAATGAATATAAACCCAGATATAAATGTCCTTTGCCAGCCCCCTCTGAGCTGTTCGTTTTCTTTTAAATTATCTTGTGCTCTTCCCTGACCTGGGGATTGAGAGAAGAAGAATAGGGGCGGGATATGTACGTCTTAGGTATCATTTTGGGCAAAACACAAACATTAGATGCCTTGGCCTTCGGCCGGGCATAATGAGCTTAAATTCAAAATGTGTAGAAAAGAGAAAGGATGGGGGAACAACGTTTAAAAATAAGAAAAAGAAAAGAAAAAGAAGTTCCCCCAAAAATATAAAGTGTGCTCAGGCCCGTAAGTATCTTGCCAAGGGAAATGGGAAAACATTATGCCCAAGACCTAAGTCAAGAAAACCTTACCCCAACATTAAATACTTCCAACTTAGCCAAGAAGCCACTCAATGCTACCCTAAAGACCTAAGGATAGAGAACTTTGACCAAGGTATAAGGCAGAGACAGTAGACGGCAGGCAAGCTTATGGCACTTCCTTGATCAAGTCATCACTGAGCGTGAAAACCCTAAACACAGAGAGTTTGAGTGCTTGAGAGGAACTCCCACAAACTTGTTTTGCCCCGATCTTGATTAACCTTGATGCATAGCTGTATTAATCGCCTATGCCGGATTATCTTGGTTATGTTTTCGTCTTATCCTTGTTGGTCTTTTGTGTGTGTTGTTTGTGTGTTTCTGTTTTTCTTTTGGGCAAGGAATGCTAGCATGCTTGAGGACAACCGTGGTTCAAGTGTGTGAGTGTGACGAGCCCGTTTTTCATGCTCTTTTTGGGGTAGTCCTTGCCCTAGAAAGAGTGCATTTTGTGTCTGTTCTTTGCGTGTGTTTGTGTCTGGGAGGACACACTTTGGGGTATTGCAGGTTGAGCCGGACCTTGGGCAAGATCAGGCCACCTCCTATGAGAGAGGTAAAAATCCCGATGACTATCTTGGCAAGGCAGTCTGACATCTTGCCAAGACACTGTACCGCATGGGAACTGAGCCTGATCAACGAGCTGACGTGAAGCCAAGAGGTAATCGAGACAGGGAAGAGAGGTAAAAAGGACGAGGAGGACGCAGGGATGAGAGGGTAAAGTCGGGATGCAGGTGGGAGACGCAGACAAGATCTCCGCGCACTTTCACGCAAAAGGAAAGATTAAGGCAAGGTCCTCTCTCACTGCTTAATTTTTGCCGAAGGGAAGGTCAACTGCGGTCTGCGGATGAGACAAACCCGCCAGATCGAAGCTGAGGATCCCTTGTCGGGGTCAGAGCCCGAGCCATCTTGCCGCCTCACCACCGCCACCTCGAGACGCGTATACTGACCAAGACAAAGAGGAGTTTACTTAGCTCCCAATAGAATTCCAACTCAAGAGATTATTCAAAATACAAGACACATTCGGTGGAGAAGAAGCATCATCCGAAATTCTCTACACTTATCTCTTTATTTCTCTTGCCTTCATGAGTGATTGGTGAGGAAGAAACAAGTCCTACGGGCAAACACTTATTTTATGTATTTATGACCTCTGCTCGAGCAACTGCTTGGCAGAGACTGCCTTTAATTTCAGTTTGATTTTCTATCCAAGTATGGTTTCGTTTATGTTCTTGTTTATTGCTTTTGTGTTTATGTCGATTATGCGTGAGTAGTCAGTTTGGTTGGGCTCGGGGTGAAGAACGTTGAGTCGAGGTCATGAGAGTCGTGAGGTCTAAATGTACTTAGAACCTTGAGTTTGTGTTCCCGAAACTCTAGGCCTTTATACCCATGTTATTCCTTTCCTTAAGCGTTAACTCGGCTGGTAGCCTTGGGGGGATGGGTAGCTACAAGCAATAGCCGAAGTAAGACATCGAGTGTCTCCTTGTCCCGGGAAGTGCGGCTGGAGTGGGTGATTGTAGCCGTCGGCCTTGGGCAAAGGGCTGCAAGCCACTCCCTTGGACCGGCTGTGGCTAGTTGGGCTGTCTAGTGAGTAAAGCTATTGGGGCGGAGGAACCAATCTTGGAGACCGTCTTGGCAAGGGGCAAGGGGGCCTGGTACTTAGTCCTAAAATCTACGGCAAGCAATGTGGGGCCCGTGTACGTGACAACCTAAAAGGGCATCTACCCCTTGGTACCTTTAACCACGACATACACTCATGGTGAAAATCCTTGAACCTATGACCGACGTCTTGATCAGTGTCCCAACGTGCGGAACCCTTGGCTCAACTATTTGTTATTTAATCTCTTTACCTTGTGTTTAGTTTCAGTTTACTTTGTGCTCAAGATATACCTTTCAGTACATTTCTACTGAGACCGTCAGCCTGACTGACACCTTGCCCTCTGGGCAACCTCCTACTCAAACTGTGACAACTCGAGTAACAACACAACCAGCTCTCTTGGGTTCGACCCCTTAACTTGCCATATACGGAACTATGTGTTCAAGTTGGAGGAGATTATAAATGTATCTTGACGTGTCTTGATACCTCTAACGACGGGTATCCGGGCGTCGTCAATCATCATATTTGGTTATTTCTTTTGATCATTCGATTCTATGGAACCAACTTATATTATTCGGATCAACAGTTATATCTCAACTTGATGTCATTCCTTAAATAGATCTCCATAATTATTGTTGTCACAACTTACTTGAATGTTTTGTATCGTTGTTAACCCTAATACTTACGATAAGTCATTAAGTCGCAGCCTAATCTCTTCATTAAGAAGTTGGGATGTGACAGATTGGTATCAGAGCTTCGGTTTTATTGGGTCAGTTAATATGTGAAGTTGTTTCAATTCCTAATGTAAATAGAGTCAGTAAAGTACAGTGTCCAAATCCATCTCCACCAGCTCAACCAAGTAAGTAAGATGAAAATTTTATTACGAGTATTTAGAAAGGATTTCATTTCAAAAAGTTATTTGACAAATTCATGCATTTGATAAAATCATGCATTTCACAAAATTATTCATGTGATAAAGTTCTCTATACAAGTGATAAATCATGTGTATGATAAGTTATGTGAAGTATATGTTGAACCATGATAAGTATAAAATTGTTAAGCTTCAAGTATTTAAGCATATTAAGATAAGGACATTTTAGTTAGTATTTATGTTTCATGTTAGGATGGTAAGAACTAGATCTACACCCAGGAAGAGTACAGTACCAAGGCCCCTTACAATTGGAAGGACGGATCAATTTTATGAATATCGTATGGAGGAAACTCAGAACTTAGTGGAATTTCTGGATAGATTTGTGGAATTATGGACGTAAGTTAGGGGTTAGCATGGCAGCCCGGATGGCATCATGCAATTGGTACGAGCTCTAACACTAGGATGGCAGGAATGGGCAGTTGTAGTTGCCCTAGATTACATCGCTGAATACCGCAACTTTGCGAAACTTCCAGGATTTGTAGAAATTATCTGAAGACAATATCATGCTACCCAGAATCCACCTTCTGGTAACTATCCTCCGGTGGAAGGCTTTGTTTTTTCCATCTATAATATCATATCATCAGATATTTCCATTGAAAGTAATGAACCTCAGTTTGAAGTAGGCGAATCTAGTACATCTGCTGTAATAGATTCGACCATTTCTGAATCTTTAATGGAAACCTCTGATACTTCTTTCTATGAAGACCAAGTTGTACCAATCGATATTACCACTTCTTCTTACCAGCTCACATCTGTTGATGTTACTACTTCTCTTGAGCTAAGCCCTATTGTTCTTGACAACTATTTAACTCTTCTTGAAGAAGAATTTCCCCTTGAAGAACTTGTTGAAGAGGAATCTCCTCTTGAAGAACTTGATTATGTTGACTTTGACTATGATATGGATGACAATGACTTAACATGGTATGATAACCTTATAGCTGTAAATGTTTTTCCACTTCAGTCCGTACCATATGAATCTCCACATGAATCCCCAACCATATCTCCTCTCGAAGAAAACAAGTTTGAGACCGAAGCTGGAACATCTAGACCCACTGGAATCACATGATCCTTTAACTATGAACCTAAATTTGTACAACCGGTTGGTACCACTCAAGTACAATCTCTTCAGCTTAGTGATCTACCATTTGTCACGGACCCTTCTCTCCTAGAAACCGAAATCAGTTTTTCTCATCCTAAATCCATTGCTAATCTTTCTTCTGAGCTTCCACCAGAGGATGAATGTATTGAAGAGGTGTCGGATGAAGAGAATATAGAAGACTTACCAGATGCAGACATAGAAGTTGAAAGAATGAATGATGAGAATGAAATGTTGGGCCCTGACGATGGAAACGATATGGCATCAAGGATGGACTAAATGTTAGACGGAAATTGACAAGTAGTGTTGTACATTTGTTAATAGGTAATGAAGTAGGATTCATGTAAATATTTATGCGTGTAAAGAGTTAACTTAGACTAGATGGAAGAGTTTCCCGATGCCTACTCTGCCAAAGCAAAATTTTCCTAATGTAAAAAGTCCTCACAGAGGCAATTTTCCCATGACATATAAATATTTATGTTATGTTGATTGTTGTTTTCTTGCTTATATATGAATCTATTGTTTATACAATTGTGCAAATTTATTTACATGTAACCCTACTTGCTAAACCATTACATTTTACTCAATTTCTTATAAATTCCTTACGTACCTACTGCATACATATTGTTCTCATTAATTCGAAATGCAGTATGCCACCAAGACATCGAAACCGAAATCCTGTGGCAGAAGAACAAGCAAGTGAAAACATACCCCAACCTATCCCTGAACTCACCCCTCCTCCAACCACCAGAAAAATTTCTGAATTATTACTTAGACAAAATCCACCATCCTTTAGTGGAACCAGTAACCCTGCCGAGGCGGAGGAATGGATTCGGGCGATGGAAAGAATTTTCAAATTCCTAGAATGTTCAGATAAGGAATGTCTTTTATGTATTTCCTTTCAATTAAAAGGACAACCGACTTTTGGTGGGAATCTGCCAAAAGACCCTTACTCTCGAAAGATTGGAAAATTTTACTTGGGAAAATTTAAGGAAGAATTGTTCGAAAATATATTCCTCAAGCTAAAAGAAACAAAAGGAAATCGAGTTCATGAATTTAAAGCAAGGAAAGAAAACCGTGGCGTAATATGATAGAGAATTTGCACCCTATCTCGTTATGCTCCGCATAAGATAGAAACCGACGAGAAAATGGCTGAATTGTTCCGCTCAGGGTTACGTCAAGAAATAAGAATCATTTTGGCAAGTCAATCTTCCTTATCATATGCGGAAACTTTGAACAGGGCTTTAGACATGGAATTAGAGATGCAGGCAGAAAAATCGGCTCCTGAACCAAACCCAACTCCATCCCAAAGCCAAACTCCACAAAAGCTGATGCCTCACAATCAACGTTTTAAAGGAAAGAGAAGATGGGAGACAAGAGACTTTCCGAATAAGAAACCCTGGCTGTCTCAAGTTCCTTCCGACCACCCTTCCAAAATCAATCACCACCAATTCCAATTCTTCCCGAATACCTTTGTGCCCAAAATGTAATAAAGCTCATACCAGAATCTGTAAATGGGGTACCAATAGTTGTTACAACTGTGGCCAAATTGGTCATTATGCAAACAATCGCCCAAATCGACAAAGACTAGGAGAGTGGAAGAAAGTCAACACGCTAAACAAATGCCACAAATGAAGGCCATAGGTGGTAACTTTCAACAAAGAAGCTCGATCGACATCAGTGCCCCAATATCAGATGATTTTACCACCTCAGCCTCAACAAACTCAACCTCAATATCAGAGGGCATTCGCAAGGCGACAAGAGCAGAATGCTGAAAATCTGGCAGGTATGGGAACATTAAACGGCATACCTATTATAATTCTTTTTTATATGGGAGCTTCGCATTCTTTTATCTCTACGACAAGCGTAGATGTTTTTAAGCTAAACATAGAGCGAAGTAACCAGAATTTGAAAGTAATGATTCCTTTAGGTAAATCTACAGTAATTTCCCACATATGTTCCGACTTAGAATTTGAGTTGGGAACTGTAATATTCCAAAGAAACGAACATACGATTACGGTATATTAAACCCGTGATTAGGGTTTTTACCAGATATTTTTATCTGTATGACATCGAATTGTATTTCGATTCATTGTCTATATAACGAATTCCTTTTTATAATTCACTAAGGATTGTGAATTGCGGAATTGAAATTTATGAAATAATACTAGAAGATTATTTTAACGTCGAACGCGATCGAACATCAAAGACTTTATGGAAATTTCGAGCAAAGAAGGCCCTAATTGAATTCCATATTATTCTCAATATTAAATGATATTTATTTATTTAGTAAGTATGAGCTATGCGACCATTTTGAGATGAGTCGATTTTGAACGTTTGAGACGTTAACGTAAACGCGTCTGAGACGTTTTAAAAATGAGTTTAATGCCAGTGAAATTATAATAATTAATTTCCTATTATTATTCTATATAATTACAGTATTATTAATTATTAAAATCAATTTATTTGCTATTAAAACTCGATAATTCCAAATTATGGAATTCTAAAACCCTAAGTTTATAAACTATGGTTTTTCACATGAAATGATACCATTAAATTATCATATGGTATCTAAACTATATAATATGATATATATGGATATTATTAAGCATTAAAATCAAAGTTTGAACCATAGAAATCGATAATGCCTATTTATAAAATTTCGAAACCTTAGTTTCGAAATTAGGGTTTTTTGTGGTATGAAATGTGCTATCATTTTATCCTATGGTATTATTTAATATCTAAATCATATATTATGATATATATGATCGAAAATTACATGAGTATCAATAATAGGTGTGATTTATTTTGTTAATCCTATTTTTTCCAATTTAGCTTGGTATTTTCGATTATATACCTATGTTATGATTTAATTATTTTATGACTCAGATTATATATCTATGATCATGTATTATATATATAATGTATTATGGTGCAAAAATGAAAATAAATCAGCCCCTAAAACCCCTCCTATGCGTCGCCCATCATCACCAAACAAGGCATGCATTCTCTTTTTGAATTGGCCAATACATGAAGAGCTCATTTAACACTCTTCAATCGTCACTTATTCAACTCCCAAGGGCTGCAGATTTTTGCCCCTTTTTCTTGCTAAAAATCGAGAGTGAGAGAGGGATAATAGGGAGAGACTCTTCACTTCTCTCATACTCACTCATTTCAAACCTCCCCAACAATTAACACTCTCTCAAACACCCCATTTCTCTCCCATTTGCAGCAGAAAATCGAGAGCCATCTCTCTCATTTTCAAAAATCTTCTTCTTCCTTCTTCTTCATTTCTTCCTCACCAAGTTTGATATCCACACTAATCTTGTGATTCTAACCATTCCAAGGTAAATGAAGAACCATAGCTTCGATTTTCATCTCCTTGTTATAGGAATTTTCGAACATGTATATATGTATGAGTATGTGTTTCGAGTTTTATATGTGTGTATACATGTATGTTTTAAATGTTCTTGAGCATGAGCTATTGTTTATTTATATGTTCTTGAGGATTTTATTTTGAAAATACATGTGAATATATGTTAGATTAGCATAGGAGTTGTATATTAAAATTTTGGAATGACCTAGCATGTTTATGACATTTTCGAACCATAGTGTATATTTATATAGTTTTCGAAAATTGTATAAAATGTTACCATGATGACCGAATGCTTCTTAATTATTTTAATGATGGATTATTGTCACAGCCCGATTCGGCTACCACCTTACCGGACCGTGACTCGGGTTTGGGTTAAGAGAATATGAAACGAATAAGGTTACCAACTCATTTCCTCTACTTAAGAATTGTAGATGTTTCAATGTAAACAAGAATTATGATGAATCAAAGACAACTTATATATATATATATGATGGTTTCAAGGTTTCAACAAAACAAAGTAGCTTTTACAAAGCTTAACATAGTAACAAAACATAACAGCGTCTCAAGAGCATGGCAGAGGAATAAACGTGTGAGACATGCATGTGAAGATGCATTCTCAAGGTGAACCAAAAATACTTCATACTTCAAAAGATTCCGCTCAACTCCCGCTCTGTTCCATCACTCGCTCAACCTGCACATTTAAAAACAAATATGCAGGGCTGAGTACAAATAATGCACCCAGTGGACACATTGCCGAAAACATTTTACTTTACGAATATTGTATCGCCTCGCCATACGAAGAACACAAGGGTTTTATTTGAAAAGGCTCAGGCTTACTAAATACATTTTCATTTTCTCAAAACATCGCCATGCAAGCATTTTCACATCACTACAACGTATATTCCAAGTCGGCATATGGATTAACAGCCGGAGGAGGCCTCCTACACCGGACGACGATCGATCGCAACCGCGATTCGAGGTCGAAACAACCGATCGCAACCGCGATTCGTGTCAAGTGTACACAACCCTAAGCCGAGATTCCCTTCACCTCCAGCTTAGATCCGAATTGCATACTTTTCCTGTTGCCTGTGCAACCCGAATGGACATATACAAAACATAAAACATTTTCTCGAGATAATATCGTATCTCAAAAGTTTTCAAGAAATGTAACAAGAATAATAAAGAAACATTTTCCAAAAGCTCATAAAAGTTTTGGTAAGAAAGCCCACCTCGAGGACTTAAGGTTTCTTAAGTCACTAGTTTCTATTCTCGGTTTCGCTCTCCTTCGAGTCACCCTTATCAATGTAAGAAACAAAATTTTAGCATATCATCATGCTGCAGAAGATTCTTCAATCCGAACGCACGTACTATCCTTCCATTCATTCTTTTGTTCAAATCGTTCGGTAGAGATGACATAGTCTATAACGTTCTACGCGTCAAATAAGGCTAACGCCGGATTTATTTTGACTTTCCTAATCAATTAATGTCGATTATGAATTTTCTTAATTTATAAGAGATATTCTACCTTTTAGTATATAATGTTCGCTTTAATGTACTTACGTAACGTAAGTTACATTGTTACTAACGATTATGTCACATAGATCACGACATCGAATTACGTGCCCTTTGACCTTGGTCAACGTTTTGGTCAACAATTTTGACTGTCAACGAAAAGTCAACAATTTTGACTTTGGTCAACATTTTGACTTTTTTAATTATTTATGAAATTTTATCATTTCATGTGTAATTCTTGATCTAAAATTCCATAAAATCATACTATGTCTAAAACATCATTTTAGATCATATTATGTAATTACTTTGGTCAAATAAAATCATACACCTTAGAATTATACTATATGGTTTTCGGTTTCTTATTTCACCAAGTAAACAATTTTTAAAATTTTAATAAATTCACATAACACTTAATCATCCTTAACTATGCTTACTATAACATAATTGTTATTTATTATGAACTATTGAATTTTATTTACCTAAGTCATATTTCGAAACTCTGACTTAGGTCCAATAAATATTTATAAATTTTAATAAATTCACACAACTATATATTATGAATCTACATCATCAATATGATATGATAACACTTAAATATGGATCATATCTCAATATCATATCTTATATTATAATTTTCGAAATTCATGAACTTAGGTACCAAAGTTTTCCAAAAATTCTACATAAATTCATATAAGCATATTTAATACCCTAGATTATTATTTCATGCTTAAATTAACAATTAAAATCAAAATCATCAACATATGTCCTTCCTATATTTTCGGTCCAAATTTTAAATTTAATAGCATGCTTAATTTTATGATATAATTATACTATATGCTTAATAACATCATATAAACATAATATCTAAACATATTAGCATTAGTTATGTAATTTTCGAAAATCATATGAACACACTAAGCTTATAACATAAATTGTAACGTATATACAAAGCTTGTAAGAAATCTAACCTCTTAGTCGGATTAGAATCGATCGTAACGTTTATTTGTTCTATGCTCGGGTTTGAAAGGATTGGAGAACACTCTCTTTTCTCTTATAATTTTGAAACTTGGTGTGGGATGAAGAAAATGAAGGCATTCATGAGCTATTTATAGACTTAGGTTACTATTTTTATTATTTATGTAAAATATCTAATGTCCACTTGTTGAAAATCTTATCCTTATCTTTATCAAATCTTATCATAATCCTTATCATATCTTATCTTTTAATAGGTTCATCAATCATTCATACAACTTGCATCACACTTGTCCTAAGATAATTAAATTACAATTTTATAATATATGTATGAAAATTTTCGCCATTAAGGAGACAACACAATAGGTTACTTGTTTTAATTGAATTCTAACTCTACTTTACACCTAATAACATGATAAGATCATAATCTTATCCTTTCATTAATTATAGCTTGATATTTATCTCATAATATACCAATTTATTCATATTTTCGGTCACTATATATATTATATGCCAAATATTTTATTTTTCTTCAATTAATAGCTATGTGACATAATATTGATCTTAGATAATAAATTATATCATAAGAAAATTAATTAAGATCAATTTCATATACTTTAGTAAAGTTATCGGCAAACAATTCAAAATTAAGGATAAATTATTAAACTTTCATTCTTTTCATAACTAATATTATTTTCATGATGAATTACATAAATATAATGATATTATGTCATAAAATAAATTTTGGAACATTTCTACATTTTTCCCAATTTTCAAAAATTAGGGTTTCTAGGACTTAATTTTTATAAAATTTATCTTTACCCTATTTCAATGATTTCGAAATTTTATATAGTTTCTATGAGATATGATTGATCTAGAATCATGATATTTATCAAATATATAATTTAAATAAATTATTTAATATAATTATCACATAAAACTTTATGATTTTCGAAAATAATAGACTATTTTCAAAACTTGCTAGCTAAGATACAAAATAATATCTCATATGATGCTTATCATATTTCTACACATTTCTAAGAGATAAACATTATCTCTTAATTAATCATAACCTTATCTTATCTTTTTATAAAAATATCATAACATACTTATCTTAAAAATGTCATTTTCAAACCTTATCACATATATCCCCTTAATTTGAAAATCACTCATTAATATATATAAAATAATTATCTTATCTTATTTTATAAGGTAATCATGACAACTCATCACATAAAATCAAGTGATCATAAAATAAATCACAAATTAATCCTTATAAATCATGATTTTCAAAATAATCAAATAATAAGGAAAATATTTCTTTCTCTTTCTTAGTGTAAATAATATCCCAAATATACTTAAAATCATATCTATTTATATTTAAAATTATTTCATTTGAATTTCTAAAGGAAATTTCGATTAAATCGCAATCGGTGATTCCGACGCTCACTTTCATAATCGCTTTTATCAGATCGCTCCTTCTTAAATTTCAAAATTTTTTTTTTAGCCTGTAAATTCGGGTATTACATTCTACCCCTTAAATAAATTTCGTCCTCGAAATTTGCGTATGCTCATACGCTCTCGATTCTTACGCCACACCACGTGATCGTCTTTTCAACGGCATTGCCTCATTTATCATCGCATCGACTTATCTCTTCCGCCGATCCTTAAATCTAACATTCTCATTTTCCAAACGTCGAAGATCTACGACTCAAGATTAACCGTATACGCCAAATCTATTACTTCATATTTATTTCTCATCGAGAACTTCTATATCATAACTTGATGTATTTCCTAAAACATATCATTCGCCTCGATCTTGAAAACTTAGGTGACAAGACAAGTCAATTTGATTCATACTTCTTAGTTTCAAGGATTCGAGGATACGATCATGACAACTTACAAGAGGTACGGGTTTACGATTCAAGATGACAACTTTTGAAGTTTGAACCAATATGTTCTCGAACTAATAAATTGGGAAATAGGGTCCAAGACCGAATGACGACTCACCGAGATTCTTTGGTCATATGGGTTGATCAGGCCCGTCACAAATACTCCTCAGTCACATGAAGGCTTGGTTTCAAAAGGACACTTTATAACTTTTTGGGTTGTAAACTTCTTTCAGAAAAAGTGAGAAAATCAAGTGATATCTCAATTGAAACTAGGTCATAGAGTTGAATTCTATGACAGAACTTGGTTGATGAATAAAATTTGGAACATCATATAACTTTGAATAGGTCATCATGAACTATAATGTTTATCAACATACATACATCTCAAACTCTACTCATACTAATGAAAACTCAATTCTCCAATTTAACATTTCCACTTTCTACCAAACTGTGGTCTTTCATTTCGTAAACCATAATACTAGACATAACTATTTCTTTGATCATATCATTATTTAATTATTGCCATCATCATTCCTATCTCTACTCTTCGACTTTGTTCTCGTTGTTCTCGTCTTTCAATTAGTATTATTCTTATTTCCATCCTTACTTTTGTTCTAATTTCTATCCTCCATTTTCTTCTTATTATGGAATAAAATCCTCATAGTTTATCTTTCTATGGTCTTTCGCAAAAGGGATCATACATCCTAAACAATCTACGCTCTTTTGGGATAACCTACTCATTGACATATCCAACTTGAAATTGCTAAAATTTTAAGCAAGAGTATCATAACTCGCTCATATCAATAAATTCATTGAATTCCACGATTTCAACATTTCACTTTCAACTCTTTCTCACATCATTTTTCTTCTTAAAACATCATTTCAACTATTTTCACAACTTTCATTCTCAACCATAAGTATTACTACTTTTCTATACTTGTCTCTTCAATCCGCATCATTCCAAACATCTTAACACTCGTAAACATAAACTTATAGATACTTATCTTATTCCTTACTTAACATTCTATACTCCAATTAGTGATATCGTTCTAGATTAATTCGTGTAAGCAATAGTCAATTCAAAATTCGTCACAGAGAATTTCAAATGAAGATACTATGCCCATGTCACGAGTGACATTCGCTTATCGAAGCTTCCATTCCTCCACGTGGCATTTCGATTCACATTCGTCAAATTAGACTTAAAAGCCTTCTAAGTTCTCAAGTTCTCGATTCATCAAGCACTACGGTATAGAGGAAATCTTGGGTTCTCGTTCATTCTAAGTTCTCGTAAAGTGATCGTGAAACTTAGGGCATTTCACGTTCTTTTTGAAACAAAGATTTTCAAAAACAACATCATCTCTAACACTTTCCATAAATAACATAGTATTCATACTTTCCGACATATAACTCCATATATGTCCATCATCAATACTCACATACCAACCGGATATGAGCTTTAACTTTCTCAAATTCATCACAAACAAACTATTCACATACCAACCGGGTATAAGCTTTAATCTCTTTCAAGTTTTCATTATAACAAAATGATCACATACCAACCGGGTATGAGCTTTAATCTTTTCTAAAATCACATACCAACCGGGTATGAACTCAAACTTCTTCAGACAAACCACTCGTTTGTCTCATGAATTATCACAATTCAAAACTACTAATTTAACGGCATGTCCACTTTAAAAACATTTTTCACAAATACTTCCTCAAAACTGTATCATACTTTTCAAAAACTTTTAACACATACCTTTTTATCAGAACTCACTTTTCCTTGCTGGTTGAGCGTGATGAACAGGAGCGTTGAGCGGAGATGATTTACTTCATAGAAAGTCTAGTGATTCAAGCCAGACTTTGGATAGAAAGAATATTTTTGGTTCAAAGCAAACGAACTGCTCTGATACCATCTGTCACAGCCCGGTTCGGCTACCACCTTACCGGACCGTGACTCGGGTTTCAGTTAAGAGAATATGAAACGAATAAGGTTACCAACTCATTTCATCTACTTAAGAATTGTAGATGTTTCAATGTAAACAAGAATTATGATGAATCAAAGACAACTTATATATATATATATGATGGTTTCAAGGTTTCAACAAAACAAGAGCTTTTACAAAGCTTAACATAGTAACAAAACATAACAAAGCGCCTCAAGAGCATGGCAATGAATAAACGTGTGAGACATGCATGTGAAGATGCATTCTCAAGGTGAACCAAAATACTTCATACTTCAAAAGATTCCGCCAACTCCCGCCTGCTCCATCACTCGCTCAACCCGCACATTTAAAACAAATATGCGGGGTCGAGTACAAATAATGCACCCAAGGGACACATTGCGAAAACATTTTTACTTTACGAATATTGATCGCCTCGCCACAAGAAGACACAAGGGTTTTATTTGAAAAAGGCTCAGGCTTACTAAATACATTTTCATTTTCTCAAAACATCGTCATGCAAGCATTTTAACATCACTACAACGATATTCCAAGTCGGCATATGGATTAACGCTACGGGAGGAGGCCTCCTCACACCGGACGACGATCGATCGCAACCGCGATTCGTAGGTGAAACAACCGATCGCAACCGCGATTCGTGTTCAAGTGTACACAACCCTAAGCCAGATTCCCCTTCACCTCCAATTTTAGATCCGAATTGTAATACTTTTCCTCAGCCTGTGCAACCCGAATGGACATATACAAAACATAAAACATTTTCTCGCGAGATAATATCGTATCTCAAAAGTTTTCAAGAAATGCAAGAATAATAAATAAACATTTTCCAAAAAGCTCATAAAAGTTTTGGTAAGAAAGCTCACCTCGAGGACTTAAGGTTTCTTAAGTCACTAGTTTCTATTCTCGGTTCGCTCTCTCTTCGAGTCACCTTATCAATGTAAGAAACAAAATTTTAGCATATCATCATGTCACAGAAGATTCTTCAATCCGAACGCACGTACTATCCTTCCATTCATTCTTTTGTTCAAATCGTTCGGCAGAGATGACATAGTCTATAACGCTCTAGCGCACAAATAAGGCTAACGCCGGACTTATTTTGACTTTCCTAATCAATTAATGTCGATTATGAATTTTCTTAATTTATAAGAGATATTCTACCTTTTAGTATATAATGTTCGCTTTAATGTACTTACGTAACGTAAGTTACATTGTTACTAACGCATTATGTCACATAGATCACGACATCGAATTACGTGCCCTTTGACCTGGTCAACGTTTTGGTCAACAATTTTGATTGTCAACGAAAAGTCAACAATTTTGACTTTGGTCAACATTTTGACTTTTTTAATTATTTATGAAATTTTATCATTTCATGTGTAATTTTGATCTAAAATTCTATAAAATCATACTATGTCTAAAACATCATTTTAGATCATATTATGTAATTACTTTGGTCAAATAAAATCATACACCTTAGAATTATACTATATGGTTTTCGGTTTCTTATTTCACCAAGTAAACAATTTTAAAAATTCTTAATAAATTCACATAACACTTAATCATCCTTAACTATGCTTACTATAACATAATTGTTATTTATTATGAACTATTGAATTTTATTTACCTAAGTC
This sequence comes from Salvia rosmarinus, assembly GCA_036937905.1. Classification (NCBI taxonomy): domain Eukaryota; kingdom Viridiplantae; phylum Streptophyta; class Magnoliopsida; order Lamiales; family Lamiaceae; genus Salvia; species Salvia rosmarinus. The sequence goes on from CM072813.1 coordinate 57,655,201, forward strand.
ATATTTCGAAACTCTGACTTAGGTCCAATAAATATTTATAAATTTTAATAAATTCACACAACTATATATTATGAATCTACATCATCAATATGATATGATAACACTTAAATATGGATCATATCTCAATATCATATCTTATATTATAATTTTCGAAATTCATGAACTTAGGTACCAAAGTTTTCCAAAAATTCTACATAAATTCATATAAGCATATTTAATACCCTAGATTATTATTTCATGCTTAAATTAACAATTAAAAATCAAAATCATCAACATATGTCCTTCCTATATTTTCGTCCAAATTTTAAATTTAATAGCATGCTTAATTTTATGATATAATTATACTATATGCTTAATAACATCATATAAACATAATATCTAAACATATTAGCATTAGTTATGTAATTTTCGAAAATCATATGAACACACTAAGCTTATAACATAAATTGTAACGATATACAAAGCTTGTAAGAAATCTAACCTCTTAGTCGGATTAGAATCGATCGTAACGCTTATTTGTTCTATGCTCGGGTTTGAAAGGATTGGAGAACACTCTCTTTCTCTCTTATAATTTTCAAACTTGGTGTGGGATGAAGAAAATGAAGGCATTCATGAGCTATTTATAGACTTAGGTTACTATTTTTTATTATTTATGTAAAAATATCTAATGTCCACTTGTTGAAAATCTTATCCTTATCTTTATCAAATCTTATCATAATCCTTATCATATCTTATCTTTTAATAGGTTCATCAATCATTCATACAACTTGCATCACACTTGTCCTAAGATAATTAAATTACAATTTTATAATATATGTATGAAAATTTTCGCCATTAAGGAGACAACACAATAGGTTACTTGTTTTAATTGAATTCTAACTCTACTTTACACCTAATAACATGATAAGATCATAATCTTATCCTTTCATTAATTATAGCTTGATATTTATCTCATAATATACCAATTTATTCATATTTTCGGTCACTATATATATTATATGCCAAATATTTTATTTTTCTTCAATTAATAGCTATGTGACATAATATTGATCTTAGATAATAAATTATATCATAAGAAAATTAATTAAGATCAATTTCATATACTTTAGTAAAGTTATCGGCAAACAATTCAAAATTAAGGATAAATTATTAAACTTTCATTCTTTTCATAACTAATATTATTTTCATGATGAATTACATAAATATAATGATATTATGTCATAAAATAAATTTTGGAACATTTCTAGCATTTTCCCCAATTTTCGAAAAATTAGGGTTTCTAGGACTTAATTTTATAAAATTTATCTTTACCCTATTTCAATGATTTCGAAATTTTATATAGTTTCTATGAGATATGATTGATCTAGAATCATGATATTTATCAAATATATAATTTAAATAAATTATTTAATATAATTATCACATAAAACTTTATGATTTTCAAAATAATAGACTATTTTCGAAAACTTGCTAGCTAAGATACAAAATAATATCTCATATGATGCTTATCATATTTCTACACATTTCTAAGAGATAAACATTATCTCTTAATTAATCATAACCTTATCTTATCTTTTATAAAAATATCATAACATACTTATCTTAAAATGTCATTTTCAAACCTTATCACATATATCCCCTTAATTTCGAAAATCACTCATTAATATATATAAAATAATTATCTTATCTTATTTTATAAGGTAATCATGACAACTCATCACATAAAATCAAGTGATCATAAAATAAATCACAAATTAATCCTTATAAATCATGATTTTCAAAATAATCAAATAATAAGGAAAATATTTCTTTCTCTTTCTTAGTGTAAATAATATCCCAAATATACTTAAAATCATATCTATTTATATTTAAAATTATTTCATTTGAATTTCTAAAGGAAATTTCGATTAAATCGCAATCGGTGATTCCCGACGCTCACTTTCATAATCGCTTTTATCAGATCGCTCCTTCTTAAATTTCAAATTTTTTTTTTTAGCCTGTAAATTGGGTATTACATTCTACCCCTTAAATAAATTTCGTCCTCGAAATTTGCGATGCTCGTTACGCTCTCGATTCTTACGCCACACCACGTGATCGTCTTTTCAACGGCATTGCCTCATTTATCATCGCATCGACTTATCTCTTCCGTCCGATCCTTAAATCTAACATTCTCATTTTCCAAACGTCGTAGCATCTACGACTCAAGATTAACCGTATACGCCAAATCTATTACTTCATATTTATTTCTCATCGAGAACTTCTATATCATAACTTGATGTATTTCCTAAAACATATCATTCGCTCGATCTTGAAAACTTAGGTGACAAGACAAGTCAATTTGATTCATACTCTTAGTTTCAAGGATTCGAGGATACGATCATGACAACTTACAAGAGTACGGGTTTACGATTCAAGATGACAACTTTTGAAGTTTGAACCAATATGTTCTCGAACGAATAAATTGGGAAATAGGGTCCAAGACCGAATGACGACTCACCGAGATTCTTTGGTCATATGGGTTGATCAGGCCCGTCACAAATACTCCTCAGTCACATGAAGGCTTGGTTTCAAAAGGACACTTTATAACTTTTTGGGTTGTAAACTTCTTTCAGAAAAAGTGAGAAAATCAAGTGATATCTCAATTGAAACTAGGTCATAGAGTTGAATTCTATGATGTAACTTGGTTGATGAATAAAATTTGGAACATCATATAACTTTGAATAGGTCATCATGAACTATAAGGTTTATCAACATACATACATCTCAAACTCTACTCATACTAATGAAAACTCAATTCTCCAATTTAACATTTCCACTTTCTACCAAACTGTGGTCTTTCATTTCGTAAACCATAATACTAGACATAACTATTTCTTTGATCATATCATTATTTAATTATTGCCATCATCATTCCTATCTCTACTCTTTGACTTTGTTCTCGTTGTTCTCGTCTTTCAATTCGTATTATTCTTATTTCCATCCTTACTTTTGTTCTAATTTCTATCCTCCATTTTCTTCTTATTATGGAATAAAATCCTCATAGTTTATCTTTCTATGGTCTTTCGCAAAAGGGATCATACATCCTAAACAATCTACGTTCTTTTTGGGATAACCTACTCATTGACATATCCAACTTGAAATTGCTAAAATTTTTAAGCAGTAGTATCATAACTCGTTCATATCAATAAATTCATTGAATTCCACGATTTCAACATTTCACTTTCAACTCTTTCTCACATCATTTTTCTTCTTAAAACATCATTTCAACTATTTTTCACAACTTTCATTCTCAACCATAAGTATTACTTCTTTTCTATACTTGTCTCTTCAATCCGCATCATTCCAAACATCTTAACACTCGTAAACATAAACTTATAGATACTTATCTTATTCCTTACTTAACATTCTATACTCCAATTCGTATATCGTTCTAGATTAATTCGTGTAAGCAATAGTCAATTCAAAATTTCGTCGTAGAATTTCAAATGAAGATACTATGCCCATGTCACGAGTGACATTCGTTTATCGAAGCTTCCATTCCTCCACGTGGCATTTCGATTCACATTCGTCAAATTAGACTTAAAAGCCTTCTAAGTTCTCAAGTTCTCGTATTCATCAAGCACTACGGTATAGAGGAAATCTTAGGTTCTCGTTCATTCTAAGTTCTCGTAAAAGTGATCGTGAAACTTAGGGCATTTCTACGTTCTTTTTGAAACAAAGATTTTTCCAAAAACAACATCATCTCTAACACTTTCCATAAATAACATAGTATTCATACTTTTGGACATATAACTCCATATATGTCCATCATCAATACTCACATACCAACCGGATATGAGCTTTAACTTTCTCAAATTCATCACAAACAAACTATTCACATACCAACCGGTATAAGCTTTAATCTCTTTCAAGTTTTCATTATAACAAAATGATCACATACCAACCGGTATGAGCTTTAATCTTTTCTAAAATCACATACCAACCGGTATGAACTCAACTTCTTCGACAAACCACTGCTTGTCTCATGAATTATCACAATTCAAAACTACTAATTTAACGGCATGTCCACTTTTAAAACATTTTTCACAAATACTTCCTCAAAACTATATCATACTTTTCAAAACTTTTAACACATACCTTTTATCGAACTCACTTTTCCTTGCTTTGGTTGAGCGTGATGAAGCAGGGCGTTGAGCGGAGATGATTTACTTCATAGAAAGTCTAGTGATTCAAGCCGGACTTTGGATAGAAAGAATATTTTTGGTTCAAAGGAAACGAATCGCTCGATATTACTCTGTCACACCGATTCGCTACCACCTTACCGGACCGTGACTCGGGTTTGGAGTTAAGAGAATATGAAACGAATAAGGTTACCAACTCATTTCATCTACGAAGAATTGTAGATGTTTCAATGTAAACAAGAATTATGATGAATCAAAGACAACTTATATATATATATATGATGGTTTCAAGGTTTCAATAAAACAAGAGCTTTTACAAAGCTTAACATAGTAACAAAACATAACAGCGCCTCAAGAGCATGGCAATGAATAAACGTGTGAGACATGCATGTGAAGATGCATTCTCAAGGTGAACCAAAATACTTCATACTTCAAAAGATTCCGCCAACTCCGCCTGCTCCATCACTCGCTCAACTCGCACATTTAAAACAAATATGCGGTCGAGTACAAATAATGCACCCAGTGGACACATTGCCGAAAACATTTTACTTTACTTAATATTGTCGCGCTCGCCACAAGAAGACACAAGGGTTTTATTTGAAAAGGCCTCAGGCTTACTAAATACATTTTCATTTTCTCAAAACATCGCATGCAAGCATTTTCACATCACTACAACGTATATTCCAAGTCGGCATATGGATTAACGCACGGAGGGAGGCCTCCTACACGGACGCACGATCGATCGCAACCGCGATTCGAGGTCGAAACAACCGATCGCAACCTGATTCGTGTCGAAGTGTACACAACCCTAAGCCGTGATTCCCTTCACCTCCAAGCTTAGATCCGAATTGTAATACTTTTCCTGTTGCCCTGTGCAACCCGAATGGACATATACAAAACATAAAACATTTTCTCGCGCATAATATCGTATCTCAAAAGTTTTCAAGAAAAAACAAGAATAATAAAGATAAACATTTTCCAAAAGCTCATAAAAGTTTTGGTAAGAAAGCTCACCTCGAGGACTTAAGGTTTCTTAAGTCACTAGTTTCTATTCTCGGTTTCCGCTCTCCTTCGAGTCCCCTTATCAATGTAAGAAACAAAATTTTAGCATATCATCATGTTGCAGAAGATTCTTCAATCCGAACGCACGTACTATCCTTCCATTCATTCTTTTGTTCAAATCGCTCGGTAGAGATGACATAGTCTATAACGTTCTCACGCGTCAAATAAGGCTAACGCCGGACTTATTTCGACTTTCCTAATCAATTAATGTCGATTATGAATTTTCTTAATTTATAAGAGATATTCTACCTTTTAGTATATAATGTTCGCTTTAATGTACTTACGTAACGTAAGTTACATTGTTACTAACGCATTATGTCACATAGATCACGACATCGAATTACGTGCCCTTTGACCTGGTCAACGTTTTGGTCAACAATTTTGACTAAGTCAACGAAAAGTCAACAATTTTGACTTTGGTCAACATTTTGACTTTTTTAATTATTTATGAAATTTTATCATTTCATGTGTAATTCTTGATCTAAAATTCCATAAAATCATACTATGTCTAAAACATCATTTTAGATCATATTATGTAATTACTTTGGTCAAATAAAATCATACACCTTAGAATTATACTATATGGTTTTCGGTTTTCTTATTTCACCAAGTAAACAATTTTTAAAAATTCTTAATAAATTCACATAACACTTAATCATCCTTAACTATGCTTACTATAACATAATTGTTATTTATTATGAACTATTGAATTTTATTTACCTAAGTCATATTTCGAAACTCTGACTTAGGTCCAATAAATATTTATAAATTTTAATAAATTCACACAACTATATATTATGAATCTACATCATCAATATGATATGATAACACTTAAATATGGATCATATCTCAATATCATATCTTATATTATAATTTTCAAATTCATGAACTTAGGTACCAAAGTTTTCCAAAATTTACATAAATTCATATAAGCATATTTAATACCCTAGATTATTATTTCATGCTTAAATTAACAATTAAAATCAAAATCATCAACATATGTCCTTCCTATATTTTCGGTCCAAATTTTAAATTTAATAGCATGCTTAATTTTATGATATAATTATACTATATGCTTAATAACATCATATAAACATAATATCTAAACATATTAGCATTAGTTATGTAATTTTCGAAAATCATATGAACACACTAAGCTTATAACATAAATTGTAACGATATACAAAGCTTGTAAGAAATCTAACCTCTTAGTCGGATTAGAATCGATCGCTAACGCTTATTTGTTCTATGCTCGGGTTTGAAAGGATTGGAGAACACTCTCTTTTCTCTTATAATTTTCAAACTTGGTGTGGGATGAAGAAAATGAAGGCATTCATGAGCTATTTATAGACTTAGGTTACTATTTTTATTATTTATGTAAAATATCTAATGTCCACTTGTTGAAAATCTTATCCTTATCTTTATCAAATCTTATCATAATCCTTATCATATCTTATCTTTTAATAGGTTCATCAATCATTCATACAACTTGCATCACACTTGTCCTAAGATAATTAAATTACAATTTTATAATATATGTATGAAAATTTTCGCCATTAAGGAGACAACACAATAGGTTACTTGTTTTAATTGAATTCTAACTCTACTTTACACCTAATAACATGATAAGATCATAATCTTATCCTTTCATTAATTATAGCTTGATATTTATCTCATAATATACCAATTTATTCATATTTTCGGTCACTATATATATTATATGCCAAATATTTTATTTTTCTTCAATTAATAGCTATGTGACATAATATTGATCTTAGATAATAAATTATATCATAAGAAAATTAATTAAGATCAATTTCATATACTTTAGTAAAGTTATCGGCAAACAATTCAAAATTAAGGATAAATTATTAAACTTTCATTCTTTTCATAACTAATATTATTTTCATGATGAATTACATAAATATAATGATATTATGTCATAAAATAAATTTTTGGAACATTTCTAAGCATTTTTCCCCAATTTTCGAAAAATTAGGGTTTCTAGGACTTAATTTTATAAAATTTATCTTTACCCTATTTCAATGATTTCGAAATTTTATATAGTTTCTATGAGATATGATTGATCTAGAATCATGATATTTATCAAATATATAATTTAAATAAATTATTTAATATAATTATCACATAAAACTTTATGATTTTCGAAAATAATAGACTATTTTCGAAAACTTGCTAGCTAAGATACAAAATAATATCTCATATGATGCTTATCATATTTCTACACATTTCTAAGAGATAAACATTATCTCTTAATTAATCATAACCTTATCTTATCTTTTATAAAATATCATAACATACTTATCTTAAAAATGTCATTTTCAAACCTTATCACATATATCCCCTTAATTTCGAAAATCACTCATTAATATATATAAAATAATTATCTTATCTTATTTTATAAGGTAATCATGACAACTCATCACATAAAATCAAGTGATCATAAAATAAATCACAAATTAATCCTTATAAATCATGATTTTCAAAATAATCAAATAATAAGGAAAATATTTCTTTCTCTTTCTTAGTGTAAATAATATCCCAAATATACTTAAAATCATATCTATTTATATTTAAAATTATTTCATTTGAATTTCTAAAGGAAATTTCGATTAAATCGCAATCGGTGATTCCGACGCTCACTTTCATAATCGCTTTTATTGATCGCTCCTTCTTAAATTTCAAAATTTTTTTTTTAGCCCGTAAATTCGGGTATTACATTCTACCCCTTAAATAAATTTCGTCCTCGAAATTTGCGTATGCTCGTACGCCTCGATTCTTACGCCACACCACGTGATCGTCTTTTCAACGGCATTGCCTCATTTATCATCGCATCGACTTATCTCTTCCGTCCGATCCTTAAATCTAACATTCTCATTTTCCAAACGTCAGAAGATCTACGACTCAAGATTAACCGTATACGCCAAATCTATTACTTCATATTTATTTCTCATCGAGAACTTCTATATCATAACTTGATGTATTTCCTAAAACATATCATTCGCTCGATCTTGAAAACTTAGGTGACAAGACAAGTCAATTTGATTCATACTTCTTAGTTTCAAGGATTCGAGGATACGATCATGACAACTTACAAGAGGTACGGGTTTACGATTCAAGATGACAACTTTTGAAGTTTGAACCAATATGTTCTCGAACGAATAAATTGGGAAATAGGGTCCAAGACCGAATGACGACTCTCGAGATTCTTTGGTCATATGGGTTGATCGGCCCGCCACAAATACTCCTCGACCACATGAAGGCTTGGTTTCAAAAGGACACTTTATAACTTTTGGGTTGTAAACTTTTTCGTAAAAGTGAGAAAATCAAGTGATATCTCAATTGAAACTAGGTCATAGAGTTCAATTCTATGACGTAACTTGGTTGATGAATAAAATTTGGAACATCATATAACTTTGAATAGGTCATCATGAACTATAAGGTTTATCAACATACATACATCTCAAACTCTACTCATACTAATGAAAACTCAATTCTCCAATTTAACATTTCCACTTTCTACCAAACTGTGGTCTTTCATTTCGTAAACCATAATACTAGACATAACTATTTCTTTGATCATATCATTATTTAATTATTGCCATCATCATTCCTATCTCTACTCTTTGACTTTGTTCTCGTTGTTCTCGTCTTTCAATTCAGTATTATTCTTATTTCCATCCTTACTTTTGTTCTAATTTCTATCCTCCATTTTCTTCTTATTATGGAATAAAATCCTCATAGTTTATCTTTCTATGGTCTTTCGCAAAAGGGATCATACATCCTAAACAATCTACGTTCTTTTTGGGATAACCTACTCATTGACATATCCAACTTGAAATTGCTAAAATTTTTAAGCAGTAGTATCATAACTCGTTCATATCAATAAATTCATTGAATTCCACGATTTCAACATTTCACTTTCAACTCTTTCTCACATCATTTTTCTTCTTAAAACATCATTTCAACTATTTTCACAACTTTCATTCTCAACCATAAGTATTACTTCTTTTCTATACTTGTCTCTTCAATCCGCATCATTCCAAACATCTTAACACTCGTAAACATAAACTTATAGATACTTATCTTATTCCTTACTTAACATTCTATACTCCAATTCGTATATCGTTCTAGATTAATTCGTGTAAGCAATAGTCAATTCAAAATTCTGTCGCGTAGAATTTCAAATGAAGATACTATGCCCATGTCACGAGTGACATTCGTTTATCGAAGCTTCCATTCCTCCACGTGGCATTTCGATTCACATTCGTCAAATTAGACTTAAAAGCCTTCTAAGTTCTCAAGTTCTCGATTCATCAAGCACTACGGTATAGAGGAAATCTTAGGTTCTCGTTCATTCTAAGTTCTCGTAAAGTGATCGTGAAACTTAGGGCATTTCTACGCTCTTTTGAAACAAAGATTTTTCAAAAAACAACATCATCTCTAACACTTTCCATAAATAACATAGTATTCATACTTTCCGACATATAACTCCATATATGTCCATCATCAATACTCACATACCAACCGGATATGAGCTTTAACTTTCTCAAATTCATCACAAACAAACTATTCACATACCAACCGGGTATAAGCTTTAATCTCTTTCAAGTTTTCATTATAACAAAATGATCACATACCAACCGGTATGAGCTTTAATCTTTTCTAAAATCACATACCAACCGGTATGAACTCAAACTTCTTGAGACAAACCACTGTTTGTCTCATGAATTATCACAATTCAAAACTACTAATTTAACGGCATGTCCACTTTTAAAACATTTTTCACAAATACTTCCTCAAAACTATATCATACTTTTCAAAAACTTTTAACACATACCTTTTATCGAACTCACTTTTCCTTCTTTGGTTGAGCGTGATGAGCAGAGAGCGTTGAGCGGAGATGATTTACTTCATAGAAAGTCTAGTGATTCAAGCCGGACTTTGGATAGAAAGAATATTTTTGGTTCAAAGGAAACGAATCGCTCGATATTTCTGTCACGTACCGATTCGGCTACCACCTTACCGGACCGTGACTCGGGTTTCAAGTTAAGAGAATATGAAACGAATAAGGTTACCAACTCATTTCCTCTACTTAAGAATTGTAGATGTTTCAATGTAAACAAGAATTATGATGAATCAAAGACAACTTATATATATATATATGATGGTTTCAAGGTTTCAACAAAAAAGAGCTTTTACAAAGCTTAACATAGTAACAAAACATAACAGCGCCTCAAGAGCATGGCAATGAATAAACGTGTGAGACATGCATGTGAAGATGCATTCTCAAGGTGAACCAAAATACTTCATACTTCAAAAGATTCCGCTCAACTCCCGCCTGTTCCATCACTCGCTCAACCCGCACATTTAAAACAAATATGCGGTGAGTACAAATAATGCACCCAGTGGACACATTGCGAAAACATTTTTACTTTACTTAATATTGTATCGCCTCGCCACAAGAAGACACAAGGGTTTTATTTGAAAAGGCCTCAGGCTTACTAAATACATTTTCATTTTCTCAAAACATCGCCATGCAAGCATTTTCACATCACTACAACGATATTCCAAGTCGGCATATGGATTAACGCGGGAGGGCGCCTCCTACACCGGACGACGATCGATCGCAACCGCGATTCGAGGTGAAACAACCGATCGCAACCGCGATTCGTGTCAAGTGTACACAACACTAAGCCAGATTCCCTTCACCTCCAAACTTAGGATCCGAATTGTAATACTTTTCCTGTTGCCCTGTGCAACCCGAATGGACATATACAAAACATAAAACATTTTCGGCGCGATAATATCGTATCTCAAAAGTTTTCGAAATGTAACAAGAATAGTAAGAAACATTTTCCAAAAGCTCATAAAAGTTTTGGTAAGAAAGCCCACCTCGAGGACTTAAGGTTTCTTAAGTCACTAGTTTCTATTCTCGGTTTCCGCTCTCCTTCGAGTCACCTTATCAATGTAAGAAACAAAATTTTAGCATATCATCATGTTGCAGAAGATTCTTCAATCCGAACGCACGTACTATCCTTCCATTCATTCTTTTGTTCAAATCGCTCGGTAGAGATGACATAGTCTATAACGCTCTACGCGTCAAATAAGGCTAACGCCGGACTTATTTTGACTTTCCTAATCAATTAATGTCGATTATGAATTTTCTTAATTTATAAGAGATATTCTACATTTTAGTATATAATGTTCGCTTTAATGTACTTACGTAACGTAAGTTACATTGTTACTAACGCATTATGTCACATAGATCACGACATCGAATTACGTGCCCTTTGACCTTGGTCAACGTTTTGGTCAACAATTTTGACTAAGTCAACGAAAAGTCAACAATTTTGACTTTGGTCAACATTTTGACTTTTTTAATTATTTGAAATTCTTATCATTTCATGTGTAATTCTTGATCTAAAATTCCATAAAATCATACTATGTCTAAAACATCATTTTAGATCATATTATGTAATTACTTTGGTCAAATAAAATCATACACCTTAGAATTATACTATATGGTTTTCGTTTTCTTATTTCACCAAGTAAACAATTTTAAAAATTCTTAATAAATTCACATAACACTTAATCATCCTTAACTATGCTTACTATAACATAATTGTTATTTATTATGAACTATTGAATTTTATTTACCTAAGTCATATTTCAAACTCGACTTAGGTCCAATAAATATTTATAAATTTTAATAAATTCACACAACTATATATTATGAATCTACATCATCAATATGATATGATAACACTTAAATATGGATCATATCTCAATATCATATCTTATATTATAATTTTCGAAATTCATGAACTTAGGTACCAAAGTTTTTCAAAAATTCTACATAAATTCATATAAGCATATTTAATACCCTAGATTATTATTTCATGCTTAAATTAACAATTAAAAATCAAAATCATCAACATATGTCCTTCCTATATTTTCGGTCCAAATTTTAAATTTAATAGCATGCTTAATTTTATGATATAATTATACTATATGCTTAATAACATCATATAAACATAATATCTAAACATATTAGCATTAGTTATGTAATTTTCGAAAATCATATGAACACACTAAACTTATAACATAAATTGTAACGTATATACAAAGCTTGTAAGAAATCTAACCTCTTAGTCGGATTAGAATCGATCGCTAACGCTTATTTGTTCTATGCTCGGGTTTGAAAGGATTGGAGAACACTCTCTTTTCTCTTATAATTTTGAAACTTGGTGTGGGATGAAGAAAATGAAGGCATTCATGAGCTATTTATAGACTTAGGTTACTATTTTTTATTATTTATGTAAAATATCTAATGTCCACTTGTTGAAAATCTTATCCTTATCTTTATCAAATCTTATCATAATCCTTATCATATCTTATCTTTTAATAGGTTCATCAATCATTCATACAACTTGCATCACACTTGTCCTAAGATAATTAAATTACAATTTTATAATATATGTATGAAAATTTTCGCCATTAAGGAGACAACACAATAGGTTACTTGTTTTAATTGAATTCTAACTCTACTTTACACCTAATAACATGATAAGATCATAATCTTATCCTTTCATTAATTATAGCTTGATATTTATCTCATAATATACCAATTTATTCATATTTTCGGTCACTATATATATTATATGCCAAATATTTTATTTTTCTTCAATTAATAGCTATGTGACATAATATTGATCTTAGATAATAAATTATATCATAAGAAAATTAATTAAGATCAATTTCATATACTTTAGTAAAGTTATCGGCAAACAATTCAAAATTAAGGATAAATTATTAAACTTTCATTCTTTTCATAACTAATATTATTTTCATGATGAATTACATAAATATAATGATATTATGTCATAAAATAAATTTTTGGAACATTTCTAAGCATTTTTCCCCAATTTTCGAAAAATTAGGGTTTCTAGGACTTAATTTTTATAAAATTCTATCTTTACCCTATTTCAATGATTTCGAAATTTTATATAGTTTCTATGAGATATGATTGATCTAGAATCATGATATTTATCAAATATATAATTTAAATAAATTATTTAATATAATTATCACATAAAACTTTATGATTTTCAAAATAATAGACTATTTTGAAAACTTGCTAGCTAAGATACAAAATAATATCTCATATGATGCTTATCATATTTCTACACATTTCTAAGAGATAAACATTATCTCTTAATTAATCATAACCTTATCTTATCTTTTTATAAAAATATCATAACATACTTATCTTAAAATGTCATTTTCAAACCTTATCACATATATCCCTTAATTTCGAAAATCACTCATTAATATATATAAAATAATTATCTTATCTTATTTTATAAGGTAATCATGACAACTCATCACATAAAATCAAGTGATCATAAAATAAATCACAAATTAATCCTTATAAATCATGATTTTCGAAAATAATCAAATAATAAGGAAAAATATTTCTTTCTCTTTCTTAGTGTAAATAATATCCCAAATATACTTAAAATCATATCTATTTATATTTAAAAATTATTTCATTTGAATTTCTAAAGGAAATTTCGATTAAATCGCAATCGGTGATTCCCGACGTTCACTTTCATAATCGTTTTTATTGTACTGTTCCTTCTTAAATTTCAAATTTTTTTTTTTTTAGCCCAGAAATTCGGGGTATTACATTCTACCCCCCTTAAATAAATTTCGTCCTCGAAATTTGCGTATGCTCGTTACGCCTCTCGATTCTTACGTCACACCACGTGATCGTCTTTTCAACGGCATTGCCTCATTTATCATCGCATCGACTTATCTCTTCCGCCGATCCTTAAATCTAACATTCTCATTTTCCAAACGTCAGAAGATCTACGACTCAAGATTAACCGTATACGCCAAATCTATTACTTCATATTTATTTCTCATCGAGAACTTCTATATCATAACTTGATGTATTTCCCTAAAACATATCATTCTGCCTGATCTTGAAAACTTAGGTGACAAGACAAGTCAATTTGATTCATACTTCTTAGTTTCAAGGATTCGAGGAAACGTATCATGACAACTTACAAGAGGTACGGGTTTACGATTCAAGATGGCAACTTTTTGAAGTTTGAACCAATATGTTCTTGGAACGAATAAATTGGGAAATAGGGTCCGAAGACCAGAATGACGACTACTGAGATTCTTTGGTCATATGGGTTGATCAGGCCCGTCACAAATACTCCTCAGCCACATGAAGGCTTGGTTTCAAAAGGACACTTTATAACTTTTTGGGTTGTAAACTTCTTTCAGAAAAAGTGAGAAAATCAAGTGATATCTCAATTGAAACTAG